>BTPG01000008.1:93666457-94266457 GCA_036245525.1 Semisulcospira habei | reverse complement strand
TCCTAAAGCCTGCGCGGTGGAGCTTTTTGGTGGAGTGCAGTGTGCGCAGTACTGGCCCCACCCTTTAAACCCTTGGTTCGTCTGCCATGGCCTAGCAAGCTGGGACGGTGGCATCGAGGTCCTCGGGTCGTAGGTTTTATATCAGACTGTCCTTGTCCTAGTCTCTGGCTCAAAAGCCTTCCCCGGAGACAAGGGGGCTTTGATGTCAGGGGTTTCCTCCCTTAGCCTTTCCGCAGCCAAGCGGCCAGGCCTGTCTTTAACCCATATCCATCTGGAAGACACTTCCAGTCAGGCACTCTGTGAGCTAAGAGGCCTTACAGAGAGTGCCTGCTCAGAGCTGACCGTTTTTTAGGAAATTTTAGTGCACGAGTGGTAGTTGTATAAAAGGCTTAAAACAGTCTCAACCCCACCCTAAAACATTAAGTGTTGCATATCAGCAGATTCAGCATTGAATATACTAGCTATCCATGTAAAAATAAACTGAGAAAAAGAAAACAGAAAAAAATTATTTTAGTGTAAAAGTGAACTTATTGCAAAAATGTTCACATACCTTGTGTTCAAGTACATTATTTCAATAGAAGGATCCAAAATCACTGCAGCATATATGCCTGTAAAATATACACACTTCTATTTTCTGCCTAATAAAAAAAGAATGAATGAAATCCATCAAGTGGTTTGAAAACTACACATTTTCTATTGACGCAAGGAATAAAATTGTCACGTTGCCAGCCATCTTGAAACCCAGGAAAATCATCGTTGTCTTCCACACTATCGCCGAAAATTTGATGAACTAAATCACTCAACTCATCGTAAACTTGTACATCTCGAATCTCCACCAACTCTTCATCTTCCCCTAATATGTTGTTGTCAGGATCTAATTCAAAATCGCCGCTTGTATCGCTCACGTCCTCTCTCTCACCTGGCTCGGCCATCATGCCCGATGTATTCACTCTAACACGCGGCGAAAATTAGCGTAAAAAAGGCTTACAACTTCCGGCAAATTCTCGGTCGGAACTGGGAAAAGTGCACATATTTCGATGACGTTTAGAGCACTAACCTGTGATGTCATGGGAAGTAGGGGTTTACGTGTACACAGAGGGACACAGGGGAACCACCTAAACTACGCGTCGGCGAGTATACCGTCGGAAAGGGGGGCCTACGCGCGGCGGAGTATTCCGATGGAAATGGGTGTGTACGCACGCGGGCGTATACCGATGGATATGGGTTAACAGAACGATAGAGGGCGGGAAAGTGTGTTCATTTATATGGTCATTGATGTACGGTTACTGAAAAACAAAAGAAACGGCAGAAACTCACTGCAAACCACAATAAGCGCATCTCCCTTCACCCTCCCCCACTCAGCCTGGAAATTAAAATTGTGTGAACTGAAAAAGCAAAACCTAGGCACAGATTCTCATGGGTCACGATCCTGTAACTTGCATGACGGACTTCTGAGGATCTATGCCTTTTCTCATCAGAAAGGACCACTATCACACTGAATTAGATACACTCACTGATACGCACCTTCTGTCAGTCTGGAATAAACATAGATGCCCATGGTGCCCGCAGATGCAAAAACTAATGAAAATCATGCCTCTTGCCTGGCTCTATCATTACGCTGGTCCTTACATACAAGAAGCTACGCGAGCTGATTCACTGACTGCCTTCCATAGTGTAATAGACGCGTTGACAGCAATTATAAACAAACCGCTCCGCTGAAGAAAGGGGACAGAAACAGAATAGATAGAGGTCACATTTTTCCATCGAATGAAAATGATTAGGCTTTTTGGAGAACTGTGTCAGTATATATTTTAAATTCGTAACCTGGCTTTTAAATTTCTGAGTTTTCAGAATTATATCTGCCTCAGCAGATTCAAGTATATTCCGTAGTGAACCCGACTGTCTTTACCAGAACAAAAGGGGTGGGGGGGGGGGGGGGGGAGTGTGTTCATTTATAATATGGTCATTGATGTACGGTTACTGAAGAAAAGAAACGGCTGAAACTCACTGCAAACCACAATAGCGCATCTCCCTCCCTTTCCCCCACTCAGCCTGGAAATTAAAATTGTGTGAACTGAAAAAGCAAAACTTAGGCACAGATTCTCATGGGTCACGTTCCTGTAACTTGCGTGGCGGACTCTTGAGGATCTATGCCTTTTCTCATCTGTAGAAAGGACCACTATCACACTGTCCGAGATACACTCAATGATAAACACATCCTGTCTGAAATAAACATAGATCCTCATGGCGCCCGCAGATACGAAAGCTCATGAGAATCCTGACTCTTGCCTGCCTCTATCATTATGCTGGTCCTTACATACAAGAAGCTGCGCGAGCTGATTCAGTGACTGCCTTCCATAGTGTATTAGACGCGATGACAGCAATTATAAACAAACCGCTCGGCTGAAAAAAGGGGACCGAAACGAGAAGAGCGCACGCTCACATTCCATCGAATCAAAATGATTAGGCTTTTCGGAGTCCGAGTTAGAACCGAAGCACCAGGTGAATGTTCTGTGTTTATGTACAGTGTGTGAGTGAATGCGCGTGATTCACGTGAGCGTGCTTGTTGGGTTCAGTTCGCGGCGGCGCTTTCAGTCGATTTTTCAATTGGGATAAAGCACATATTTAATGCGCTTATTATTATTATTAATAATAAGCAGTGTTCACATCTGTACGGGACATAGACGACCCCGCCCTCCACGAGTCCCCTGCTGCCTTGCATCCCATATTAAACAACTCCCAATTCACAACTGAAATTTCATGCACAAATTACAAAAACAGCAAATCAAGAGAAATCAATGGTACAGTATATACAGTAGAACCTCACCAATTTTTACAGTCACCTGGCATTTACAGTCACATTTACATTGTACTGACGATATTTACTATTGAGTTGCATACCGGTATGACAATCCGTACAGGTATTTTAACGTTTTTTTTTTAAATATCGTACCGATATATTCTTTCGGTATAAGGGGAGCCACAAATGTACTGTTTCACACCAGTCAGCCAAACACATGTGCGCTCACACAGTCACCTACTCTCTGTAAAATGAATTTTTCTCTAAAATGTATTTTTTCGAAAAATACTTAACGATGACATTACTATATGGAATATCTACATAGCTTACGTAATTTCAGCCTAAGAACCTGTTGTGTTCCTACGGAAGGCAACTCAGGGGACCAAAACTACGGCCGTGAGTAGCTTCCCGTGCCTGCCCATCCGGTACGTGTCACGTGGTGTCACGCCAGTCGGAAATGTTTAGCTTACCAGCGGCAAGCGGGGCAGGTGGGAGGGTCCTCCGAGTAATGTCATCGGTAAGTATTTTTCGAAAAAATACATTTTAGATAAAAATTCATTTGTTTTCTCAAAATACATTCCCGATGACATTATTATATGGAAGAATTAAGAAAAGGAGGAGAGTGCCGCCCAAACCCAAACCGATAGTGTAAGGGCTTAACAGCCCCGACCTCCTATGAGCAACCTCCCGACAATTTCAGCTAAGTAAACTGAAGGCGCCTCTGGCTCCGGGAGGGAGTGTTGCACCACGGGGCTGTCACCCACCAGAGCAGGGTTGTCTCGCTGGCCAGCTAGATCCCGGAGGTAGAAGCGGGCGAAGGTTGAACCGCCCGCCCGCGCCTAGCCGCCACGAAGCACTGATGGCACAGCTGCGGTCAAAGGTGGCGCAAGTGGCGAAGGCTCTAACCTCGTGCGCGCGGATCCGTAGCCTCTCGACTCCCTCTGGGGAGGGGCCCGGGTAGGCGGACCGAACGCCCCAGCATCACCAGGAGGAACCTTCTGGCCTGTAAGGTCAGTTCTGCCTGTTGCCAATGGCCGAAAGAGGCAGGACCGTCCCCACCGGACGGGCTTGGATCAGCATAGAAAAACACGCCTGGTCTCCCGGGTAAGGTTCAGTCCTTCAGCAGCCGACTGGTGATCCCCTGGGGCGCGGTCAAGGGAGACCTAGGCTTGGCGAGGAAGGAAATGACAGTGAGGAGCTACACGGGGCCATCCATCCTGAAGTGCAGGCAGGCTAGGCGCGCTGAGCGCGTGTAACTCGTTTACTCGGAACGCCGCGGCGAGGGCCAGCAGGCAGCAGGTCTCCCGGTTAAGTCGGCAAACTGGTCCCAGGGGAGCAGTTCGAACGGTCTGAAGTCCGTCTCGCAAGTAACCCGGGTAGGTCCCAGCTTGGCATCAGCAAGCGGGGAACCGGCGCTGGAGGCCAAGGGGCGATAAGGTCGGCGAGGGCTTGTATTTGCCGCAGGTCGGCCTGCCAATGTGGCGAAGCGTCGACGCTCGTGAAGAGGAAGCCCCTGACGTGGCGGGAGCCCCAAGCCTGGTCGCCGAAGAGCCAGAGGCAGAACTCGGGGGTAGCCAGTTTGGTGGGTGGGAGGTGCTGGCCACCGTACCAGAACCGAAGAACTCACCCCTTCCTAGTGGTCCCGTCCAACGATTGGAGGAGCACGGGGCTCCTGTCGTGGAGCGATCTGTCCGGTCTGCCAGTCATCCTAGGACAGGGAGACGAAGGTCGCTGCGGGCAGCCTCGAAGAGGCTGGCTCCCTGCTGACTGGCATCCCGAAGGAGTGCACCGGCTTGTCCCTCTGAAATAGCTCAGAGCCCAGTGCAACCGCAGCTGCAGGGCGTGAACGAAGCGAGCGGGTCTCGAAGAGGTCGGCTTGCTGCCGGCTAACCTCCCAATGGGACTGAGCGGGCAATGTCCTTGCGTCAGGCGTCCGTAGCACTAGTCTCCACCGAGCGGAGTACAGTTGAGCGGACCTCATTGAGGAAGGTTAGCTGTAGGGCGTCCAAAGCAACAGTCTCTGCAGAGCGGTGTACAGTCGAGCAGACCTCGATGAGGAAGGCTCACGGTAGGGTGTCCAAGCATCCACAACCGCCGTGCGGGGTATAGTCGAGCGGACCTCAGTGAGGAAGGCTCGTAGCCGGTCAATCTCCTGGTGGGGAAAAAGCAGGCATATCCTTGCGTAAGACGTCCGTGTCCGCAGAGCGGTGTACAGTCGAGCAGACCACCGTGAGGAAGGTGCGCCGAAGCGTGTCCATAGGAGCAGTATCCGCAGTGCGGTGTACAGACAAGCAGACCTCAGAGACGAAGGCTCGTTGCCATGCTTCACCCCCCGTGGGAGGGAGTGGGCTGATCCTTGCGAAAGGCATCCTTATCCGCAGTGTGGTGTCCAGTCGAGCGGCCCTCTGTGAGGAAGGCTCGTAGCCGTGCTTCACCCCCCGTGGGAGGGAGCGGGCTGATCCTTGCGTAAGGCATCCTTATCCGCAGTGCGGTGTACAGTCGAGCGGACCTCTGTGAGGAAGGCTCATTGTCGGCAAACTCCCAGCAGATGTAAGAAGGCTTATCCATGCGTAAGGCCTCCGTATCCGCAGTGTGTTGCTAGCACTCTGACTGGGACTAGCTTTATCTGTGCATGAAAGAACACAACCCGTCTGCACTGAATTAAATATGAATAACAGTTACAAGGGTATTCACCCATGTTACAATGATATTGACAAAATTTTCCCAGGGCTGAAAGCGTTTTGCCACCAACACCCTTAATATGTACAAGCAATTACCCCGTATGCACTAAATTTTTAAAATGACCCCGAGATATGCTTAAGTGCCCCCTCATATTATATTGTCGGAAATCTGAACCCGGAACATGAGAGACATTTAATCTTGCCACGCGCCACAGTTGAATGCCCTTTTGTGAGTCGAACATAGGTCTATTCAATTTCAGGTATGCTAGGGGACACATATACTTTCAGGCCTTGCGGCACGCTTTTATAAATAAGCTGCCACGTGGCTGAGGTTTTGAAAAGCCTATTGCCTTTTCAATCACTGAGAGGTGACAAAAATCAGCTTAATATACTAACAGGGCACAGCTCACTTCTTTGAAAGAGGGTCAATTACCAAGAGGTTTCACAGGTTGGCTCAGTATGCTCAAAAGGGCTTACTGAGCATACTCTAAACTCAGCAGGGTTATTTTTATGGGTTAGATGTACTCTAAACTTAGCAGGGTTATTTTTATGGGTTAGATGTACTTTTCCTCCGTCTGTATTTACAAATAAGTGACCTTTATCGTATTCAAACTGATTAGGATCGATTACATCTGGGCGCGCACCAACACTATCATAAAATGAGTTTACTTTGTCTTTTAACAGTTCGTGATACAAAGGATTGATTGATTGATTGTACATTGCTTAACGTCCCGACAGCAACAAGGCTTTCTCAGGACGTGCCTGCACTGCTTGTGAAAAAAAAAAAAAAATAAACAGAACATTGAATGTATGTTGCCAGCCGGTCAAATACATTAAATAAACCTAACACATAGGGCCTAAATAAAGCTAAGACCATTTAGCAACACACATCCAATATCAAGAGCTACAGGCAGTGCAGACAGTAGGGAGAGTTTTAAAAAGGCAAATACAGGTGAATGGACAAAGGGTAGACAGAAACACATGCCCCAGAATAGAGAGAAAAACCCACCCTGTGGGGCTGACCAGGGTGACCCTGGAAGTATTTACCATTCCAGTCATATCTGTAGCACTAGTATCAAAGACATTCATGACATCCATTTCAAAATCATGATGATCAAATCCTCCCGCTGCCATTGTTTTTATTAATTAATTTTTTTGATTTTTGCATAATAAAATGACATCGTCTGATGGATCAAAGTTAGACCCATATAGAAAACTACGAGAACCTCTCGGAATTAAGGGCATTAGGTAATCAATTGTCATTACAAACAATCCTAGCACCATAGATCAAAACCAAACTCTTACTGTCAAGTTTCCAAACCTAGGTCCCAGTGATGTTATCGTTCCTGGTACTGCATGCCTTGCTTTTAATATTGAACTTTCATCAGAATCAGATGTGAACAGAACACTAGTTAACAACCTAGGCAGAGCAATTATTAGGACTATTAAAGTTAAACTTGAAGGCCAGGAAGTGTTTAGTCTTGACGATGCTGATGTGTTCTACTGCTATAAAGATCTGTGGCTCACAAGAGAAGAATGAGAAGATCGTATTTATCAAGGCATACAGTTAGATAACATTGCTAAACTTCAAATCGATCCAGGCGACAAAGTAACCACTACAGCCAAGGACGTTATTATGGCAGAAACATATGGAACCAGATTTTACATTCCACTTGAATTTGAAATCCTAACAGCGCATTTGCCTTATTACCAAAGAGCAATGAATGACCGTCCAAGCTTTGAACTAACTTTCAATGACTACTCCAAAGATATTAAATCCTCTGATCCCAATGCAACATACAAGATCTCTAACATCTCTTTGGAATATTAAATTGTCACACACACTGAACTAGCCAGACTCATTCAAAATCAGTACCAGTCAAGACTGCTGATTTATTATGACCGGGTGATAAGACACAGTTTAATGTTGCACAAAGACAAAAGCGATCCAATGTGGAACATTAACTTGAACACACCTGCTAGGTCACTGAAGGCATACTCATGTTGTTTGTTGAACAGGCAAGTCCATACAAACGGGATTCAGAAAAATTCTACAATCCGAAAATTACACATCTGTCTTGTACAATCGAAGGTCGCCCTAATCAAGTGTATGCATCAGGAATGCAACCTTATCAGCACTACAACGAGATCACAAAATATTTTGCAGGTGGGAGACTTAGAGAAAAACAGACCTGTTTACCCCCAATTTGTTTGTCCAGTAGACATGGTCAACAAAACCAGAAGATTTGGGTAACAGACCAGAAGATCACTACGTCAAACTGACTGGTTTACTGCTTCACAAGGAATATTTTGGCACACCTTTTTTCATGTTTTAAAATACATGTATACTGAAGTTAAAATACTGTATCTAAAGTGTCAAAAGTCACAGAAGTACACAAAGAGTTTAACTTATTTAGTTATTTTTTCAGACTGCGACAATAGGCACTCTTCAGCTTGATGAGAGACTCTTCAGATAAATTCATGACTGAATCCACCACATCATAAGGAAGGGTCTTGAGGACCAGAAGTGACTCAAGTGTTGAGTCTGCAAGACTTGATATCTGGCTTGTACGGTTCTTTCTGACTGTTGAGAAAACTCTCTCACAATGTGCGCTGCTGTGGGGTATTGTAGATGTTATATGGGCAAAGTCAGGCTATGACAGTAGCGGGCGCCACCTAATATTTACGAGACCCTATCAAAGCGTTCAGCTTACGTATGAGTGATTGCAGTGAAGACATACTTCAGTCAGCCTGAAAGTCTAAAATTTTGCCCACCAGCTTTTGGCTAGTGACTTCCAAGTTTTACTAGCCAAACTGAAAATGTTACTAGCCAAAACTGAAAATTTTACGACTGAAAATAGCCCAACTCAACAATATAATGTACCACAAGTGTTTGACGCCCAATGTTAGAGTGTGTTTTCTGCCTAGAGGCATTGAGAACAAATATTTGAACAGACAATCATAACCAAGTAAAGTAGGTTATAGCACTGTCAGGGGAGAGAAATGTGCATGATCGACCAGTGATCATAGATCTACTGTGGCCAAAGCACACACAAAAAAAAAAGATAGGAAAGATAGGGGGTGCTAAGAGAGTGACTAAAAGCAATGCATATGGAAGCCCCCCCCCCCCCCCCCCCCCCCGAAGGGGGGCGTATCACATATCCACTGTTCCAGCCACTCAGTGCATGGAAATTTAAATCTAGGTCCCCCAAGGGGGGGTCCAGATATTTAGCCGGTGTGGACAGCTGTTTCGGTCTTGGCGACCTCTTCAGCACACCATCGGCAATACTGTAGGAGGCAGGAAATTCTGCCTACCTGCAAAGACAACCACATTTTACTAAAATATTAGCACTGGCAGTCTCCCCTTTTCTTTTCATTTATTACTACAATATCAACTGCAACCCCTTCCCCCCTTTTGGTAGGTTCTCTTTTAGGGTGCATGGAAATTTAACTCTAGGTGGTGGCATGGAATGTATGCCCCTGCAGACACCACAGTAAAATGTGGTTGTCTTTGCAGGTAGGCAGAATTTCCTGCCTCCTACAGTATTGCCGATGGTGTGCTGAAGAGGTCGCCAAGACCGAAACAGCTGTCCAAGTTAGTTTTAGTGTGGTTGTCTTTGCAGGTAGGCAGAATTTCCTGCCTCCTACAGTATTGCCGATGGTGTGCTGAAGAGGTCGCCAAGACCGAAACAGCTGTCCACACCGGCTAAATATCTGGACCCCCCCTTGGGGGACCTAGATTTAAATTTCCATGCACTGAGTGGCTGGAACAGTGGATATGTGATACGCCCCCCTTCGGGGGGGGGGGGGGGGGGGCTTTCATATGCATTGCTTTTAGTCACTCTCTTAGCACCCCCTATCTTTCCTATCTTTTTTTTTTTTTGTGCTTTGGCCACAGTAGATCTATGATCACTGGTCGATCATGCACATTTCTCTCCCCTGACAGTGCTATAACCTACTTTACTTTGTAACCTTCCTAAAATATTAGCACTGGCAGTCTCCCCTTTTCTTTTCAATCATAACCAAGTTAATGTTTATGTCCTGGCTTCAGGCTTTTGATAGTATCAAGTGGAAAAATAACTGACAAAGTCCCCAATGTGAACTCTGGTGGGATTTTTATTTATTTATGTTTTGTAAGTAGAGCTGGGCTTCTGTTTTCACAACAGGTTAAAGGGTCTGTAGTATAAATTTTAGAGGGTACACAGACCCCCATCCTAGCATTATAGAGGGTCCGCAGATGTATTTTAGAAAAACTGCATTATCTGTATGTTCCTTAAAATAAATTAACTCATTTCGCTCTCTCCTCTTTAAATGTGTTGTGACAGTGTGTGTGTCCTTTCCATGATACTGATTCTTTAACTGGTGAGCTATTGTGCAAAAGCCTGTCTCCTTTGCTCTCTCACACACACACACACAAAAATAAAATAATATATCTATTTATTTATTTGTATGATCGTTTGATGTATTGTAACAGAGAATACTTTTCTGCTGAACGCGGCAGATTGACAACCAAAGTGTGACTTGTCTAAACTCTGTGTGTGTGTGTGTGTTTGTGTGTCTGTGTGTGAAATGGTGTACTTAAGTTTGTTTTAACCCGTTTAACCACTCAGAAAGACGTGTTTCTCCGCCAATTTTTGCCTAATAAGTGTGTACCAGAAGATGGATCGACCACGATTAAAAAAAAACTGACAAACTTATTTCTGATCAAAATTTCTGGACTTGCTTTTTGAGTTTGCCTCAGTGCACATTGCGCATGCCATTCGAGTGCTTTCGTGCTTTAGCCATGGAAATACACGCAGCACAGCCATGAACTGGCTCTGAAAACTGTGTCGTAGCGCGGCGGCGGCAGTGCCACAACGGCCCAGGTGGGTAGCATTTTTGGTACTGTCGCTTGTCGATGGAGATGGCAGTGTCGAAGTGCAACTTTCTTCTTAGCGATTATCAAGATCAGACGGTGCCGGATTGAAGAATCCTAAGCATTCCAGCTTCCTTAGCTTTTTCTCCGCCATGTACAACTTCGTTCAAGATCGAAAGTCAGTGAAACGCACGATGCCATATCCCATAATAGTATGTATGGTGACGTCACAGCAAGTAACGCGTTCAACATGTAGTGCGCACTTTGTAATAACATGCTGTCACCACACATAAACTAACAGTTTGCCCGCCCTGTTACACTCGCATGGACCCCGGCGTCGGGTCGATTCTGAACGCAGCCGTGACTGAGCGAAACCAATTCATCACTAAAAATAGAACGACTGTCACCGACCACTGTTATGGTACGCACAGTTCGAGTGACGTGCTCGGCTACTGCCGCAAAGTGATGTTAGAGGCGGCTCGCGGTGCAGTCAGGTCATGCGCCGGCGTACCTGATGTTCGGCTGGCGGTTCGCTGTTGGATTGGAAAACGCACGAGCGCACTCGCATTTGGCGAGTGGGTATTTTTTTTTACTCGCCATTTTCAGGGCTGACTTCTGAGGAAAATTTCGGAAGAATAAAAACGGCAGAAGCGGGAAATCGAAGCTTTGAGCGGAAGAACGGGAAATGGTTAATGAAATCGGGAGAATCTCCCGCTCAAATCGGAAGGTAAACAGGTCTGGAAAAACCAGCAAACATAACTTGCAAAGATTTACATCTGTATGACTTAAGGATCAGTCAATACCTGACAAACAAGTATGCACTGTGGCTAGACCTGCATAGTACAGACGACGACTACCTACACGGGTCAGGTCGTACTGTTGAAAACGGCAGTGACGGAATTACAATTCAGATACAAAAAAAGGTTGAAACCACCGGAGCAATAAACATATATTTGTATCTGATTTATGACGCCCAACTCAATATTGCAGAAAGCAGACTAAGTGCTCATGTGTATTAAAATTATATTCTGTATTAAAATGAACTTGATGACAATCGACCCACACTGTGGTTTGTTTTGTGGTGCCACAGGCTGTGGTAAAACTGAATTTGTACTTGACCTCTTACAAACAAGATACATCCATCATTTTGAAAACATTGTGATATTCCGTCCAACGATCAAACACAACAAAGCTTATCACAACCGTTTATTCATTTGGACCGACAACAACATTTATTTAGTCGACCCTGAGAAAAAACTGAATGACTGTTTACAATCTTTTTATAAGCAATTTGAAGGGCAGTCAACTTTGTTCATTGCTGATGACTGCTCTGCAGAGAAAGACATTGTTAAGAAGCGAAACACATTAGCAGAACTTGCCTTCAGTGGCAGACACGCAAATGTCAGTGTATGGATTCTCACTCAAAAATATAATGCTGTACTGAAAGATTTTCGAGAACAACTAAAGTTTATCTGTTTGTTTTACTGTAAGGATCGTGACAGCTTTGAAGACTGTCTTAGAGAAAACGATGTTATCCCAGATAAACATGAACGATACGATGTGAAAAACAAACTGAAATCAACTAAGCATCTAAAGCTTATTTTAAAGACAGATCAGCCCACTGGGTATGGGTTAGTAAATTAATTTATACTTTTGTTTTGTCCAATAAAAATGACGGACGGACAAACCGAGCTGGAGCGAGCTATTGATATCACACACTGCTTCAAAGATGTTGAACACTTTACTGACTTAATATCATCTCCCAAACAGCCTGACATAAGCCTTTCAGCACCAGTGGAGATATACATGTCATATAATGTGAGTTTGGAATTTATTGATGAGCATCCAGTTGTGGAGTGCATGATAGTTGACTTTAAGACACATTCCTTTAAAGTTAATGATACAAACTGCAACTGGTTTGAGATACTTTGTTATAACATATTTACACAACTACGTAAACTAAATGTTTATATTAACTGGCTTACAGTTAATAAAATGGTATTACACATAGTCAGTATTAATATTTTTTATTTAATATTTTGTCAGACAAATAAAAATGACGGACAATGCCCAAAGCCCTGGCTTGTCAAACCCTGGCCCTGGCCCATCTGGCTTAAGAAATGTGTTTCACACAACAGACTTGCCTATATCTAATAGTAACAATGTCTATGAATCGATAGAAAACTCTTTTTCTGTCATACAAGATAATCTTCTTTCAGGCAGTGTAAAGATTCAGGTTGTTGCTAAAATAGAATTTAACAGAGTAGATGGTGAAGTGATTGTATCGTATATCTCGACAAGACAACACACAGTTAACACAAGAAGAGAATTGGAGAACGTGTTTAGAGACAGACTGTTGCCCGACTTCCTCAAAGCAATTGACAGTGCAAGAATGAAGGGGTCAGGTTGGCACGAAGGTCATGTACATGAACTACAATTAAAACAGTCAAGATATCATCCAATATCAGGCAAATCATGGTTGCCACTGCTAACAGAGGTTGCAAACAAAAAAAACTGTCGTCAATATTCAGAACAAAGACCACCATTGTTTCATGTGGTGTGTGCTTGCTAAACTACACTTTGTAAAAACAAGATCTGATCGCGTATCTAACTACACCAAATTTGTAAGCGAACTCAATTTCAGTGGTATAGATTTTCCTGTTAAGGTGGAGGACATAGACTTGTTTGAAAAACTAAATTTTGGCATATCTGTAAACGTGTATGTATGGGATAATGAGCCTCTTGACAAGTTACAACCCATTAGAGTATCACCACTTGCTCCAACCTACGGACAGCCAGAAGATAAACATGTTGACCCGTTATTAATAGGCCCCGGCTCTGGCCATGGTGATAACTTTCACTACACAATTATCAGGAGTATGTCAGACTAATTCATGGGCATGTATCAAAACACAATGGTAAACAGGAAGTGTGTAAAAGATGTTTACAAAGATTCTCTTCTATTAAAGTGGCACATAAACATGTCCTGCACAGTAGGTCAGCTGATGACATACAAACAGTACTTAGGTACCCAGATCCTGGTAGTCAAGTATATTTTAAGAACTATGGGAATCAGCAAAAGCTGCCGTTTGTAGTGTATGCTGATTTTGAATCACTGGTTGTTCCGTATGACGGTCCTGTTCCAGAATCATTACCAAAGACTGTAAAGTTGAGTGACCAAGTGGCGTGTTCTTTTGGATACATTCTTGTTAGGTCAGATGATGTGCATACAGAACCTATTATCTACAGGGGTGAAAATGCAGCATGTCTGTTTTTAACAGAAATGAGACAACTGTATAGTCAGGTAGTACATTATCTCACAACATGTCAGATGCCTTTGGTGATGACAGAAGAAGATACAATTTTAATACAGCAGAGACGTGTTGCATTTGTGAACCCCTACATGATAAAGTTCGCCACCATGACCACATAACTGGGCGTTACAGAGGTGCTGCACATAACAATTGTAACTTGTTATTAAAAATAGATCCCAAGACATATTATAAACTGCCAATCTTTTTCCACAATCTCAAAGGATATGATTCTCACATTATCATGCGTGCTGTAGACGAGTCTTACAAAAACATTAGTTGTATTGCGCAGACAACTGAGAAATACTTGACTTTTAGGCTTGACAACAAACTAGCATTTTATGACTCTATGCAACATTTGTCTGTAGGTCTTGCTAGTCTGGCAGACGGACTGACCGAGTTTCCAATAACAAGTAAATATTTTGAGTCTGAGTTAATCAAGAAAGGTGTCTACCCGTACGAGTACATTGATCAATGGGTTGTGTTTGAGGAAAGGAGACTGCCGCCAAAAGAGGCATTTTATTCTACACTAAATGGAAAAGATATTTCTGATGCTAAATACCAGCACGCTCTTGATGCATGGGGTAAACTAGGGTGTCAAACGATTGGTGATTACCACGATCAGTACTTGATAGCTGACGTTTGTTTGCTAGCAGACGTATTTGAAAGTTATCGTGAAAAGGGTTTGTTACACTACAGTCTTGACCCGGCTAGCTACATAACTAATCCTGGCATGACAAGGGATGCATTTTTGAAATCCATTAAGATATCTATAGACCTGTTGTCTGATTGCACGATGGGTGAAATGGTGGAACGCGGATTGAGGGGAGGCATTAGCATGGCATCAAATAATTATGCCAAAGCTAATAATAAATATCTAAGTGACTTTGTCCCCTCAAGGTCATCTAATTATATCCTTACGTGGACGCATGTAACTTGTATGGGTTCGCGATGACTGAATTATTACCCTTGAAAAACTTTTGTCTGCATGATTTGTCACAGTATGACGTAACAGACTCTGGGTTATCAAACTATATTATGAATCATGACCGGAATGATGCAAAGGGTTGGATCTTTGAAGTCGACCTGGAGTACCCACACCATCTACATGATTACCACAATGATTATCCATTAGCTGTTGAGAAAATGAGTATGACGGGGGAAAAAGAAGACACTAAACTTGTGCCAAATCTGAGTGACAAATTCAATTACGTTTGTCACTATCGCTTACTGCAGTTTTAGATCAGACATGGGTTAGTACTAAAGAAAGTTCACAGAGGCATAAGCTTTGACCAGTGTGCTTTCATGAAAGATTACATAATGAAAAACACAACCTTGCGTGCAAGAGATGGCAACACTGCATTTGACAAAGACTTCTTTACGCTTATGAACAATGCCTGTTTTGGTAATGATGATGATGATTGTACATTGCTTAACGTCCCGACAGCAACAAGGCTTTCTCAGGACGTGCCTGCACTGCTTGTGAAAAAAAAACTAAACAGAAAATTGAATGTATGTCGCCAGCCGGTCAAATACATTAAATAAACCTACAACATGGGGCATAAATAAAGCTAAGACCATTTAGCAACACACATCCAACATCAAGAGCTACAGACAGTGCAGACAGTAGGGAGAGTTTTAAAAAGGCAAATACAGATGAATGGACCTCGGGTAGACAGAAACACATGCCCCAGAATAGAGAGAAAAACCCACCCTGTGGGGCTGACCAGGGTGACCCTGGGAACTAAAAAATACCTAACCCCACCCAAGTCCCCCAGGGCAGACCCGGGTGGGGAAAATGATTGATTGATTGTACATTGCTTAACGTCCCGACAGCAACAAGGCTTTCTCAGGACGTGCCTGCACTGCTTGTGAAAAAAAATAAACAGAACATTGAATGTATGTCGCCAGCCGGTCAAATACATTAAATAAACCTAACACATGGGGCCTAAATAAAGCTAAGACCATTTAGCAACACACATCCAATATCAAGAGCTACAGGCAGTGCAGACAGTAGGGAGAGTTTTAAAAAGGCAAATACAGGTGAATGGACAAAGGGTAGACAGAAACACATGCCCCAGAATAGAGAGAAAAACCCACCCTGTGGGGCTGACCAGGGTGACCCTGGGAACTAAAAAATACCTAACCCCACCCAAGTCCCCCAGGGCAGACCCGGGTGGGGACGGGTGGGGAAAAGACGATGGAAAATCCTCATCATCGCAAAGATGTGAGATTAGTCACAACTGATTCCAGTGCTATTAAGCTTACAGGCAAGCCACAGTACACAGGGTATAAAGAGTTTCATTCATCATTGTATGCAGTGTCACTCAAAAAAAAAAAAAAAAAAGATTGTTAAACTGGACAAACCAGTATTCATTGGTATGGCAATTCTTGAGTTATCAAAATTATTAATGCTTGAATTTTATTATGATTACTTCAAACCAAAGTATCCTGATACACTGACACTGACTCTATGATCATTGATGTGCCTACTAAAGACTTTTATGAAGACATGGAAACAGAGTTACACATGTATGACACGTCTGACTACCCCAAGGAACACCCGCTGTACAGCACACAAAACAAAAAAGTGCCTGGCAAGTTAAAAGATGAACTGATTGGAGTTCATTGGATAGTTGAGTATGGACTGAGATCAAAAATGTATTCTATACTGCACCAAAAGGGAAGTCAATCAAAAGCTAAAGGAATATTAAAAAAAAACAGCGAAAAAAAAAAAAATTTGTCATGAACATTACAAGCAAGTATTAGATGGATCATTAATGCTTGATTATCCAAACAAGACACCGAGGTCAAACAAACATAATCTTGAAATGATCCAAACACATAAAAAGTCACTGGCAGTGGGGGACACAAAACATGTTTCACACCAAAGAAAAGGCTTATGCACCTGGGCATTATAGGCTCAAGTTATCTGAAGGAATTTGTAATGAACTGATCGACAAATTTGTCAAAAGTGAGCAACAGTGTCTGGGGGAATAATCTGTAATTTTTCTCTGACAAATGCCCTCTGCGGGGCAGGCTCATATAAATAATAAATCGATGGACTACCGGGGCCAGAAACTTTTTTTTATATTGTGTATGGACGTAGACCAAATGGGGTCGGTTGTCCTGCGCCTCACGTCATTATCAGACTCGCCGGGTATTATAAATATCTTACCTGTTTTGTAAACAAACTTGTGTCTGGTATTGTTGTTTTTAACCCTGGCCCCGTGTCTGACCCTGACGCCGGAGGTCCTGAAGCTGGAGGTATTGATTTTAATTTAATAGCATCGGCGGGCTTAGGGCGCAAGCGCTGTTCTTCATTATTCATTGCTTTTATCACAGACGGTTATCTCTTTACCCACTCAGTGTTACGTGCGTCATGCATGAGTTCTTTAGAATACTGGTAGCTGAAAAGTCTCTCCAATAATTGCTTGTTGGAGTTCTCTACAATTGCCTGACATCTGTGCACACCTGGTATACCTCGCCACACTAACACGCCATGCTTTGCAAAAACTGATTAACGGTGCCCTTGAATTCACTCCCGTCATCGACCTGAACGAGCCTGGGAAATTTTAGAGGACCTTGCCTACATATTTTTGTTAACGCCGTCGCAACCGTATTAGCAGTTTTGTCAGTTATGGGTTCGGCATCTTTGTACCTTTAAGCAATGTCAACAACAGTTAGTGCATACTTGTAACGCATTTTTCTTATTGTATCATGTGGTAGGAACAGGAGGTCCATTTGATGCCTGTCAATTGGTGTAGTATTTTCAAAATAAGGTCTTGAAATTTTTCTTGGAGCAGGTAAATAAACCTGCCATATTGCTTGTCTCTGTAACCATTGTTTAATTCGGTCCAATGTTACATCACCGCCCACAGCCGCGTGTAGTTTCTGAATCCCGGTTTTCCTTTCCAATATCCAATTGGGGAGCAATATATTTTTGATAATTTTCGATGTCCGTTATTTTTTCTAGCAATATAAAGTCCCGGCTTTTAGTTTTGGTCACCATTTGAATCAGTGTCGAGACAGGGTCAGGGGTCGTCTGTGGGTCGTCCATCCTTTTCTTTTCCAAACAAATTTAATTTCATAAAATCAATATGACTCTCAGTAACAAGCAAAGTTACCACAGGCGCGATGTAACTGCCAAACTTATAATACATGAGGCAAGCTAATTTACAGATTGAACTTGATACAATATAATTTAAATCAAGGTCGTTACTTAGACTTTCTTTTTCGACTGGTAGAAAAGGACTCACCGCTTTTGAATATAGGCAGACAAGAGACCGACTTAGGTCATGAGTCATTAGTGAAGCGATGTGATTATCATATTTGGTGTGTAATTTGATGATCTCATCAGCCGTGAGGGATTCCATATCTTCTGTTGTATACTGTTTTCCGAGATAAGCTTTCGATTTGCCTGAAACAACTACCGTTTTAAGTCCAAGTCTTTGTTCTCTACAGCGCCGATATCGCTTAGGAGAAGTAATTTGTCTTGGTTCATTTTATATTTAAAAAAAAAAAAGTGAAACAAACTTTATGAACACATTTGTCCCGTTGTCAGTAAACTGGTTTTGAGTATACTAAGCCAACCTGTGAAACCTCTTGGTAATTGACCCTCTTTCAAAGAAGCAAGCTGTCCCCTGTTCAGTATATTAAGTTGATATTTGTCACCTCTCAGTGATTGAAAAGGCAATAGGCTTTTCAAAACCTCAGCCACGTGGCAGCTTATTTATAAAAATGTGCCGCAAGGCCTGAAAGGATATGTGTCCCCTAGCATACCTGAAATTGAACAGAGGTATGTTCGACTCACAAAAGGGCATTCAACTGTGGCGCGTGGCAAGATTAAATGTCTCTCTCATGTTCCGGGTTCAGATATCCGACAATATGAGGTGGCACTTAAAGGTCCTGGTTCAGCAATTAGTCAGTTGAGGACAGCGAAAAAAAATTTCGAAGTCCCTACCTGACTTGAAGTGCAACCCTGACAGGGCCTCATCAGATGGGATCCCCGAACATTCACGTTACTATAGCTGCTGTAGAGTGTCAGACGTCCTTGACGGCTGTCACAGTTCATGCAAACAGGTATACGCCACTCAGCTGCCAAAGGTCACTTCCAGTTGCATCTGTCCGTACACGGTAACACCCACAATTCTCGTGCAACAACAACGAAAGATGACTATCCAACTTTCACTTCTGGGCCGGTACTGGGAAGCACTGAGCGACGTCCACAGCGTCCAAAAATGGCCCAGGGAATGGTGACGGTACGTCGAACATGCTATATCGTGGTCTTCTCATTTCTTATGTCCTCGCATTTATCCAAAACAAGGTTTCCTCGAAAGCGTTTGCAAACAACAAGTCTTTATGGTAGTCGCCATTTTTACGAAGGGAAGCTACTAGATAATGTTTGTGTAAGGGACAGCACTCCCGTGCTAAGCAACGCGCAAACGCCCACCTCAAAACGATTTTATTTTTCACAAAAGCCTGGGAGATAATTTACAGGTCATCATGCAACAATGTGATGTGCATGGGTGACAGTGCGAGAATATGAAATGAATGTAAACGGGACATAAATATGCCCCATAAATCCATGGCCAGCAAGCGATATACATTCCCATGAGCTCCTGCGGATGCAGGAGCTCATGAGAATGTATGACGTTTGCATTTGGAACAGGCTGGCTGAAGGCCTGTTCTGTCTGAACCAAACAGCTGAAATTCAGCTTTTCGGGATTTTGAAAAGCTGAATCAGCTTCTAGGAGTGAAGACGGTCACCCATTGATGTGATTGTGCCTGTTCGTGTGTGTTACACGGACATAAAATTTGATTCCATTATAAGAATCTAAGCACTAGGTAATATTTTGCTTTGTCGTTTACTTCTCATCTTGTTTTTTGTTTTTTTGTATCACAAAAGATAATTACCGTCTGCAAACTTGATGAGTTCAGTGATAATATTTTCTCCCCAGACCAACTGCTGTCTATGCACACGCAATGCACCCTGCCCAATGCATACCTCATGCAGGTGCCTGACAGCAAACACCGATACACCAACTACAAGCTAAAGGGTGCACGAGCAAACGAGAGGCAAGTTTCAAAATAATTAGATACAGGGCCGCAGCAGATGGTTCCGGCCTTCGCCATACCAATAATGTATACATTTTTTTGACAAGACCATATAATTATGTCTGTTTATGCCCTCGACCCAAATTAATTTAAATGTTACTAATTTTTCCATTTTTGGGGGGTTGTGCGAATTCTTCCCCCCCCCCCCCCCCCCTGCCCGATTGACTTTAGGAAGCAGATGAAAGCAAGCTGGCATCATGCAGGCATGCACCCCTTCGGCTGGAGCATTAGGTTTCTTTCACCTCGTGCTATGGTTATGAGATATGAAATAAATGTTAGGAAACAGATATATATATATTATGTAATTGGTATTCTAACCACAATATATTTCATTCATAGTTTATCTATGTTTGCACTGACAGCAAACCATGTGGGATTTATTTCTGATTACTCCATATAGCAATGTTCTCTATCAGAAAACTGAAATGACTCAACCCGCAAAAATAAATATCAAGGAAATATATCAGTTCACAACAGCAAGAGGTATATCTCACTTGATCTTCATTTTGTGACAAAAACATTGTTTTCAAATACACTTCAACGTATGGCTTATTTGTTTATATCTGTACTGAGTGAAACTGTTAAAAATGCCTTTCATTGTGAGGCTTCTCTTATGAGTTTACCAAAATCGTCAAGTACATCAATAAGTGTCTCTTGGCTTGACTTCACGAACGAAGATTCTATAGGGCTTGCCCACGTCGTCTGCAGGCATTTTCGTGGCTGCGGAGGCCAATCCGGGACAGGCAGGTTTACATCAATAAGTGTATACATAAATAAAACACAATTACCATGATTGTCATAATTCCTAAAAATACAGCTGATTTTTTTTATGAAATGAGTATGTCTATCCTCAACAAGACCAAGTAGTCTATGTACCCTACAGAACCACATAGTCCAGATCAAAATGGTGACTGTGAAGCGTGTGTAATGCAGAGACGAACTCAACGAAAAAAAGAAAGACGCTTAGAAAAGACAGCCACAACACAATTTTATTCATATTATCTAGTAATAAATTGTGTTGTAACTGTCATTTCTAAGCAACGTTCTTTCCTCATAGGGTTCTTCTCTACAGAACAACATACATGTGCACTTTTACTTCCTGCACCATATATAACTGTAATAATACATGAGGCAAAAACACAAACAGAACAGAGACAACCATTTTAATTATAAAGAAACAATTTCAGTGATGTCATTGAATTATATGCATGGTATATTTTGCTTATGATGCTGTCATTCAAACTTGGTCACTGTGTTTTGGTAAGTGAGGGAGAGGGGGGGGGGGGGGGGCTGGAGGGGGCGGGTACACATGCAGGCATATATATATATATAAATATATATATATATATATATATATATATATATATATATATATATATATATATATATATATATATATATATATATATATATATACCGCAACGATTTCCTAATGTAATGTTACATATGGCAATATAGTTCTATCATCATATGCTAAATTTTGCTATCCACCAAAATGCTAATATTGCCATGATTCCACAGCAGACAGACAGCCTTCATGGACAGGTCCAACCAGTGAAGAGACAACAGACTGGCCAGTGTCAAACATGTCACCAAACTGCAGAGGCGTTAGCAGCAATGTCACACAGAAACTTTGGAACAGCAAACAGCCTGATGCAGTGCAGTGTGCCCCAACTTGCTCTCAGCAGGCAGCTGCAAGACAAGAACAAAGGTCAGTTAGTACATGTGAAGATGTACTGCAAACACTGTTCTAGATGAGTTTACTTGGCTACCGGGTATCAGCCAGTATAATCTACTCAACATGAAACCAACCGTAATGAATCAATCACAGCCAGTGTAATCAATAAACTCCATACAAGACAGATTTGCAAAATAACTTTTACAAACAATTTCTTTGTCTCGGTGATGGTCAAACGATTTATACAGTTTTGTTCTAATAATAAAAGACATTGTAGCTTTGCAATGCTGCTTGGTAACATGATATTATATGAATATGTTTTCAGGCCAACATAACCAACTTTTCCCTGGGGGAGACTAAAGATGCACTCAACCGATGAGCAGCCCCTGGTGACCATATCGAATGTGGGAGTAGAGGCGACACCTTATCAGCGCGTGACCAGTGAAGACAATCCGGCCTACTGTTTGTGTGGGAATCATCTAATAATAATGGACAACAAGAACTACTGAATTTGATCCAGCTGATCGAGTTAACAGAAGAACCAACTTTTCTAGATATTTGTAAGAAGCAGACCGAAGTCAAATTTTGCAGCGTCAAAAATTATAGCATCACATTTGCAAATAAAATTCCCACATTATAATAGCAATCAAACATCACCAACACTCTACATACAGATTTTTTTTCAGTTGTGGCATGAGAGCCATATGGGGCTTGGCAACAGCAAACACTGTTGCTCTTGTCAGGTGGCCATAATCAGATGGCAGTTTCTAAGCCCCAATCTAAACTACCTGAGGGCACTATCTGGTTGTGTATGTGTGTGAAACCAACCTCCAAGTCTTTACTTCTGCTGAAAAACCACATCCACTCGTCGCTCAATCTTGTCATCTGTACTGCGTAGGTAATGTAACAAACTGGAGAGCTTCTCATCAGTGAGGCATTGGGGATACAAGGCCACGGAGCACATTCCTTGATGAGAAAAAACAGAATGAAGAGAACATTTTCATTAACTTTTAAAATTTACTTTCTGTCATGGAGATTGTTTACATCTGTTTGTACAAGTAGTTGGGACATGAATAAATGGACACATGCATGTAATATATACTCCATATTGTGCACTTTGTACTCTCTATACAAGAAAGTATTAAAGTTGAATGTAAAAGCAAAATGTTGGACATTTTTTGTTTTAAATATATTTGGACATTCTTCTTCATAAATTGCATACATGTCTGCTTTCATTTTTCATCCTTGTTATAACTACATACTGTAAACAGTGCACATGAACAGGAATTCTGCACCTGACTTGCCATAAGAAAGAATTAGTTTTCATGGTCAGTGTCACAATCCTAAATAGTATATTTCTACAAATACATGTACTGTAATGATACTGAAAATGACATG
Source organism: Semisulcospira habei (assembly GCA_036245525.1). Taxonomy (NCBI): domain Eukaryota; kingdom Metazoa; phylum Mollusca; class Gastropoda; family Semisulcospiridae; genus Semisulcospira; species Semisulcospira habei. The sequence continues at coordinate 94,243,617 of BTPG01000008.1, read as the reverse complement.
TACAATACTGCACTTGTACCAGAAATTGCACAAGTGTGTAACATACATGTACTATGCATATTTCTGCTGTGCTACCTGGTATGCCACAGAGTGCCTGTTGCTAATCTTGGTATACTGCTTGCATACTTGGTGGTTGAAGTCAAGGATGGTAAGCCTGTTGCGCATTGTGTAGCCTTTGTAGCCAATGAAAGTTTTTTGGGGGGGCCATTTCATTTTCAGCCACATAGATACATCCCCTTGACTAACACTCAAAACACTCAATGATGAGACTGAAACATATCTAAACTCTAAGTCAAAATAAGTGCATAAATAAGACATGATACCTTGATCATGCCTGGCAAGGACACTCGTAATGTGTGGTGATGGTTGATAACAGGCTTTATCCCTTGTTTCAAGTGGTGTTTAGCCTTTGGCAGCAGCAAAGAAACTGAAAACAGATGGCCAATATAATAGATAAAGCAAAACCTGAAAGTAAAAAAAGCACAAAAGTGAAAATGTACCAGCAGCAGTTTATACTGAGTAGGTTATTTCGATGACAGGACAGTTTCGTGTGTTTTTGTTCTGCATACACTCAAGGATATAATCCTCCATGTAAACACACAGCTCAACTCAAACCTTTTATGCAATTCGCTTGCCTTTGTGCCACACATCAAAGTAATGATCCAGATTTTTCAGTGGCTGCGATCAAGTCAGTAATAATATACAAATCTATTTCATACTGGAAAAAAGATACATGCATTACAGAGTGGCAAACTGACCGGTAGCTAGCACTAGCTGTTATGAAGACTTGGGAGAAAAACCACCATGGCACCATGATAATAATGTTTACTGTCAACTTGTAAATATACTTACAGTGTGGAGGTAGCAGTCATATGTAAATCATAACTTAGTGTTGTGACAGCAATATTTCCAGGACACTATAAGCTACTTTATGTGTGATGCGATAACACTTTTACAAACAAAAATGATTTTGTGCAAGCGCACGGGTGTACCATACTTCAAAATCAAATGCCACCAAACTGATAATTACCTGAAAGTAGCAGGAGATTACAGTAGAACTCTGTCGGTGACAACTTATCGGACAGGTCTTGCTGTCTTCAGAAACTCGATGCCATGCTGTGCATTCACCAGTTTCAAGTCACCTGACCTTGTGACAGCCCTGCTGTCTAGAAACAAACCATAAACACAGTAATGGATGGACAAAACCTGTTGAAAAAGAAATAAATACAGAAAATAGGCATGTGTGCACATACGCATGTGCGTGTGGCTTTCTAAAAATGGCTTAGTCACAAAATAGCAGCACATTTGAGTGTTATGATATGGAGCAATATATACATACATGTATTTACATGATTCACAGAAAAACTAGCAATAAAATATTTTGGTATACAAGAATGATATTATAAGTTTTTGTCACTCATATTTCTCCTGTTTATAAGCTTGTGGTTTCAGGAAAATATGAGAAATACATTGTATCAGTGGCAAGCCAACTTACAATAGACCACTTATATACCTGATTGTGAGTTTCATAATGAATTATGCACATACATGTATTGCTCTATTTCATCACACTGAAATGTGCTGTTATTTTGTGAACAAATATATTTTAGGTTGATTATAGTGGTATATTTTATCCTTACCTAGACCTGTTGATTATATTCTCATCCAGACAATTGCTGATGTTGTTTTCATACAGCGAGCAGCTGTACATTTGTTTTCATTCAGACAGCTGAACATTTTGTCTGTGTTCAGACAACTGCAGGTATATTTTGTTTTTTATTCAGACAGCTGTATATTTAATTCTATTCAGACAGCTGTATATTTTGTTCTAAATATAAGCCAGCTGTACATTTTGTCCCAAGCATACACACACACACACACACACACACACACACACACACACACACACACACACACATTTTAGGTTCACAACTTACCTTGCCACTGCGATTATCTGTTATGTATTGTGATGAGATTGGGCGTTGTTCCATTACTGATGCACCTTCACTTTGTACTAGCTTCACAAATGTATCCACAGAAATAACACATTAGCTGCTTGCTGCTCTGTGAGATCATTTGGTGTGGCACTGAAAAAGAATCAAATGACTGGTATTTGTATAGTTATGTAATGCACACACGGGTCTTGTACTAGAAAATGGCGTGGCGTTCTGAAGATATTTACACAAAAACAACCACCACGAACCCCCAAAACAAATCGCAACTAAAAGTGGAAACTTCTAAATGTACATCAGACCAGAGCTCAGAATATATCGCATATTTCATTATGTATATAACACAAATATGTGTAATAGAAAATTGCCCAGAAACTATTACACTTATTTATAAAGGAGAGAATATTTAAAAACAAAGTTTCAGGCTGTTACTATAGTGACGTATATATATAGTAACTACAGAAGAGACGAACAGTGAGGCTAAGATTTCCAATCTATTCTTCGTCTTGTTCATCGATGTATTCTGCCTACTTCTCACCACTGTCGTCTGCTGTTATTTCCTCAGTCATCATTTCCCCCGAAATTAGTGTCCTGTACACCAGAACACACATAACATTACGATCGCTAGGGCTTCTTGTTGTTGACAAGGAAGTGGTCATTAGAGTGGTGTCCCCTGATAATACATATTTACGAGTACCTTCCCTTTGTAAACACGACGTCAGCTACACGCGCATAGGTGTTTGTTGTTGTTGGAAATATACTTACCAACAAAAGTAATATTTGTACCACAAAAAGTGAAAAGACCACACCATATCATGTTGGACTTACCGCCACCATTCGCTGGACCTTTTTTGGACGCTCTGGACGTCGCGGCTCGGCGGCCGTGCAGGCTTCACCAGTGCGGCAAAATGAAAGTTGGATATTTTTCAGTCGTAGTTGCACGGGAATTGGATGTTACCGCGCACGGACAGATGCAACTGGAAGTGACCTTAGGCAGCTGGATGGTGTATACCTGTTTTCGTGAACTGTGACAGCCGTCAAGGACGTCTGACACTCTACAGCAGCTATAGTAACGTGCGTGCTCAGGGATCCTATCACACGGGGCCCTATCAGGGTTGCACTTTCTGTGTCAGGTAGGGACTTTGAAATTTTTTTTTCGATGTCCTCTACTGACTAATTGCTGAACCCGGACCTTTAAGCATATCTCAGGGTCATTTTTTAAATTTAGTGCATATGGGGTAATTGCTTGTACATATTAAGGGTGTTGGTGGCAAAACGCTTTCAGCCCTGGGAAAATTTTGTCAATATCATTGTGACATGGGTGAATACCCTTGTAAAAAATTGATGTGCATATTTAATTCAGTGCAGACGGGTCGTGTTCTTTCATGCACAGATAAAGCCAGTCCCAGTCAGAGTGCTAGCAACGGGCGGCGTGAACATACATAGTAACCCTGCGGCCGCGGACATATGAGCTAATTAAGAGAGATATATATAGAGAGGACAAAAGTAACATTAACACAATGACCGAGTTAACCCCTGTTGGTATTACTATGTGGAGGTACATAAAATGGTGATTGTTCAAAAGCAATGTTTTAGGGGTAAATTCTGACGGTATTTACTCTGTGCGGGGTACAAGGATGATGAGGATTCAAAAAGTAATAATTAAGGGGTTAACTCAGTCACTGTGTTAATGTTGCTTTTGTCCTCTCTATATATCTCTCTCTCGAGTGGGCCTCGAAGAGGAGACTCGCTGTAAGGCGTCCAAACCACAGGATCCGCAGCGCGGGAAGCAGTTGAGCGGACCTCTACGGTGGCCTCCGACATCCAGACGCAAGGGAGTAACCGGTACTGGAGCGGTGAACCCACCGGAGGATGGAAGCCAGTGGGGAAGGAGATGCAGCTGGAGAGGCTGTGAGTCAGACGACCGAGCGGCAGGGAACCGCCGCTGCATTATTATTATTATTACATGGTATTTATATGGCGCATTTCTCATATTTATAATATAACTCAATGCGCTGAATGTAGCCACGAACTGAACCCAACAAACACGCTCACGTGAATCACGCGCATTCACTGACACACTGTACGTAAACACAGAACATTCACGTGGTGCTAAGGGCAAGCTCAAGCGAGCTAATGAAGTGACAGTATTTGGAAATCGTTTTGTATTTGAAATTTTATTAAGTTGGCTGAAACTGATACCAAAGTGGAGATACGCATTCCTCAGGCCGAGGAGCTGGAGCCAACTCTGGAGGGAACAGTATCTTCTTGGTCTCGCTGGCAGGCCCAGATGGCCAGCGTCTTTCGGAAAAACTAAGCCGAGGTGTCCAAACCGGCGGGAAGTTGTGAGGTCCGCGTAGCCAGCGTTGAGCCGGAAGCCGAGCCGCATCCACCATGGGAGTAGAGTCCGTCACTAGCGTGGCGTCCGAGTGGTTCGTCAGAAGGAGGTCGCCTAATAGTTCGCGGTCGGCCTGGAGGACGACTGTCTGGCCTTAGCAAGATGGCGCCCAAGATGCGGGTGAAGACCAAAGGACTGCGGTTAAGGCCGATGGGGGGAGGGGGGGGGGGCCGAAACTGGTAAACCACGCCGACGAAGGCGAAGCACAGGCACCGTCTGGAGGCGGGGCACATGGTGATGTGAAGATACGCGTCGGACAGGTCCCAACCAATGGTGAAATCCCTGGTCTGCACGGCGACCAAGTATCTGTCAGTGCCGAGAGCTAGACGACAGGTCGCCACTTACTACCTGGCTCGGGAACCATGCAGAGGCAGCTGTAGAAGGCTGGGGAATCACGACGCGAGATTACCTGCGTGGTAGGCATCTGCAGTAGCAGTGACCTCGCCGCGAAGGGCGCCGGCTAGGGCTGATCGATCGGCAGCTCGGTCTACCAGGTAGAGCGTCGCAGTGGCGGCAGAGAAAGAACGGTGATCGGCCGATGGCAGGGGCATGGGTGGGAGCCCCGAGGCGAGAGGAAGGGAGGAGGGTCTGCCGAACCACAGAGCGCGACCCACGGCCTAGCAGGCTGCCTGCAAGCAGGAAGGAGCGGTGATGCTGGGCCAAATGTTTTTGCTTGCTTCCGTCACCGACTGCCAGGTGGGGCCGAAGAGGTGGGGCTAGCAAGGGAGCGCGATGAAGCTGCGACTGCACCTCCGGAGTGAGGCCACGACAGGTCTGAAGTGGGGCATCCCGGCATCTCTAGACACCATACAAGGTGGCGGCCACGGCGTTGATAGAGGAGTGATATGCTGCCTGACTAGCTGTCACCGCAAGAGCGAGGAAGTCTCCCAACTGGGGCAAAAAGGATGGATGCCAAGCATCCTCGATGCAACGGACGAACGCTTGGGTCAGACGCTCCCAAGAACCCGAGCAAGCCAAGGTGTTGCGAACCTGGGACGCCGTCATGTCCAAGCCGGGGGAACATTACGCTGTGCCTGTCCTGTTCTGTCTGTCAACAGAAGCGCCGGAAGATCCCCCTCGGGAAGGGGACAGGAGAAAACCTGGGAAAGTCCTGCATACGGAAGGTTATGTCCAGGCCAGCAGGTCACTTACTGTCGGAGAAGACGATGGCCTCGCGCAAGTGATGTAGCGGATGCGCGGACAAGTCATCAGCCAGATCCAAAAAGCCAGGGGTCCGCGGAGGCGGCGTCATCCTCTTGCCTTGACGGTCTGTTTTGACAAAGGCTGAGATCTTCCCGTTAAAAGGGTAGGGGGGGGCAGCCTCGGCAGGGAGACACGCTGCAACTAGACAAGCCGCTTCATCTAGGGAAAGAAGAGTTACCGCCCTCGGAACAGAGCGGGCCGCGGGCGACGAAGGGTTGGCAGGAGGGCGCGAACAAGGCGAGGAAACTTACTGTCCGCGCCGAGGAGAGCAGAGATGGAGTCACCTGGCTGCAGACTCAGGGCATCAACATCTACCGAGCGGCGGGAAAGCCAGGAGCCGTCCTGAGGAGGCAAGGGAGCCAGGTGAGCAGAGATGGAGTCACCTGGCTGCAGACTCAGGGCATCAACATCTACCGAGCGGCGGGAAAGCCAGGAGCCGTCCTGAGGAGGCAAGGGAGCCAGGTGTCTCGCTGGGCACGTCACGACGCCTGAGGCTGGGGGATGCAAAGGTAAGAGTCATCCGTGAGCTCCGTCGTCATCTGTTGGGTGGGCCACGGTACGACATACTCTTGGAGGGAGCGAGAGCGATGGTGGGCACGGTCTCAAGTCGCGTGAAGCCACCGAGTGAGAAGAGGACATGGAGAGCCGGGAGCTGAGTCGCACATCTCGGTCCGTCATAGAGGTCCCATCCCCTGAGCGGGGGCACACGGGGCTCCTGTAGGCTTGCAATGTGTCCAGTCTGTCTTGTGTCCTGCGGACCTCTGTGAGGGAGGCTCGCTGCTGTGCTTCTCCCCCCCCCCCCCCCCCCCCCCCCCCCGTGGGAGGGAGCGGGCTTGTCCTTACTTGCCGCGCGTCCAAGCCCAGAGTAACGTCCGCAGTGCGTCTAGTCTGTTCATGTCCTGGGATGTAGCGACATAGGTTGCTGCGAGCGGACCTCAGGGAGGAAGGCTCGCTGCTATGCTTCCCCCCCCCGTGGGAGGAAGCGAGCATGTCCCTAATTGAAGCATCAGGACCCAAAGTATCAATGTCCGCAGTGCGGGATCCATGCGAGTGGACCTCAGTGAGGAAGGCTCGCTGCCATGCTTCCCCCCCCCCCCCCTCCCCGTGGGAGGGAGCGGGCATGTCCTTACTTGAAACGGCAGGCACAATGGTCGACGAGGCCTTGGAACCTGCAGCATTGTTACGGGCCTGACGTGATGACCTCTACCCAGCTCTGAGCGAACGCATCTAGTCTTTTCACCTGGCAAGGTTGGGGGCCCCATGGCGGATTAACAGTCAACGGTTGTCGCCGGGCGCTCGCGGCAGTAAAATTCCACAGCTGCGACCAACGGTCCTCAGGCCAGGTGGAGCACACATCGCACAGGCGGTCGGAGGCGCAGCCAGCGCAGGGGAGGCAGACTTTGTGGTTGTCGCTTGGCCATTGGAAATCGTCACAGTGTAAGCAGGTGCGAACTTGGCAGCTGCAACACACATCAAACGTATAAGGCGACCACAAATACGCGCGAAACGAGAACTGTGGCGAGCGAACTCAGAGATCCACGGTTGAGGCCAGTGCCAGGCCCGAGGGCCTGTCGCGGGTCTAAACCAAGGCCTTACCTTCCAAGGTAGCAGGGGGGGGGGGGGGGGGGGGGGGGGGGGGTCGGTGGGGGGGGGGGGGGGGAAGGGGGGGGGAAGGGGGAGGAAGAAAGCCCCACACAACCCACAGGGCGACGGGTGGAAGACATCCTGAGCACACCCCGCTGCACTCACAAAGTCCCAGAAGGAAAGGCACCACCCGTAATCCAACCACAAGTAATCCAAACACCAGGAAACCCCCAGAACGTAATCCAAAGGAACACATAATCCAAGACGACCAGCCCTTTAAGAACCGGTCACACCATACACAGTCAAGGTCAAGGTCCTGTAGGCTACAACACGTCTGTTCACTGTAAGCTAAGTAAAACGACGGGCGTGACACCACGTGACACGTACCGAATAGGCAGGCATGGGAAGATACTCATGGCCCTAGTTTCGGTCCCCTGAGTTGCCTTCCTGGTTGTATAGGAACACAACAGGTTCTTAGGCTGAAATTACGTAAGCTATGTAGATATTCCATATAGTAATGTCATCGGGAATGTATTTTGAGAAAACAAAACTTCATGTTTTTAAAACAAATGAATAAATGGTTAGTCTTTTCTAACAAAGCATTGATGACAATCACCACAGGTGTTCATAATTTCTTTAAAAACTGGTGCATGTCAAGAAAACCTTCTTCTTCAGGAGATCTATGAATTCCACGGTTCGTTGAAGAAGATCTATGAATTCCACGGTTTGTAAGTCAGTGAAGTGAACGACTGGCCCTATGCTGGGATTAACTTGTAGGCCTGTGGACTGACATTCTGATTCATATGTCCCTGCAGACTGCAGGGGCTCATGAGAATCCAGTGCGTACATGCGCCAATGTGTGTCTTTGTGTCTGTAATTTTTAATTTTTTTAGACTGATGCATATCCAGAATTCAGGAGATCTATGAATTCTATGGCTCTGCAAGTCAAGAAATCACGGTGGCATCCAAACGAAATCTGCAGTTGCAGCCAGTTAGTACTAAAATCAGTGACTTGCCAGTTTCTATGCGCCAGCCACAAACCGTGAAGTCAGTTCCAACGATTCCATGCTACATGCATGAGTGCTTAGCCGAGTAAAAAAATGGTGATAAAAATAAAATAGCAACACAGGCCGCAAAAGTGCAAGGCAGTTTGCTTCCCTCTCGGTAATTATCCGCACAATAAGGTGACCGAATATTGACCCTGGCTCAATAACATTACCACACCCTCCTTGCTCTGCCCCCTCCTTTCCTATTTGTTTAAGACACGAACAAGGCTGCATCACACATCGACATGCATCACTCTTTCTCCCTCCCTTACTAGTAAACACCACGATTTTATTTTCTTTCATCACAAAACATCGGCATCACTAGTACAGGTATCACACTTCACAGAAGTGTGGCGAAGTCGACAGAGGTTCTGTTTTGGTGGTGGCTTATCAATATGCTCCTATCCGAGCATTTCCAACAAACCTCCTGCTGTTTACGGTCATTTTTTCTTGGCAACAGGGGTGACCGTTCATAGAAGGTTCTACTGTAGAGAAAAGAACATACACAGGTGTTGACAGAGAAAAGAGGATATTTACACTCTCTTGCCAAAGCACCTTAACAGCATTAGCAGATGGTTTCTTTGTCTTGGCACCAGAGCTGGCCATACTAGAAGGTCTTTTTATTTTGGGTTGAACAGTGTCCTCGAAAAATGACAAAAAGTCATTTGGTCTGCAACCAAAAAGAAACAGTAAGTAAAAAGGCATGTGAACAAAGACAAATGGAAAAAGTATGTAAAAAAAAAACAAAAAAAAAACAGTAAGTAAAAAGGCGTGTGAAGAAAGACAAATGGAAAAAGTATGTAACACACACTAAAATCAGACATCTTGTTCCTATACATCTACACGTGCTAAAAAATGTATTTCAATAATGCAGTCAATTTTGACTGAGATAGACCTGTCTTCTCCTAATACAATTTCACCCTACCATCAAGTAATGCCTACCCAAAATTAGCAGAAACAGTAATCATACCCAGCCTGTATATCTCCTGCATATCCCCTTTAACGGGGAGTGGAAAGTGAAATCATCTAATGAGGATCAACAGTCTTTAACAGCATATGAATTCCATCGTAAAGTTTAAAAAGATTCCAAAATGGGCCCAAAAATTCGCTGAAAAGAATAAATATGTTAATAACAAATTAAAAATAAGAATCGTGGGAGGTGGGGTGCTGCTGAAAAGGTGTGACGCCAACCAGCCCGAACACTTCAAGAGATGGGTTTGACATATTTGGCACCACCCTTAATCATGGTTAATCTATATCTTATCAGGCTTCCTGAAATGAAAACTTCTCCGTATTTGATGGACAAATTTTGACAAGGACGGAAAAAATGGAAGGCCATTCATCCCTGGGATGGACAAGTCTTGAGAAAAAAAATGAACTTATCCCTGCTGTGTTTCAAGTATGCAATGGACTGTAGAGCACTGTGGACGGATTTTTTGTCACACTGTCTGTCCCAATGATGGACATTTTAAATACTAGCAAAAAGCTTGCGTATACTGGTTCTCAGGTTTAAGAATTGTGACCTTTTATAGCAAAATAAGTTAACCAATAAAGACCTGAAAGACTATAAAAGGATGTGGATCGACCATGATATTTCAAGGTTGGTGTCAGAATAGCTTGGCACCTAGAGGCGCCAAGCTATTCTGACACCAACCCTGAAACATCATGGTCAATTTGCCTCCAGACCTGTGATATAGATCTACGAGGATATCTATACAAATTCGTCCTCAGGGTGTAAGGAGTTAAAGTAAGAGAGCACATTCAAATTGTATACCTTCCATCTGCAGTATGTCCCAAAGCAGAAGCCTTGATGGCATGTGCAGACACTGAGGACACACTTCTGTGTGATTTAGGAGTCAAAGGCACTGAAAGAAAACAGAATCACTAAAATTAAAATATAATTTTGAAAACTACCATAGACACTGTATATTATGTACTTTCAACTTCAATCAACAAGCAATTTTAAAACAGCAAACAAAACAAGTTCATTGGGATTTGCACATCGGCAGAAAATAAATGGAAAGTGATGACTTCTGACCAGGCAGATGACTGTGTCTTTTAGTTCTGGCTTCTTCCAGACAAAATTTCCAACTTCTATAGAGGACAACAGTTTGTCTCTTCACAGAAACTGCAGTCAAGTGCATAACTACAGTTATATAAGAATGGCAAAGCCCTCAAGGCTCACATGAATGACCGATCGATATAATTAATGAACTCTGTGACCTTGACCTTCCAACAGATCACTAAAATAAGAAGTGTTAAAAAATAACATAAGAAAATGGTTGACATTCGTACCCACAAAATCCATGTTTTCTGAAAATGTACGCATTTTTCACTTCCTTTACCCCTAACCTTTCTGAGTAAAGGTAGCAAACCAAATTAGTATGCACAGAAAGGTCTTATCATCAGCTACCTTTGTGACAAATCTGGTTGAAAAGTTTTGCAAAAATCTGGCTTAAAACTAAAATTCTACCACAAAAAGAAGACATTTTTCACATCATTTGCTGATCCCTTGTGACCCTTGACCTTTCTAAGAGGTCATCCAAATCAGCATGCCCAGGAAGGTCTTACCATCAGGTACCTGTGCACCAGGTTAGGGATGGAAGTTGTAAATAGTATTTGAGAAAACGCATGTTTTGTGAGAAAATGGCTATTTGTGACCTATTTCCAGATCTCTTAGGGCCCTTGGCCTTTCTGAGGGGTCCTCTAAATTAATATGCATAGGAATGTCTTACTATAAGGTGTCTCTGTACCAGGTTTGGGTTTGAAGTTGTGAACAGTATTTGAGAAAATACAACTTTTGTCAAAATATGGATATAGGGCTTGAGAAGTTCCCTTCATTGCTAGGAGCATCGGCTGCCGTGCCGCCATCCTGAGAGGACACGCTCGCCTGGCAATAGAGAGAAGCGATAAGGATAGTGTAGCCATAGTGAAAGGGTGTTTGATCAAATAGTGAGACCTATATTTTGTCCAGATGTTACACAATAACTGAATAAGTAACCTGGTGTTTGACTGATATTGCTAATTTTTTTTTAAATTAACAAATATTTTGCTGAATAATTAATGTGCAACTTCCTCGTCTCCTTGTTTGACACTGACACAGCGACATGTATGTGGTCGGACATATGCTACTTTGTCCTGAACTTCAGGGAGGGTGGTGGTTGGGGAGTTGGGGGCAGTAAATACCCCCTTTGAATGACCCTTATCCAGGTTTTAATCCTTATATCACTTATCAGGCAGAGACCCCTTGACCCCAAGCGAATCTTCCCCTGGGGCCCCCACTCTTTGAGTCAGGTAGAGACCCCTTGACCCCAAGCGAATCGTCCCCTGGGGCCCCCACTCTTTGAGTCAGGCAGAGACCCCTTGACCCCCTCTGCCTGACTCAAAGGGTGGGGGCCCCAGGGGATGAGTTGCGTTGGTGGAGTGGGTAGTGGGGAACTCTTACAGCGCCTCCCCCAGGATCACCCTAGTCTAGGGCCTCTTGGCCTTCATGAGAAACCCTCGTGTGTAATCCCTCCGGACTAGCATAGCATCCCTCTATCCCAAGACCGCCTGTGCATGGTCCCTGGCCACATCCTCTCCGAGGTAGCACAAGCCCCCAGGCTAAACACGGCGGATCTAGAGGAGAGAACCTTGAAAATAAATCACTGTCCTCCTGCCTTGCAGGCCTGGCCGCTTGGCTGCAGAAAGGCTAAAGGAGGAAAACCCTGACATCAAAGCCCCCGTGTCTCCAGGGAAGGTTTTTGAGCCAGAGACTAGGACAGTCTGATATAAAACCTACGACCTGAGGACCTCGATGCCACTGTCCCAGCTTGCTAGGCCATGGCAGACGAACCAAGGGTTTAAAGGGTGGGGCCAGAACTGCGCACACTGCACTCCACCAAAATGTTCCACCGCGCAGTCTTTAGGAAACGTCCACGGACCATGACACCGACCATTCCAAGTCCTGTAGCGATGGGCGAGACGGCAGGTGAAAGATGTCACTGGAAGTTGCAGTCTCAAACCTGCATGCAGGTGGTTCAAGATATTGGTCGCCTGATGTTGAACTGAGGATGACGTCACTCGGCACAACCTGACTGACCAAGCAGCCTTCTCTAGGGACAGTACTGCTTGCTCCACACGAAGAGGGGCCTAGAAAAGGTGGCCTAACCAAAGCTCGTCCCCTCGCAACCCCAGTTGGCTAGCTGCGGTCAATGGGCATCATCTCCTGCTGTCAGAAAACAAGAAAGAACAACGGATCCACTCTCACGACGACCACGACGGGACTCAATGTAGCATGCTAGAACATCCGAACCATGCTCAACACAGCAGACAGCAGATGCCCTGAACCTGCTCTGCCCTCATTGCCCATGAATCGCAGAGGTTAAACATCGACATCACCACGCTCAAAGAAGTACACCTCCTGGACGAAGGCAGCCTCCAAGAACTTGGCGCTGGCTACACCCTCTACTGGTCAGGCAGGCCTGCATCAGAAAGACGGCTCTCAGGCGTGGGCTTCAAGGCCAACGGGTCACTCAGACCGCATCATGACTATGCGCCTCCCACTGAGACACCAGCAATACGTCACCCTTCTCAGTGTGTACTCCCCAACCCTCCTGGCAGAGCCTGCTGAAAAGGACAAGTTCTACACTGATCTGCGCAGCCTCCTACAGAGCACCCCTGCAGACGACAAAGTCATCATCCTTGGTGACTTCAACGCCAGAGTGGGCCAAGACTCTGAAGCCTGGAAAGGAGTCCTCGGCAAGCACGGCATCGGGAACTGCAATGACAATGGCCGCCTACTGTTGGAGTTCTGTGCAGAGCAGCAACTTGTCATCACCAACACTACTTTCCAGCAAAAGGACATCCTCGCTCCAAACACTGGCACTTTATAGACTATGTTCTAGTGCGTCAGAGGGACCGCAGTGACATCCTCCTCACCAGAGTGATGCCCAGCGCAGAGTGCCACACTGACCACCGCCTTGTCCGCTGCAAACTCAGGCTCCACCTCAAGCTAAAACCCAAGAAAGGAGGCCCCCCCCCCCCCCCACCCCCAACAAAAAGCTTGATGTTGCCAGCCTTCAGCGTGACGACGTGAAAGCTGCCTTTCAGACAGATTTACATCATCATCATCATCAGTCCCTTGCCCGAACTGGGCGTTGGGGGGACTGAAAGGCAGCAGCAACAGACAGTGCTCTCCACTGAGTTCTATTTTGGGCGGTGGCAAGCATGTCTGGCATCTCGAGTTCGGTCCATTCTTTTATGTTTGCGACCCAACTCTTTCTCTGACGACCTCGCCGACGACTTCCTTCGAGAGTGCCTTGGAGGATAGTCTTGGACAAGGTGTTGTGTCGGGTCACGTGGCCAAACCAAGCAAGCTTGCGCTGTTTCACGGTTGCCAGAAGGGGTTCATGTACGATGCTCCGTACATATTCGTTGGTCTTGTGCTCGCGGTACGAGATGCGGAGCAACTTCCTCAGGCACTTGTTCTCAAAGGCCTGGATTTTCTTTTCTGAGTCTGCAAGCAGTGTCCAAGTCTCACAGCCGTAGAGTAGAATAGACACTACGAGGGACTTGTAAAGCCTGTACTTGATGGTGAAGCTGATGGAGTTACTTCGCCATATCCTGTCTAGCCTGGCCATTGCGGATGTTGCTGTACCTATCCTGATACGGATCTCTGCTATGCAACTACCGTCTTTGGACAGGGTGGCTCCCAAGTACTTGAAGCTATTGACCTCTTCTAGCTTCTGGCCGTTCATGTGGATGTTGCTGCTGCTGTCGCTTGTGGTGTTGATCATCACTTTGCTTTTATCCGTACTGATCTCCATGCCATAAGACCCTGCGCTACTTGAAAGTTTGTCTGTCAGGTTTTGGAGCTCACTATTGCTGCCTGCCATGAGGTCAATGTCGTCTGCGAATCGAAGATTGCACAGGGATCTGCCACCAATAGAGATTGAAGTATGGTGGTCGTGGAGGGTTTCCTGCATGATCTTCTCCAGGAATATGTTGAAAAGGACAGGAGAGAGCAGGCATCCTTGACGGACACCGATCGTCGTCCTGAAGAACTCGCCTGACTGATTGTTAAGTAGAACCGCGCTGCAGGCGTTCTTGTAAAGCGCTTCTATCATTTGGATCAGTCCCTCCTCTATGTTGAACGATCTCATGACTTGCCAGAGTCCGTCGTGCCAGACGCTAAGGACCCTCACCAAGACTCAACAGCGAACAGCCACAGTCATAGAAGACAGCAGCGGCCAACTCCTTACGGAAAACACTGCTGTACTAAACAGATGGACTGAGTACTGCCGAGACTTGTATAACTACAAGGCTGAGCCAGACACCAGCATCCTCCAAAACAACCAGGCTGGGGCCAGGAAGGCTGAAAACCTGCCAGTGTTAGCTGAAGAGGTGGAAGCAGCCGTACGCGGCCTGAAGGGAGGAAAGTCTCCAGGTGTAGACAACGTACCTGCTGAACTGTTGAAACATGGAGGAGAAGTAACAACGAAGGTCCTCACTACACTCTGTCAAAAGATCTGGGAGCAAAAGAAATGGCCAGTAGAATGGACACAGTCTCTAGTGATCCCGCTCCCCAAGAAAGGAAACCTGAAACAGTGCCAGAACTACAGAACTATCAGTCTGATAAGTCACCCTAGCAAAGTAATGCTCAGAATCATTCTCAACCGCCTCAAAACTTTCGCCGAGGAACTGCTGGCAGAAGAACAGGCTGGCTTCAGAGTTGGAAGAAGCACTGTAGAGCAGATTTTCAACTGCCGCGTCCTGATCGAGAAACATCTGCAGCATCAGCGCGAACTCTACCACAACTTCATTTGACAGATTTACAGTGCAGGCTCAAAGACACAGTTGGCCCAGCAGACTCCTCCCCTGAAACACTCTGGGAACAACTGAAAACTGCTATTGCAAAATCCTCTGCAGAAGTCTTGGGTTTCGCTAGAAAGAGGAACAAAGACTGGTTTGATGAAAATGACATAGAGATCCAGGAACTCCTAGCAAAAAAAAAGAGCTGCCCATCAGGCCCACCTAGCCCAGCCTTTCCTGCCCTGTGAAGAAGTCTGCCTTCCGCCTCATCTGCAGCAGTCTCCAGCGCAAGCTCAGAGAGCTCCAGAACGTGTGGTGGACCAGACTCGTACAGAGAACCCAGCTTTGTGCTGACAACAGTGACTACAGGGGCTTCTACGAAGCACTGAAAGCAGTGTATGGCCCCAGGCACCTGGTACAAAGTCCCCTGCGAAGCGCTGATGGACAGGCACTCCTCACAGATAATACCTCCATTTTGAACTGCTGGTTGGAATACTTTCAGAACCTCTTCAGCACTGAGCGCACTGTTCAAGAAGCAGTAATCCTCCAAATCCCACACCTCCCAGTAAAGACTGAATTGGACAAACCGCCCACCACTGAAGAGACCCTCACAGCCATCCATCAGCTCAAGAGTGGCAAAGCAGCAGGCATTGACGGAATCCCACCAGAGATCTGGAAACATGGAGGCCCAGCACTGCACAACAAGCTCCATGACCTCTTTCTCTGCTGCTGGGAGAAAGGAACACTACCAAAGGATCTCCGTGATGAAGTCGTCATCACCCTATAAAAAAACAAAGGAGAGAAGTCTGCCTGCTCCAACTATCATGGAATTACCCTGATGTCCATTGACGGGAAAATTCTCACAAGACTGCTCCTGAATCGGCTGGTATCTGCCATCGCTGAAGACCACCTCCCAGAGGGCCAGTGTGGCTTCAGAGCCAACGGGAGCACCACCAACATGGTCTTTGTGCAGAGACAGCTTCAGGAGAAGTGCCGCAAGCAGAACAAAGGGCTGTACGTAACGTTTGTTGACCTCACAAAAGCGTTCAACATTGTGAGCAGGCAAGGAATGTGGCAGATCCTGGAGCGACTTGGCTGTCCCCCAAAGTTCCTCAGCATGATCGTCCAGCTACACGAGGACCAGCAAGGTCAAGTCAGACTCCATAATGACCTCTCAGAACCATTCCCCATTCTCAACGGTGTGAAGCAGGGCTGCGTGCTGGCACCGACCCTCTTCACCATCTTTTTAGCATCATGTTGAAGCAAGCCACAGCGGACCTCGACGATGATGACGCAGTGTACAGCAGGTATCATCTCGATGGTAGCCTGTTCAACCTCAGACGACTGCAGGCCCACACCAAAACCCTAGACCGACTGATTCATGAGCTGCTCATTGCTGATGATGCTGCCCTCGTTGCACACACGTAGAGAGCCCTGCAGCGCATCACGTCCTGCTTCGCAGACGCTGCCCAGCTCTTTGGACTCGAGGTCAGTCTGAAAAAGACAGAGGTCCTCCATCAGCTGGCACCCAAGCAAGAGCATCGGCCTCCCCACATCACCGTCGGCGAGTCTGAACTGAAGTCAGTGCACCAGTTTACCTACCTTGGCTGCATCATCACGTCAGACGCCAAGCTGGATAAAGAGCTGGACATCAGGCTGGCAAAAGCAAACAGCACTTTCGGGGCAACTATTCAAGCGGGTGTGGCACAATCAACAGCTAAAAACAGGCACCAAGATCAGCGTGTACAGAGCTGTCGTCCTCACCACCCTGCTGTACGGTTCCGAGTCCTGGGCCCTCTACTGCAGCCAACTACGACCCCTCGAACGCTTCCACCAGCGCTGCCTGCGTACCATCCTCGGCATTCACTGGAGTGACTATGTCACCAACGTTGAGGTCCCTGAACAGGCAGACACTGTGAGCATCGCGGCTTTGCCGCTGCGGACACAGCTCCGCTGGGCGGGGCATGTCTCCAGGATGGAGGATCATCGCCTACCCAAGATCACCCTGTTCGGCAAGCTCGCCACTGGACAGCGAGACAGAGGGGCAGTCACGGGCCTAGACCGAGGCCTTACCTTCCATGGTAGCGGGGGCGGGGGGGAGAAAGCTCCACACAACCCACAGGGCGACAGGCGGAAGACATCCTGAGCACACCAACCCCGAACCACTGCACTCACAAGTCCCAGAAGGAAAGGCACCACCCGTAATCCAACCACCAGTAATCCAAACACCAAGAAACCCCCAGAACGTAATCCAAAGGAACACATAATCCAAGACGACCGGCCCTTTAAGAACCGGTTACACCATACACAGTCAAGGTCAAGGTCCTGTAGGCTAGAACACGTCTGTTCACTGTAAGCTAAGTAAAAAGACGGGCGTGACACCACGTGACACGTACCGGATAGGCAGGCATGGGAAGATACTCATGGCCCTAGTTCGGTCCCCTGATTTGCCTTACTGGTTGTGTAAAAACACAACAGGTCTTAGGCTGAAATTACGAAGCTATGTAGATATTCCATATCATGGCTGTACAGAAAGGCCGATTTCTCACTCTTTAGTTTGGCCCGCAGCCTGCTGCTGTGGTGTGCGGTAGCCTCTCCCCCCAGCGAGCAGGTTATCTAGGTCACTGGCTGACAGCAAAAATTCCTTCTCTATTCTCTGTAACGGACTACTCACGAGTGGTGTGTAATGCCTGTGTTTAATGTTCTCTATCTCCTCTTCACCAGTTTTCTACATAAAACCGTTTAACACACTTGTGCACAAATTCCTGTGTTGGTGGTATTATTCAGGGGACGTTTTTTTTAAGAGTGCAATCCGAGGATAAAGACAGGTACTGTGTTTGTGTGTGACTGAATAATAAGTTATCCGTGCCTCGCACAGTACTGTGCATGCAGGTCTGAACATTCATTCTCTATGGAATACTGTTGTGTATAGTGTAATCCCGGTGCTATGATGCTCTGCTTATAGCCTTCAGTATTCTCTGGGATACTGTTTGAGTAGTATCTAACTGTAACTGTTAATATTAAGGAATCGGTGTGATATGCTTCGGACCCATTACTTGTATTCGTGTTCATGTGAAGGCCCAGTGTGATGTACTTCAGAGCTGTTATTTGTGTTAGTGTTAATGTAAAGGAACCAGTGTGGTGTGCTTAAGACCGGTTACTTGTGTTGGTGGTTATGATTTATTGTGTAAACCCAAAAGTAAGGCATAAAGTAAGGCTGGTATCAGCATGTTTGTGTTGATCGTTTTGATGAACCTAACGGATTACCAGCTTACCAGCTTCTCAGCAGTGGAGTGCTTTCTGACGCTAGTGTTGCTCTAGCAGGAATGGCCCCGGAAATCTAGTAAGTGATAACAGTAGAGGCTAGAATGCTGCGCAGATACATCAACTTTTCATCCCACAGAAAAGCGACATGCACAACAGATTGAGCTTCAAAGTTAACGCTTTATTTTGTCAGTGCATGTTTATTGTATTGCAAATATGAAATGTAACTGCTCTTCAAGGTGTGCTGGTAGTAAGCAGCATGGGCATGTTTAGTATGAAAAGAAAGCAAATTTTATCAGCTACACATTTACACTCATGTTATAATGACATTCTTGAGACAAAAACGCATTTTGTGATGAATGTTCAGTTACTAACACTGGCCAGCGTTTCCGCTGCAGTGCGCCGGTATGCGGCTGTCGGCACATAGACATAGTGTTGGGTATTGGAAGAGCACTCCTTTCTAGGACCATGAACGGCTCTGTCACGCTGCCTGAAGAGGCACGCGCTAATGACTAATTGCCCCCATGCCCGACCTTGCTACAGATGGCTTATCTTGCACTCAGTGAACCCCGGTCCTCTCCTAACTATAAGTGTAGTTCTGCGCAGCCGTGATATGGTAATGTCATCGGGAATGTATTTTGAAGAAACAAAACAGAGATGACGCAACTCAGAACTCTGGCCAGACCTCCCCCTGCGGCCACTGCGGTCGAACCTGCCTGTCACGGATTAGCCTCCGCAGCCACGAGCATGCCTGCAGACGTTGTGGGCAACCCCTGTAGAATCTTTGTTCACGAAGTCATGCCAGAGAGAATTCTTATATTCTTTTTAGTACATGCTGCCCCCTTAGGCTGTTGGTCTTTCCAATTGTATGCTGATAGAGATGAAGACTGTCCTGGTAACAAGTATAATGCACAAATTCGGTGGGTGTAACTGTTGGACTTGCGTGCACTGTGAGTGAACTCGGGTTCAAATAAATGACATATAACTGCTGCGCTGAAGAAGAGCAGAGAGAGAAACAGATTTTTGGCGTGGCTCACTCAACTGACTTTGTAGCACTGCATGACTGTCACCGAGTATGGGACACATGATTGATATGTTGGCCTTTGTGTGTATGTATACTAAAGTTCAAAAGTTTGATCCTGACACAGATTTCATGAAGTCTGATTGCATCAATAAATTCAAAACAGTTGTGTTTTTTTTTTGAAACAGTTTATTATTAATGTTACGAAATACATGCAGAAATCCCACAAAACTTTTCTGAACACCTGTGCATATGTCAATGCATTCTTCAGCATTATCCCTCTCCCATAGATATTTTTGCCAGTTCTGTGCAAGCTCACGATGCAAATGATAGTTTGATCCTTGAGATTTAGTTTTTGCGCAATTTGCTGACAATAGCTATTTGACTTTTTGGTTCATCCTCATTTCTTTATTTATATTCATTTCTTTCCTTAGCCCTTGTGTCAACACCTCTACGGTTATAAAGGTTTATTGATTCAATCTACGGTTATAAAGTTTATTGATTCAATACAAATATATATCACAGATTCCAAAGTAATAAATATACAGTCTTTTGCACCCACCCCTGGTGTCAGTGCTTTTACTCATTTAATATGATCCTTATGTAAACTGATATAGTATTATTTTAAGAACTATTAAAAAAACCCAGTATAATATGATCAACAAGGTAAAGGTTTGAAAATTTTCTTAAATAATAATAACACTTACATAGCTTTGTATTGAATCAATAAAACTTTATAACCGTAGAGGTGTTACACACATGTACATACACACAGTTCAAACTTATTCACCATTCACACTACACAGCTCAAGCACATTGATTTTGTTCTGTCCCTGAAAAATACTGTGCAAACATTAAACTGATTCATGTCCATTTAGACATTCATGGCATCACTGAGATCAGCAGGTGTGATCTGAATGATGTTATTGTTAGTCAGTTTCACCCCTGTGACCTTGACCTTTAAGGGAGGTCACTCAAATAGGTAAGTTTAGAAAGGTCTTGCCACAAAGTATCCTTAGGCCAAGTTTGAAGACTGTGGCTTGAATAGTCTCCGAGAAAATGCCAACGTTAAAGTTTACCATGGACTACGGCAGAGCCCACTGGCCCAGAACATACTCACTTTTCCTTCGCACGTGAGCCATACATTTTGTGTACACTGCACATGTGTAGGGATATATTTACCCCACAATTATTTTTGTTTGTGTACTGTTACTGTGATGTGATACTTGCAGCATTTACCTTTTTTAGATGAACTTTGATGTTTATCAGCAGTACTGGGTCCATTTTTGTCTATACTCAACTGAAGACAAATAAGAAAATGAGAAACATTAAAAAAAACATGATAAGGTCAAGAAAAAGAAAACAATGTCAGGCTTTCCATTTACTGAAAATTTACCAGTTGAGGTATTTGACGAACAAATTTTGACAGATGGGGAAAAAATGGAAGGCCCGCTGTCATTACTTACTTACACCTGTCACCCCTACCCGGGTATAGGCCATCGACGAGAGACCTCCTGCGACTCCTGTCCTGTGCTTCTCCTTCAATTTTACTCCAGGTGGTTCCCAGTCTCTTGATGTCTGCTTGGAGGTCTCGACGCCAGGAGTTTCTCGGCCTACCTATTTTTCTCTTTCCCTGGGGGTTCCATGACAATGCCTGCCTTGTGATACTGGAAGCTGGCTTTCTCAGACTGTGACCAATCCATCCCCATCTTCTTCGCCCAATTTCATTCTCTGCTGTTATCTGCTCTGTTCTCTCCCAGAGTCTGACGTTGCTGATCTCTGGCCAGTGGATTTTCAAAATTCTTCTAAGGCGACCGTTTATAAAGATCTGTACTCTGTTGACTGTGGTTTTTGTCAATCTCCAAGTCTCTGCTCCATATAGGAGAACTGCTTTTACGTTGGAGTTGAAAATCCAGACTTTGGTATGTTGTGACAGCTCTCTGGAACTCCACACTTTTTTCAACTGGAGAAAGGCTGCTCTGGCTTTACCGATTCGGGCTCCGACATCTGCATCAGTGCCGCCTTTTTTGTCTATGATGCTCCCGAGATAGGTGAAGGACTCCACCTCCTCCAACGGGGTGCCAGTAAGCAAGACTGGTTCTTCCCTGGTTGCGTTCAGCCTCACTGTCTTTGTTTTCTGTTTGTGAATGGTGAGGCCCACTTGGGACGAGATGTCAGCAAGCCTCATGGTCTTGTCCTGCATTTGTTGATGAGTGTGGGACAGTAATGCCAAGTCGTCTGCAAAATCAAGGTCGTCAAGCTGTGTCCACAGTGTCCACTGTATTCCACTTCGTCTGTGCTCTGTGGTCATCTTCATGACCCAGTCTATGGTCAGTAGGAAGAGGAACGGAGACAGCAGACACCCTTGCCTGACACCGGTTCTGACCTGGAGCTCCCTGGTGAACTGCCCTTCGTGGATCACGCGACATGTCATTCCATCGTAGCTGCTCTTGATCAGGCGGACGAGCTTTGTGGGTACACCGTAGTGTCATAGGAGTTTCCACAGAGTTTCTCGGTCCACGCTGTCAAATGCTTTCTCATAATCCACAAAGTTGACGTACAGCGGGGAGCTCCACTCCAGAGACTGTTCCACGATGATGCGGAGAGTGGCGATCTGGTCTGTACATGATCAGTTTTTCCTGAATCCTGCTCTCAGCTGGGGGTCAACGGAGCTCTTCATTCTCTCCAGGATGATCCTGTTGAAGACCTTTCCTGGTACTGACAGCAAGGTGATTCCTTTGTAGTTGGAACATTTGCTGAGGTCGCCTTTCTTGGGAAGCTTGATTAGGTACCCCTCCTTCCAGTCAGCCGGCATCACCTCCTCTTCCCAGATCTTTCCAAACAGTGGGTACAGCATCTCTACTGTTGTCTCTAGGTCTGCTTTCAGATACTCCGCTGGGATGCCATCTGGCCCTGCTGCTTTGCTGTTCTTCAAAAATGCCACTGCTCTTTTGATCTCTTCCCGGCTGGGTCTGTCATAGCTGATGGGTAGGTCGGTCTCTGCTGGCTGGATGTCTGGGGGGTCGGGTGGGCTGGGTCTGTTTAGTAACTCTTCAAAATACTCGGCCCATCTGTCAAGTTGGTCTGCTCTGTCTGCAATAGGCTTGCCTTCTTTGTCTTTTACTGGTCTTTCTGTATGGCCATACTTGCCCGACAATCTTCTGGTAATATCATAGAGCTGTTTCATGTTGCCGCTGCCTGCTGCATTTTCTGCCTCTGCTGCCAGGCTGTCTGTGTAGGCCCTCTTGTCTGCCCTGATATTCCTCTTCACCTCGCGGTTGGCTTCCGAGCATTCCCCCTGTGCCCTTGCTTTGGCTGCTCTCGTGCGACTGTTGTTGACAACTGCTTTCTTCTGCTTCCTCACTTCTATCTTCTTCAAGGTCTGTGCCGACAGCCAGTCCTTGTGATGGTGTTTCCTGAACCCTACAGTGTCTTTGCAGGTTGAGTTCAGCGCCTCTCTAACTGCCTTCCACTGCTGCTCTGTGGTGACCGCCTCCTCTTCATTTACTACCTCCTGTAGCGCTTGAAACCGGTTGGACAGCACCAGTTTGAACTCTTCTCTCACTCCAGTCTCTCTCAGGAGGCCTACATTATAGCGCCGTCTTCTTGTTGTCTCTGTGCGGCTTTTCTTTACTTACTTACTTACGCCTGTCACCCCTACCCGGGTATAGGCCGTCGACGAGAGACCTCCAGCAACTCCTGTCCTGTGCTTCTCCTTCGATTCTACTCCAGGTGGTTCCCAGTCTCTTGATGTCTGCTTGGAGGTCTCGACGCCAGGAGTTTCTCGGCCTACCTCTTTTCCTCTTTCCCTGAGGGTTCCATGACAATGCCTGCCTAGTGATACTGGAAGCTGGCTTTCTCAGACTGTGACCGATCCATCCCCATCTTCTTCGCCCAATTTCATTCTCTGCTGTTATCTGCTCTGTTCTGTCCCAGAGTCTGACGTTGCTGATCTTCTCTGGCCAGTGGATTTTCAAAATTCTTCTAAGGCAACTGTTCATGAAGGTCTGTACTCTGTTGACTGTGGTTTTTGTCAATCTCCAAGTCTCTGCTCCATATAGGAGAACTGCTTTTACATTGGAGTTGAAAATCCGGACTTTGGTGTGTTGTGACAGCTCTCTGGAACTCCACACTTTTTTCAACTGGAGAAAGGCTGCTCTGGCTTTACCGATTCGTGCTCCGACATCTGCATCAGTGCCGCCTTTTTTGTCTATGATGCTCCCGAGATGGGTGAAGGACTCCACCTCCTCCAACGGGGTGCCAGCAAGCAAGACTGGTTCTTCCCTGGTTGCGTTCAGCCTCATTGTCTTTGTTTTCTGTTTGTGAATGGTGAGGCCCACTTGGGACGAGATGTCAGCAAGCCTCATGGTCTTGTCCTGCATTTGTTGATGAGTGTGGGACAGTAATGCCAAGTCGTCTGCAAAATCGAGGTCGTCAAGCTGTGTCCACAGTGTCCACTGTATTCCACTTCGTCTGTGCTCTGTGGTCATCTTCATGACCCAGTCTATGGCCAGTAGGAAGAGGAACGGAGACAGCAGACACCCCTGCCTGACACCAGTTCTAACCTGGAGCTCCCTGGTGAACTGCCCTTCGTGGATCACGCGACATGTCATGCCATCGTAGCTGCTCTTGATCAGGCGGACGAGCTTTGGGGGTACACCGTAGTGTCGTAGGAGTTTCCACAGAGTCTCTCGGTCCACACTGTCAAATGCTTTCTCATAATCCACAAAGTTTTTTTGTTTTGTTTTAGATTTTTTTTTATTTGCATAACGCACACATACACATAACACAATCAAAGTTACAAATTGCAGAGTTACAGATCCAATACAATATACTGCACATATCTTTCAAGTTTAACAACAAAAAAGACATAATGTTTACTTATAATCTACAATATACTGAGTATAAGAGATGAGGGAGAGAGAGAGAGAGAGAGAGAGAGAGAGAGAGAGAGAGAGAGAGAGAGAGAGAGAGAGAGAGAGAGAGAGAGAGAGAGAGAGAGAGAGAGAGAGAGAGAGAGAGAGAGAGAGAGAGAGAGAGAGAGAGGGAGAGAGAGAGAGAGAGAGAGAGAGAGAGAGAGAGAGAGAGAGAGAGAGAGAGAGAGAGAGAGAGAGAGAGAGAGAGAGGCAAGAAAAACAGTGATAAAATAATACAATTACGAGGTAATTTCGGAATACAGAGACCAATGACGATTAAATATCTCTAATTTACCTTTCATTATGTATGTATGTTTTTCTACAGAATAGCGGTACTTAAGCATCTGCTTAAAATGCACAATATTACAGCGGGGAGCTCCACTCCAGAGACTGTTCCACGATGATACGGAGAGTGGCGATCTGGTCTGTACATGACGGTTCTTCCTGAATCCTGCTTGCTGGTCTCTCAGCTGGCAGGGATGTCACTGGCCGTCGGACACCGGACATAGTCCGATTGACTTGGCCTAATGTCCGATGAGCAGAAAGATCAGCAGGACAAATGTCCGATTGATTGTTTCAAAAAGAGGACATGTGTCCGATTGTTTTTCCGTTGATCGCGGACACCGCTAGCGACATTTCTTTCCGAGTAGGCTGGCGCTTTGCGGTAGTCGGCTTTACACTGCGCGAGCGAGTGACGTGTAGTGTGTTATTCCCGGCAACGCCCTCTGATTGGCTGACCCTAAAGTTCAGCTATTTTTAGCGAAAGCGAGACTGCGCGAGCGAGGGTCGTGTAGAGTGTGATTCCGTAAACATCGCCTTCTGATTGGCTGCCCCTAAAGTTCAGCTATTTTCAGCTAGGAGGGGTACCACTGTTCAACAGGACTCAGAAAAACCATCCACTTCTGCTGAGTGATCAGCTCATATCAGTTCCACTGAGTCTGAGGGTGTCATTTTGATTTTCAAGTCAGTGTAGCAGCCTACTACATGTAGTGAAGTTTCAGATAAATCTAACAAATGTAGCCTATTGACAAGGCCTTTTTAAAGTATTTTCTGCATTAGTTTTCTACATTTGTTCATCATGTCTATTAGCCACAAAAGTGTAAGAATTTAACTCTTTAACCCATTTGCTACCAGAAACCTGCTGTGGCCCATGCTGGAAGCATGGGCCACAGCAGGTTTCTGGTAGCGAATGGGTTAATGACAACATGAACAAGTAAACAAAAAAAAATAGTAACTGGAATGATTTTTTTTTCTTATACAGTTTCTTACAGAAAGCTCATCTCCTTTTGTTATAGCCTTAGGCTTACTAATCATTACATTTCCGTTTAGTCAGTACATGGTCTAATATTTTTATAATGCTATTCTAGTCAGTACATTTCCTTGCACTGTGAATTCCTTGAAGTGCCAAAATGACAGTTTAGTTTGTGAGTTGTGAGCCTGAGCATGAAGAATTTGCTACCTCTGTTACAAGGCCCTGATATGTTTTTCATGTGAATCTGCGATGACAGTATTATCTGAATGACATAATAACTTGTTCACTTTTCTTTGCCTTTTTACGTTTATGTCCTTTTCGTCAACAGTCAATAAATATCTCACTCAGCCTGTGTTTATGTGGTTTCTGTTTTACTATCAGTTTTGTCACGCGCGAAATGTCCTATTGTTTTGTTCCAATTCAGGACAAATGTCCTATCCCTCTGCCACCCTCCAGGACATTTGTCCTATAGGTGTCCAGCTCCAGTGACATCCCTGAGCTGGGGGTCAACGGAGCTCTTTATTCTCTCCAGGATGATCCTGTTGAAGAGCTTTCCTGGTACCGACAGCAAGGTGATTCCTCTGTAGTTGGAACACTTGCTGAGGTTGCCTTTCTTGGGAAGCTTGATTAGGTACCCCTCCTTCCAGTCAGCCGGCATCACCTCCTCTTCCCAGATCTTTCCAAACAGTGGGTACAGCATCTCCACTGTTGTCTCTAGGTCTGCTTTCAGAGACTCCGCTGGGATGCCATCTGGGCCTGCTGCTTTGCCGTTCTTCAAAAATGCCACTGCTCTTCTGATCTCTTCCCGGCTGGGTCTGTCACAGCTAAAGGTCGGTCTCTGCCGGCTGGATGTCTGGTCTTTCTGTATGGCTATACTTGCCTGACAATCTTCTGGTAATGTCATAGAGCTGTTTCATGTTGCCGCTGCCTGCTGCTTTTTCTGCCTCTGCTGCCAGGCTGTCTGTGTAGGCCCTCTTGTCTGCCCTGATACTCCTCTTCACTTCGCGGTTGGCTTCTGAGTATTCCCCCTGTGCCCTTACTTTGGCTGCTCTCGTGCGACTGTTATTGACAACTGCTTTCTTCTGCTTCCTAACTGCTATCTTCTTCAAGGTCTGTGCCGACAGCCAGTCCTTGTGATGGTGTTTCCTGAACCCTACAGTGTCTTTGCAGGTTGAGTTCAGCGCCTCTCTAACTGCCTTCCACTGCTGCTCTGTGGTGACCGCCTCCTCTTCATTTACTAGCTCCAGTAGCGCTTGAAACCGGTTGGACAGCACCAGTTTGAACTCTTCTCTAACTCCAGTTTCTCTCAGGAGGCCTACATTATAGCGCTGTCTTCTTGTTGTCTCTGTGCGGCTTTTCTTTAGCTTGAGCTTCATTCTTAAGGTAAGCAGATGGTGGTCGGAGGCGACATCTGCTCCCCTCCTCACTCGAACATCTTGAAGGGATCTTCTAAATTTCTTGCTAATGCAGATATGGTCTATTTGGTTCTCTGTTGTATGGTCAGGTGAGACCCAAGTTGCTTTGTGTATCCTTCTGTGTGGGAAGATGCTGCCTCCAATGACAAGTCGGTTTAGAGCACAAAAGTCTACAAACCTCTCCCCGTTCTCACTCATCTCCGAGCCTAGTCCCTGTCTCCCCATCACCTCTTCGTATCCGGTGTTGTCCTCCCCTATTTTGGCATTAAAATCGCCCATGACGATGGTGATGTCTCGCTCCGCACATTTGTCCAAGGCACTCTGGAGTCGGTCGTAGAACTCTTGTTTCTCTTCCTCGTCACTGTCATTAGTGGGCGCATAACACTGGATGACGTTCAGCTTGAGCTTTTTCTTGGTTCTAAAGGCTGCTGTGATGATTCTTGGCCCAAGAGGCTCCCAACCCATCAGCGCTCTCTGTGCCACTGGTGACAGCATGAATGCTACTCCTTCTGTATGGGGGGCATTCTCCTCTTCATGACCTGAATACAGAATCATCTCCCCACTTAACAGCCTTTTCTGGCCAGACTGCATCCATCTGGCTTCACTGATACCTAGCAGGGAAAGGTTGTACTTTTGCATTTCCGCTGCTATCTGGGCGGCCTTGCCGCTCTGGTACATGTTCTTGACGTTCCATGTGCCTATGGTTGTATCCCTGGATAGAGAGAGGCGGCTCGGTCCTGTGGCTTCCGAAGACTTCCGGCTTTCAGGACGTCATAAGTCTTATGGTAGAAGAACCTTCCTCCTCCAGGAAAGGAATTACTGTTAGTCTTTTCGTTGGCGTTTTTGTAGCTATTTCCTTTTTTTTTTTTTTGCAGGGTGGGGAAGCTACCCCCACGCCCAACCCCCTTACTAGGAGGACCAGGGGTTTTCTGTCGGGGTCACCTTCCCTTAGACCATGTTGGTTCACGGCACCTTATTTCATTCGGTGCACCCCTCTCACGAGGGACCCCCTATCCACCACCCAGGGGAGGCGCCTCAATGCCATATGGTCCCAGCGCGAGGGGCTTTTCTTTAACTTGAGCTTTATTCTTAAGGTAAGCAGATGGTGGTCTGAGGCGACATTTGCTCCCCTCCTCACTTGAACATCTTGAAGGGATCTTCTAAATTTCTTGCTAATGCAGATATGTTCTATTTGGTTCTCTGTAGTATGGTCAGGTGAGACCCAAGTTGCTTTGTGTATTCTTCTGTGTGGGAAGATGCCTCCAATGACAAGTCTGTTTAGAGCACCTAAGTCTATAAACCTCTCCCCGTTCTCACTCATCTCCCCTAGTCCCTGTCTCCCCATCACCGATTCGTATCCGGTGTTGTCCTCCCCTATTTTGGCATTAAAATCGCCCATGACGATGGTGATGTCTCGCTCCGCATATTTGTCCACGGCACTCTGGAGTCTGTCGTAGAACTCTTGTTTCTCTTCCTCGTCACTGTCATTAGTGGGCTGCTGTGATAATTCTTGGCCCAAGAGGTTCCCAGCCCATCAGCGCTCTCTGTGCCACTGGTGACAGCATGAATGCTACTTCTTCTGTATGGGGGGCATTCTCCTCTTCATGACCTGAATACAGAATCATCTCCCCACTTAACAGCCTTTTCTGGCCAGACTGCGTCCATCTGGCTTCACTGATAGTGATACCTAGCAGGGAAAGGTTGTACTTTTGCATTTCCGCTACTGTCTGGGCGGCCTTGCCGCTCTGGTACATGGTCTTGACGTTCCATGTGCCCATGGTTGTGTCCCTGGATAGAGAGAGGCGGCTCGGTCCTGTGGCTTCCGAAGACTTCCGGCTTTCACCACAGGACATTATAAATCTTCTGGTACAAGAACCTTCCTCCTCTAGGAAAGGAATTACTGTTTGTCTTTTCGTCGGTGTTTTTGTAGCTATTTCCTTTTTTGCAAGGTGGGAAAGCTACTTACTTACGCCTGTCACCCCTACCCGGGTATAGGCCGTCGACGAGAGACCTCCAGCAAATCCTGTCCTGTGCTTCTCCTTCGATTCTACTCCAGTCTCTTGATGTCTGCTTGGAGGTCTCGATGCCAGGAGTTTCTCGGCCTACCTCTTTTCCTCTTTCCCTGGGGGTTCCATGACAATGCCTGCCTAGTGATACTGGAAGCTGGCTTTCTCAGGCTGTGACCGATCCATCCCCATCTTCTTCGCCCAATTTCATTCTCTGCTGTTATCTGCTCTGTTCTCTCCCAGAGTCTGACGTTGCTGATCTTCTCTGGCCAGTGGATTTTCAAAATTCTTCTAAGGCAAGTGGGAAAGCTACCCCACGCCCAACCCCCTTACTAGGAGGACCAGGGGTTTTCTGTCAGGGTCACCTTCCCTTAGACCATGTTGGTTCACGGCACCTTATTTCATTCGGTGCACCCCTCTCGCGATGGACCCTCTATCCACCACCCACGGGACGAGCCTCAACGCAATATGGTCCCAGCGCGAGGCCCTCTGCCATTGGGACTGACAAATCTTGAAAAATAAAGAAGCATCCAGTTACATTCCACCTGTGTTTCAAGTGTGCACTACATAGAGCACCTTGGCTGGACTTTTGTTGCGCTCTCTGTCTCACGATGGACAATTTTAATCGTAGTAGAAAGCCTGAATGTGTTATGGATGAAACAAAAGCTTTGAAAACAACTCCTTCAGGGCAAAATGTATGTACATTCAGTGAAATTCACATGCATAGTTTTTGTCATAACAAAAGATAATTAGTATCTGGTTAATTCAGTTCTACCTGTGTCACATCAGCCATCACAAATACCAACACCAAACAAAATGTCATGTAGACCAATCTTGGTACTGAAGAAGCCCCTTTTTTACCCAGCCACAGTTAAATTATGTTGTTGTTTCCTTTTTGTTCAACTGCTGTTTCCAAAAATCTATGCCAAACATGTGATACCTTAGAAGTTCTGATGTCAGCCATGGAGTTTGGTCGTTTTATCTGTCCAGCTGACATTGGCCGGCGACTTGATGATCGTGCCGAAATCTGCGACCCTGTCAGACTTAGGTCTAGGTCATCACCCACTGATTTTTGATGTGCCATTATGACTGTGAAGAAACATGTACACATCGTCATTTAATCATTACGTGAGGCAATAAAGCACCATCGTGATGGTAACACAAACTAATCAATGTTATCACATTTAGTTCACAATTTTAACAAGATTTGTAAACAAAATGTGAAAGAAAAAAAATGCTGCAGCTCACATTAGCAAGCTTGCACTTGTTCTCATACACGTTCAGTTAAGCACTTTGGTACTCAGAAAGAATCTCTTGGCTGGACTTCGCGAACGAAGATTTTATAGGAGTTGCCCACGACGTCTGCAGGCTTGTTCGTGGCTGCGGAGGCCAATCCGGGACAGGCAGGTTCGACCGCAGTGGCTGCAGGGGAAGGTATGGCCAGAGTTCTGAGTTGCGGCATCTCTGTTCTTTCTCCTGAGCCGCTTGTCCTTAAGGCTAGCTCTGCGAGAGTCCTCAAAGGAGACAGCTGCCTTGTAAATAGTGGAGCGCCAGGTGTCACGGTCCACAGCAAGCGAAGACCACTGGTGGTGGTCGATTTGGCAGGCACTAAGTGACTTCTTGAGACAGTCTTTGTATCTCTTCTTTGGTGCCCCTCTGTCACGGTGTCCAGTAGCAAGCTCGCCGAACAGGGTGATCTTTGGTAGGCGATGATCCTCCATCCTGGAGACATGCCCCGCCCAGCGGAGCTGTGTCCGCAGCAGCAAAGCCTCGATGCTCACGGTTTCAGCCTGTTCAAGGACCTCGACATTGGTGACATAGTCACTCCAGTGAATGCCCAGGATGGTACGCAGGCAGCGCTGGTGGAAGCGTTCGAGGAGTCGTAGTTGGCTGCGGTAGAGGGCCCAGGACTCGGAACCATACAGCAGGGTGGTGAGGACCACAGCTCTGTACACGCTGATCTTGGTGCCTGTTTTCAGCTGTTGATTGTGCCACACCCGCTTGAAAAGTCGCCCGAAAGCGCTGTTCGCTTTTGCCAGCCTGCTGTCAAGCTCCTTGTCCAGCTTGGCGTCCGACGTGATAATGCAGCCAAGGTAAGTAAACTGGTGCACTGACTTTAGTTCAGACTCGCCGATGGTGATGTGAGGAGGGCGATACACTGTCTTGGGTGCCGGCTGATGGAGGACCTCTGTCTTTTTCAGACTGACCTCGAGTCCAAAGAGCTGGGCAGCGTCTGCGAAGCAGGACGTGATGCGCTGCAGGGCTCTCTCTGTGTGTGCAACGAGGGCAGCATCATCAGCAAAAAGCAGCTCACGGATCAGTTGGTCTAGGGTTTTCGTGTGGGCCTGCAGTCGTCTGAGGTTGAACAGGCTGCCATCGAGACGATACCTGATGTACACTGCATCGTCATCATCGAGGTCCACTGTGGCCTGCTTCAACATCATGCTAAAAAAGATGGTGAAGAGGGTCGGTGCCAGCACGCAGCCCTGCTTTACGCCGTTGAGAATGGGGAATGGTTCTGAGAGGTCACTGTTGAGTCTGACCTGACCTTGCTGGTCCTCGTGTAGCTGGACAATCATGTTGAGGAACTTTGGGGGACAGCCAAGTCGCTCCAGGATCTGCCACATGCCTTGCCTGCTCACAGTGTCGAACGCTTTTGTTAGGTCGACAAACGTTACGTACAGCCCTTTGTTCTGCTCGCGGCACTTCTCCTGTAGCTGTCTCAGCACAAAGACCATATCGGTGGTGCTCCTGTTTGCTCTGAAGCCACACTGGCCCTCTGGGAGTTGGTCTTCAGCGATGGCAGGTACCAGCCGATTCAGGAGCAGCCTTGCAAGGATTTTCCCAGCAATGGAC
Source organism: Semisulcospira habei (assembly GCA_036245525.1). Taxonomy (NCBI): domain Eukaryota; kingdom Metazoa; phylum Mollusca; class Gastropoda; family Semisulcospiridae; genus Semisulcospira; species Semisulcospira habei. The sequence continues at coordinate 94,211,912 of BTPG01000008.1, read as the reverse complement.
AGCAGTGTAATTCCCCGATAGTTGGAACAGTCAGACTTCTCACCTTTGTTCTTGTACAGGGTGATAACGACTGCATCACGGAGATCCTTTGGTAGTGTTCCTTCCTCCCAGCAGCAGAGAAAGAGGTCATGGAGCTTGTTGTGCAGTGCTGTGCCTCCATGTTTCCAGATCTCTGGCGGTATTCCATCAATGCCTGCTGCTTTGCCACTTGAGCTGGTGGATGGCTGTGAGGGTCTCTTCAGCGGTGGGCGGTTCGTCCAATTCAACTTTTACTGGGAGCTGTGGGATTTGTAGGACGACTGCTTCTTGAACAGTGCGCTCAGCGCTGAAGAGGCTCTGAAAGTATTCCGACCAGCGGTTCAAGATGGAGGTATTATCTGTGAGGAGTGCCTGGCCATTCGCGCTTCGCAGGGGACTTTGTACCAGGTGCCTGGGGCCATACACTGCTTTCAATGCTTCGTAGAAGCCCCTGTAGTCACCATTGTCTGCGCAAAGCTGGGTCCTCTGTGCAAGTCTGGTCCACCACTCATTCTGGAGATCTCTGAGCTTGCGCTGGAGACTGCTGCAGACGAGGCGGAAGGCAGACTTCTTCACAGGGCAGGAAGGCTGGGCTAGGTGGGCCTGATGGGCGGCTCTTTTTTTTGCTAGGTGTTCCTGGATCTCTACATCGTTTTCGTCAAACCAGTCTTTATTCTTCTTTCTAGCGAAACCCAAGACTTCTGCAGAGGATTTTGCAATAGCAGTTTTCAGTTCTTCCCAAAGTGTTTCAGGGGAGGAGTCTGCTGGGTCCGCTGTGTCTTTGAGCCTGCGCTGTAAATCTGTCTGAAAGGCAGCTTTCACGTCGTCACGCTGAAGGCTCGCAACATCAAGCTTTTTCTTGGGGGGCCCCCATTTCTTGGGTTTTGGCTTGAAGTGGAGCCTGAGTTTGCAGCGGACAAGGCGGTGGTCAGTGTGGCACTCTGCGCTGGGCATCACTCTGGTGAGGAGGACGTCACTGCGGTCCCTCTGACGCACTAGGACATAGTCGATAAGGTGCCAGTGCTTGGAGCGAGGATGCATCCAGGTGGTCTTTCGACTACCAAGAGATTCTGGTGCCAGTGCTTGGAGCGAGGATGCATCCAGGTGGTCTTTCGACTGTCCTTTTGCTGAAAAGTAGTGTTGGTGATGACCAGTTGCTGCTCTGCACAGAACTCCAACAGTAGGCGGCCATTGTCATTGCAGTTCCCCACGCCATGCTTGCCGAGGACTCCTTTCCAGGCTTCAGAGTCCTGGCCCACTCTGGCGTTGAAGTCGCCAAGGATGATGACTTTGTCGTCTGCAGGGGTGCTCTGTATGAGGCTGCGCAGGTCAGTGTAAAACTTGTCCTTTTCAGCAGGCTCTGCCAAGAGGGTTGGGGAGTACACACTGAGAAGGGTGACGTGTTGCTGGTGTCTCAGTGGGAGGCGCATGGACATGATGCGGTCTGAATGACCCGTTGGTAGGTTTTCCAGCTTAGTCGCAATGGAGGTCTTGACCATGAAACCCACGCCTGAGAGCCGTCTTTCTGATGCAGGCCTGCCTGACCAGTAGAGGGTGTATCCAGCGCCAAGTTCTTGGAGGCTGCCTTCGTCCGGAAGGCGTACTTCGCTGAGCGCGGCGATGTCAATGTTTAACCTCCGCAATTCATGGGCAATGAGGGCGGAGCGACGTTCGGGGCGTCCGCTGTCTGCTTTGTCGAGCATGGTTCGGATGTTCCAGCATGCTACGTTGAGTCCGGTCGTGGTCGTCATCAGAGTGAATCCGTTATTCTTTCTTGTTTTTTGACCGCATGAGAAGATGCCCGTTGACCGCGGCTAGCCAACTGGGGTTGCGAGGGGACGAGCTTTGGTTAGGCCACCTTTTCTAGGCCCCTCTCCGTGTGGAGCAAGCAGTGCTGTCCCTAGAGAAGGCTGCTTGGTCGTTCAGGGTGTGCCGAGTGATGTTGTCATCCCCAGGTCAACATCAGGCGACCAATATCCTGAACCGCCTGCATGCAGGTTTGAGACTGCGGCTTCCAGTGACATCTTTCACCTGCCGTTTCGCCCCTCGCCCATCGCTACAGGACTTGGAATGGTCAGTGTCATGGTCCGTGGACGTTTTCTAAAGCCTGCGCGGTGGAGCTTTTTGGTGGAGTGCAGTGTGCGCAGTACTGGCCCCACCCTTTAAACCCTTGGTTCATCTGCCATGGCCTAGCAAGCTGGGACGATGGCATCGAGGTCCTCGGGTCGTAGGTTTTATATCAGACTGTCCTTGTCCTAGTCTCTGGCTCAAAAGCCTTCCCCGGAGACACGGGGGCTTTGATGTCAGGGGTTTCCTCCCTTAGCCTTTCCGCAGCCAAGCCTGCAAGGCAGCAGGCGACTCGTGGAGGGCGGGGTCGTCTATGTCCCGTGCAGATGTGAACATCTGCCCACTGCCAAACTCAGAAAGAATAAAACCCACGTTAACACCTTTTATCTTTGTCCTTCGACACAGACTAGTATATTGTGCAACTGTCTCAAGTCTTACAGTTTTTCACCATCATACCAACACCAACGTAACAACAGTGTAATTTACTTGTAAAGTTTAGCATGATAATATTGTGTTTACAAAGTTTTTTCCCCCCTAGCTTTTCATTACCTGACTGAAATCTGTTTTTTCAACCTTGCAGCAATACGTTGACATTGCACTTAGTGTTGAGACTCTATTTTCGCAATATTCTAGACAAGCAGTTACACATTTTTGCTCTCCTGCAATCTCAGAAGCGGGCTGTCTGCCACTCTCTCAGCATGTAAACATTTGTGTAGCAGACATGCGCATGATTATTCTCATTAAACTTCCGGTCCTGTCAATGTATTCATTCGCATCAACTCACAGTTCCAGATTGTCAGTGAATTATTTTCAAACAATCAACTGATATGCGTGTTACATTATGCTGTACAGGAACAAATACACACAGATAGTGTGAGATTTAAATTATCTGATTATACAGTTCTAGGTACATATATGCACTATTTTTATCAATGACCTCACACAATTTTCTAATGAGACGTAAATTGGCACACACTCCAGCAGCCATCTTGGTTTTTATGAAATTGTCAGATGAAAGAAAAAACGATACCTTTCTTCGTTTATTCTGTGTATTTTCGGGCATCTTTGCTCATCTGTAGCATGAGCGAATTTTCTATTTCCACATTCTTATGCTATGGCTGACAAGAGAAGGCTTCAAGGTGAGTATTTTTACCTCCAATTTTAGGTTACTTTCTGTTTCGATCCAATGATTTGGATCGAAAAATCAGCGTATTTCTGCATCCGATTATGTCACTTTGATGCTGATTTGACTGAAGTCGTTCGAAGATGCTTACATATTACCGTGTGCATTAATGCACCATGCTGTTATGTTTTATTAAAAAAATGCACACCTTTGTCTGATCACCCATTGTTTGGAGTCTGGCCTCGAAGTGCCAAATTTGACATGACAAGTGCGCCTTTTGACTGTACCGTTTTGCATCCTTACAATTACACCGGTACACAAATATAGCCTGGCAGATAGACATGCTAAATACCATGCTTTTTATATAGAGTATTAAAATTGACATTGCGATTTTCTTCTATGTGACTGCTTAGTCCTCTAATTTTGTTTGCACAGTTCAAACATGTTATTCGGGTATGAATGTACCACATTGATTGTAATGGTTAACCTCATGTCCAGTAGATGTCTAAATGTGGTAACTTACAGCGAAAGAGAAGTGCTCAAAGAAATACCCCCTTATAGATTATACATGCATACTGATGTAAAGCAAACTCTCAGTGACATACTTGCAAGTATGAAGTTAAAATGTTAAACTTAAAAAGTGATTTTGTCAGGAGAGTTTTTTGTGTTATTTGACCCCCATACTGCTGTGATGTACGTACATTTGATGTGTGCTGACTATAACAAAAGTGCGCTCAACATTGATTCTCTTTCTGGATGCAGGTCCAGTGTCATCTTATTCCCTGTGGCCAATTCATTTCCAGTTTTCGGTTGCACTGACACAACTTTAAAAAAAAAAAAAAGAGTGATTTCTAGTTCATACTGTGCCTTACAGTGTGCAAACTATTGAAGCATACAACCATTTATTCTTATAATCACATGATATTGATGATGCAGTAGATGAAATTTCTTTGCTTTCTTAATCAGGTGAGATAGATCGATGCCTAAAAAAGGTCGATGAGGGTGTTGAGATCTTTGAAGACATCTGGAAAAAGGTGAGTGAAAAAAGCCACATGCCATTATGTGAGGATAGGAACACAGTGCTTGTTGGGGATTGTGTTTATTACTTTGTTTTCACTCATGTGTATAGTTTCTTTTGCTCAGATCTGGAGTAAGTGATTGACAACTAGTAGAAATAAACTGGTACTGGATTTCAGAAGCTAGCTTAACCTATTTAGTAATAAGTATTAGTATGCCAGAATTTATTTTTGAATTTTTAGTTTATTCTCAGAGCAGATTAAGATATAATATATGATTTTAGAAGCATTGATACTAATTATGTCATAATTTTTGTTTTCGGGTGAAAGTAGCCCAAGAAGAGGCGTCCTCATATGGGGACGCTAGGACTGAGGGGGTACAGGTTTTATGAACAACGCAAAGTGAGAAATGCCAGCAAGTGAACCAATGTAATCCGTCTTTTATTGGCTCTGCACACACTTTCCAGCTCAAAGAAGTGTAAAAATGATGTATTGTCCACATTTTACATTACAGCAATAGTATTGCAAAAGTAGTTATTGCATTACATATGATTCTATGAAATGTCATACTCATAATGTAAGAAAGTTCATAACAAAAACAAGAAAGGATCAGCCCTTAAAACTCTATTCTATCTATCTAGTATATCCCGTAGTCTTGCCGACCGTTGGGGCACCACTAATGACTTGGCAACCAGCTCCCTCCATTCCTCTCTCTTCTCTGCCATTCATAGCGTATCGCACAGCTTCAGTCCTGTCCACTCTGAGATATTGTCCTCCCATCTTTTCCTCTGTCTTCATCTCCTTCGTCCTCCTTGCAGTGCCTTGCAGGATTGTTTTGGCAAGCCCTGCTGAACGCGTGACATGCCCATACCACTTCAGTTTGCGTTTTTTCACAATGGCTAATAGGTCTGTTCGACTTTGCAGCTTGGTGGCACACAGCATAGAACAATTGCCCATCTAAATGGCGTAGCCATTTAAATTGTCTGAGCCAATCGTGCTGGAAAGAATGCGTGGTCTTTTTTTCACTATCCGATTTGCTTGTAGGAACTTCAGACTATGTAGGAGAAGACTGTGATTTTGAGCTCGAGAACCCGAATTTCATGAGTCTGGCCATGCTTTTGCCACGGGAAATGCCGATAGCCACTTGACTGGCTCCGCCGCAGAGGAGTTCTGTTAAATTTCTGTTGCTACGCATGTGGTACTGTTGCTGCGTTGGCGTTCGGCGCTCTCACAAAAGCTTTGGCGGTTCTGCTCGGCACGCGCGGCTGTGAAATGTGTTCATGATGACGCACTGGTGAGTTTTCAGTGCGTAAAGATAAAGCTTACTGCGTCGGAGTAAAAATTTTTACGTCAGTCTGACGCAGAGCTCGGAACACTAGTGCGTCAGACGTGGCTTTAGAGGGTCAGATACGCACATTTCTGCATAATAATTATCACTGTGGACACACAGGTCAATTCAGAAGGACAGTCAACCACCACAGCTTTAACCTGATAGCCACTGGGTATTTACCCACACTGTGATCCATTCTGTTTACTCTTATCGAGGTCTTGTTATAGTGTAAGATCATGGATGGACGGCTGGGGATCTCAATCCTCCTGTGTGCAGTTTTGACCAACCAGTAGCAGTTTGCTCTTCTTCTTCGATCTTTCCAACGGACCTCACCGGTGCGCACATTTTCAGCCAATCAGAAAATAGAAAGAAATTTCCGCAGCCCGGTTCTGTTGCTGGGTCCCACAAGCTTTCCCGTATTCAATCAGCCCTGAAAGTCTAAAATTTTGCCCACCAGCCTTTGGCTAGTGACTTCCAAGTTTTACTAGCCAAACTGAAAATGTTACTAGCCAAACTGAAAATTTTACTACTGAAAATAGCCCAACGCAACAATATAATGTACCATAAGTGTTTGACGCCCAATGTTAAAGTACTTTCGGATTGAGGACTGAAAAAGTACGGATCGGAAAACGCACGTGTATCGATAGCCAGACCTGCCAACCACTACGATTTCGCCGTATTTTCCTATGCCAACGTTCCCAATACTACGCTACTATGATCATTAATGAAATTCTACGCTGAAGAATCTATCTATCTATCCCGTAGTCTTGCCAACCGATGGGGCACCACTGATGACTTGGCAGCCAGCTCCCTCCATTCCACTCTGTTCTCTGCCATTCTTAGTGTGTCACATATGGCTCAGCTTCAGTCCTGCCCACTCTGAGATGTTGTCCTCCCATCTTTTTCTCTGTCTTCCTCTTCTTCATCCTCCTTGCACAGTGCCTTGCATGATTGTCTTGGCAATCCCTGCTATCGCGTGACATGCCCAGCCCCATACTACTTCAATTTGCGTTTTTTCACAATGGCTAATACTTTTTAATAGGTCTTCATAGGGCCCGATGGCTTGCCTGATTCTGCTTCCCACTTTCTCGTTCGTGATATGATCTCTGTACGAAATGCCAAGCAGCCTTCGAAAACATCTAATTTCAGTGACTTGTATTCTCCTTTCGAGTTCTGCTGTGAGGGTCCATGACTCAAGGCATACATAGAACACGGAGATGACTAAGGAGCGCATCAGTCTGATCTTGGAGCAGAGTGTGATGTTTCTGACCTTCCATATGGCACGTCCTGATAAAGGATGCCTGCTCTCTCCTGTCCTTTTCAACATATTCCTGGAGAAGATCATGCAGGAAACCCTCCACGACCACCATACTTCAATCTCTATTGGTGGCAGATCCCTGTGCAATCTTCGATTCGCAGACGATATTGACCTCATGGCAGGCAGCAATAGTGAGCTCCAAAACCTGACAGACAAACTTTCAAGTAGCGCAGGGTCTTATGGCATGGAGATCAGTACGGATAAAAGCAAAGTGATGATCAACACCACAAGCGACATCAGCAGCAACATTCACATGAACGGCCAGAAGCTAGAAGAGGTCAATAGCTTCAAGTACTTGGGAGCCACCCTGTCCAAAGACGGTAGTTGCGTAGCAGAGATCCGTATCAGGATAGGTACAGCAACATCCGCAATGGCCAGGCTGGACAGGATATGGCGAAGTAACTCCATCAGCTTCACCATCAAGTACAGGCTTTACAAGTCCCTCGTAGTGTCTATTCTACTCTACGGCTGTGAGACTTGGACACTGCTTGCAGACTCAGAAAAGAAAATCCAGGCCTTTGAGAACAAGTGCCTGAGGAAGTTGCTCTGTATCTCGTACCGCGAGCACAAGACCAACGAATATGTACGGAGCATCGTCACTTCCCTGGTGGGCCCACATGAACCCCTTCTGGCAACCGTGAAACGGCGCAAGCTTGCTTGGTTTGGCCACGTGACCCGACACAACACCTTGTCCAAGACTATCCTCCAAGGCACTCTCGAAGGAAGTCGTCGGCGAGGTCGTCAGAGAAAGAGTTGGGTCGCAAACATAAAAGAATGGACCGAACTCGAGATGCCAGACTTGCTTGCCACCGCCCAAAATAGAACTCAGTGGAGAGCACTGTCTGTTGCTGCTGCCTTTCAGTCCCCCCAACGCCCAGTTCGGGCAAGGGACTGATGATGATGATAAAGTCTTGTTGCTGTCGGGGCATTAAGCAATGTACAACCAGCCAACCTTCCATATGGTCTTCAGTCTTGTCAGCGCTATTGTTGTCTGCGCAATCCTGGACATTATTTCTTGTTTTGATTCTTTATCTGTCATAATGGCTCCTAAGTATTTGAATTTCTCAACTGTTTCCAGTTTTTGGCCTCCAACCATGATTTTTTTGCCAATGCTACTGGCGTTATTGGTCATCAGTTTGGTCTTCTCTGCGCCGATTTCCATTCCAAATGCAATGGCTGTACAGTCCAGATTTACCACCAGCTGAGCTAGCTCCTCCTCTGTTCCTGCAAGGCCTCCAATGTCGTCCGTGAAGCGCAAGTTCTTGATTGTTCTGCCTCCAATACTGACAGTTCCTTCATGATCTTTCAGAGCGTCCATCATGATTCTTTCCAGGAAGATGTTGAAAAGAGTAGGTGAGAGCAAGCAGCTGAAGAATAAAATATACCAAAAACGTTTTTGGTGTTGTTTCGGTTTGTAGTCGGTAAGAGCATGCGGTTTGGGGCCAATGAGAATGAGCGGAGCGAACTTCCAGTTTTCCCAGCCTGCACCATTTCATTCACAAAGTACGTCGGATAAACAACGGTCTGCACCATGCCGAAGAGAAAGGAACCCGAATCGAAAAGCGCATCGCCTGAAAAGAAGAACGTTTGTACCAGCCAGCCAAAGCTCCAATCGCTATATAAAAGGCAAATTTCTGCCGTGCTTTGATTCTAACAGACAATAAAGTTGTGTTGTATTGAGAAATTTCTGTGCATCAAGCGGCGTTTGGCGTTGAGCGAACAGTAACTTACATGCTAAACTACGCTTGACATCTCCAAAACTACTACCACTTGTCCAAAATTCTACTACCATAGCTGTGTAGGGGTTGGCAGGTCAGATGTCAAATGTAAAAAAATGTTTTAACGGACTCGCCAAAAATGTTGTACAACTTGTCTCTATTGCTTGCTTAGTATTACGAGAAGTGAAGGTTGTACGTTTGGGCACTTTCGGATTTAGGACTGAAAAAGTACGGATTGGAAAACGCACGAGCACACTCGCATTTGGCGAGTAGATTATTTTTTTTAATTTGCCCCCCAAAAAAATCACTCGCCATGGCGAGTAACTTACTCGCCATTTTCAGGGCTGCCGTAACTAAGCAGGGAAATGGTGAAGTGCGATACTGTTTGTGCGTATACATTTCATTTGAAAATGGTCAGGCAGTGCCATTGGGGTACCGGCAATCGGGACGAAAGCTACCCTGAAATCATCAAAGAAAAGCTTCTGGGTTTCTTTTCCTCCCAAAACCAACGCAATGGGCTGAATAAAACTGAACTTGCTGTAGACCGCACACTTATCATCTCAACATTGGGAAAACGCAGAGCTGTTTGATGCGGTAAGTGTCATTTTTCTAGATTGTTGTGAAAATGGTTATGGAGTTGGTACATAATTCAGCAATCAATACTGTAGGCCTACAATAATGTGCAAGCACTCACTATCAACCAACATGGTCTAAGGGAAGGAGACCCCGACAGAAAACCCCTGGTCCTCCTAGTAGGGGGGTTGGGCATGGGGGTAGCTTCCACACCCTGCAAATAAAGAAATAGCTACAAAAACCCCGACGAATAGACAAACAGCAATTCCTTTCCTGGAAAAGGAAAGTTCTTCTACCAGAAGATTTATGATGTCGTGTGGTGAAACCCGGAAGTCTTTGGAAGCCACAGGACCGGGCCGCCTCTCTCTATCCAGGGACACAATCATGGGCACATGGAATGTCAAGACCATGTACCAGAGCGGGAATTCCGCCCAGATAGCGGAAATGCAAAAGTACAATCTTTCCCTGCTAGGTATCGGTGAAGCCAGATGGACGCAGTCTGGCCAGAAAAGGCTGTTAAGTGGGGAGATGATTCTGTATTCAGGTCATGAAGAGGAGAATGCCCCCCATACAGAAGCATTCATGCTGTCACCAGTGGCACAGAGAGCGCTAATGGGCTGGGAACCTCTTGGGCCAAGAATAATCACAGCAGCCTTTAGAACCAGGAAGAAGATCAAGCTGAAGGTCATCCAGTGTTATGCGCCCACTAATGACAGTGACGAGGAAGAGAAACAAGAGTTCTACGACCGACTCCAGAGGGCTGTGGACAAATGTGCGGAGCGAGACATCACCATCATCATAGGCGATTTTAATGCCAAAATAGGGGAGGACAACACCGGATACGAATCGGTGATGGGGAGACAAGGACTAGGGGAGATGAGTGAGAACGGGGAGAGGTTTGTAGACTTTTGTGCTCTAAACAGACGTCATTGGAGGCAGCATCTTCCCACAAAGCAAAGTGGGTCTCACCTGACCATACTATAGAGAACCAAATAGACCATATCTGCATTAGGAAGAAATTTAGAAGATCCCTTCAAGATGTTCGAGTGAGGAGGGGAGCAGATGTCGCCTCAGACCATCATCTGATTATCTTAAGAATAAAGCTCAAGTTAAAGAAAAGCACCTCGCGCTGGGACCATACGGCGTTGAGGCGCGTCCCCTGGGTAGTGGATAGGGGGTCCCTCGTGAGAGAGGTGCACCGAATGAAATAAGGTGCCGTGAACCAACATGGTCTAAGGGAAGGTGACCCCGACAGAAAACCCCTGGTCCTCCTAGTAAGGGGGTTGGGCGTGGGGGTAGCTTCCCCACCCTGCAAAAAAAGGAAATAGCTACAAAAACGCCGACGAAAAGACTAACAGTAATTCCTTTCCTGGAGGAGGAAGGTTCTTCTACTAGAAGACTTATGACGTCCTGTGGTGAAAGCCGGAAGTCTTCGGAAGCCACAGGACCGAGCCGCCTCTCTCTATCCAGGGATACAACCATGGGCACATGGAACGTCAAGACCATGTACCAGAGCGGCAAGGCCGCCCGGATAGCAGCGGAAATGCAAAAGTACAACCTTTCCCTGCTAGGCATCAGTGAAGCCAGATGGACGCAGTCTGGCCAGAAAAGGCTGTTAAGTGGGGAGATGATTCTGTATTCAGGTCATGAAGAGGAGAATGCCCCCCATACAGAAGGAGTAGCACTCATGCTGTCACCAGTGGCACAGAGAGCGCTGATGGGCTGAGAACCTCTTTGGGCCAAGAATTATAACAGCAGCCTTTAGAACCAAGAAAAAGCTCAAGCTGAACGTCATCCAGTGTTATGCGCCCACCAATGACAGTGACGAGGAAGAGAAACAAGAGTTCTACGACCGACTCCAGAGTGCCGTGGACAAATGTGCGGAGCGAGACATCACCATCGTCATGGGCGATTTTAATGCCAAAATAGGGGAGGACAACACCGGATACGAAGAGGTGATGGGGAGACAGGGACTAGGCTCGGAGATGAGTGAGAACGGGGAGAGGTTTGTAGACTTTTGTGCTCTAAACCGACTTGTCATTGGAGGCAGCATCTTCCCACACAGAAGAATACACAAAGCAACTTGGGTCTCACCTGACCATACAACAGAGAACCAAATAGACCATATCTGCATTAGCAAGAAATTTAGAAGATCCCTTCAAGATGTTCGAGTGAGGAGGGGAGCAGATGTCGCCTCAGACCACCATCTGCTTACCTTAAGAATGAAGCTCAAGCTAAAGAAAAGCCGCCCAGAGACAACAAGAAGACAGCGCTATAATGTAGGCCTCCTGAGAGAAACTGGAGTTAGAGAAGAGTTCAAACTGGTGCTGTCCAACCGGTTTCAAGCGCTACAGGAGCTAGTAAATGAAGAGGAGGCGGTCACCACAGAGCAGCAGTGGAAGGCAGTTAGAGAGGCGCTGAACTCAACCTGCAAAGACACTGTAGGGTTCAAGAAACACCACCACAAGGACTGGCTGTCGGCACAGACCTTGAAGAAGATAGAAGCGAGGAAGCAGAAGAAAGCAGCGGTCAGCAACAGTCGCACGAGAGCAGCCAAAGTAAGGGCACAGGGGGAATACTCGGAAGCCAACCGCGAGGTGAAGAGGAGTATCAGGGCAGACAAGAGGGCCTACACAGACAGCCTGGCAGCAGAGGCAGAAAAGGCAGCAGGCAGCGGCAACATGAAACAGCTCTACGACATTACCAGAAGATTGTCGGGTAAGTATGGCCATACAGAAAGACCAGTAAAAGACAAAGAAGGCAAGCCTATTGCAGACAGAGCAGACCAACTCGACAGATGGGCCGAGTATTTTGAAGAGTTACTGAACAGACCTAGCCCACCCGAACCCCCCAACATCCAGCCGGCAGAGACCGACCTACCCATCAGCTGTGACAGACCCAGCCGGGAAGAGATCAGAAAAGCAGTGGCATTTTTGAAGAATGGCAAAGCAGCAGGGCCAGATGGCATCCCAGCGGAGTCTCTGAAAGCAGACCTAGAGACAACAGTTGAGATGCTGTACCCACTGTTTGGAAAGATCTGGGAAGAGGAGGTGATGCCAGCTGACTGGAAGGAGGGTTACCTAATCAAGCTTCCCAAGAAAGGCGACCTCAGCAAGTGTTCCAACTACAGAGGAATCACCTTGCTGTCAGTACCAGGAAAGGTCTTCAACAGGATCATCCTAGAGAGAATGAAGAGCTCCGTTGACCCCCAGCTGAGAGACCAGCAAGCAGGATTCAGGAAGAACCGATCATGTACAGACCAGATCGCCACTCTCCGCATCATCGTGGAACAGTCTCTGGAGTGGAGCTCCCCGCTGTACGTCAACTTTGTGGATTATGAGAAAGCATTTGACAGTGTGGACCGAGAGACTCTGTGGAAACTCCTACGACACTACGGTGTACCCACAAAGCGCGTCCGCCTGATCAAGAGCAGCTATGATGGCATGACATGTCGCATGATCCACGAAGGGCAGTTCACCAGAGAGCTCCAGGTCAGAACTGGTGTCAGGCAGGGGTGTCTGCTGTCTCCGTTCCTCTTCCTACTGGCCATAGACTGGGTCATGAAGATGACCACAGAGCACAGACGAAGTGGAATACAGTGGACACTGTGGACACAGCTTGACGACCTCGATTTTGCAGACGACTTGGCATTACTGTCCCACACTCATCAACAAATGCAGGACAAGACCACGAGGCTTGCTGACATCTCGTCCCAAGTGGGCCTCACCATTCACAAACAGAAAACAAAGACAATGAGGCTGAACGCAACCAGGGAAGAACCAGTCTTGCTTGCTGGCACCCCATTGGAGGAGGTGGAGTCCTTCACCTATCTCGGGAGCATCATAGACAAAAAAGGCGGCACTGATGCAGATGTCAGAGCACGAATCGGTAAAGCCAGAGCAGCCTTTCTCCAGCTAAAAAAAGTGTGGAGTTCCAGAGAGCTGTCACAACACACCAAAGTCCGGATTTTCAACTCCAATGTAAAAGCAGTTCTCCTATATGGAGCAGAGACATGGAGATTGACAAAAACCACAGTCAACAGAGTACAGACCTTCATGAACAGTTGCCTTAGAAGAATTTTGAAAATCCACTGGCCAGAGAAGATCAGCAACGTCAGACTCTGGGAGAGAACAGAGCAGATAACAGCAGAGAATGAAATTGGGCGAAGAAGATGGGGATGGATCGGTCACAGTCTGAGAAAGCCAGCTTCCAGTATCACTAGGCAGGCATTGTCATGGAACCCCCAGGGAAAGAGGAAAAGAGGTAGGCCGAGAAACTCCTGGCGTCGAGACCTCCAAGCAGACATCAAGAGACTGGGAACCACCTGGAGTAGAATCGAAGGAGAAGCACAGGACAGGAGTTGCTGGAGGTCTCTCGTCGACGGCCTATACCCGGGTAGGGGTGACAGGCGTAAGTAAGTAAGTAAAGAAAAGCAGCACAGGGACAACAAGAAGACAGCGCTATAATGTAGGTCTCCTGAGAGACTGGAGTGAGAGAAGAGTTCAAACTGGTGCTGTCCAACCGGTTTCAAGCACTACAGGAGCTAGTAAATGAAGAGGAGGTGGTCACCACAAAGCAGCAGTGGAAGGCAGAGACACTGTGGGGTTCAAGAAACACCATCACAAGGACTGGCTGTCGGCACAGACCTTGAAGAAGATAGAAGTGAGGAAGCAGAAGAAAGCAGTTGTTAACAACAGTCGCACAAGAGCAGCCAAAGCAAGGGCACATGAGGAATACTCGGAAGCCAACCGCGAGGTGAAGAGGCGTATCAGGGCAGACAAGAGAGCTTACACAGACGGCCTAGCAGCAGAGGCAGCAGGCAGCGGCAACATGAAACAGCTCTACATTACCAGAAGATTGTCTGGCAAGTATGGCCATACAGAAAGACCAGTAAAAGACAATGAAGGCAAGCCTATTGCAGACGGAGCAGACCAACTCGACAGATGGGCCGAGTATTTTGAAGAGTTACTGAATAGACCCACCCCACCCGACCCCCTATGACATCCAGCCAGCTGTGACAGACCCAGGCGGGAAGAGATCAGAAGAGCAGTGGCATTTTTGAAGAACGGCAAAGCAGCAGGGTCAGATGGCATCCCAGCGGAGGCTCTGAAAGCAGACCTAGAAACAACAGTAGAGATGCTGTACCCACTGTTTGGAAAGATCTGGGAAGAGGAGGTGATGCCTGCTGACTGGAAGGAGGGGTACCTAATCAAGCTTGTCAAGAAAGGCGACCTCAGCAAGTGTTCCAACTACAGAGGAATCACCTTGCTGTCAGTACCAGGAAAGGTCTTCAACAGGATCATCCTGGAGAGAATGAAGAGCTCCGTCGACCTCCAGCTGAGAGACCAGCAAGCAGGATTCAGGAAAAACCGATCGTACAGACCATATTGCCACTCTCCGCATCGTGGAGCAGTCTCTGGAATGGAGCTCCCCGCTGTACGTCAACTTTGTGGATTACGAGAAAGCATTTGACAGCGTGAACCGAGAGACTTTGTGGAAACTCCTACGACACTACGGTGTACCCACAAAACTGGTCTGCCTGATTAAGAGCCGCTACGATGGCATGACATGTCGCATGATCCATGAAGGGCAGTTCACCAGAGAGCTCCAGGTCAGAACCGGTGTCGGGCAGGGGTGTTTGCTGTCTCCGTTCCTCTTCCTACTGGCCATAGACTGGGTCATGAAGAGGACCACTGAGCAGAGAAGAAGCGGAATACAGTGGACACTGTGGACACAGCTTGACGACCTTGATTTTGCAGACGACTTGGCTTTACTGTCCCACACTCATCAACAAATGCAGGACAAGACCACGAGGCTTGCTGATATCTCGTCCCAAGTGGGCCTCACCATCCACAAACAGAAAACAAAGACAATGAGGCTGAACGCAACCAGGGAAGAACTAGTCTTGCTTGCTGGCACCCCATTGGTGGAGGTGGAGTCCTTCACCTATGTCAGGAGCATCATTGACAAAAAAGGTGGCACTGATGCAGATGTCGGAGCACAAATCGGTAAAGCCAGAGCAGCCTTTCTCCAGCTGAAAAAAGTGTGGAGTTCCAGAGAGCTGTCACAACACACCAAAGTCTGGATTTTCAACTCAAACGTAAAAGCAGTTCTCCTAAATGGAGCAGAGACTTGTAGGTTGACAAAAACCACAGTCAACAGAGTACAGATCTTCATAAACAGTTGCCTTAGAATAATCTTGAAAATCCACTGACCAGAGAAGATCAGCAATGTCAGACTCTGGGAGAGAACAGAGCAGATAACAGCAGAGAATGAAATTGGGCGAAGAAGATGGGGATGGATTGGTCACAGTCTGAGAAAGCCAGTTTCCAGTATCGCTAGGCAGGCATTGTCATGGAACCCCCAGGGAAAGAGGAAAAGAGGCAGGCCAAGAAACACCTGGCGTCATCACCTCCAAGCAGACATCAAGAGACTGGGAACCACCTGGAGTAAAATCGAAGGAGAAGCACATGACAGGAGTCGCTGGAGGTCTCTCATCGACGGCCTATACCCTGGGAGGGGTGACAGGCATTAGTAAAGTACTCGCTATCAGGCAGTACCGTTACACTGATGTGCACACTTGGGATGTGTGTGTGTGTGTTTGATTTTAAATATTAACTCTCCAGAAACACCATAACCAAAGGTTTATGCCCTTACGTTTCTTCAGTTTGCACTCTCATTGTAACAAATCACGACAAGCACAAATAGACACGTCACATCTACAATAACACATTTTATCGGATCTATTTATGATGAGCATATATTTATGGAACGTTTTTCTTCTCAGCATTTTTGGGATGGCGAACCCAGTGAGTTGCACCCCTACCCAATTCCAGCAGACGAGTCAACTGCCTACAAATCCAGACTGCTCACAAAAGGGGGCAGTACAGATTCCGTAAAATCTTCGCCGGAAAATCAAGTTTTGCAACATACACCTGACACTGTAGCTGGCAAGTGTGGGGCAGCAGAACAATGAGGCAAGTATATCTTTGTGATGCTGACAATAAAAGCAGAGGTGCATACCTAACATTTCGCTTACACTCTGATGACATTTCACTTTCCAAGTAAGGCTTTCATTGTTCTTTGTAGAAAGCTGACAGAGTGTGAAACAGCGATGCCATGAATGGAATGTCTGGTGTGATTTGCGATACATTTACATCCCTTTGGGTAAAAACATAACCTGTGATATTTAGCTGGCATTGCACCTGCGTGTGGTAGGAATATGATTTCTTCAGACCCACGCTGGTGTTGTCAGCTAATTTCACACAAAATCCTGGTAACTGGCATGCCTCGAGTATGGTGTAATTTCTGGATGCGGGTGGGCATTTGACTTTGATTTTGCCTGTCTAGCCACTGTTGCACACTTTGAGCTGCTTCTAGAAATAGAAACTGTGGATTAACCACAATGCTGCGCTTGTGCAGGTGTGTGTCAGGAAGTACTTCTAAATCTAAATATTTACTCTTGGCAGTGTCCTCATGTCATTTACATAAAATGTGGCTGCAGCTGAGAAAAAAGTGTGTGAAAAGATTCTGTCAAGACATTTGTCAGAAACGTTTGCTTTTTTGTTTAGATCTATGTGGAACTGGAAGTTTCACGTTGCTAGTTTCTTGGTTATTTTTTTTTATTTTTTGTTGTGCCTCTACCCAGTGGTCAGAACTGGTCAGTTCTCTGTTCTTTTCTCACATTTCTCAGGATTTGGACACTAACTGATCAAGCAAAGGCGATCCAGTTCTTGTGGGAGATCAACTGGGGACCTCGTTGTGACACACGTCAGCGACCCTGTTGATTCCTTGGCATTGGCTCTCTTTTCAGTCTCCTGGTCTGTGGACAGATATTGAGTGCAGCTTTAGAAATACGTTTGACTTTTTAAGTTAATCATATACATATACTGTTTATAATTTTTTAAATTTCTCTCTTAGGGATTTCACCATTAGACTACTTGGCCATCGTTGCAGAGTGAAATTCTGAAATAGCAAGCTAGAAGATAAAGATAGACCTGCTGGAGGAGGAGATCAGTTCAAGAATTTGACAAATCTGAATGACCCCATCTCAAGGCTGCAAAGAACTAAAGGTGTGCAGACGCAACCAGCAGAAGAAGAAGTATTTGGAGTGGACTTTGTGAGAAAAAAGGAGAGACAACTACACTGCATTAACATATGTTTGGTTTTTGTCATTTTTGTTGCCAATGATCAATCTTTTAAGCACAAGTATAGCAGGGCTTCCATTTTAGTGCGTCTATGACACATTAAAACTCAAAATCACGTACTAAAAATGTAACTAAGGGGTAGTGAGACGCACTAAAATTCAGTGCATCTACATCCGAGACGCATCATCCTTGCGCCACCGTGCCTAACCTAACAGAGGTAGGTGACAGTCATTATATTTTTAGTGACGAGTTGGTTCATTTAGTCGCTTGCTTGGTCGCGGCTGCGTTTAGAATCACCCCGACTCCGGGGTCCGTGCGAGTGTAACTGGACAGGCAAACTGTTAGTTTCAGTCATGGGAATTGTCCTCGGATCCGCGGTTTTCCGCGGAAAATAATTTCACATTCCTCAGGGAAAAAAAGAAAAATCCTCGGATCCTATTTCTATTGTCCTTGGCCCGCAGCCAGAGCGTGCCGCGCTGCGCAGTAAACCTAGGTGGGCAGACGCGCACTGTGTTCAGTTAACACGGAGCAAGGTGTTGCACCCCCCCCCCCCCCCCCTTTGATTTTTCGGTCCCTTGAAGGTCTAGCGCCTCCCCCCCCCCCCCCCTCCCCCTCCGTCGTTTGATTTTTCGGTCCCTCGAAGGTCTAGCGCCTACCCCCCCCCCCCCCTCCCCCCTGTCGTTTGATTTTTCGACCCCTGGAAACAAGGCCTTTTGTATCAGGCTGAAGGTCCCCCCCACCCCCCTACTTTCAGCTGATTTTTGCTTGGGCAATTCCCATGCCTGAGTTTACGTGTGGTGTCAGCATGTTGCGACAAAGTGCGTGCTACATGTTGAACGCGTTACTTGCTGTGACGTCACCATTCATACTATTATGGGATAGCGCATCGTGCATTTCACTTTCGATCTTGAATGGAGTTGTAAATGTGGGAGAAAAAGCAAAGGAACAGCTGGGATGCTTCGGATTCTTCAATCTGGCACCGTCTGATCTTGATAATCGCTTAGAAGAAAGTTGCACTTCGACACCGCTGTCTCCATGAACAAACGACAGTACCAGAAATGATACCCCTGGGCCGTGTGTGGCACTGCCGCTGCGACTCGTAGTTTTCAGAGTTCATGGCTGCGTGTATTTCCATGGCTAAATCATGACGGCACACAGATGACATGCAGAGGTGCCTACCTTACGCGCTAGCTCGTAATTTTACGCTTTTTCGGTTCAAATTACGCGAGTACGACCAGTTCCTCTAAAATACGCAATTTACGGGGGGGGGGGGGGGGGGGGGGGGGGGGGGCTAATTGTGGACTGAAGATCGGCCGCTTTATAGACTCTCAGCCTCTGAAACCAGAGACTATGTCACTGAACTTTGCGCGCGTAGTCCGCTACAAACTGCCCAGCCAAAAAAATACTCGCACACAGCGCGCCAAGCGTGCACTGAAACACTGAACTCTGACTCACGGGTAGTAACTAGGGATAGCAGAGGTCTCCTCTGCTACAAATGCATGCAACGTGTGCAGAAACGTGCGTTTTATCACAGTGGTGCATACAAAAGTATGATATTCAAAGACATTTGGAGTCCGCGGGGCCAAGCAGTAGTACATCCCAACTGACATGAAGCACTTTTTCGTTAACCCTTTCGGCCCGGCAAACCGCTGTACTGGTTGGCGGTCTCGTATACCGTGCAGCCCGGAAAACAGCTAGAGCGGTGTCAGGTGTTTTATATCGCGCACCCGCCGATACGCGAGCCTCGCCGCGCGTGTGGTGACTTCGCACTGACATATCATCGGTTTACACTACCGTGAGGGTCCTGACAGTGCGTGCGTACCTTTGTACGTTGTATGCGGTCAGCTTTGTGGCGCTAGCATGCGTATTACGGTCGAAATGGCGAGTGAATATGTAGATATTCGGAGTGATAAAATTTTGTGTTTGGAGACGTGGTTTCAAAAGCAGATAGCTTTGATGTATTGGGACATGTGTGCCCACCTACCGCGAGTGGCAGCATAGTAACCACGTGTTGGCAGTGTCACTGAGCTGGAGCGATCGACGGTTGAGGCACTGACAACGGCAATGATGTACGGCTTGATTCTGAAGCTGAATTTGGAGGTTCTAATTGATATTCCGTTCCTCTGATGCTACACCTTGGCCGTACACCGACACACATTGGTCACACGTGTAGTACGTGCAATGTCTTTCAACACTGGTACTTCCATCCGATTGTGTATGAGACTCAACATCGTTCAATGCCGCTTATAACATGTTGTCCAGACTGTGGATATACCGTACAGTGGCAGGTGTAAACATTGCGGCTGGTGACCAAGTAGGAGCCTTACAGTGTATCGGCATACTGGAAATGCATGGGTGACACTAACGTGTCGCAATGCCCTTTTTAGTTACTGATGTAACAGCGATCTGTCATGCACGAAAGACATTTTTGGCTCACGTGCGAAGCAAAAGTGACTGTTCTGAGCCAGCGGCCCGCCGTCGTGCGTGGTAAACTTAAACGTTGGCATTTTCTCGGAGACTATCGAAGCTACAGTCTTCAAACTTGGCCCAAGAGTACTTTGTGGCAAGACCTTTTTAAACATGCCAATTTTAGCGACAGTTTCTTACAAAGGTCAAGGTCACAGAGGATAAAAAAATATATCAAAAATAGCTATTTTGGGACATAATTTATTTTTTCTCAAATACTATTCACAACTTCAAACCCAAACTTGGTACAAAGATACCTGATGAAAAGACCTTTATATGCACACTAATTTCGTTTATCCCTGTGAAAAGTCAAGGGTCACAAGAGCTCAAGAAATATGTCCAAAATGACCATATTTTTACAAAAAAGAGGTTTTTTTTCGCAAATACTATTCACAACTTCAAACCCAAACGTACTACAGCGATACCTGATATTGTGTGAATAAAATAGCGTGGATAAATGTCTTTATTTTAAATTTGTTTGCTGTGGTGTATTTTTGTTGTTGCGTGTTGCGCTGAAATGATTACACAAAATACACATTTTTAAGCAGTCCATTACACAAAATGGTCTAAGAGGGGTAGGAACCTCTGGACATGCGCAATGTGCATGGAGGCGAACTCGAAAAGCAAGTCCAGAAATTTGAACAGAAATAAGTTTGTCAGTTTTTTAATCATGGTCGATCCATCTTCTGGTACACAGGTATTAGGCAAAAGTTCTAAAATTGGAGAAAAACATCTTTCGGGTTAAATGGATTGAAACCGGCAACCTTTAAGTACATTAATTCACACACACCACACACACACACACACACACACACACACACACACACACACACACACACACACACACACACACACACACACACACACACGAGAGAGAGAGAGCTAGAAGCTAGAGAGAGTTTAGACAAGTCAGACTTTGGCTGTCAATGTGTATTCAGCCGAAAAGGCTATATTCTCTGTTAAATACATTATCAAATGATCCGAAACAGATAAATACATATATGTGTTTTTCTGTGAGAGAGACGGAGAGGGAGACAGTCTTTTGCACGAATCGATAGCTCAACAATTAAAAAATCAGTATCATGGTAAAGACACACACACACTGTGACAACAAATTAAAAGAGGAGGAAGCGAAATGAGTTAATTTATATATTTTTTTAAAAACACAGATGATCCAGTTTTTCTTTAATACATTTGCGGACCCTCTATTATGCTCAGAGTGGGGGTCTGTGTACCCTCTAAAATTTATACCTGGGGGTCTACAGACTCTTTAACCTGTTATGAAAACAAGCCCTGTATAGTGAAAAAGGGCAGACTTTCAGCACCTACACTGCTTAAAAGATTGACCATTTGGCAACTTACTTACCAGGGTATAGGTTGTCGACGAGAGACCTCCAGCGACTCCTGTCCTGTGCTGCCCCACCCGGGTCTGCCCTGGGGGACTTGGGTGGGGTTAGGTATTTTTTAGTTCCCAGGGTCACCCTGGTCAGCCCCACAGGGTGGGTTTATCTCTCTATTCTGGGGCATGTGTTTCTGTCTACCCTTTGTCCATTCACCTGTATTTGCCATTTTATAACTCTCCCTACTGTCTGCACTGCCTGTAGCTCTTGATATTGGATGTGTGTTGCTAAATGGTCTTAGCTTTATTTAGGCCCGTGTGTTAGGTTTATTTAATGTATTTGACCGGCTGGCGACATACATTCAATGTTCTGTTTAGTTTTTTTTTTCACAAGCAGTGCAGGCACGTCCTGAGAAAGCCTTGTTGCTGTCGGGACGTTAAGCAATGTACAATCAACAATCAATCCTGTCCTGTGCTTCTCCTTCGATTTTACTGCGTGGTTCCCAGTCTCTTGATATCTGCTTGGAGGTGTCGACGCCAGGTGTTTCTCGGCCTGCCTCTTTTCCTCTTTCCCTGGGGGTTCTATGACAATGCCTGCCTAGTGATACTGGAAACTGGCTTTCTCAGACTGTGACCAATCCATTCCCATCTTCTTCGCCCAATTTCATTCTCTGCTGTTATCTGCTCTGTTCTCTCCAAGAGTCTGACGTTGCTGATCTTCTCTGGCCAGTGGCCCCACCCGGGTCTGCCCTGGGGGACTTGGGTGGGGTTAACTACTTTTTAGTTCCCAGGGTCACCCTGGTCAGCCCCACAGGGTGGGGTTTTCCCTCTACTATTCTGGGGCATGTGTTTCTGTCTACCCTTGGTCCATTCACCTGTATTTGTCTTTTAAAAACTCTCCCAACTGTCTGCACTGCCTGTATCTCTTGATATTGGATGTGTGTTGCTAAATGGTCTTAGCTTTATTTGGGCCCCATGGCGTAGGTTTATTTAACGTATTGGACCGGCTGGCGACATACATTCAGTATTCTGTTTATTTTTTTTCACAAGCAGTGCAGGCACGTCCTGAGAAAGCCTTGTTGCTGTCGGGATGTTAAGCAATGTACAATCAATCAATCTGCTCTGTTCTCTCCCAGAGTCTGACGTTACTGATCTTCTCTGGCCAGTGGATTTTCAAGATTCTTCTAAGGCAACTGTTTATGAAGATCTGTACTCCGTTGACTGTGGTTTTTGTCAATCTCCAAGTCTCTGCTCCATATAGGAGAACTGCTTTTACGTTGGAGTTGAAAATCCGGACTTTGGTGTGTTGTGACAGCTCTCTGGAACTCCACACTTTTTTCAACTGGAGAAAGGCTGCTTTTGCTTTACCGATTCGTGCTCTGACATCTGTATCAGTGCCGCCTTTTTTGTTGATGATGCTCCCGAGATAGGTGAAGGACTCTACCTCCTCCAACGGGGTGCCAGCAAGCAAGACTGGTTCTTCCCAGGTTGTGTTCAGCCTCATTATCTTTGTTTTCTCAGGCATGTGAATTGTCCGCCTAAAGGCAAATTTCTGCCGAAATGATTTGCTCAGCCGCCGAAAAAAAGAAATTGTCCGCCGAAAAAAAAAATTGGGGTGCAAAAAGTAACTGAGCACCGGTCATTATACACTGCGAGGCCGCATTGGTTCAAGTGATATGCCGCCCGCTAGAGTTACGCGTCACCTATTGTGGCTTTAACGCAGTCGTTACTTTACCGTGCAAGCGGGCAATACAACACTGAACGCACCGTTTTCATGCTCGCTTACCGTCTCGCGCACCGTACGTGTGGGGAAAATGGCGGCATCACAAGTTGTTGAAAATTGAAAATGGCGGTGAGAAAGGATATCGTTCAAGACAGAGTGCTGTTTAGTGTGCACCCGATCATGATCCGGTAAGCAACCCCCCCCCCCCCCCCCCCCCCCCCCCCCCCCCCCTGTCGTTTGATTTTTTGGCCGCTGAAGGACCACGCTACTCCCCCCCCCCCTGTCATTTGATTTTTTGTTTGCTGGAATGAAGGATCACGCTGGAAATTTCAGACTTTTTTCACTTTTCTAATTCCCATGCCTGTTTCTGTTTGTGGATAGTGAGGCCCACTTGGGACGAGATGTCAGCAAGCCTCGTGGTCTTGTGCTGCATTTGTTGAGTGTGGGACAGTAAAGCCAAGTCGTCTGCAAAATCAAGGTCATCAAGCTGTGTCCACAGTGTCCATTGTATTCCGCTTCTTCTCTGCTCAGTGGTCCTCTTCATGACCCAGTCTATGGCCAGTAGGAATAGGAACGGAGACAACAGGCACCCCTGCCTGACGCCGGTTCTGACCTGGAGCTCCCTGGTGAACTGCCCTTCGTGGATCAGGCGACATGTCGTGCCATCGTAGCTGCTCTTGATCAGGCAGATGAGCTTTGTGGGCACACCGTAGTGTCGTAGGAGTTTCCACAAAGTCTCTCGGTCCACGTCAAATGCTTTCTCGTAATCCACAAAGTTGACGTACAGCGGGGAGCTCTACTCCAGAGACTGTTCCACGATGATGCGGAGAGAGGCGATCTGGTCTGTACATGAATGTTTTTTCTGAATCCTGCTTGCTGGTCTCTCAGCTGGGGGTTGACTGAGCTCTTCATTCTCTCCAGGATGATCCTGTTGAAGACCTTTCCTGGTACTGACAGCAATCCTCTGTAGTTGGACCATTTGGCAACACAAGACAAAAAAAGCCAAACACCAAACATGTTAATGCAGCTGTAGTACAGCCACACGATAGACTGTTTCTCACTTTTTGCTGATTGAGAAATTTTGAAGACTTTATAATAAAATGAAAATGAGTTTTGAATCTAGTATTCCTATGCTATCAAATTGTGTCACTGTGAATCGGCCATTTATGACCTGAACCATTATTTTTCTCTGTGTGTTGTGTTTTGGCATGTGAACCACTCCTATTCCAGAATAAAATATAATTTACCACTTAATACTAGTTTTGATTTTATTTTAGGTAATGCTTACTTCTTGCTTGTGTTGTGGCATGTTTGGGCCTTTTCGTCCGCTTCTCCGATGGCCTGGCTAGCACACAATGGTTTTATTATTGGGACAAATGCGATCTTGATGCCTTTTGATATTGCTGCTCCCCAGGCTTGTGGCATGCCGCTGCAGCTCAGTCGATTAGGCACATGGGTCAAACAGTTTCATCATCATCATCAGTCCCTTGCCCGAACTGGGCGTTGGGGGGACTGAAAGGCAGCAGCAACAGACAGTGCTCTCCACTGAGTTCTATTTTGGGCGGTGGCAAGCAAGTCTGGCATCTGGCAAACAGTTTAGCTGCCTTGAAATACTGAAGAGTTTTCTGAAGCCCAATGACATGGGAACAGTGATCATTGAACCTGAAATACAAATCATATATGCATGGTTATTTATTAATAAGCTCTCTCTCCCTCTCTCCACTCTCTTTCACACTCACACACACACACACACATCAATTTTATTTGTGAGTGAAAGTAATCAGCTCAACCTGACACTGAACACAGCCAGCAATAGAGAGCACTGAGCAGCACTGCCATCCTGCTACGATGAGACAGGATGGATTAAAATAGCTCGGATTAGTGTGCTTATTTTATTTTAAGCAACACCATTAACAAAAACACCTACCCGGCTCTGCAGGCACTCATAGCTTCTGTGACCTGTGCTTGCTGATGCTCATTTTCCACGTACACTTTGTGTGGATCGGTGCGTTCTTGTAGATCTGCGACCGGTCAACACGGATGCAACTTGAACGGAATCACTGCCAGTTGTGTGATAAATGCGAACAGCATCAATGAAACTTGACACAAACTTGCTTTGCCTCGATCTAGAGCCGTTTTTGACATAGCTTTGTATCCTGGCATAAATGTAGTTTTGTAGAATTTGCAACGCCATCAGTTGAATCACGCGCGCTACCGTCCGCCATATTGCCCAAGGGACAGGAAAGCTTGTGGCACCCAGCAACAATTGGCTTTTGTGGCGCGTGCTCGGTGAGGTCCACTGTCACTCAGCCATCAAATAATGCTAACAAATTGTGGATTTCTCCTGCCCCATCCTCCTCACCGCTGTCCTCATCAGTCATAGTCCACGGGTGGAGGTTCTGTGAAGTTATCTGCTTTTTGAGAAGTGTTGTTATCATATGGGAGGTCTAAAAATGTTATTTTTGTGAACTGTGGGGAATAAAAGCAAAAAAACACACATTGAGAGAATGCACAAAATCCGTACCCATTCATGCCTAGCATCCCCATACAAGGACACTACTTCAACACAACGCACTGCTCAACGTAATCATTACTTACCAAAATGTTCAAAAAACATTTTATGGAAAGTTTTTAGCTTCAGCTTTCATTCAATAGTCATGTTGAAGTCATCTCTGTCTCTATTAGTAGTAGTCTGTGTGCACGCGCATGCGTGAGTACGAGTCCATAAGCATAGTATTTTTCAATGGTGACTTTAAAAATTGTTTATAGAGTGCGTTGTATTTTTTAATTATTATTTTTGTAAAAAATAATATTTTGGGCAAATTGCGTTTTTGTAATTAGTTATTTTTGTACAATTAGCTTTTGTTAAGCGCCTAGAGCTCTAATCCGAGGTTAGGCGCTATACAAGTACTCATTGTTATTATTAATAGTGTTATTATAAATGTTTGTAGGAGAAAAAAAAATTGACTTTTTTTAACAATCCATTTTGCCCTCAGCGACCTTAAGAAATCTTCATAATGGTGGCACCCTGGAAATTCCTTTCAAAACAGATAACTCTAGATGCTCATTTATATTTTGAAGGATATTTCCCATTAACTGCTGTGTAGAGATTTGTCTCCTTAAGACATTGATTTTAGAACAGATTGCCAAAAACAACAGTGTCCTCAAATGAGGATGCTAGGCTTATATGGGTTAAGTAACCGTCTCCAGCCCAGACAGATGCCTGAGAGTGAGAGCATGTCTGACAATTTCGCTAAACATTTTGTTGCGTTACCTTTGTTCATGCTTGCAAAATGTATGCCATGATAACATTAGTGTGATTCATGTCTGTGTTTGCATTAATTCTCATTTTGTTTCCTCTCTCCCCCCCAACCTGGTTTCATGTAAAATAGCAAAAGTGAGTCTATGTAATGGGCTAGTGGTCGTCTGACCGGTATCCGCCAACATCCGTTTGCCACTGTCCATGATGAACTTTAAATGTTGGCATTTTCGCAGAGACTATTCAAGACACAGTCTTCAAACTTGGTGCAAGGATACTTTGTGGTAAGTCCCTGATAGACATACCAATTTCAGTGACCTCTCAAAGGTCAAAGTCACATGGGATCAGGTAACAGGTCAAAAATAGCCATATTTTGACCAAAATATTTTTTCTCCAATACTACTACGACTTGAAACCCAAACGTAGTACAAAGATATCTGATGATAAGACTTATGCATACTAATTTGGATGACCCTCAAGAAGGTCAAGGGTCATGAGATCAGCAATTGATATGAAAATGTATTTTGAGGGGTTAGAATTTAAGCATTGTTGCTAAACTTTTTAACCAAATTTGGCAGAAATGTAGCTGATGAATTGCATGAGCCCACGGAAAAGTCAGGGTCACAAGAGATTGGCAAATTATATGAAAAATGTCTAGTTTTGGCTCACGTGCAGTAGCAAAAGGGTGTCTATGTCATGGGCCATCCGTTGTCTGTCCATCGTCCAGTGTCTGTTTGTTCATTGGTTCAAAAAGGGCTAAAACATAGCCATATTTTGACACAGATTGTGTCTCCTCAAGTACTATTTTCAACTTCAGACCTAAACTTTGATACTGAGATACCGAATGGTAAGACCTTTCTATGCATACTAATTTGAACGATCCCTCAGAAAGTTCAAGGGTTGCAGGAGGTTGGCAAATGTGTGAAAATGACAGTTTTTGATAGAATCAATAATTGTAGTTTTTATCAAAGTTTTTGCCAACGTTCCATTTAGATTTAGCACAAAGGTAGCTGATGATGTGATCTTTCTATGCGTACTAATTTAGTGGTCAATGGTCATGGGAGTCCAGAAAAGCGTACAAAATAGCCATATTTTGATTTAAAAAAAAAAACTGTTTTCAATTAGTTTTAAGCCAACCTGCAGTAACGATACCTGAAGAGACCAGACTAATTTGGGTGATCTATCTGAAAGGTCGGGGGTTATCAAGAAGTCCATGTGTGTAAAAAACGAAACCCAGTGTTTTACTTCTAGACTTTTACATATTGAAATTATTTTTTTTTAATGTTGTAATTGCCAGCTTTTCAGACAAAAATGGAAAGAAAATTTAGTTGATGATAAAATCTTGAAATGCTTATTAATTTGCTTGATCACTCACGAAGGTCAGCAGTGAGGGAGGTTGACTATTTTGCAGAGAATTAAGAAATGCTCATGTTGACGGACATGACTTTGCAGGTACTATGGTCAGCTTTAAGTTTAACCCATATAAGCCTAGCATCCTCATATGAGGACACAGCGGTTTTTTTGTAATTTGTTCTAAACCCAGTGTCTCGATGAGACAGGTCTCTAAACAGCAGTAAATGGTGGATACCCGTCAAAAATATAAATGAGCTTCTAGAGTTATCTGTTTTAAAAAGAATTTCCAGGGCGCCGCCATTTATGCAGATTTCTTTTAAGGTGGTAGGAGGCAAAATGGATCGTTACATAATTACAAGTGAATATCTTTTTCCCTACAGACATTTCTAATAACACTATTGAATGAAAGATGAAGCTGAAAACATACCCTAAAATGTTTTTTTGAGCGTTTTTGTAAGTATTGAGTACTTGGAGCAGTGGGTTGTGTTGAAGTACTGTCCTCATATGGGGATGCTAGGACTGAGAGGGTACAGGTTTTGTACATTATATTGATATGTTTTCTTGCTTTTATTCCAGACGGTACAGCGAAAATCAAACCTTTGATGTGCTATATTATAACATTACTTATCAAAATAGGCGATTTCTTCATATAATGACAACCTGTGAACTCTGACTGAGGACAGCGGTGAAGATGATGGGGAAGGAAAAATCCACAATCAGAATGGATGATAGCTCGCAGTCAACACCCTTGTTAGCATTATTTGATGGCTGAGTGACAGCTGGAAAGGCCGAAGAAGAAGAGCAAACTGCTACTGGTTGCTCAGAAACTGCACACAAGAGGATCAAGATCCCCGGCCATCCATTCAGGCTCTCTCAATATAAAGTTTTACCAGTAGACCATGATAAGAGTAGATAGAATGGATCCCAGTGTAGATAAAAACAGAATAACTATCAGGTCGAAGAATTGGTGGTCGCCTGTCTTCTCCTTATGCCTTGACATGTGTGTCCAACCATCCTTGCCTTTATAACGGGCAACCATGGCTGCTGAGAACACCCTTCTAGATCTCCCGGCTATCAAACGCACCATTGCCATCACATGCACCTCATGAGGTCACAGAAGCATCATCCAGAACGGCAGCTTGGTCGTACCTTCAAGCTGGACAAGAGAGTTCTATGAGCAGTGCGACTTGATGGAAAAGTGAACTGCTTTGCATTAAGATGACCTTAGTTTGGGATCTTACTCTGTGTGAAAACAGAGCTTAGTGAGTGCCACAAGAACCACTGCATGGATAGGTCGCTATACCGCCCCCAGTTCCTTTTGCCTAGAAAATAAAGAGCATTCGTTGAAATCTGCTCAAATGTGTGCTAACTGAAAAAAATTAGCATGCCTGTACACTTCATTCTTTGTTTTTGTTAGCTTTAATGCGATAGCAGAAGAGCCTATGTACTGGGCCAGTGGTTGTCCGTCCATAGTCCTCCATTGTAAACTGAAATTGTTGACATTTTATTAAGACTATGCAACCAAACAGTGTTCAAATTTGGCCCCAAAAAATGGTCTCTGCCATTTTCACCTTCACACCCAAACTTGGTACAGAGATACCTGATAAGACCTTGTGTATATTAATTTGGATGACCCCTGGAAATGTCAAGGGTCAAATGAGGTCAGCAAATGTGTGAAAATGCTTTTTTGATAGATTTTTTTAAAAGCCTTTGAATCAAATTTGGCATAATGATAGGGGAACATAAGACCTTTTTATGCATACTAATTTGTTTTAACCATTGCAAAGGTTAAAGGTCACAGGTGGTTGACAAACGTGAAATATACATACGTTTATTGACCACACATTTCGTTGGTACGAATGCCTGCCTTTTACTTGTGGTAGGACATTTGAACACTTCAAGACCTGTCTGAAAGGTCATGGTCACAAAGGTCAGGTTAATTATTTATTGATAGAAAGCAAAAGCATGTGAGTTTCAAGGGCTCAGCCTGTCTTGTTTTTTGTTATGAACGTTATAACATTGACATTTGATGGCATCGTTTTACATTACGACATTTGATGGCATCAGGTGTACTGCAAGTAACAACTTCTGCAGTTTGTATTGCTCCAAAATACGCAGAATGTGCACACTACATAATTTGTACACTTGTTTGAGCTGGAAAGGTGTGTTCAGAATGAATAAAGGGCGGATTATGTTAGTTGATTTGCTGGTATTACCTTTTTGTGTTGTTTATAAAAACCAGTACCCTCTTAGTCCTAGCATCCCCATACGAGGACGCCTCTTTTTGGGCAAATATGTCGGCCCCCAAAACAAAAACTGCAAAAAATAACTAGTATCAGTGCTCATTAAATCATGTTTGCTCCAAGAATAAAGTAAAAAAAATATATAAAAAAAATAAAAATTCCGGCATGAATGGGTTAAAGTAATTATAACACTTATCTGAGCAGGGTTCTCTGTAATGTGCATTACTGCACATATGATGAGGTATGTACTAAATGGGAAAGTCACATCTTGAAATGTTGAAGAGGGGGTAGTAGGACACAGTAAACAGTTGAACTGTAGCGTACATGTACACAGTTTAACTGTGCCATCATGCCCTGAGCACAAACATGGTGTGGCTGGATTCAGAATGTGCATAACCCATCATACACAGCAGGGTTTTCAATCAGCATGGGTTGCAATTATTGCACTTTTGTGCATAAAGCATGCATTTTGGGAATACTATGTTTTTTGGGTATTTGTATCTGGCACCAGTTACAGGTCAGCTACAAACCTCTTAACCCTTATCAATAGGAATACACCAGTGTGTGAAATAAGTGTGACTAAAATAGTTAAGGGTAGTGCCAGAATAGCTTGGCGCCACTCAAGCTATTCTGGCACTACCCTTGAACTAAAGCCATTGGTCTATATCCTTATCTGTAAGTACTATAATGTAGCTTGCATATTGCAGTGTACAAATTTGAAGCTTTTAGCCTCAGTATGATATTGGTTAATCACCATGGCACTAGGCAGCTCTACAGAGTGAACACTTTAGATCCAGAGCTGACAGGAATATCTGCCTTTTTTAATTCAGTTAAAGTTTAACCATAGTCATCCTGTATGGTGTGTTCATGAAAGTGTTGGATAAGTATTGTGCATATTTTTCATGTCATATAAACCTTTACCAACCCTGTGTGTACATGCAGGCAAAACTGAAAACACCAGTGCAACATCTGCATTAGCTATGCACACATCCTGCACCAGTCAGACACAATTTGATTCTGTATGTGCACGGCCTGACTAAGATTTAAGAACCAGTTGTGTTTGCCAACAAATTGCCATACCCTCTATTGGCTCTGAAATGCTCTGTGTGGGTTTTATATACCCTCCCTAGCCTGTAGCTGGGGGCTTATGGACTTACGGTGCTTATTGTCCTGCTGAGTGACATCTGTAAGTAGGGTCAAATTGCTTTCTTTAAGTGTATGTGTGAGCTATAGGGCTTTGCCATTTTTTTCTGATGCCATACAGTGTTCCTGCAAGGCTAACATACACACAGTGACACGCACAAATGAGCAATAGAGATCATAGACTGGCCCACCTAATTCTGGAAATGGCGCATAAAATGGCAAGTGATGGGCATTGTGCATGCAGTTTTGTACCTGAATGAGCATTGGTTGTTAGTACTTGGAGCAAAAACAAAAAATAGACAATGTGTTTTATATTATTGATAAATTTTGTACTTGCAGGTCCAGACAGCAACAAACAGCAACCAAAAGGAGAAGTATGAAACAGATCTGAAGAAGGAAATCAAGAAGTTACAGGTAGGTATACTTTGCCAAAACAAAGTAGGTGACATTGTAACTTCAACTTGAATGGTCAAAAATTTTCAAAATCGACCAAATGATGTGTTATGTCATCAATTAGCCACGTCACTGACCTACATTATCACAACACTGGTTGTTTTGTTGTTAAGAGGTCGGATTTGGAGCTTTGAATAATGGCGTAGGAGTCCCAGGGTGAAAGTCACATGCAGGTTATTTCTGTTAAAATCATTTCAGTTCTGTTTTCTTTTGTATTATGGTTATGTGTATTTGTTACACAAACTGCTGTCTTTGTCAAATAATTACACAGCAATTTACAGGCAACTGATCATAATTTTTTACTGTTGTGCTGCACACTGGAAGTGCGCATGAAAAATAAATCAAATTAACCATAGGGTTTGCCAGTCACTGGCCACCTCTGAAAGCAAAATAGATGCCAAAAAACATCATCCATTGCCTTTAATGGGACATCTGTTTACCAGTATTCGTTCAGGCTGACAGCAAGTAAGTATACACTTTATTAGTTTATAACTACAGTGGAGTCCAGTTAACACGAACTCGCTTAACACAAATTTCCGGTTAACACGAACCGTTTTTGCATTCCCGGCCGACGGCCTTCTTATTCTGTATTAAAATTTTACTGATAACACGAAATGCTTAACACGAAATTTCGCTTAACACGAAGCTGTTTTCGGTTCCCAACCAGAGCAATTTCACTATTATTCACCTGTTTAACACGAACACATTCCAATCTCAAACACCGAAAACCAATTCATGAAAGGGGCACTGCACGTGTCACTCTCGTGCTGTAGTACACATGACACAGATCAGAACGAACTCTAGCCTGTGATTGGCTGAACAGCCTTCAGTTGTTGTAATCCGTCTTCTCATTGGCTAGAGTTTCTGAACTGTATTCATGTATCATTTGTGTACCAACACAACCCAACACTCCCTCACTTCAGTTAACCACCGATCGTGGCTACCAAAACAGAAGTCGATTACGCTTGAAGTGAAAAACAAGATTAAAGAGATCCACGATTGTCTCTCTTCACGGGCTGTCACTAACGCAAGACAGACTTCGATCATGGCGTTTTTTTAAATGACTGACCGTGTTGCTTTTACCGATGCGAAAATGTACTTTAGCCTGTGTTGCTTTTACTTTACTATGGAGTTTACATTAAATACGTGAGCTGTACACGTCTCCTTGTGTTTTCCTAGCAAGCTGATGGTAAGGTAAGCATATTTAGTACGATAATGTGCACTTTTAACCTCGTACTCATTCATGCACGCATCTCTTACACACTTTTTCCTTGACGGGAGGGCCGTGATCAATTTTGAGGCCATATTGGTTAACACGAAATACGGTTAACACGAAGTGATTTTCCATGTCCCCAGAAATTCGTGTTAAGCGGACTCCACTGTATGAGGCTGGTCTTTAAAATTCGGAACCGAATGGACAATAACTGTGGCAGTTGCCAGGCTCCAGAGATATCCTTGGACAACAAGTTTTCCGCCTCAACACATATTTTAAGTCTCTTCTATTTATATAAGAGACTTTAATTTTATGTTGGGACACAGCGGGGCGTTTTCAGTAGCACGTACTTGACTTCGTAGGCAAGCAGGCCTAAAACTGAAATGGCGAAGTAACAAGATAAACATTATGTCATGTGTAGTAATGCACTGTGTGTGTATATGTATATATATGCAAATCTCTGCTGATTGTGTGCTTACAAGCTTGAAAATTGAGGATAGTAAGTTAGTTGACCCACATTAGAGTCTACGATTTTTGTCATTCACTTTGAAATTTTGGGTATAGCTAGCTTGTAGAAAGACATTGGATTTATTATTTTACGCATTGAATAATGGACAGCTGGTGTGTTTGTGATTGGCAGTCATAGCCCCACCCTCTAACTAGCCGATCAGCCAATCAACGGCTGCTAAATCTACACAGTGCTAAATCTACACAGTGTGCAGCCAGTAAGCGACGTTGCCTTATTGTAGACGTAAACCCAGATATGGTTTTCAATGTGATGATATAAAGCAGGACTGAGGCTGACAAAATTTGAAGTGCTGCAGAGGTTCATGTGAATCTATGTATTTTGCGAAAAGCAGGGTGCATGATTGCACTGCCGGCTGCTATCATCATACAGGTAGTCTCTCTTGCAAGTGGCATAGAATCTCAAACACTGCTGCACTGGCAATAAATTATGACAATATATGCCAGCCCTTGGCTACATTTAAATCTATGAATAAGCAGGTAGTACGGGTTTGGGTCTACAACTGTGCACTGTGTTGCTGGGCTCGCGCTGTGTGAATGCAACAGGGTCCGTACGGTCTGTGAACATTTGCGAAAGTTGTTACAAAATGACAAGGCTTTTTCAGGGCCCTGGAAAGTATGTCAATTTCAGCCCTTTTCCTTAAAGTCTGTGAAAGTTTGTAAAAAAGGACGAAGTGCTGGCAAACTTTTGTCTACTTCATCGACCCCCCCACCCCAATTTGTGGCTATTCCATTGTGAACGATCATGCTGACGCTTGTTGCAAGTGATCTATATTTAGCTCTGATCATAAAGTGACTGCATGGCCTTTCTGCCAAACATTCTGATTGGTTGTTTACGCTTCTACCGAGCTCCGCCATTCGCTAAGCGTTCTTTTATTTTGGTATATCTTCATGCATTAGGCACAAAAGCTTCAAATGAGCTGCTGATACAGAGTGATCTAATTAAAGTGTGTAAACCTTCAGGCTTCAGTTTGGGTTTGTGAAACGTTTATGAAAAGTTTGTGAACTTTGTCCCTGCTTTTCTGTACAGACCCTGTGCAAGGATTTGTTGACTAGCTTTTATTACAGTAATCATCCTGAAATTGTGCGCAGAGATTTTTAGACCTTTTTGAAGGGCATTGGGATGAATATTTTAGGCGCAGTTTGGTTGTTGGTCGAATTTTTGAGGACATGGCATTTGCAAGTGCTGGTTAAATAATTAGGGAGGTTTTTTTGTTGGTCCAAATTCCTGAAAATTGGGTTGTGGTCGAATATTTAGAGCTGTTGAATATTTAGGGTAATTATGGTAAAGTAAATGCAGATGCTGTTTACTTTCTTTCCTCACTTTAAATATTTTTTTTTCAGCGGTTGCGAGACCAGATAAAAACATGGGTTGCCAACAGCGACATCAAGGACAAGCAGTCTTTAGTGGATCACCGGAAGTTGATAGAAACTGTAAGTTACTGCTTTGGGAAGTTGAGAGTTTTGTGCAATCTAAAGAATGCCTTTTTGTGTGCAAATGAATGAAATGTGTGCTTACTATGTGTGATACAATTGTTTGTTGTCTGTGAATCTGTGAGTGGAAGCCTCTAGATTAAAATTTTGTGCAGTGTCAGGACATGCTTCTTTTGTTGAGATTTCCTTGTTCAACAAATAGAAGTTGAGCTTTGACAAATCTTGATGGTTTATTTGTAAATTATAATTTGATTCTAACACAGTCGTCATGTTTGCAGTGTGCATTTTTAAGTCCTGCTAAGTGTGAGATACATTTTGTTTGCAGCAAATGGAGAGGTTTAAAGTATTAGAACGTGAGACGAAAACAAAAGCATATTCAAAGGACGGTCTTGGAGCTGCTGCTAAAATGGACCCCCAGACAAAGGAAAAAAGCGAGATCACATGTTGGCTATCGGTGAGTGGAATTTTGGCTTATGTGAGTTACAAAAGTGAGTATATGTAATGTGCGTCTGTCTGCCTGTTACTTCTATATTAGTACTACTTTACATTGGCATTTTCTTGGAGCCGCAGACTTCAAACTTGACCAAAGGATACTTTGTGGCAAGACCTATCTGAATATACCAGTTCGCATGACTCTGAAAGGTCATGGTGAACAAAATGGGTAAAACAGTTAGTCATATTTGAATAAAGCTGTATTTTTTTAATACTATTTCCCAGTTCAGGGTGCAACTTAATACAAAAGTAGTTGATGACGAGACCTTCCGTTGTATTCTACATTTGGCGATCCCTCTGAAAGAACAAGGGACATATGAGGTTGCAAAGTTTGTCAAAATGGCCTCTTTTCAGAAGTTGTGTTTTTCAGATACTTTTTTCAACTTCTAGCCCACCCGGCACCTGCCTCCACGTGGCGTGGGTGGGTTTTCTCCTCAGTCACTGACTGAGTGGGCTAGCGAAGGTGTGCCATCTTTGTCCAGGATTAGGACTTGACGTCGGCAGATATGTTGTTCAGTCTTTTTCACTGGTCCGGTTTTTAAGGAGCTGTGCTAACCCAGGTAATAATAATAATAATTACGTTATTTATAATGCGCTTATCTTATAATAATTATAACTCTAAGCGCGCACTCACAACTCGCGCACGCATGCGCACGCTTTAGACAACGACTCACGTACCACAAATAGTGAAATACATTACGACAGGTCTTAACATGTTGGATTGGTCCTTAAAAATACTCATTCGTTTTTGGTCCTTTAGACAGTGTTGAAGCATTTGACAGCGTGGACCGAGAGACTCTGTGGAAACTCCTACGACATTACGGTGTACCCACAAAGCTCGTCCGCCTGATCAAGAGCAGCTATGATGGCATGACATGTCGCGTGATCCACGAAGGGCAGTTCACCAGAGAGCTCCAGGTCAGAACTGGTGTCAGGCAGGGGTGTCTGCTGTCTCCGTTCCTCTTCCTACTGGCCATAGACTGGGTCACGAAGATGACCACAGAGCACAGACGAAGTGGAATACAGTGGACACTGTGGACACAGCTTGACGACCTCGATTTTGCAAACGACTTGGCATTACTGTCCCACACTCATCAACAAATGCAGGACAAGACCACGAGGCTTGCTGACATCTCGTCCCAAGTGGGCCTCACCATTCACAAACAGAAAACAAAGACAATGAGGCTGAACGCAACCAGGGAAGAACCAGTCTTGCTTGCTGGCACCCCGTTGGAGGGGGTGGAGTCCTTCACCTATCTCGGGAGCATCATAGACAAAAAAGGCGGCACTGATGCAGATGTCAGAGCACGAATCGGTAAAGCCAGAGCAGCCTTTCTCCAGTTGAAAAAAGTGTGGAGTTCCAGAGAGCTGTCACAACACACCAAAGTCCGGATTTTCAACTCCAATGTAAAAGCAGTTCTCCTATATGGAGCAGAGACTTGGAGATTGACAAAAAACACAGTCAACAGAGTACAGACCTTCATGAACAGTTGCCTTAGAAGAATTTTGAAAATCCACTGGCCAGAGAAGATCAGCAACGTCAGACTCTGGGAGAGAACAGAGCAGATAACAGCAGAGAATGAAATTGGGCGAAGAAGATGGGGATGGATCGGTCACAGTCTGAGAAAGCCAGCTTCCAGTATCACTAGGCAGGCATTGTCATGGAACCCCCAGGGAAAGAGGAAAAGAGGTAGGCCGAGAAACTCCTGGCGTCGAGACCTCCAAGCAGACATCAAGAGACTGGGAACCACCTGGAGTAGAATCGAAGGAGAAGCACAGGACAGGAGTTGCTGGAGGTCTCTCGTCGACGGCCTATACCCGGGTAGGGGTGACAGGCATAAGTAAGTAAGTAAGACAGTGTTGATTCTAGAGCGCGTTTTGCGCGATTTCTCGCAATATTATGCTCCAAATCGCAAAAAAACACCGATAGTGCGGCCGAAGAATCGCAGAAAAAAGAAACTGGACGCTTTTTTGCACGACCAGCGCGGCCGCACCGCTGCTGTGTAAAAGCCTGCTCGAGCGTCTTGGTGCAGTGTGGCCTGAATCGAGCCAGGGCAATTTCACTATTATTCACCTGTTTAACACGAACACAGATTCCATTCACAGAAAACCAATTCACGTGTCGCTCTCGAGCTGTGGAAGTACACATGACAGATCAGAGCGAACCCTAGTCTGTGATTGGCTGAATAGCCTTCGGCTGTTGTAATCTGTCTTCTCATTGGCTAGCATTTCTGTAATGTATTCATGTTGTATCATTCGTGTACCAACACAACCCTTTTAACGATGCGGGATTGTACTTCAGCCTGTGTTGCTTTTACCTGAGGATTGTAACGTAGTATGGATTTTACCTGATGGATTTACATTAAAATACTCGAGCTGTACACGTTTCCTTGTGCTAGCGAGCTGAAGGTATGCATAGAAAGTACGATAATGTCGTGCACTTTTAACCTGGTACTCATTCACGCACACGTCTTACACACTTTCTCCTTGAGGGCCGTGATCAATTTTGAGGCCATATTGGTTAACAAGAAATACGGTTAACACGAAGTGATTTTCCGCCGTGTCCCCAGAAATTTGTGTTAAGCGGAATCCACTGTATGTATGAATGTGTGTTATATGTCGTTTTAAAGTAAGCAGTGCAACGCGATTTGAGGGCCGCCCTTTTACACCTTGAGGGGCTCCCTTTTTTTATTAGAGGGAGCCTTTGGGCTCACTTTTCTGAAATCCTAGAATCAACACTGTTTAGATCCCGAGTGTTTGCCGTGCTTGGAGACCCTTGTCAGGGGAGAAGAGGATCCTGGTGGCTGAAACACTCCACTTTGGCCTTGACTTCTAGTTAAACGGGAGGCTAGGAGTACCGGCCTAGTCAATTGGCTCGTCACGTTGAGCCCTATCCCACTGTTGACATGCAGGTTGATAGCCTATAGCCTATGCTGCTGATTTGGTGCTTTACACCAATATTCCCCTGCATGCAACAGTGTGATAAAAGGCGGTGGCTCAGACGGTTCAATCGGGCTTAACCCCCAGATTATATCTTTTGGGCAGTCTCCATCGTGCGTCGGCCAGGGAGACTCGCTGACAAATGCACTTTCCCCTTGTTGGGCTCGGTGGCGGGCGGGGACCCCGGGGGATGAATATCTCTACTACTATCTTCTTCTTTTTCAGCATTCCCGAGTTTCTGCCTCAGATGTCAAGATTAATATCCACCTGAGGCATAATTCATGAGGGTTGCGTGTGTGCTCGTTTCCCTGACGGGTTTCCACACTATACCAGATGGCACTCCGACTTCATTGGTCTGGTTGGTTTTCTGTCGGGGTTTGCTCCCCTAGCCTTTGTCTCTCCATAGGCACCCACAAGGCAGTGGGGCTATTTGCTCATAGTTGAGAGTCAGGTTCACGGGCATCAAGGCCTATCCACACACCGGTGGGCCTGCATGCCACGTGTCTGGGGGCCAGACCTCCTCCGAGTCCCCTGTAGTTCAGCCTGAGTCCGTGAGGTGCTCAGTTACCGTGTGTCGCCGCGAGGAGGCACTACATGAGGCTTGTTGGAGAGGCTGTGTACTGGCAGAGAGAAACTGACGCATTCTGCCCTCCTTTTCGCAATACAGCTAGCCAGCGGTGGAAGCTGAGAGCGAGGACAAGCACTACCAATGCGCTACCACACTAGACGCATCACAACGACCATTTTGACACACTCTACTACTATCAGATGGAAACCACAAACAAAAAACCCAAAAAAAATGGCACAAAAGCAGCACCGACATTGTACTTGACAACGACTCTGTGAGGAAACGACGTTTGAGACGTCGGCCGTCTGGCCTCGCTTTCTCATTGTGCATAGCAAAGTGAAAGAGAAGCCTGTTACCAAGCTGCATCCTTTCCTGGTGGGGGAGACCCTCAGGGCCGTGTTGGCAGGCCTGATGCTCAGCGCCTCAGGTCTGGTGACTTGCTGGTAGAGTGCCGTCCCCGGGGCACACTCGAACAGGCTACTGAGGCTCTCTTCCAGCGGAGACACTCCAGTGGAGGTCACACCCCACAAAAAAATGAATTCTTCTAGAGGAGTGATTAAAGATCAAGCATTGGCAGAACTGTCGGAAGATGAACTTGTACGGAACCTTAAGTCACAGGGGGTGACTTACGTCGGGCGCTTCGCTTCCAAGAGAGGTGGTGGTGACGTATTGCACCCTCCCCCCCATCCTACTGCCATCTGGGGAGGAGATTACTCCTTGAAAGTGAAGTACATCCCTCTCCCCCTCCGGTGCTTTAAGTGCCAAAAGTATAGCCATGGGCAGAAGACATGCCGCCACGCAGAGGCTTCATGCACCCGGACACTGCTGAGTCCTGCACAGCCACACCCCTGTGTGAATTGCCAGGGGCGCACATGGCTTTGGACAAGAAATGCCCTCGGTGGATATCCGAGTGCAAGATTCAGAAAGTATGTGTAGAGAAGGGGCGGTCCTTCGCAGACGATAAAAAACTGTCCCTCTGTCTTTCAGTGCTGCGGTGGCAGGCAAGCGCCCCACCTAAGATTTCTCATGTTGAACCCCAACTTTGGTTGGGGGGC
Organism: Semisulcospira habei; assembly: GCA_036245525.1. Taxonomy (NCBI): domain Eukaryota; kingdom Metazoa; phylum Mollusca; class Gastropoda; family Semisulcospiridae; genus Semisulcospira; species Semisulcospira habei. The sequence goes on along the minus strand of BTPG01000008.1, from coordinate 94,172,396 downwards.
GGAGCCTCGGCTCTTCTCGCCCCTGGAGAGTAACCCTCCTCCAGTGGTGACGAGGAGCCAGGGAACGCAGAAGTCGGACACTACCGGTCTGGTAGCACCGCCTTCTGCTCACCCTAAGCCTCAGCCCCCAACCAAGCCTGCCAGTCTGTCTGCTACAAAGGCTTCTGGCTCTGGTCGGCCTTCTAAGTCTCCTAACTCTAGCGGCAGGAACACTGCCCAGAACCAGAAGTCTAAAAAAGCTACGGGACCGCTGTGCGCACGGGCCCAGAAGGGGGACACTGATGTCCCCCTTCAAAACAAATATGCTGCATTGGAGGAGCAGATGGAGGGAGTGGAAGTTGTTGTAGCTGGTGCTGCGGCAGCTCCACTCCCCTCATCTCCGAAGAACCAGAGGAGGCCCGGTAGCCGGCCCCCCTCTGTTTCTTCCACTCCTTCCGAAGCAAATGAAAAGGGGGAAGAAACTCTTGTCCTCCACCTAAGACATAATCATGTACTCTCTGCTTCAGTGGAATTGTCATGGTTTTCATGCTAACTTTGAGGAATTATGTCTTTTAGTCAAGTCCTATAACCCATCAGTAATACCTCTTCAGGAGACTTACCTGAAGTCTTCTGACCCTGTGTCTTTTAATGGTTTTAATGCTATCCATAAAGGCTCTGATTTGGAGAGGTGCTCAGGTGGAGTGGCTCTTCTCATTAGTAGCCAAATTTTATGTAGCCCCGTTAGCATCGACACCTGTCTTCAGGCTGTCACAGCTCGGGTTACCTTAAAGAAGACCATGCTGTGTTTACCTGCCACCATCCCTGCGGGTCTGTAGCACTGATATTTTTAACTTTAGTAGATAGCTGCCCCCTCCCTTTATTTTCATGGGAGATTTTAATGGTCATGCTCACCTTTGGGGTAGTGACCACTATTTTGGCAGAGGTCAGATGTTTTTTCTCAACTTGCGTGTCTTTAACGATGGCTCACCTACCTACTCTAACGTAGGTTCAAGATCAAGTTCTGTTCTAGACCTCACTGTGTGTGATCCTTCTCTCATGCTGGACTTTGACTGGAAGGTTCATGGCGAGCTGTTTGATAGTGACCACTTTCCAGTAGTCCTGTCATCGGTCAGCTGTGAGGAGGATCCACTAGTGGGGCGCTGGAATCTCAATAAAGCTGACTGGCCTCTGTTCGCCTCCCTCTGTCAGTCTCGTATTACAGAGGAGGTGGTCATGTCAGTTGAAGAACCTGTTTCTTGTTTATTTCTCTTTTGTTGGACATAGTAGGTGAAACCATCCCTAAAACTTCCACATCAGTCCCTCAGAAGCCGAGAGTGCCATTGTTCAATGAAGAGTGCCACAAGGCCCAAAAAATGCGCAAATCTGCTCAGTTAAATGCTTTTCGCAATCCATCGCAAGCGAATATTTTAACCTTTTAAAGACAGAGGATGAAACAGAGCATGGAATTTTCCTCTTTTTGGCGGATTTCCGCTTAAATGAAGCTGCCATTCCGCCGAAAATAAAAATTTCCGCCGAAAACAAAATCGTAAAGTCCTTATTCCAATACCGTGTTTTGCGATCTTTATGTGGCGGATATCCCCAAATCGCGTATTCAAAATTGAACGAGGCTTTAGCTCGCACAGGTCGCTTCCGGTCTTCAGTGGTAGTAGTCGTAGTCTGGTCAAAATATGGCGAAGAGAAAATACTTAAACGCGGAGACAGAATAGACGATTCTGGAGCCAAGAATATTTGGAGATGGACTTGGCTCAAGAAAAGCGTAAACGACGAGCTCCGCGCTCAGTGCGTATTCGCAAGTTAGCGGCCTGTGGGCAGGCGTATTGCCGCGAACTGCGCAGAGTTGGAACTACGCGGCCGCGTAGCTCTTGATGCTCACGTGTCTACAGCGAAACACAAGAAAGCTAAAAGCAGTGCCATTGGAATTATTACTCTTGATGGTGAATAAATTTATTACAATGTATTTTTTTCCAGTAAAGTTTGATGAAATTATGTTGAAAAATCTATATAACCTTTCTCCAGTTCAGTGACCATGGTACATAGTATTAAATAAGAGAGAAAAGGAATCCATACTTACAGCTAATTAATCAGAGATTATTAAAGAAAGTATATATATTATATAATTAAACTCAAATAAAAAAAAAAAAGAAAAATGGAAAGATGTATTTTGAATAAGCATCTGGATATATTCTGTTTTAGTATAACTTTTAAACCTTTGACACAAAAAATAAAAAGTGCACCCAAAAAATAAGAAAAAAAGCAAGATTTAGGTGGTTAAACTGCTCAGTTTCTCTCTAAAATGCACCAGACTGCACAAATTTGAATGTAAATTTTCAAAATTTTTCCGGGGGGGCATGCCCCCGGACCCCCCTAGTGAAAAGGGGTTTTCCTCTTTTTTTAGTACGAGTAATTCCATGTTCTGTGAAATCTTTACATTTTTAAACATGAACGGCGTGCTTCCTGGAGACGTTTCATCTCATCTTTATCTTCTAGAACTCCGTCCCAGAAAGTCTGGAAGGCCGTTCAAAGAATTAGGGGCAGGGGTGGCACGGCTTCTGTTGGCCATCTTAGAGATGGTGCCAGTTTGGTCACGGATAAAAAGGCTGTGGACAATTTGCTTGCCTCCACCACTGCCCATAATTCTTCAACAGAGTATTATTCACCCATCTTCCAGAGAGAGAAGGAGAAGCGAGATTCTTGTATTTGTCATTTTAAATCAAATAACTCAGAAGAATATAATACCCCTTTTACATTATCAGAATTGCAACAAGCCCTGCAGAAATGTAATGACTGCTGCTGGCCTAGATACTATCCACTATCAACAGCCGCATCTGCCTGAGAAGTCACTCCTTGTACTTCTCAAGGCCTTTAACCATATCTGGATAACTGGCCATTTTCCACCATCTTGGCACCAGGCTGTGGTTGTGCCGACCCCCAAGCCAGATAAGGATCCTTCCGACCCAGACAACTACTGGCCAATCGCTTTGACGTCATGTTTATGTAAAAGTATGGAACACCTGGTCAACGCCAGCCTTGTGTGCAGACCTGCCAACCACTATGATTTCGCCGTATTTTCCTACACCAACGTTCCCAAACCTACGCTACTATGATCATTAATGAAATTCTACGCTGAAGAAAAAAAATATACCAAAATCTTTTTTGGTGTTTTCGGTTTGTAGTCGGTAAGAGCATGCGGTTTGGGGCCAATGAGAATGAGCGGAGCGAACTTCCGGTTTTCCCAGCGTGCATCATTTCATTAACAAAGTGCGTCAGATAAACAACGGTCTAAACCATGCCGAAGAGAAAGAAACCCGAATCGAAAAGCGCACCGCCTGAAAAGAAGAAAGTTTACACCAGCCAGCCAATGCTCCGATCGCTATATATAAGGCAAATTTCTGTCGTGCTTGGACTCTTAACAGACAATAAAGTTGTGTTGTATTGAGAAATTTCCGTGCATCAAGCGTTCGGCAGTAACTTATGTGCTAAACTATGCTTGACATCTCCAAAACTACTACCACTTGTCCAAAATTCTACTACCATAGCAGTGTAGTTGTTGGCAGGTCTGTGTGTGGCATCTTGAGTCACAGGGTCTCATCACAGACACAGAGATGCGTTTGCCAACAAGCAGTATGTCTGTGCATATTTCTTCGATATTGAGAAGGCATATGACACTACTTGGAAGTATGGTATAATGTGTGACTTGTTGGACACCTGCCCGTTTCTATTCACAATTTTTTGTCTAATAACTGGTCAGTCCATGTCCGTGTGGGCTCCACCCTCTCCGACTCGTTTGTACAGCTGATGGGTGTCGCGCAGGGCAGCATTTTGTCTCCTGTTTTATTTAGTATTAAAATTAATAACATTGTAAATGCCGTCAAGGATGATTCTGAATGCTCTTTGCTGACGACTTTGCTTTGTGTGCACGAGGTCGAGGACTTGCATCCCTTGAGAGGCGCCTGCAACTGTGCATTGATCGCATCCAGTGGTGGGTGTCTCTCAGCGGATTCAAGTTCTTGCCCTCCAAGACAGTCTGTGTGCATTTTACTAACCAGACGAAATTTTTTTTCCAGAACCTAGCCTGAGCATTGCTGGAGTGCCAATTCAGGTGGCCGAGGGGGCAAAGATTTTGGGGGTCATCTTTGACAAAAGATTGACCTTCCGCAACCATATTAATTATCTTAGAACCTCTTGTCAGAAGGCCCTCGATGTTCTTCGTGTCATTGGTCGTACTGACTAGGTGCAGACCGCACTGTCTTACTTCAACTGTACTGGGTCCTTGTTCAGTCCAACTGGATTACGGCTCTGTGGTATGTGGCTCAGCTTCAAAGTCTGTTCTACAGTGTCTGAACACAATTCACCATCAAGGTCTGCGGATATGTCTAGGGGCCTTCAGGACATCTCCAGTTCCTTGTCTGTATGCCGAGGCAAGGGAGCCTTCTCTCAAGCTCTGCCGCATCCGCCTCATGCTCAGCTATGTTCTGAAATGAAGGCCCATCCAGACAATCCTGCCTATGGTTGTGTTTTTAAACCGCCGTTTGCAGAGATTTACAATACCCATCCCGGGGCTGTCCGACCTCATCTGCAGGTGGCCGGAGTGGACCTGGACAAAGTTTCGGAATCTCTGCAACACATCACTCCACCCTGGCTATTACCAGTTCCTGACATCTTGCTGGACTTGACTGCCCACAAGAAGGACTCCTTTCAAGTTTTCCTGGCTATTGTCGTATCTACACGGATGGGTCAAACTCAAAGTCAGAGGATGGGAGTGTGGCTGCAGCTGCAGTATCCTCTCGCCATCCTAGACGGCCATTTAAGCACCGCCTCACAGACCATTCATCTGTATTTAGTGCAGAACTGCAGGCGGTTATGCTGGCACTCAAGCATGCTTATCGGTCTAGAGAACGGAACTTCCTGATTCTGTCCGACTCTCTTTCTGCCCTGCAGGCCCTTCAGGAACAGACCACCCACTGCTGGTGCAGATTAGAGGGCTCTACGCAGACTTGATGAAGGAATATTATGATATCATTTTTGTTTGGGTCCCAGGGCATGTGGGCATCGAAGGCAACAGGATCGCAGATTCTGCTGCCAACCATGCCCGCAACGACCCTGTCCTTGACACACAGACTGTCTATAGTGGTTTTAGACCTGTGATTAGTGCGTACATAGCCCATGAGTGGCAGTCCAAGTGGGACAAAGAGGAAGCTAACAAGCTGCATAAAGCTCTTTTTCAGGTGTCTGACAGTCTACCTTATCGCTGCGGCAGCCGTCGTGAGGAGACTGTCCTTGCTCGGCTCCACATTGGGCACACATGTTACGCACTCTTATTTACTAAAACAGGATGGGCGTCCATGATGTTGTACCTGCAATGAGCAGTATTCTGTTAAACACGTTTTGCTGTCTTGTGCCGATCTAATTGACACAAGATATAAACACTTCTGTAATGTACACAGTCTTGCCCCCAGTCGTACGCACAGACTCTTGCACAACAGACGCATACACCGCCACTGACTCAGACGGGCGCATTCATGCGGTAAAATACAACTCACGGGCTTCCTTACTAACGGAACTTTTATACACGATAAATAGAGAAAACGCTTAAAAGATTATCAAACTATATACACTTTCCCACTACCAGCATCTCAACACCACATGCACACACACAATATCAATGCCAGGCTAGGTAGTAGTCTCTCACACCCCAACCTGTTTGGTGTTCCCGCCTGGTTACGTTCAGTCCTTTCACGTGTAGGCGTGCAATATTTTTAACAAGATCTGAGCATTCATAGACTATGTGAATCTTTTTTATTTGCCCTTTTTGAGAGTCTGTAGACGTTTCTTTTAAAGACATGTGCAACATTTTAGCCTGAGATTTTTAATCTATATTTACATCTTGCCTTGAGACCTTGCTTTTAGTCTGGCTGACCAGAATTTTACCCATCCCGCCGTGAGATGGCCTTGGTCGCCTGCTCGGCGTTAAACCCAAATAACTAACTAACTAACTCCTTCGTATGCTCCCTGGTCGTCCTGTCTCTCATACCGTTGACGTCCTTGTTACTTATACCGTATCTTCGCTGTGACCCAAGTGTCTCGGCACCGGTCGCTCACTCCCCGAGTGAGCCCCCACCTGGGTCTGCCCTGGGGGACTTGGGTGGGGTTAACTACCTTTTAGTTCCCGGGGTCACCCTGGTCAGCCCCACAAGGTGGGTTTTCCCCTCTATTTTGGGGCATGTGTTTCTGTCTACCCTTGGTCCATTCACCTGTATTTTCCTTTTTTAAACCCTCCCTACTGTCTGCACTGCCTGTAGCTCTTGATATTGGATGTGTGTAGCTAAATGGTCCTAGCTTTATTTAGGCCCCATGTTGTAGGTTTATTTAACGTATTGGACCGGCTGGCGACATACATTCAATATTCTGTTTAGTTTTTTTTTTTTTCACAAGCAGTGCAGGCACGTCCTGAGAAAGTCTTGATGCTGTCGGGATGTTAAGCAATGTACAACCAACCAACCAACCACTCCCCGAGTGAAGAGATGGAGAGATGACCTCGCATTAGGTCCCTGTTGACTGACGTCTCGGCGTTCGTCACTCCAACCTCCGACAAGCACTCTGAACAGTAATAAAGTCCTAAATCGTAACACTTGCTAAACACACACACATTGGATAATATCAGATACATTACGTAACCTGGCTGACACGAATAACTCACACGTTCATTCACACACACACACGTGCTCCATAACCCGACTACTTTCGTAACACCCCATAACTCTGTCACTACCTTGAAACAGACTATAACCTAACACTCTCACTATACATTGTCCCATACGCTGGAAAAGACTATACTTAACCACATACTACCTTCACAACGACTTAGGCATACACCCCTCACATTCCTTTAGTTATCCATCTCGGTAAATAACTGTATACGAAAAACACCGGTTACCTCACTGAATTCCAAACCAACACAACTGAACCAACCCAGACAACGCTCTGCAACCAAATTACTCTTACTAATGCATACCATTTTTAACTAAGCAACTATCAATAATACATATATAGAAACATACCTGAATTCTAGGTTTCAGAGTCTTGGAATACGGGCTAAGGTATCTCACACACTTCGGTACCCTCTGACAATATAGCCCGCACTAACTTACTTAGACCTCTGACAGACTGAGCTCTCGCCTAGAACTCGCTAAAACTCCCCGTGTTAACCGTTTCTTAAAGATTCCAAGCGGACCACAGGCCTCATGGACTATCGGCACAAAACAAACCGCTAACAGCAACTGTACCGTATTAAACCTACTGTGTGAACCCTATGCATGAGCATAGAGATTCATCTCAACTTCACAGAAGACTCCTTGAAGGTTTTGTTCTGGGATGTACCCCCGGACAAGATCTTCAGTTTTCTGAGAGAGTTCTATATTTTTCATAAGATTTGAGCATTCATAGACGATGTTAACTCTATTATTTTGACCTTTTTGAAAGTCTGTAGATGTTTCCTTTAAAGACCTGTGTGACATTTTAGCATGAAATATTTTTAAGATATATTTTCATCTTGTCTTAAGACCATTATTTTAGTCTGGTTGGCCAGACTTTTTACCCATCCCGCCGTGAGATGGCCTTAGTTGCCTGCTCGGAGTTAAACCCAGATAACTAACTAACCAAATTTTCAACTTCAAATTCAAGCTGGGCATAGAGATACATGTGCGTGATGATGTCACCCCCTGAAGAGTTGAGGGTCACAGGAGGTCTATCCGAGTGATCTGCGTGCTCATCTCCATATGTACACTTAAACACAAATAAAACCTAGGGGAAATTGACCAATGCATGGTGACCCCTAAGTCAGTGCAAAGCAATACATCTTTTTATAACATTACTAAATGTGTGTGGTGGTAGCTTCCTTGGCTGCAGTGGCCATCCACTGCAGCCAAGGAAGCTACCAGTTGTAACGTCTCATCGTGCCACTGGACTCTGTCTTCTGCGGCCGAGAGGGTGGGGTTGCTCCAGTGCAACAGCTTCTCCACCAAAATCTCCTTCACGTGCAGGTTTTGTGCATGGACCTTCACCTTCACCAAATCTGCTACTTCATCTTCTTTTTTCTTCTGCCTCCTCCAGAAGTCCAGCGGCAATGGGGAACGGGTGAAATGACAGGTAGAGGTTACTACTGGGAGTCGCAGCTCCGAACCTGCACGTAGGCGGTCTGTGGACCAGTGTCGCTCTTCCCTGTACCAGGGGCGGCAGGGAAGTTCGGCAGCATCCCAGGCGACTGAGCAGCCCTCTTCAGGACAGCACTGCTCACCCTAGTAAGGGAGGGAACTAGAAAAGGTGTTCCAAACATTGCCTGCCCTACATAAACCGGTCAGCTTACCGCGGCTGACGGTTTAACCCTTTTATGCGGTCGAAAAGAAAAACAAAAAAAGAAACTTACTCTCGGTACGTGGGACGTACGAACCCTGTTGGACATAGACCAGACAAAGAGACCACACAGAATAACAGCCCTCATAGCCAGGGAGCTGGTGAGATATAAAATCGACATTGCGGCTCTTAGCAAAACCAGATTTGCTGACGAAGACTCGATCTGTGAACCTGAGGGTGGGTACACCTTTTTCTGGGAGGGCAAAGCTGAGAACGAAGACAGGATACACGGAGTTGGCTTCGCCATCCGCACTACGCTCCTCCGACAGCTGCCTTCACTTCCCACTGGCATCAGCGAACGATTGATGAAGCTCCGTTTACCCATCTCCCACACCCGACATGTCACTATCATCAGTGCCTATTCATTCATTCATTCAGTCCTCACTGCGCCGTCTGGTGCTTGAGGCGACGGCAAGGGAGCGCCACTTTTGTCTGTCAGCTGCTATTTTGGGTGCTGTTTGCAGAGTAAGGCCTCTGTTCTTGAGCTCTCGCTCCACGGTTCGGCGCCACATCTCCTTTGGTCGCCCACGGTTTCTCTTCCCCTGTGGTGTCCGTCTCAGTGCCACCCTTGGTAATAAGTCGGGTGACATTCTGCAAACATGGCCTAGCCATCTCCATCTCCGTGTGGCGATGGTTTCAGCGATGCTGTCTGCGCCTGCTCTCTTCCGTAGTTCCTCGTTTGTAATCATGTTTGGCCAGAAGACCTTCATGATCCGTCGCAGGCACTTGTTCTGGAAGACTTCCAGCTTGCGTTCCGTAGCAGTAGTGGATTTCCAGCACTCTGACCCATAGAGAAGGACACTCAGCACGTTACTCTTAAAAATACGAAGCTTGGTGTGGATGCTCAGGTTTGTGGTCCTCCAGATGGGTTTCAGCATTGCGAAGGCTTGGTTGGCTTTGCTGATTCTTGTGGTGATCTCCCTTGTGCAGTCTCCATCTGTGGTAACCTTGCTGCCCAGGTACGTGAACTCGTCCACCTCTTGCAGAGGTTGGTCATTGATGGTGATTGGGTCGCCCACTATGGTGTTCATCCTCATGACTTGAGTCTTCCTAATGTTGACCCCGAGACCTATGGAGCTTGCTGACTGTGTCAACTGTTGTGTCTTCTGTTGCATGTCCTGGTTTCTGCTTGCCAGCAGCCCGATATCATCGGCGTAGTCGAGGTCATCCAGCATTGAGGTCAGCGTCCACTGAATTCCCTGCCTCCTTCCCTCTGTGGTGCGGCGCATGATCCAATCAATTGCCATTGAGAAGAGGATCGGCGAAAGAATACATCCTTGTTTCACTCCGGTTTCCACCTTAAACGGTTCGGTGAGCTGGTTGTTGTGGACAACTCTGCACTCAAAATTCTTGTACAGGGACCTGATGACGTTGACAAGTTTCTGGGGGATTCCATAGTATCGCAGGATTTTCCAAAGGGAGTCTCGATGCAGACTGTCGAAGGCCTTCTCAAAGTCCACAAAGACCACATAGAGGGATCCATTCCATTCGTTAGACTGTTCAAGGATCTGTCTCAGGACGAAAATATGGTCAATGCAGGACTTGCCTTTCCTAAAGCATGCCTGCTCCTGGCGAAGGATGCCATCCACAGACCTGTTTACCATACACATTTGGCGTATTAAAGTACACAATTTTGCTTTGGGGTACACTTACATGTACACGTTTTTACACAAAAATACACATTTTGGAGAAACTGACAACTCACTGGCTTGTGAATAAATACACATGTGAGGTCCAAAGTACACAATTAGTCAGTTGAAAGTACACTGACTGCACCCAGGGGGTAAACAGGTCTGCATCCACTGCTGTCGAAATGCGTTCAAGGAGAATGCGGCTGAAGATCTTGCTGGTGAGGGATAGTAAGGTGATGCCTCGCCAGTTGTTACAGTTCCCCAGGTCTCCTTTCTTCGGAAGTTTGACGATGGTGCCGGTCTTCCAATCGCTCGGCGCTTCTTCAGTGTCCCAGATCTTTTGAAAAATCTGACAAAGAAGCTGCGGCGTTACCGTATCTTCTACTTTCAGCATCTCGGGGCACACTCCGTCATCGCCAGGTGCCTTCCCATTCTTCAGCTTTTGAATGGCCTGCTTGACTTCCGCAATAGTAATGTTGCCGAGGTTAATGTCCAGGTCCTCCTCCGCTTCAGGAATGTCAGTGAGGGTTGGTGGGTCTGAGCGGTTCAGGATGGACTCGAAGTGTTGCTTCCATCTCTTCAGCTTCTCTTCCTCTACTGTGGGAGTTGCCTGCCCTTGGCAAGGTGGGGACACAAAATTTCTGGCGTCCAGAAATTGCGATATTCTTTGCTGTCAAACTACGTCAAAATGCCCGTCACCGGACTCCCGTCAGCTGCAGAAGCTGTCCTGCAGTCTGTACTGTCCAGCCATCACACCACGTCATGGAAACTGACCGGGGAAGGGACTAACCTAGTGTTTGTACTACGGCTGTGTTCAGCGGACAGGGACGAACAACACACCGACATTGCACCGACCGGCTACTGGCGACGAAAACCACCGTCACAAGTGCGTAGAGACTTACGGAGGGCACAGGCCAGAAACAAGGTAGGCAGTTTGCATAGCTGCAACGGTTTATTAGACAACACGAACGTGAAAGAAATTGAGGTTCACACGTACAATGACAATTACAATCAAGAATGTGGAAATGACAGTACACTACAGTACACGAGAACCATCACCCAGCCAGACAACACACCGTGTAGTGACCATGCAGCACGTGCAACAACACCGCCGTTTGCTGAGACGCACGAGATCACAGTACACATGGAAACTGGAACACCAACAGAGACAGTGCACGCATGCACCGCTGATGTTGACAATATTAACTGTGCTAGACCTGTAACGGGTGTGTGTGACACAGAAATCAGAGATGCAGAATCACGTGGCTTTGACCCCAAACAAGTGTACACGTTTGTCACCTCTCAGACCGAGTCAACAAAAAAGAAACTACTGGACACATCGAGGAACCAAGAACTAAAGAAGGTAGTCTCCCACTCAAAGAATGGAAAGAACTATTTAGTGGCCGAGAGTGACGATTTTGTACTTATGTACGACATTCGTATCCCAGGGACTGTGTGTTATGACGTCAAGTGTGACCCAGTGACCGGCAGAGTTTTGGAGATGGTGTTTGCTCTTGGTCTTCTGCCAGCTGTCAGTGACAATGAGTATAAACAGGACATTGAACGTATACAGCAAGACTTGCTTGCCTTGGCCAGGATTACACAGTGCTACCTGGCTGGGGCAAGCAAGTCTTGCTGAACATTAGCATGAACAGGAATTTTTTTGTTCATATTAATCAGCTGTCATTTTATTCTCCCGGACAAGTGACATGACACTTAGGCGATTCAAGGACGCTGTATTCACAGGACCCATCATGTCGCGTATTCATGAACCCAACGAACTGAACTTTAATGACATGGATTCCATGTCATTGCAAACCCCCACCCCTTCCCTAAACCCACCCCAAATCCCCTTTATACCCCCAACCCCTCCCCTGTCATTTTTCTGTTGTTGTTGTGATTCTCATCGCTGTATTTTGCTGATGGGCTGAAGCCTAAAGCAATAAACCAGTTCAAGTTCGAGTTCGAGTTCCTCTACTGTGACATGAGTTCCATCTTCAGCTCTCACTGGAAGGTCGTGGTACTGCCCGTAATCGCCCTTCAGCTTCTTGGTGTTCTGGTATACTGTCTTCATGTCTCTCTGTTTTGCAGCTGCCTCCGCTTCTTCTGCCAGCCTTTCTGTGTGCATTCTCTTGTCTCTTCTCGCTGATGTCTTCACCGCTTGATCTTTCTCTCTGTATTCTCTTGATATTCTTTCCTTCAGTCTTGGTGATTTGGTGTCCAAAAGTTTCTTCTTGATCTGTCTTCTCTCTTCTATGCAAGCCCACGTGTCTTCTGAGATCCACTCTGTCTTCCTGCTCTTTCTGTATCCTAAAACTTCCCCTCCTGTTTCCTTCATGGCTCTGTTGAAATCTTCAATAGTCAGCGCTGTCTCATCTTCCAAAGCACTAAATCTATTCCTGAGGACCAACCTAAACTCTTCTTTCACTTTTGGGTCTTTCAACTTGGCCACGTCGTAGCGCTGATTTCTGGTGTCTCCTATCTTTACTTTCCTAAGCTTCAATGTCACCTTCCCCACCAGAAGACTATGGTCGCTGCCAATGTCAGCATGTCGCATCACTCGCACATCCTGCAGAGAGTGCCTCCAGCGACCGTTAATGATGATGTGGTCGATCTGGTTCTGGGTCTTGCCGTCTGGTGATTTCCATGTGAGTTTGTGGATCTCCCTATGCGCAAACAGGGTCCCTCCTATGACTAAGTCATTTTCCTCGCAGAAATTGACCAGCCTCTCCCCGTTGTCGTTGATCACACCCGCTCCATGTCATCCCATGGTCCTCTCTCTGTCTTCATTGTCGCAGCCGACCTTAGCGTTGAAGTCACCGATCAGCATCAGCACGTCATGTCGAGGGATGTCTTCCAAAACAGCTTGGAGGGCGTCATAGAATGCATCCTTATCCTCTTCTTCCGCGTCGTCTATCGGTGCGTAGCCCACAACAATAGACAGCTTTGCGTATTTGGAATTCATCCTGACGTACAGCAGGCGCTCGTTCACAGGTTTCCACTGTAGAACGGTGTTGGCCTTGCTCTTATTGATGATGACAGCAACTCCTTCTCGGTGTTCGTTGTCTGTTCTTCCAGACCAGATGATGACTTCTCCGGAGCTCAACCTCTGTTTGCCAGAGCCTACCCGGCACCGGCCTCCACTTGGCGTGGGTGGGTAGTCCACTCGGTCCCTGACTGAGTGGGCTAGCAGACGGGTGCCATCTTTGTCCAGGATTAGGACTTGATGTCAGCAGATATGTTGTTCAGTCTTTTTCACTGGTCCGGTTTTTAAGGAGCTGTGCTTACCCAGGTCTTACCATGTTGGATTGGTCCTTAAAAATACGCGTGAGCTTTTGGTCCTTTGGATCCCAAGTGTTTGCCGTGCTTGGAGACCCGTGTCGGGGGAGAAGAGGATCCTGGTGGCTGAAACACTCCACTTTGGCCTTGACTTCTGCCTAAACGGGAGGCTAGTCGTACCGGCCTAGTCAATCGGCTCTTGTCACGTCGAGCCCTATCCCCCTGTTGACATGCGGGTTGTTATACGGAGCACCATGCTATAGCCTCTGATGCTGATTAGGTGCTTTACGCCAGTATTCCCCTGTATTCAACAGTGTGATAGAAGGCGGTGGCTCAAACGGTTCAATCAGGCTTACCCCCTTGAGTATATCTTTCGGGCAGTCTCCATTGTGCGTCGGCTGGAGACCCGCCGACAGTTGCACTTTCCCTTGTTGGGCTCAGTGGCGGGCGGGGATCCCCGGGGGATGAATATCTATCATACTATAATATGGAAAATATCAAAAAACCAAAACTAGCACCAAAGCGGCACATAGCCGCCGACATTGTCATTGAGAACGATAGTGACTCTGACTGTGAGGAAGCGACACCTCAGGCGTCGGCCGCCTGGCCTCGCTTTCTCATTATCCACAGCAAAGTTAAAGAGAAGCCTGTTTCAAAGCTGCACCCTTTCCTGGTAGGGGAGACCCTCAGGAGCCGTGTTGGCAGGCCTGAGGCCCAGCGCCTCAGGTCTGGTGACTTGTTGGTAGAGTGCCGTACCCGGGCACACTCCAATGGGCTACTGAGGCTCTCCTCCATTGGAGACACTCCAGTGGAGGTCACTCCCCACAAAACAATGAATTCCTCTAGAGGAGTGATTAAAGATCAAGCATTGGCCGAACTGTCTGAAGATGAACTTGTACGGAACCTTAAGTCACAGGGGGTGACCTATGTCAGGCGCTTCATTTCCAAACGAGGTGGTAGGGAGATCCGTCTCCCTACCATCATCCTGACGTTTGGCACCCCCACAGCTCCTACTACCATCTGGGGAGGTTACTACTCCCTAAAAGTGAAAAAGTACGTCCCTCTCCCCCTTCGGTGCTTTAAGTGCCAAAAGTATGGCCATGGGCAGAAGACATGCCGCCAGGCAGAGGCTCTATGCGCCCGTTGCACTAAGCCCGGACACTCTGCTGAGTCCTGCACAGCCATCCCCCTGTGTGTGAATTGCCAGGGGGCGCATATGGCTTCGGACAAGAAGTGCCCTCGTTGGATCTCCGAGTGCAGGATTAAGCAGGTGCGTGTGGAGAAGGGGCTGTCCTTTGCGGACGCAAAAAAACTGGTTGACGGTCCTGGTGCAGCTGAGGCGGCGCCAAACTCAAATAACAACTTTGTGTATACTTTCAGTGCTGCGGTGGCAGGCAAGCGCCCCACCAAAGACTTCTCTTGTCAAACCCCAACTTCTTGGTTGGGGGCGGAGCCTCGGATCCTCTCACCCCTGGAGAGTAACCCTCCTCCGGTGGTGACGAGGAGCCAGGGAACGCAGAGGGCGGACGCTACCGGTCCGGTGGCACCGCCTTCTGCTGCCCCTAAGCCTCAGCCCCCACCCAAACCTGCTAGTTTGTCAACACCAAAGGTTTCTGGCTCTGGTCAGCCTTCTAAGGCCGCTAACTCTAGCGGCAGGAACGCTGCCCAGGACCAGAAGTCAAAGAAATCTATGGGACCGCCGTGCGCACGGGCCCAGAAGGGGAACACTGATGTCCCCCTTCAAAACAAATATGCTGCATTGGAGGAGCAGATGGAGGGAGTGGAAGTTGCCGATGCTGCGGCAGCTCCAAACCCTTCATCTCCTAAGAACCAGAGGTGGCCCGGGAGCCGGCCCCCCTCTGTTTCTCCGACTCCTTCCAAGGCAAAGGAAAAAGGGGGGAAAAACTCCGCACCCCCAGATAAGACATAATCATGGACTCTCTGCTTCAGTGGAATTGTCGTGGTTTTCAAGCTAACTTTGAGGAATTACGTCTTTTAGTCAAGTGCTATAACCCCTCAGTAATATCTCTTCAGGAGACTTACCTGAAGACTTCTGACCCTGTGTCCTTTAATGGTTTTAACGCTATACATAAAGGCTCTGATTCGGAGAGGCGCTCGGGTGGAGTGGCTCTTCTCATTAGTAGCCAAATTTTATGTAGCCCCGTTAGCATCGACACCTGTCTTCAGGCTGTCGCAGCTCGGGTTACCTTGAAGAAGACCATAACTATATGCAGTATTTACCTGCCACCATCCCTGCGGGTCTGTAGTAATGATTTTTTTAATTTAGTTATCAACTGCCCCCTCCCTTTATTCTCATGGGGGATTTTAACGGTCACGCTCACCTTTGGGGTAGTGACCACTATGATGGCAGAGGTCAGATGTTAGAAGATGTTTTTTCTCAACTTAACCTATGTGTCTTTAACGATGGTTCACCTACATACTCTAACCCAGGTTCAGGATCTAGTTCTGTTCTAGACCTCACTGTGTGTGATCCTTCTCTCATGCTGGACTTTGACTGGAAGGTTCACGATGACCTGTGTGGTAGTGACCACTTCTCAGTAGTCCTGTCATCGGTCAGCTGTGGGGAGGATCCGCCGGTGGGGCGCTGGAATCTTAAGAAAGCTAACTGGCCTCTGTTCGCCTCCCTCTGTCAGTCTCGTATTACAGAGGATGTGGGCATGTCATCTGAAGAACCTATTTCTTCTTTTACTACTATTTTGTTGGACGTAGCGGGTGAAACCATCCCTAAAACTTCCGCATCAGTCCCTGGAAAGCCGAGAGTACCATGGTTCAACGAAGAGTGCCGCAAGGCCCAAATAGCGCGCAAATCTGCTCAGCGACGTGCTTTCCGTAATCCGTCGCAAGTAAATATTTTAACCTTTAAAAGACAGAGGGCGAAAGCCCGTTACATTTTTAAACGTGAACGCCGTGCTTCCTGGAGACGCTTCGTCTCATCTTTAACTTCTCGGACTCCGTCCCAGAAAGTATGGAAGGCTGTTCGGAGAATTAGGGGCAGAGGTGGCTCGGCTTCTGTTGGCCATCTTAGAGATGGTGCCAGTTTGGTTACAGATAAAAAAGCTGTGGCCAGTTTGCTTGCCTCCACCATTGCCCATAATTCTTCAACGGAGCATTATTCACCTTTCTTCCAGAGAGAGAAGGAGAAGCGAGAGTCTCGTATTTGTGATTTTAAGTCCGATAACTCAGAAGACTATAATGTCCCGTTTACATTATCAGAATTGCAGCAAGCTTTGCAGAAATGTAATGACTCTGCTGCTGGCCTAGATACCGTCCACTATCAATTCCTAACGCATCTGCCTGAGAGGTCACTCCTTGTACTTCTCAAGGCCTTTAACCATATCTGGGGAACTGGTCATTTTCCGCCGTCTTGGCGCCAGGCTGTGGTTGTACCGATCCCCAAGCCGGGTAAGGATCCTTCCGACCCGGGCAACTACCGGCCTATCGCCTTGACATCATGTTTATGTAAAACTATGGAGCGCCTGGTCAACGCCCGCCTGGTGTGGCATCTTGAGTCACAGGGTCTCCTCACAGACCTCCAGTGCGGTTTCCGGCGCTTCCGTAGTACAACTGACCATTTAGTCCGCTTTGAATCATTTATTCGAGATTCTTTTGTCAACAAGCAGCATGTCTATGCAATTTTCTTCGATCTTGAGAAAGCGTATGACACTACCTGGAAGTATGGCATAATGTCTGACTTGTTGGACATGGGTTTTAAAGGGCACCTGCCCGTTTTTATTCACAATTTTTTGACTAACCGGTCGTTCCATGTCCGTGTGGGCTCCACCCTCTCCGACTCCTTTGAACAGGAGATGGGTGTCCCACAGGGCAGCATTCTATCTCCTGTTTTATTTAGTATTAAAATTAATAACATTGTAAAGGTCGTCAAGGATGATTCTGAATGCTCTTTGTTTGTTGACGACTTTGCTTTGTGCGCACGTGGTCGAGGACTTGCGTCCCTTGAGAGGCGCTTGCAGCTATGCGTTGATCGCATCCAGCGGTGGGTGTCTCTCAATGGATTCAAGTTCTCGCCCTCCAAGACTGTTTGTGTGCATTTTACTAACCAGACGAAATTTTTTCCAGAACCTAGCCTGAGCATTGCTGGAGTGCCAATTAAGGTGGCCGAGGAGGCAAAGTTTCTGGGGGTCATTTTTGACAAAAGACTTACCTTCCGCAACCATATTAATTACCTTAGAACCTCTTGTCAGAAGGCTCTTGACATTCTTCGTGTCGTCGGTCGTACTGACTGGGGTGCGGACCGTACTGTCTTACTTCGTCTGTACCGGGCCCTTGTTCGGTCCAAACTGGATTACGGCTCTGTGGTGTATGGCTCAGCTTCCAAGTCTGTGCTACAGCGTCTGAACACAATTCACCATCAGGGTCTGCGGATATGTCTTGGGGCCTTCAGGACGTCTCCAGTTCCTAGTCTGTATGCCGATGCAGGGGAGCCTTCTCTCAAGCTCCGCCGCATCCGCCTCATGCTCAGCTACGTTCTGAAACTGAAGGCCCATCCAGACAATCCTGCCTATGATTGTGTTTTTAAACCATCGTTTGCAGAGATTTACGATACCCATTCGGGAGCTGTCCGTCCACTTTCTTTCCGTGTCCGACCTCATCTGCAGGCGGCCGGATTGGACATGGACAGAGTTTCGGAATCCCTGCAACACATCACTCCACCTTGGGTCTTACCAGTTCCTGACATCTTGCTGGACTTGACATCTTGCTGGACTTGACTGCCCACAAGAAAGACTCTACTCCACCAGCCATATACCAACAGAGCCTCAATGAACTGCTTTCAATTTTTCCTGGCTATTGTCGCATCTATACCGATGGGTCAAAGTCTGAGGATGGGAGAGTGGCTGCGGCCGCAGTGTCCTCTCGCCATCCTAGACGCCCATTTAAGCACCGCCTCCCAGACCACTCATCTGTATTTAGTGCGGAACTGCAGGCGGTTCTGCTGGCACTCAGGCATGCTTATCGATCTAGAGAAAGGAACTTCCTGATTCTGTCTGACTCTCTTTCTGCCCTGCAGGCCCTTCAGGGCACGGGAAATTGGAGTCTGCCAAAGACGTGCTTGGACCCAAGCAGAGAGTACACCAGGATTGGTTTGATGAGAACAATGAAGAGATCAACGAGCTACTGGAGCAAAAGCGCAGTACCTTCATCTGGTGGCAGAACGACATCAACTCCTTGTCCAAGAAAGACCGCTTCAAACACCTCCAGAGAAAAGCCCAGAGCGAGCTCCGCAACATGCAGGACACCTGGTGGGACAGCAAAGCAAAAGAACTTGAACACTTTGCTGAATCCAGCAACTCCAAGGAGTTTTTCAGCGCTATGAAAGCTGTCTACGGCCGTGCCAGACCCAGCACAACCCCTCTCTTTTCCGCCGACAGCTTCACCTTGCTGAAGGACAAAGGCAGCATCACTGAGCACTGGAGAGAACACTTCTTGAGTCTGCTGAACCTGCCTTCCACTGTCGATCCCGCAGCCCTGGACATGATTGCCCAGAAGCCGACACTGGATGACCTTGACCTCCCGCCAACCCTGGACGAGGTCAAGAAAGCGATCAACCAGACTAGCTCCGGCAAGGCTGCAGGCATGGACAGCATCCCCGCAGAGCTCTTCGAGGCAGCTGGACCTGAGACCCTTGATGCCTTCCTCAACATTCTGACATGCATCTGGGCAGAGGAGAACATGCCACAGGAATTTAGAGATGCTACAATTGTCTCCCTGTTCAAGAACAAGGGCAGCAAAGCAGACTGTGCCAATTACCGAGCGATCTCACTCTTGTCCATTGCTGGCAAGATCCTTGCGAGAGTCATCCTTAACCGTCTGATCAGCTCTGTATCTGAGGAAGCACTCCCAGAGGCTCAATGCGGCTTCAGACCCGGCCGCAGCACAGTCGACATGGTCTTCTCTGTGAGACAGGTCCAGGAGAAATGCATTGAGCAGCACATGGACCTCTACGCTGTCTTCATAGATCTGACCAAAGCATTCAACACTAAACAGAGAAGCGCTTTGGGTCATCCTCGCTAAGCTCAGCTGCCCCAGGAAGTTCACCAACATCATCCGCCCCTTCCATGATGGAATGGTAGGAGTTATCCAGTCAAACGGCGACACATCCGCACCCTTCGACATTTCCAACAGTGTCAAACAAGGTTGTGTTCTTGCCCCCGTGATGTTCAATCTGTTCTTCACGTGTGTCCTGACCCATGTAGTACGCAACCTTGAGAAGGGCTCTCTCTTCGACCTCTGTCGACTGAATGCCAGGACCAAGACCATCAAGAGACTGATCCTTGAGGCGTTGTTTGCCGATGACTGTGCGCTGATGGCGCACACGGAGTCTGACCTCCAGACCATCGTCACCAGGTTCTCGGAAGCCTCTTGACTGTTTGGCCTCACCATCAGTGGGGGCATCAGTCTCAGCAAGACCGAGGTCCTGCACCAATCGGCCCCAGGCACAAGAACCCCCCCCCCCCACCCACCCAAAGTGTACATCGAAGTCACCGAGCTGAAGACTGTCGACCAGTTCAGGTACCTTGGGTACCTTTGGAGCATCATCTCTTCTGACGGTACTATCGACAAGGAAATCGCAGCTCACATCAGCAAAGCCAGCCAAGCCATGGATCGCCTGCGCACTTGTGTGTTGAATAACAACGTCAAGCTTTCCACCAAGATCAAAGTCTACAAGGCAGTAGTTCTCCCCAGCCTCCTCTACAGCTGTGAGTCATGGACGCTGTACAGAAAGCACTCAAGCAGCTTGAACATTTCCACATGAGATTTCTGTGCTCACTCATGGGCATCAAATGGCAAGACAAGGTGACAAACCTGGAAGTCATGGACAATGCCGGCTTAGTGTTGAAGCCTTGATCTTAAAGACACAACTTCGCTTGACAGGTCATGTTATATGCATGGATGGTTCTCGCATGCCACGCCAACTCCTGTATGGTGCACTCTCAAAAGGCCACAGGAAGCAAGGACGGCCAAAGAACTCTTCAAAGACTGCATAAGAGACAGCCTCAAGCACTGCGTCTTCCCGGTAAAGGAACTTGAAGCACAAGCACAAGACAGATCCCGCTGGCGTGCCTCCACCAGGAAAGCCCGCACGTTCTTTGAACACAATCGGCGCGAACGGATCACCAGTGCCAGAGCTTGCAGAAAGACATCGTCGACTCTCCCCACAGCTACGTTCCAGTGCCCCCATTGCCCTCGCAGGTGTGGCTCCAGGATTGGCTTGGCCAGCCACACCCACACCAACAAATAGAAGTCATGCACAATGACGACATCATTGTTTTCGATGGTCTGCCCATTACTAAATGTGTTTACTGTGGGCTTAGTTATTTTGTTTGTTTTTTATAGTAAAATATTTGTTAAAAAGGGGGGGGGGGGGGTGGTGAAGGTGGAGAATGCAGCTTACACATATTTTCCAACTTCATTATCAATTCCGGTACATCCTTATCTACAGACTACAAACAGTAATTTTCACTTCTGACTTAAAACTGGTTTTGTCTACCATCTGCTAATTTCCTTTCCAGTATTTGCCTTTGAAAACTGGTTAAATACGGATAATTAACAGTGTACACGA
Organism: Semisulcospira habei; assembly: GCA_036245525.1. Classification (NCBI taxonomy): domain Eukaryota; kingdom Metazoa; phylum Mollusca; class Gastropoda; family Semisulcospiridae; genus Semisulcospira; species Semisulcospira habei. The sequence goes on along the minus strand of BTPG01000008.1, from coordinate 94,151,477 downwards.
ACACTGGGCCTCCTAGTTAACCCCCTTGTGCATGCAGCCACAGTTACTGTTAAAAATACTGATAATTAACAGTGTACACGAACACTGAGCCTCCTAGTTAACCCCCTTGTGCATGCAGCCACAGTTTAACAGTACTTTTGTCTGCGTGCACAAGGGTACTAAGTTCTTTTCTTGCATGCCTCCTTTGCACCTTCAAGCGGAGCGTCTCACACAGGGGATACAGTGATGCATGAACGGCTACGGCACAATATTGCCTTGTAGAACGTGTGGTCAGCAAAAAGGTACGGGCACACACACTTGACCTACTTTCAGCTCCCGTGCAGTGACATTTTATGACGACGACTGGCAGTCCAGGCATCATGCTATTACGTCATCGTGTAGGAACATGTCAGGCATCTAAAACACTTAGGTCACATATCAAAGTAATTTACATGAAGATCTTTGCTGGGCTTTGTTGCTCTCTAGGCATGTGCTAAAAACCAGCTCACATTGGATTATTGCAAACAGAAGGGTTTGCAAACAGAAAGGTGAGCGAGAAATACATTCTTACATCAGCGTGATACTGAAAATCTCACTCGTGTGGTCTTAAGTTAAAACCTTATCCTACGAGCTTTCGTTTATAGGTTAAGATTTTAAAACCACTTGCGTGAGATTCTCAGTATCGCCTAAACACTGATCTAGAATGTATAGGTGCTACATAGATATTGTGTGCATAGTTCTGCACAATTGTTTGATGAAGAAGTTGAATTTGTTTCAGAACATGATTGAAAATTTGAAGATCCAGGTCGACCAGTTCGAAAGTGAAATAGAAAACGTGGAATGCACGTCAAAAAAGAAAAAGATGGATAAAGATTCAGTAAGTACAATTATGTATGTTTTCCCGTGTGTATGTTATGCCCCGTACTATATGTTCTTTGTGTGGTGGCTGTCCGATGTATATTTACATTTAATCGCGTCGCTATATAGCAAGTATTGCTTAAAGTGTCATTTTTTAATCGAGACGCTTTCTGTGTGTGTGTGTTGTTTTACTGTTATCCTCTCCATTCTTGAGTTTTGACTATGTTTGCACATTGGTGGCAAGTAAATGATGAAAATTGACAAACTACTGTATTGTTGTGATCTCAGGGGCCTCGGATTGAAGAGTTGAAGCAGTTGAGGGATCGACACAAGTTCCATATAAAGCATCTCGAAATGGCCATGAGAGCAGTGGACAATGACCAGTTAGCTGTTGAAAAGGTATGACTATGAACATGAGTGGTTACTATGCATGATATTTTCTGATGTGATCCAAATTGGTATGAGGAATGTTTGCTGGCCTATATGTCAATTTCATGCCGCTGGAGCACATTATCTTGTATTTTTATCTAACTACAGTACTGGTGGCTGCAAACACAAGTAGGTTAAAGAAAGCAGCAACTGAATATATAGTCCGGTCAAAATCCTTCATTCATTTATATTACAAATACTCTTTTACACAATCGTAGATAATAAAAGTATACAATCGCAAACAAATTAACCCTTTCAGCCCTGAGTAAATAAGAAGACCCCTCGACCCCTCAGCCCTGACTTTATTTGAGAAATTTCTGTTGAAAATGGGTGTGCACTGTAAAATTGTAAAAAAACAGGGGTGGGATTTTTCAGCGTTTTTGCACAAAAGCCTCATTTTGTCAAATCCAACCTAAATCTACTGTACAGAAATATCAATTATCTTCACTATTCTGGGGTTTAAAATATTAATTCTGAGCAAGTGCAGTACTTTGTGGTAGGTTCTTTAAGACCACTGTAGCCATGTCACACACCAAGGTGCCGGAAAACAGACCAGTCAGAGAAAACGCTTTAAAAAGATAGTGTTAAATGCACAAACGGAGTCAGTACATTGCCCTAATTAGTTTATTCATAGTAAAGTCAAACAGGAGCAAAACTGTAGCGAAAAATATAATAACAGCGTTGGTTTTTGTGTTTGAAGAACATGCACTGCAGCTGAGCAGTTTTCAGAAGAGTGATCCATCTGCTTTTGAAACCATGTCTCCAAACAGAAAGTTTTATCACTCCTAATATCTACATATCCACTCGCCATTTTGACCGTAATTCCCACGATGCTGCAAAACTGACCGCAAAGCACAGACGTGCGCACTGTCAGGACCCTGTAGTGTAAACAGGATGTCACTGCGAAGGGCGAGGTCACCACGCGCGCAGCGAGGCTCGGGCGTCACCAGGCGCGCGATACAGAAAACACCTGACACCGCTCTATCGGTTCGCTGGGCTGAACGGTATACGAGACCGCCGACCGCTACAGCGGTTTGCCGGGCCAAAAGGATTAATAACAAATCATAGGCTGAATGCACACTTTCTGTGAATAAAACCAACTGAACACTTGGTAACACACCTCCACACACGCCAGCAGTCAAACTAATCACCCCAGACTAAGAGCCGTTAAGAAATTTAAACTGAAACCATCTGCTCCAAGTGAGTATGTTCTGGGCCATTGGTCATCTGTCTGTCATCCGTTCTCGGTAGTTTATCATCTATGGTAAACTTTACTTGGCATTTCTTGTTTCTCTATTTTGAAAGGGGGTTTCACAAAAATATTAATAAATTATGTTGTAACTTTCTTTTCTGAGCGTGTTTCTTTCTTCGTTGGGTTATTCTTTGCATTTTACTCATCTGGCAGTCACTTTTTTGGTCTAAAGATGGTTGTGATGTTATATATGTGCACGTACTGTAATCGGTCGGTGTGTTATGGTCAGTTAAATGTATTTATTTGTTTTATGTTCACACTTGTTTTTACATCTGTTTTAAAAAAAACATTCTGCTGCAAACAAATTTCCCATTTTGGGACAATAAAGGTATTCGTATTCGTAAATCTGCGCCATTAAAGGCTTTGATTGCTAAATGTGCCAATACAACGGGTTATCAGTTTTATCTTGCCTCAACTGAGATATTTCCACCCTTTTTTTCACAATTCATATGAGTAAGCACACATATCAGAGGTCTTTTGAGTGTGGCAGAAGGAACTCTTTCATTTTACAACATTCAAATGTCATGATTAGAGCGCTGATGGGCTGGGAACCTCTTGGGCCAAGAATTATCACAGCAGCCTTTAGAACCAAGAAAAAGCTCAAGCTGAACGTCATCCAGTGTTATGCACCCACTAATGACAGTGACGAGGAAGAGAAACAAGAGTTCTACGACCGACTCCAGAGTGCCATGGACAAATGTGCGGAGCGAGACATCACCATCGTCATGGGCGATTTTAATGCCAAAATAGGGGAGGACAACACCGGATACGAAGAGGTGATGGGGAGACAGGGACTAGGGGAGATGAGTGAGAACGGGGAGAGGTTTGTGTGCTCTAAACAGACTTGTCATTGGAGGCAGCATCTTCCCACACAGAAGAATACTCAAAGCAACTTGGGTCTCACCTCACCATTCTACAGAGAATCAAATAGACCATATCTGCATTAGCAAGAAATTTAGAAGATCCCTTCAAGATGTTCGAGTGAGGAGGGGAGCAGATGTTGCCTCAGACCACCATCTGCTTACCTTAAGAATAAAGCTCAAGATAAAGAAAAGCCACACAGAGACAACAAGAAGACAGCGCTATAATGTAGGCCTCCTGAGAGAGACTGGAGTGAGAGAAGAGTTCAAACTGGTGCTGTCCAACCGGTTTCAAGCGCTACAGGAGGTAATAAATGAATAGGAGGCGGTCACCACAGAGCAGCAGTGGAAGGCAGTTAGAGAGGTGCTGAACTCAACCTGCAAAGACACTGTAGGGTCCAGGAAACACCATCACAAGGACTGGCTGTCGGCACAGACCTTGAAGAAGATAGAAGTGAGGAAGCAGAAGAAAGCAGTTATCAACAACAGTCGCACGAGAGCAGCCAAAGCAAGGGCACAGGAGGAATACTTGGAAGCCAACCGCGAGGTGAAGAGGAGTATCAGGGCAGACAAGAGGGCCTACACAGACAGCCTGGCAGCAGAGGCAGAAAATGCAGCAGGCAGCGGCAACATGAAACAGCTCTATGAAATTACCAGAAGATTGTCAGGCAAGTATGGCCATATAGAAAGACCAGTAAAAGACAAAGAAGGCAAGCCTATTGCCGACAGAGCAGACCAACTCGACAGATGGGCCGAGTATTTTGAAGAGTTACTGAACAGACCCAGCCCACCCGACCCCCCAGACATCCAGCCAACAGAGACCGGCCTACCCATCTGGGGCCGCTTGCATAGTGATGTAGTTCATAGCTTCGAAAGTAAGCGCCTACTTTGAGAGTTACTACTTCAGAAGAACCCCACCCGGGTCTGCCCTGGGGGACTTGGGTGGGGTTAGGTATTTTTTAGTTCCCAGGGTCACCCTGGTCAGCCCCACAGGGTGGGTTTTTCTCTCTATTCTGGGGCATTTGTTTCTGTCTACCCTTTGTCCATTCACCTGTATTTGCCTTTTTAAAACTCTCCCTACTGTCTGCACTGCCTGTAGCTCTTGATATTGGATGTGTGTTGCTAAATGGTCTTAGCTTTATTTAGGCCCCATGTGTTAGGTTTATTTAATGTATTTGACCGGCTGGCGACATACATTCAATGTTCTGTTTATTTTTTTTTCACCAGCAGTGCAGGCACGTCCTGAGAAAGCCTTGTTGCTGTCGGGACGTTAAGCAATGTACAATCAATCAATACTTCAGAAGTTTCGCGGCAGGCTCCTTGCTTTGCATGAAGTGAAATCCGCGCCGTAGTAGTTACTTGTAAAGTAGTGGGGTGAAGGACGTTTAATTTGAGATCAATCGTACTTCTGCGCATGCGTGTATTTACATCCCGGCGTCCCTGTGTATGAAAACTAAGCGCACGCTGTGGCAGGGAAAGAACAGGGTCAAGATGCCCCAGGCTAGGCCGGCTGTGGTCCACGCTACTGCATGAAAGTGAAATCGCTGTTTTGCTCACTGAAATACGAGACTGAGCGGACTGTTTCTGTAAAATTTGCAGAACACCTAAACGTTATTTTATTATTTTAATAAAATTTATTTTTTTATTTTTTTAAACCTAAAGCAAGTTTTAAACCTAAGAAAACCTAATCACACGAGCATTGTTTGTGATACAATAACAATAGCACCTTGAATTACCCATACAAAAGCTCTAAAACATATCTTTACACATGGTAACTTCCGACGTAAGCATGGTACTCATGGGCTCCCTCTGTAGTAAATCACGCCCAAGTTACTTCCTCGGTAACCTCCGAAGTAAGCGTAACTGCCGACCCATGCAAGCGGAAATGAGGCGTTTACTTCTTGAGTAGCTCATAACTTCGAAAGTAAGGACTTACTTCATTGCTATGCAAGTGGCCCCAACTGTGACAGACCCAGCCGGGAAGAGATCAGAAGAGCAGTGGCATTTTTGAAGAACGGCAAAGCAGCAGGGCCAGATGGCATCCCAGCGGAGTCTCTGAAAGCAGACCTAGAGACAACAGTAGAGATGCTGTACCCCCTGTTTAGAAAGATCTGGGAAGAGGAGGTGATGCCGGCTGACTGGAAGGAGGGGTACCTAATCAAGCTTCCCAAGAAAGGCGACCTCAGCAAGTGTTCCAACTACAGAGGAATCACCTTGCTGTCAGTACCAGGAAAGGTCTTCAACAGGATCATCCTGGAGAGAATGAAGAGCTCCGTTGATCCCCAGCTGAGAGACCAGCAAGCAGGATTCAGGAAAAACCAATCATGTACAGACCAGATCGCCACTCTCCGCATCATCGTGGAACAGTCTCTGGAGTGGAGCTCCCCGCTGTACGTCAACTTTGTGGATTACGAGAAAGCATTTGACAGCGTGGACCGAGAGACTCTGTGGAAACTCCTACGACACTACGGTGTACCCACAAAGCTCGTCCGCCTGATCAAGAGCAGCTACGATGGCATGACATGTCGGTCGTACTGACTGGGGTGCGGACCGTACTGTCTTACTTCGTCTGTACCGGGCCCTTGTTCGGTCCAAACTGGATTACGGCTCTGTGGTGTATGGCTCAGCTTCCAAGTCTGTGCTACAGCGTCTGAACACAATTCACCATCAGGGTCTGCGGATATGTCTTGGGGCCTTCAGGACGTCTCCAGTTCCTAGTCTGTATGCCGATGCAGGGGAGCCTTCTCTCAAGCTCCGCCGCATCCGCCTCATGCTCAGCTACGTTCTGAAACTGAAGGCCCATCCAGACAATCCTGCCTATGATTGTGTTTTTAAACCATCGTTTGCAGAGATTTACGATACCCATCCGGGAGCTGTCCGTCCACTTTCTTTCCGTGTCCGACCTCATCTGCAGGCGGCCGGATTGGACCTGGACAGAGTTTCGGAATCCCTGCAACACATCACTCCACCTTGGCTCTTACCAGTTCCTGACATCTTGCTGGACTTGACTGCCCACAAGAAAGACTCTACTCCACCAGCCATATACCAACAGAGCCTCAATGAACTGCTTTCAATTTTTCCTGGCTATTGTCGCATCTATACCGATGGGTCAAAGTCTGAGGATGGGAGAGTGGCTGCGGCCGCAATGTCCTCTCGCCATCCTAGACGCCCATTTAAGCACCGCCTCCCAGACCACTCATCTGTATTTAGTGCGGAACTGCAGGCGGTTCTGCTGGCACTCAGGCATGCTTATCGATCTAGAGAAAGGAACTTCCTGATTCTGTCTGACTCTCTTTCTGCCCTGCAGGCCCTTCAGGGCACGGGAAATGACCACCCACTGCTGGTGCAGATCAGAGAGCTCCACGCGGACTTGATGAAGGAATATTATGATATCATTTTTATTTGGGTGCCAGGGCATGTGGGCATCGAGGGCAACAGGATCGCAGATTCTGCTGCCAACGATGCCCGCAATGACCCTGTCCCTGACACACAGACTGTTTATAGTGATTTTAGACATGTGGCTAGTGCGTACATAGCCCGTGAGTGGCAGTCCGAGTGGGACAAAGAGGAAGCTAACAAGCTGCATGAAGCCCTTCCTAAGTTGTCCGACGGTCTACCTTATCGCTGCGGCAGCCGCCGTGAGGAGACTGTCCTGGCTCGGCTCCACATCGGCCACACGTATGTTACGCACTCTTATTTACTTAAACAGGAGGAGCGTCCATGGTGTTATGCCTGCGACGAGCAGTACTCTGTTCAACATTTTTTGTTGTCTTGTGCTGATCTAATCGACACAAGGTATAAACATTTCACAGCAGACTCCTTGAAGGTTTTGTTCCGGGATGTGCCCCCGGACAAGATCTTCAGTTTTCTGAGAGAGTGCCATATTTTTAATAAGATTTGAACGTTATAGATTATGATGTTTTTATTATTTTGACCTTTTTGAGAGTCTTCCGACGTTTTCTTTAAAGACCTGTGCGACATTTTAGCCTGACATATTTTTAAGGTATATTTACATCATGTCTTAAGACCTTTCTTTTAGTCTGGCTGACCAGATTTTTACCCTTTCCCGCCGTGAGATGGCCTTAGTTGCCTGCTCGGCGTTAAACCCAAATAACTAACTAACCATTTCAGCCATCACCACCCCCTCAAACCTCTGTATCACCATCACCATCACAACTTTTTGAACGACCACACCTGTCCCAAGAAACATTACAACCCATCTCAGTCTACATCAGCTCCAAGAAAATCACAAGCCATACTCATCAGACTGGTAATGTATCTAACCTTGTTCAGGTTCATCTTCAAGACACTACCAAAGTACCAGGTCAGCTGTGCTTGTCACTGTTTAACGTTGGTTGTGCCAAGAAAGCTCTGAAGTGTGCGAGTTTGTCACCGACCATCTTGTTGACATTCTGTTTTTATTAGAGGCCTGGCTTCATGCCTCAGGTGATGAGGCCAAATGTGCTGATCTTGCCCCATCTGGATACTCTGTGAAATCCTTCCCCTGCTTCGTCTCATCTTTAACTTCTCGGACTCCGTCCCAGAAAGTCTGGAAGGCTGTTCGAAGAATTAGGGGCAGGGGTGGCTCAGCTTCTGTCACCCATCTTAGAGATGGTGCCAGCTTGGTCACAGATAAAAAAGCTGTGGCCAATTTGCTTGCCTCCACCATTGCCCATAATTCTTCCAGAGAGAGAAGGAGAAGCGAGAGTCTCATATTTGTGATTTTAAGTCCGATAACTCAGAAGACTATTATTCCCCTTTTCCATTATCAGAATTGCAGCAAGCCTTGCAGAAATGTAATGACTGCTGCTGGCCTAGATACCATCCACTATCAATTCCTAACGCATCTGCCTGAGAGGTCACTCCTTGTACTTCTCAAGGCCTTTAACCATATCTGGAGAACTGGTCATTTTCCGCTGTCTTGGCACCAGGTTGTGGTTGTACCGATCCCCAAGCTGGGTAAGGATCCTTCCGACCCGGGCAACTACCGGCCTATTGCTTTGACATCATGTTTATGTAAAACTATGGAGCGCTTGGTCAACGCTTGCCTGGTGTGGCATCTTGAGTCACAGGGTCTCCTCGCAGACCTCCAATGCGGTTTCTGGTGCTTCTGTAGTACAACTGACCATTTAGTCCGCTTTGAATCATTTCTTCGAGATGCTTTTGTCAACAAGCAGCATGTCTGCAATTTTCTTCTACCTTGAGACACTACCTAGAAGTATGGAATATGTCTGACTTGTTCGACATGGGTTTTAAAGGGCACCTGCCCGTTTTTATTCACAATTTTTTGACTAACCGGTCGTTCCATGTCCGTGTGGGTTGCACCCTCTCTGACTCCTTTGAACAGGGCAGCATTCTATCTCCTGTTTTATTTAGTATTAAAATTAATAACATTGTAAAGGCCGTCAAGGATGATTCTGAATGCTCTTTGTTTGTTGACGACTTTGCTTTGTGCGCACGTGGTCGAGGATTTGCATCCCTTGAGAGGCGCTTGCAGCTGTGCGTTGATCGCATCCAGGGGTGGATGTCTCTCAATGGACTTAAGTTCTTTGCCCTTCAAGACTGTGTGTATTTTACTAACCAGACGAAATTTTTTCCAGAACCTAGCCTGAGCATTGCTGGAGTGCCAATTAAGTTGGCTGAGGAGGCAAAGATTCTGGGGGTCATCTTTGACAAAAGACTGACCTTCCACAACCATATTAATTACCTCAGAGCCTCTTGTCAGATGGCTCTCGACGTTCTTCGTCTCGTTGGTCGTGCTGACTGGGGTGCGGACCATACTGTCTTACTTCGACTGTACTGGGCCCTTGTTCGGTCCAAACTGGATTACGGCTCTGTGGTGTATGGCTCAGCTTCCAAGTCTGCGTTACAGCGTCTGAACACAATTCACCATCAAGGACTGTGGATGTGTCTTTGGGCCTTCAGGACGTCTCCAGTTCCTAGTCTGTATGCCGAGGCAGGGGTGCCTTCTCATAAGCTCCGCCGCATCCGCCTCATGCTCAGCTACGTTCTGAAACTGAAGGCCCATCCAGACAATCCTGCCTATGATTGTGTTTTTAAACCATCGGTTGCAGAGATTTACGATACCCATCCGGGAGTTGTCCGTCCACTTTCTTTCTGTGTCCGACCTCATCTGCAGGCGGCCGGATTGGACCTGGACTTTTGAATTTCGGAATCCCTGCAACACATCACTCCACCCTGGCTCTTACCAGTTCCTGACATCTTGCTGGACTTGACTGCCCACAAGAAAGACTCTACTCCACCAGCCATACCAACAGAGCCTCAATGAACTGCTTTCAATTTTACCTGGCTATTGTCGTATCTATACGGATGGGTCAAAGTCTGAGGATGGGAGAGTGGCTGCGGCCGCAGTGTCCTCTCGCCATCCTAGACTCCCATTTAAGCACTGCCTCCCAGACCACTCGTCTGTATTTAGTGCAGAACTGCAGGCGGTTCTGCTAGCACTCAGGCATGCTTATCGATCTAGAGAAAGGAACTTCCTGATTCTGTCTGACTCTCTTTCTGCCCTGCAGGCCCTTCAGGGCACAGGAAATGACCACCCACTGCTGGTGCAGATCAGAGAGCTCTACGCAAACTTGATGAAGGAATATTATGACATCATTTTTATTTGTGTCCCAGGGCATGTGGGCATCAAAGGCAACAGGATCACAGATTCTGCTGCCAATGATGCCCGCGACAACCCTGTCCCTGACACACAGACTGTTTATAGTGATTTTAGACATGTAGTTATTGCGTACATAGCCCGTGAGTGGCAGGCCGAGTGGGACAAAGAGGAAGCTAACAAGCTGCATGAAGCCCTTCCTAAGTTGTCCGACGGTCTACCTTATCGCTGCGGCAGCCGCCATGAGGAGACTGTCCTTGCTCTGCTCCACATCGGGCACACATATGTTACGCACTCTTATTTACTCAAACAGGAGGGAGCGTCCATGGTGTTATGCCTGCGGCGAGCAGTAATCTGTTCAACACTTTTTGTTGTCTTGTACTGATCTAATCGACACAAGGTATAAACATTTCACAGCAGACTCCTTGAAGGTTTTGTTCCGGGATGTGCCCCCGGACAAGATCTTCAGTTTTCTGAGAGAGTGCCATATTTTTAATAAGATTTGAGTGTTTCGAGGGTTGCCCGGATAAACCTCGTATCTCCATTTCAGCTAACTTTACAGGAGAGCCTTTTGAAATTTTGACATCTTAAATTAAATATTTTCTTTTTCTTATTGCCAAAACATTTAGTGTCTACCAAAACTTTGTTCTCTTCTCTGCATCCTCATCTAAATTTTTAAGTGCACAAGCATTAATTTTATAAATAATTTGATGCTTTATGACATATGTAGCAAATACGGGATTTATATAGCACTAGAAACTGTAAACTCTAAATGAACAGTGTCCATATAAATCTCGTAAATGCATTTCCACTGTTTATACAGGCCAAATACATGGCATGTCATCGCAGAACAGGGCTGCCTTTCAGTCGTAACTCGAGATGCTAGCAGGAATGGTTAGCAGGTGGCCAGCTCTAGTTCCTAAATAAAACTCGTAACTAGAACTACGGTTTCGTCGCGGCAGCACTTTTTTAAATAAACAGCCAGCGGAAAGCAATTATATGGATATGCGGTCTTAAGACAGGCCTGTGCATGCCTAGAATTTCCAACAACACCTAATGAAGGCCAGTACAACCAGTAACGTCTTTTTTAAAAGTCACAAAAAGTGACTGAATCACCTCTTGGTAGAGTCTGAAAGTCACATTTGAAAACTGCTTGATTTATTTTCAACTCTGCTAATAAAGTTCAGGCATAAATGCTCTTCCTCTACTTCATATTCCAATAACTCAATCATAGAGTGGTCTCTTTGCAATGCTGAGTGTTTCGTTATGAATTAATGAAAATGACACACACGAAATGATAGTGTGGAAAGGAAACAGAGAGAGAGGCGGAGAAAAAGACACGACAGAATGGTTGCCAAATATTACAGTCCTTAAGTATGGGTTGTTGTGACTCATAAGTGAAAAGTTTTTTTTAATTCAACGCTCCATACAAAGTACAAAAAAGAGGAAAACTCACTTGGTCATCACCATGACCGAAAGCCAGTGCCGCAATCCGATTTGTCTTCGTGTATCCAGCATGTCGGTATCCAAGTCGCACATGTCAATGTATTCATGTTACACATCAATGTATCACTAAGTCACAAAATGGCTTTTGTTTTCTAGTAACAAACACGAAACATTTCACACTTAAAATCACTTTTCGGTACTCGGTCAATAAAGTCAGTGGGATCAGTATGGATCTCACCTGGACAGAATATGGGGACAGGTTGGGATCAACGCGCTCCATGTGGGTCTCACCTGGGTCTGACCTGGACCCACGTGGGACTCAAATACTATGCTAACAGGGTATCCCTTGCCTATATCAAGTGCGTAATTTGATATTTGATTTTCAATTGATGCATTTCCTGATTTAAAAAATACTACGTGTATTTTCCAGTAAGAGACACCGATATTTCAGCACACTAGTTTCACTGAATCATCCACGAGATGTTGATTATTGTTCAGGAGCTGCTGTTGTATCAGAACAGCCTGACGTCAACAAAGTGGCAAAACTCTGTGCGCTTTGCAGGGGTTCTGATAATCATTTTTTTCAAGGATAACGCCGGGTTAGTTCCTTAGAGTCTCTGCCAAAAAAGAGTATGATCGCAGTTCGCATCTTCCAGAAGTGTTGATTGTCCTGGCCTTGTGTTCACTCTGAGTCGGTGTCCACTTCATCGATGTCAGGCTGTGGGAGCTGATCTACAGTAGCTGAAGAGGCCGGAAGGCTCCTGTAGAATGCATGGTGCTCCTCAGGGATGATCCCAGACGAGCACAGGGACAAGAGGTCAGATTTCTTGGCCTGGGAGATGGTAAGTTTGTGGCTGTACAGGTGTGGTATAGTTTTGATAGGGGCAGCACGGCCTCTCTTCCTTCCTCCAGCAACCTTGATGGTCTGGTAGTCGACCTGATCAAAGGAGGTCTTGAAAAATATCTCCTCTCCTTTTCCTTTTTCAAAGTGAAATGTTTTTATTTGAAGCCAGTTCACTTTTTGTCCAGTGATGTCTGTCTTGGTGTTGCGTAGTGTTGAGGCAGCTAGTGTTTTGAAGTCAAGGATGTCTGTGTATTTGATTGGGACAACCAAATAATTATATGGTCGCATCCTTCTGGCCATTCTTAGGATGATGTCCCAGCCGCTGGGCGTATAGATGGGTGTGCTTTTCTTTGCAAATGTAATGGCTGCATGTATGGAGTCGCATTCCATCTACATATGCCCACTTTCCAGGTATTTGTGGGTTATGATCTTAATGTTTTCGATGTTTTGTACAGCATGGTATAAACCGGCTGCCAGGTATTGATTCCAATTTTGGCCTGGACAGCAGTCTGAATAGATTGTAACCTCCTCAACGCTGTCTGGGAGTGAGCTGAGGTAAAAGTAGAGGCAGGTTGCGATCTCACACGCTCCCCTTTTACCTTCCGACTCATCCCAAGTGTAGCATTTGGCTGCCCCGTCAGCTAGTGAATAGATGGTAAAATTATACACGGAGAGTTTCCTTTTATAGTATAAATGGCTGACGAGGCCACAAGGAGCTTGCAGGACCGCCTGGAGATCCACAGTGACGACATGCTTTCGGCAATCTTCTTTGGCTTCTGCCTTGTCATTCTCTTTCTCAAGGTGTGCCCGCTTCTTTCTCTCCTGGTGTTTTTCAAACGCCTTCTTGTCATCTTCCGTGACCAGCTCTTTCCTCTTTCTCATGGCAAAAGCAGCACACACCGCACACTGGTCCTTTTTGGGGGCATGAAAAGATAAGTTATATTCAGTGTTAAAAACCTGTCTGTATTTCTTTGTTGACACTGGTTGATGGTCCTCCTCTTTGCACTGCTGTACGTACAGGTCGTGCATCTTTTTCACCGTCAATCCGGGCTGTAGGTACTTGTGTTGAGAGTCTTTCCTGGTATAATGTGACTCTACAGCGGGGAAAGATTCAATGTGTTTTCTTACCCCTTCAATAGCTTCTTCACTGGCCTTGTTGTATGGCTTGCCACTTCCTCGGCGTTCCTTGCCAGTGAAAGCTCCGTTCGTGCTGTTCTTTAAAGCATGGTCAACATAGGCTTCACCAAGTGCCAGTGTCGCCAAAAAGAACATCTTGCAGACACGTCGCTCTTGGCCATCAACAATAAAAAAGAAGGTGCAGCATCTCTGGCGTTTCTTGGGCACTGGCTTATTGTCTGCACCCAAAATACGGACAGTCTCTCTTTATCTAACATGAGCACAAAGTCTTTTTGGCGTTCGTAAGTGTCTAAGGCATAAAATGTCTGAAAGAAGTCTTGCCGATACTCCTCTGAGATACGATTATTGCAGTTGTATCTGCATTTACTACAGTCTGCTGGACGCGTTTGGGAGGAACAGTCTTGCCAGCCTGAGATATATACTCTTTCCCTTGCAAATGCAATGATTTTCTTACGTTTTGTTTCCATGCTTTTGGCTTTGATTTTTTCTTCCAGAAAAGATTTTTCTTAGGAGGCGTTTGCAAGAATACTTGTTTCCTGGGTGTGATATTTATTTTGTCCATTGACTGCTGTTTTGTTGGGGTGGTGTTCACACTGTCGTCCATGGTAGGGAAACTCAGCCCTTCCCCCAAGCTTTCCCCGTTCGTCGGATTGTGGTCTTCATTTGGCGGATTGTGGTCTTCATTTGGCGTCGACTGGTGAGTGGGTTGGAAGTCCTCAGCCTCACCATCCGAGTCAGAGTGAATACAGACGTTATCCTGAGGCCCTGGCGTCTGCTTTCTGGCTGGTCTGTGGCAAGTGTCGTAGTGAGACAGCTCGTGGCAATAAAGGCCTGTTGACAAGCTATGGCAGCGGTGCTACCACTGGATGACATGAAGTCCAAGACAGATTTGAACACGTCGCTTGTGTAGATACAGACAACTCTCTCAGACCAGTCAGCCAACACCTGTGGCAGAAGATCTTCGGCATGATTGCTCCACTTCCCTGGCTGTCGCAGTTCACTGACATTCGAGAGGAACCTCATGAATATGTCATTTTCATCTTCTCTGTCTACTGGAGCAGTGAAGGGAACATAAGTTCCATAATTGTCCTCCAGGTGTTCACACAGACAGTGCTGCAGTTCCTCCCCTGATATCTCATCTAAATGGAAGGTGGAGGCTTCGAAGAAACAGTTTCCATCAGGATATATTTCTGTTCGAATCAATCCGTTGGCTGATTCGAAATGAGGGGCTCGTCATCTGATGTGCTGAAGTCTGAATGTGAAGCCAGTTTCTTAATCAAGGGTTCATCATCAGACGCATTGAAAGCGTTTTTTTGTTCACGAATCAGAGACTGTTCATCATCAGACTCATTAAATGCATCCATCACGCTGCTCAGCTGCTCGTCATCGGTTGAGCTGAAGTAATCCGCTGATCTCTCAGCTGCTGCGACAAAAGATGTCGCCAGATTGAGCACTGTTCGGGTCCATGATGTTCACACCAGGCACTGATCTACAAGAGAAATGATATTGATTCCGATCAGATACAGTTACATTATGAAAATTAAGACACATTTAAATGGTTTTGTTTAAAGAAACTGCCATCCGTTATATTCATTGTTGCAACAGATAGTATTGTTTGCCAGTCAGGGTTAAACTATCATTATCCGCAATGAGGAAATGACCCTACAATTTGAACAAGCTACCAGGGTGGGGTTCGGACCCATTACCCTCTCACCTTCCTGTACTCAGCCGCGGCGCTCCTGACTGAGCTGACGAGGCTCACGTAACAGATACTAATATCAATTTCTTAAACGCATATTTTTTTAGAAAGCTTATAAACTAATCGTGTGAGAGAGAGAGAGAGAAAGAAAAAGAGAGAGAGACTGCTGAGTAATTTTCACAAAAACTAATGGTTGCTTACCTTCCAGAAGAAGATCTGCTGAATCTTGGCGAGTACAAAGGGCAAAAGGTGTAGCCCACTCAAGCCGATCTTTCGTGAGGGAGAAAAGTCAATGAAATGGGCAGTTTTAATTTTATGTGCTTGTGTTATACATGGGATATTTCTAGAATTCCTGGTGGGAAAAGTTCCGCTGTGATAAATAAGGGACCACAGCTGCACTGAAGTCCCGTTAGGAGTGACGTGTTGACAAGTGTCTTATCTCCTACACAGTCCAGATTCCCATACTATTTTTACCCTGGTATTTGTTCTGGATGTGTCTGTTAACACGTTTAGGGTGCCTGCATACCTAGCAGATAATCACAGAACCTAAAGAAGTATTACTGATAATGTTATTTTCTATTCAACAAAAAAAGCTGCATATTCAATGAAAAACTTAGATCACACACACACACACACACACACACACACACACACACACACACACACACACACACACACACACACACAGCATGAGAGGGGTGGGGGTGGAGCGGGGGGTTAGGTGTTCGAGAGATGTGCAAGTACAGACAAATTTCTTAATTTCAGTCTAATTCAAAACGTTTCCCCCTCTCCTACAAGTTTCAAGATACTTTGTCCTAACTGTGATTGAGACCAAGAAATTGTGATTTTCATTCTACATAAAACTCGTAGACTGTTGTACTGTGATTAAACGTGCAGACATTGTTCTCATCACTGGCAGGTCTAACACGTTGCCACGTGCACCCCCAAAGGACATAGTTTCGCCTGAAAATCTCATCTACATAGACACTAAACCTCAGCAGAAATATTTTAACGTCTGTACTTTCAACGCACAATCAGTGGGACAGCGTGACAAAAGGACTGAGATATGTAATTTTGTGCATGACCAGAACATCGATGTGTTGTTCCTGACAGAGACCTGGCTTAAATGTCAAGGAGACGAGGCAAAGTGTGTGGACATAACTCCATCTGGCTATTGCCTTAGATCCTTCCCCCGTACTACTCGTGGTGGAGGACTGGCTTTTTTGATCCGTGACAGTTTATTGGAGCATGCCAACATCACATCATCATTCCCCTTTTCTCATTCAACGTTTGAGCTTGCCCAGTTGACACTTTAAACAAAGACAATGAGGCTGAACGCAACCAGGGAAGAACCAGTCTTGCTTGCTGGCACCCCGTTGGAGGAGGTGGAGTCCTTCACCTATCTCGGGAGCATCATAGACAAAAAAGGCGGCACTGATGCAGATGTCAGAGCACGAATCGGTAAAGCCAGAGCAGCCTTTCTCCAGTTGAAAAAAGTGTGGAGTTCCAGAGAGCTGTCACAACACACCAAAGTCCGGATTTTCAACTCCAATGTAAAAGCAGTTCTCCTATATGGAGCAGAGACATGGAGATTGACAAAAACCACAGTCAACAGAGTACAGACCTTCATGAACAGTTGCCTTAGAAGAATTTTGAAAATCCACTGGCCAGAGAAGATCAGCAACGTCAGACTCTGGGAGAGAACAGAGCAGATAACAGCAGAGAATGAAATTGGGCGAAGAAGATGGGGATGGATCGGTCACAGTCTGAGAAAGCCAGCTTCCAGTATCACTAGGCAGGCATTGTCATGGAACCCCCAGGGAAAGAGGAAAAGAGGTAGGCCGAGAAACTCCTGGCGTCGAGACCTCCAAGCAGACATCAAGAGACTGGGAACCACCTGGAGTAGAATCGAAGGAGAAGCACAGGACAGGAGTTGCTGGAGGTCTCTCGTCGACGGCCTATACCCGGGTAGGGGTGACAGGCGTAAGTAAGTAAGTTAGTTGACACTTTCTGTGCCGCAGCATGTGCACTTGTACTGTCTGTACCGTCCACCACCCAACAGAAAGAATAGACTTACAGACACTACGTTTTTCAGCGAGTTTGCGGATTTCATGGAGCACTGTAATTCTTTGTGTGGTAAGCTTGTGATTGTCGGCGATTTTAACTTTCAATTCGACTGTCCTTCCAACACCAACACGGCTCGTATGCTTGACCTATTACAAACCTTCAGTCTGTCTCAAGGCATGCATCAGCCTACTCATACCAAAGGTCATACACTCGACTGGGTCGTGTATAGAGAGAAGGACTCCATCTTTAGGTCCGCCTCTGTGAGCCACACCATGTCTTCTGACCATTTTCCAGTTCTGTGTCTTTTGGATATAACCAAACCTCAGCTGCAGCCTGTTACCAGGACTTCGAGGAACCTCAAGGGGATTGATCATGACAAGTTCATAGCCGATGTTGCAGACTCTGTCGGCATCCGTCCCCACATCTCGGCCGAGCAACTCAACGCTGGTCTGCGGGCTGTCCTAGACCAGCATGCTCCCGCCACTCGCCGCCGGGTGTCGCAGCATCACTCCACGCCCTGGTACCCATCTGTGGCTGCTGAACTGCGCACCTTGAAGCACGAAAGGCGTCAGGCAGAGAGGTGTTTGCTCAAGTCTGGGCTGACTGTTCATAAACAGATTCTGAATAGTTTGAAGTATAAGATCACTCGCTTGACCACCAATGCCAAGACTGCTTTCATCTGCGCAAAAGTTGCTGCAGCAAGTACTTGCAAAGAACTTTTCCGTGTGACTAATGGACTCTTGGGTAAGACCAAATCTGTTCAACTGCCCAGCACACACCCAATCCGGGATCTCCCAGAACTGTTCTCTCGCTTTTTCTGTTCCAAAGTCAAAACAATACGTGACAACATTGACAAATGTGGTGATGATGCTCAGACATCTTGCTCATTTGAATCTAAGTGTTTTGCTGGCACTCCTCTTGCATGCTTCAGTCCAGTGACTGAAAAGGTAGTGCTAGACACCATGAGTAAGATGTCTCTCAAGACCTGTGAACTAGACCCTGTGCCTTCGTCCCTTCTTTTTGAATGTAAAGATGCAATTGTACCAGTCGTTAGAGCTATTGTAAATGAGTCCCTCTTGCACGGCACTGTACCTACCTGTTTCAAAACTGCAATTGTTAAGCCGCTCTTAAAGAAGCCTTCACTTGATCCCAACAGTTTGAAAAACTACAGACCCGTATCCAACCTACCTTTTCTTTCAAAGCTTCTGGAAAAGATAGTGCTCACGCAGCTGCTAGACCATATCAAGAATAATGGTCGGTGGCATGTGTTCCAGTCAGCATATAGGTCTGGTCATAGCACGGAGACAGCATTGCTGCGTGTTGTGAATGACCTACTTGGTGCTAGCGATGAAGATCTAATCTCTGTTTTGACTCTGCTCGATCTGAGCGCAGCGTTTGATACCATTGACCATGACATTCTACTTGCCCGCCTTCGTGATGTGTTTGGCATTCAAAGCACAGCACTGAAATTTTTCCAATCCTACTTTGTTGGTCGCTTGCAGATGGTTTCAGTGGCAGGACTTGAGTCCCACCCTGTTGAGCTGCTTTGTGGCGTTCCACAGGGGTCGGTCTTGGGGCCTGTTCTTTTTACTTTGTATACACAGCCCCTGTCGCATGTCATTGAGCGTCACTTTGTTTCTTATCATTTATATGCAGATGATACAGAATTGTACAAACACTCCCTTCGTGAACATGTTCATCAGATGGTGCAGTCTTTGGAGGCTTGTATTTGTGATGTTCAGAAGTGGACCACACAGAACAAGCTCCAGCTGAACAGTGACAAAACTGAGTCCCTCCGAATGACCTGCTCCTCTACGTGCAGTGCTGATCTTCCTGAGTCAATGATGGTGGGCGAGAGCGCCATCTCCTTTTCTAGCTCGGCCCGTAATTTGGGTGTCATTTTTGACAACGGGCTGACAATGAAGGAACAAGTGAAGAAAGTCTGCCAGCTTGCCTTCATTGAACTCAGAAGGATCAGCACTGTTCGACATCTGCTAACTGTTAAAGTTACCAAAACACTTGTTACCTCCCTTGTGCTGTCCCGAATAGACTATTGCAATTCTCTTTTGTCCGGTGTTCCGCAAAATCTTCTTGATCAAATCCAGAGAGTCATGAACTGTGCTGCACGTCTGATTTTTCGTGTACCGAAACGTGAACACATTATGCCTCTACTAGCTGATTTGCACTGGCTGCCAGTTTCATACAGAATTCAGTATAAAGTCTGTGTTATTTGTTTCAACATCATCTCTGGTTCTGCCCCTCCTTACTTATCTGATCTTGTCCAGCTGTATACACCGTCCCGCTCACTACGCTCTGCTTCAGACACTCGTGTTTTCCGTATCCCTAGACGTAATAAGGTCACTCAAGGTCATCGTGCATTTTCGTATTTTGGTCCCATTACATGGAACGCTCTCCCAGCTGATGTGCGTCACTCGTCATCTCTTTCCATTTTCAAATCCAAGCTTAAAACTCACCTTTTTTCTGTTGCATATACGTAAGACCATTTTGTCTGCCGGCTCATCATATGTGTGTGTGTGTGTGTGTGTGTGTGTGTGTGTGTGTGTGTGTGTGTGTGTGTGTGTGTTTTCTGCTCCTTGTAAATCAATGTATTTTTTTGTTGTTGTTGTAATGTGTTTTTTTTTTGTTGTTGTTGTTGTAATGTATGTGCTTGTTTTTGTATTTTGCTTCACTGTTTCATTACTGTGATTGTAAAGCGCCTAGAGCACCTTGGTGATTAGGCGCTATACAAATTACCTTTATTATTATTATTAGACAGCAGCAGTCGGGCCCTTTCCTGTGCCGATGTAAACAAAGCAACAGCAATTGGCTTTCATACAGGCACTGCTGCTGAGTGCAGTGTGATAAACCGCCGGGCCCGCGTAAAGCCAGCTGTGCCAGATACGATGTTCATACAGCCAACTTTTCAGGGAATCTGCCGCCGTCAACCACCGTATATCTAATTACGGTTGTTATACGGGCACCACTTTGTTTGAAGTTTTATACTTGGTTTAATTATTCATTAATAACTTATTAATTTTAATCATTATTCTATGTCTGCTTTCACAAACACAATAATCTCGAAGTGAAACTGAGTTGAATGACGTAAAAAAGTCATTTTCGGAAAAAAGTGAGATACGAGGTTTATCCGGGCAACCCTCGGTTTATAGACTATGATGTATCTATTATTTTGACCTTTTTGAGAGTCTGTCGACGTTTTCTTTAAAGACCTGTGCGACATTTTAGCCTGACATTTTTAAGGTATATTTACATCATGTCTTAAGACTTTTTTTTTTAGTCTGGCTGACCAGATTTTTACCCTTCCCGCCGTGAGATGGCCTTAGGTGCATGCTCGGCGTTAAACCCAAATAACTAACCCATCATGCATTTGTAGATGATACGCAGATGTACAAAAGTGATACTGTCGAGCGAGCTGTGTATGCCGTCCAAAGCATAAGCCAGTGATTTGACCATGTCAAATCATGGATGACCACCAACAAACTGATGTTAAATGATGGCAGAACTGAAGCAATGTTGGTAGCTAATCCAAGATTATTTTCGTCCCTGCCTTTACCATCATCATTGTCGTTGGATGGAACACTCATTGGCTTCTCTGCGAGTGTGAGAAACCTGGGTGTTACACTTGACAGCGGGTTATCTATGTCACAGCATGTCCGTGCAGTGTGTAGATCAGCTTATCTGGAACTTTGTTACATTAGTTCAGTTCGTCTCTTGCTCACCGTGGAAGCCACTAAAACACTAGTTTGTGCATTTGTGCTGTCCAAGCTAGATTATTGTAACTCTTTACTTTGTGGCTGCCCTCGGTATCTCATTGATCGCCTCCAAAAGATTCAGAACAATGCAGCCTGGCTTCTGAGAGTCCGTAAGACTGAGAATGCCACACCCATCTTGAAGTCCCTTCACTGGCTACCTGTGTCCTCACGTATTCAATACAAAGTTATGTCAATCTGTTTTAACTGCCTTTCATGCACCAGCCCAGAATACTTGTCCTCTTTGCTGCACGTGTATACACCCTCTCGTGAGCTCCGCTCCTCTTCTAATAAATGGAAGTTGTGTGTACCTTCTGTCCAGACTAAAACATTTGGTTAGCGATTTTGTTTATCAAGCCCCAGTGTTATGGAATGCACTTCCTCTTGAGGTCAGAGACAGTGAGTCTGTCTCTGACTTCAGGAGGTCATTGAAAGCTCACCTCTTCAAGCTTTACTTTGAATAACTGCTAGTGTTTGATGCCTTAGTTGTAGTTCTGTAATCCTGTTTGTTTAGATTGAATGTTAATTAGAATATAAATTATTATTTATGTATGCATTGTTGTTTAGTTTATTGTAAAAGCGGTGTGTTTGGGTATTCTGTTTTGTTTGTTATGTGCATGTCATTGTATTTTTATTTTTGTGTACAGATTGTAAAGCACTTAGAGCTTTTGATTAAGATTAAGCGCTATATAAATACTCATCATTATTATTATTATTATTATTAAGATGTTTTTTTCTCAAATTAACTTATGTGTCTTTAATGATGGCTCACCTACCATTAAAGACTTATGTGTCTTTAATGATGGCTCACCTAGCATCGAGGCTTTGCTGCTGCGGACACAGCTCCGCTGGGCGGGGCATGTCTCCAGGATGGAGGATCATCGCCTACCAAAGATCACCCTGTTCGGCGAGCTTGCTACTGGACACCGTGACAGAGGGGCACCAAAGAAGAGATACAAAGACTGTCTCAAGAAGTCACTTAGTGCCTGCCAAATCGACCACCACCAGTGGTCTTCGCTTGCTGCGGACCGTGACACCTGGCGCTCCACCATTTACAAGGCAGCTGTCTCCTTTGAGGACTCTCACAGAGCTAGCCTTAAGGACAAGCGGCTCAGGAGAAAAAACAGAGATGCCGCAGCTCAGAACCCCGGCCATACCTTCCCCTGCAGCCACTGCGGTCGAACCTGCCTGTCTCGGATTGGCCTCCGCAGCCACGAACAAGCCTGCAGACGTCGTGGGCAACTCCTATAAAATCTTCGTTCGCGAAGTCAAGCCAAGAGACCTACCTACTCTAACCCAGGTTCAGGATCCAGTTCTGTTCTAGACCTCGATGTGTGTGATCCTTCTCTCATGCTGGGCTTTGACAGAAAGGTTCATGACGACCTGTGCTCAGCGACGTGCTTTTCGTAGTCCGTCGCAAGCGAATATTTTAACCTTTAAAAGACAGAGCGAAAGCCCGTTACATTTTTAAACATCAATGCCATGCTTCCTGGAGACGTTTGAGTTTCATCTCATCTTTTTCTTCTAGGACTCCGTCAGAGAAAGTCTTGAAGGCTGTTCGAAGAATTAGGGGCAGGGGTGGCTTGGCTTCTGTCGGTCATCTTAGAGATGGTGCCAGTTTGGTCACAGATAAAAAGGCTATGGCCAATTTGCTTGCCTCCACCATTGCCCATAATTCTTCAACAGAGCATTAATTCAGGGCTGCCTACCCCTACGATTTTCCCGTAGTTCTTCGAAAATTGACCACAAACTACAAAACTATGGTTGCTTGTCAAAAACTACGATTTTTGGCTGATCGAAAATACGATTTTGTTCGTGTGAGCACACTGTACTGCAAGTCCGTCTGGAGACATAGTCGCGCGTGTAGTATTTTTCCTGCGCATGCACGCAATGCTACCAGGGGTTCTCCTGGTGTCTTTTTTGTGCCACACGGTCACGCGTTGATTCAACATGGCTACTACGAAAGAGCCTGAGCAAGCATATGCACGAGACCGACGAAAGTGATGAAGAAAGCAAATTTTTTTTTTGGGGAAAAAGAAGAAAGTTATCGCTACTTCAGTGCAGACCTTACGTTCGAAATATGCAGAGAAGTATCCTTTGATTCAGAAGAGCGAGAAAGGCCCACAGTATGCCTTTTGCATTGTGTGCAGATGCGATTTTTCTATAGCCCATGGCAGTATTGATGACTGCAGGAGGCATGTCAAGGCACAAAAACATGTTAATGCATCAAAGCCGAAGAGTGCTAATACCATAACGAACTTCTTTGCTCAGAAAAAGGTGACCGGGCCGTCCGTTGAAGAGGCTACTTGCACTGAAACCATGATGTGGAACTGATCGCAGAATTCAACCTGCCGCTCGCCGCAGCCGATCGTTACAGTGAAACTTTGAAGTTGATGTTCAAGGACTCAAAAATAGCAGCCAACTTTGCTTGTGAGTCAGTGGCACAGAGAGTGCTGATGGGCTGGGAACCTCTTGGGCCAAGAATTATAACAGCAGCCTTTAGAACCAAGAAAAAGCTCAAGCTGAACGTCATCCAGTGTTATGCGCCCACCAATGACAGTGACGAGGAAGAGAAACAAGAGTTCTACGACCGACTCCAGAGTGCCGTGGACAAATGTGCGGAGCGAGACATCACCATCGTCATGGGCGATTTTAATGCCAAAATAGGGGAGGACAACACCGGATACGAAGAGGTGATGGGGAGACGGACTAGGCTCGGAGATGAGTGACAACGGGGAGAGGTTTGTAGACTTTTGTGCTCTAAACCGACTTGTCATTGGAGGCAGCATCTTCCCACACAGAAGAATACACAAAGCAACTTGGGTCTCACCTGACCATACAACAGAGAACCAAATAGACCATATCTGCATTAGCAAGAAATTTAGAAGATCCCTTCAAGATGTTCGAGTGAGGAGGGGAGCAGATGTCGCCTCAGACCACCATCTGCTTACCCTAAGAATGAAGCTCAAGCTAAAGAAAAGCCGCACAGAGACAACAAGAAGACAGCGCTATAATGTAGGCCTCCTGAGAGACACTGGAGTTAGAGAAGAGTTCAAACTGGTGCTGTCCAACCGGTTTCAAGCGCTACAGGAGCTAGTAAATGAAGAGGAGGCGGTCACCACAGAGCAGCAGTGGAAGGCAGTTAGAGAGGCGCTGAACTCAACCTGCAAAGACACTGTAGGGTTCAGGAAACACCACCACAAGGACTGGCTGTCGGCACACACCTTGAAGAAGATAGAAGCGAGGAAGCAGAAGAAAGCAGCGGTCAACAACAGTCGCACGAGAGCAGCCAAAGTAAGGGCACAGGGGGAATACTCGGAAGCCAACCGCGAGGTGAAGAGGAGTATCAGGGCAGACAAGAGGGCCTACACAGACAGCCTGGCAGCAGAGGCAGAAAAGGCAGCAGGCAGCGGCAACATGAAACAGCTCTACGACATTACCAGAAGAATGTCGGGTAAGTATGGCCATACAGAAAGACCAGTAAAAGACAAAGAAGGCAAGCCTATTGCAGACAGAGCAGACCAACTCGACAGATGGGCCGAGTATTTTGAAGAGTTACTGAACAGACCTAGCCCACCCGACCCCCCCGACATCCAGCCGGCAGAGACCGACCTACCCATCAGCTGTGACAGACCCAGCCGGGAAGAGTTCAGAAAAGCAGTGGCATTTTTGAAGAATGGCAAAGCAGCAGGGCCAGATGGCATCCCAGCGGAGTCTCTGAAAGCAGACCTAGAGACAACAGTTGAGATGCTGTACCCACTGTTTGGAAAGATCTGGGAAGAGGAGGTGATGCCAGCTGACTGGAAGGAGGGGTACCTAATCAAGCTTCCCAAGAAAGGCGACCTCAGCAAGTGTTCCAACTACAGAGGAATCACCTTGCTGTCAGTACCAGGAAAGGTCTTCAACAGGATCATCCTAGAGAGAATGAAGAGCTCCGTTGACCCCAGCTGAGAGACCAGCAAGCAGGATTCAGGAAGAACCGATCATGTACAGACCAGATCGCCACTCTCCGCATCATCGTGGAACAGTCTCTGGAGTGGAGCTCCCCGCTGTACATCAACTTTGTGGATTATGAGAAAGCATTTGACAGCGTGGACCGAGAGACTCTGTGGAAACTCCTACGACACTACGGTGTACCCACAAAGCTCGTCCGCCTGATCAAGAGCAGCTATGATGGCATGACATGTCGCGTGATCCACGAAGGGCAGTTCACCAGAGAGCTCCAGGTCAGAACTGGTGTCAGGCAGGGGTGTCTGCTGTCTCCGTTCCTCTTCCTACTGGCCATAGACTGGGTCATGAAGATGACCACAGAGCACCGACGAAGTGGAATACAGTGGACACTGTGGACACAGCTTGACGACCTCGATTTTGCAGACGACTTGGCATTACTGTCCCACACTCATCAACAAATGCAGGACAAGACCACGAGGCTTGCTGACATCTCGTCCCAAGTGGGCCTCACCATTCACAAACAGAAAACAAAGACAATGAGGCTGAACGCAACCAGGGAAGAACCAGTCTTGCTTGCTGGCACCCCGTTGGAGGAGGTGGAGTCCTTCACCTATCTCGGGAGCATCATAGACAAAAAAGGCGGCACTGATGCAGATGTCAGAGCACGAATCGGTAAAGCCAGAGCAGCCTTTCTCCAGTTGAAAAAAGTGTGGAGTTCCAGAGAGCTGTCACAACACACCAAAGTCCGGATTTTCAACTCCAATGTAAAAGCAGTTCTCCTATATGGAGCAGAGACATGGAGATTGACAAAAACCACAGTCAACAGAGTACAGACCTTCATGAACAGTTGCCTTAGAAGAATTTTGAAAATCCACTGGCCAGAGAAGATCAGCAACGTCAGACTCTGGGAGAGAACAGAGCAGATAACAGCAGAGAATGAAATTGGGTGAAGAAGATGGGGATGGATCGGTCACAGTCTGAGAAAGCCAGCTTCCAGTATCACTAGGCAGGCATTGTCATGGAACCCCCAGGGAAAGAGGAAAAGAGATAGGCCGAGAAACTCCTGGCATCGAGACCTCCAAGCAGACATCAAGAGACTGGGAACCACCTGGAGTAGAATCGAAGGAGAAGCACAGGACAGGAGTTGCTGGAGGTCTCTCGTCGACGGCCTATACCCGGGTAGGGGTGACAGGCGTAAGTAAGTAAGTTTGCTTGTGAGTCAAGAGAGAGTCGATGAGTTCTTGAATGGGGTCAAAGACGTGACTGATGAAACTTTCAGCATCTGCCAGAGTTCATGCAAGAAATTCTGACCATCCCTCACTCCAGTTCACACTGCGAGTGGATCTTCAGCTGTGTCAGGAAGAACAGGACTGACACCAGAGCAAGCATTGGACAAGAGACTCTACAAGCTCTCCTTGCTTGTCCAAGCCAGGCAAACCATGTAAGAGAGTGATGGGGGTACACAAGTCAAGAGCTTGTAGAACTGAAATCCTGCTACAAGGAAACTCTGAGAAAGAAAAACAAATGAATAGCACATGCTGTTGGTGACTAACTTTCAGTGATGCTGAAGTAATTAACATAATTCATGAAAGTGTAATAAGTGTTGGAAGGACTAGGGCTCTTTTTTAAGGAACAGTATTAGTATTTTGATTATTCATAATCATAACAGTATCTTCATTTGAGGGAGGAAAACAAGACACATCTCCTGTTTTACTTTAGTAACTAACTGATTGGCTTATTTTGTTTTATTCTAACAGTTAGTACTGTTTAAATTTAACAAAAAAGGAAAAATATTTTGTTTTTTTGTGTTTGCTTGGTCACAGATTGCACTCACAGTACTTTTTTGTTGTTATTTTGTAAGTTTAAAGTGAGAAGAATGTCTTATGAATAATCTTGAATAATACAATTGGTACTAGAAATAAACAAAAAATCAATCAGAATCATGACTTTCGAGTCAATTGAACCCACATATGTTGACAGGGTGGTTAATTGTTGATGACAAGATGGTTGCTTGTTGATGTTGTGGAAATGGTTTAGTCATTTGTCAATAATTTGTAATGTCTTTCATTTACGTGCCTACCCGGCACCGGCCTCCACGTGGCGTGGGTGGGTAGTCCCCTCAGTCCCTGACTGAGTGGGCTAGCAGACGGGTGCCATCTTTGTCCAGGATTAGGACTTGATGTCAGCAGATATGTTGTTCAGTCTTTTTCACTGGTCCAGTTTTTAAGGAGCTGTGCTAACCCAGGTCTTACCATGTTGGATTGGTCCTTAAAAATACTCATGAGCTTTTGGTCCTTTGGATCCCAAGTGTTTGCCGTGCTTGGAGACCCGTGTCGGGGGAGAAGAGGATCCTGGTGGCTGAAACACTCCACTTTGGCCTTGACTTCTGCCTAAACGGGAGGCTAGTCGTACCGGCCTAGTCAATCGGCTCTTGTCACGTCGAGCCCTATCCCCCTGT
Organism: Semisulcospira habei; assembly: GCA_036245525.1. Classification (NCBI taxonomy): domain Eukaryota; kingdom Metazoa; phylum Mollusca; class Gastropoda; family Semisulcospiridae; genus Semisulcospira; species Semisulcospira habei. The sequence goes on along the minus strand of BTPG01000008.1, from coordinate 94,124,108 downwards.
TGACATGCAGGTTGTTATACGGAGCACCATGCTATAGCCTCTGATGCTGATTAGGTGCTCTACACCAGTATTCCCCTGCATTCAACAGTGTGATAGAAGGCGGTGGCTCAAACGGTTCAATCGGGCTTAACCCCTTGAATATATCTTTCGGGCAGTCTCCATTGTGCGTCGGCTGGAGACCCGCCGACAATTGCACTTTCCCTTGTTGGGCTCGGTGGCGGGCGGGGACCCCCGGGGGATGAATATCTATCATACTATAATATGGAAAATATCAAAAAACCAAAACTAGCACCAAAGCGGCACATAGCCACTGATATTGACCTTGAAAATGATTGCAACTCCGATTGTGGGGAAGCGACGCCTCAGGTTTCGGCCGTCTGGCCTCCCTTTCTCATTATCCACAGCAAAGTTAAAGAGAAGCCTGTTTCCAAGCTGCACCCTTTCCTGGTAGGGGAGACCCTCAGGAGCCGTGTTGGCAGGCCTGATGCCCAGCGCCTCAGGTCTGGTGACTTGTTGGTAGAGTGCCGTACCCGGGCACACTCCCAATGGGCTACTGAGGCTCTCCTCCATCGGAGACACTCCAGTGGAGGTCACTCCCCACAAAACAATAAATTCCTCTAGAGGAGTGATTAAAGATCAAGCATTGGCCGAACTGTCTGAAGATGAACTTGTACGGAACCTTAGTCAAGGGGGTGACCTACGTCAGGCGCTTCATTTCCAAACGAGGTGGTAGGGAGACCCGTCTCCCTACCATCATCCTGACGTTTGGCACCCCCACAGCTCCTACTAGGGAGGTTACTACTCCCTAAAAGTGAAAAAGTACGTCCCTCTCCCTCCTCCGGTGCTTTAAGTGCCAAAAGTATGGCCATGGGCAGAAGACATGCCGCCAGGCAGAGGCTCTATGCACCCGTTGCACTAAGCCCGGACACTCTGCGGAGTCCTGCACAGCCATCCCCCTGTGTGTGAATTGCCAGGGGGTGCATATGGCTTCAGACAAGAAGTGCCCTCGTTGGATCTCCGAGTGCAAGATTCAGCAGGTGCGTGTGGAGAAGGGGCTGTCCTTTGCGGACGCAAAAAAACTGGTTGACGGTCCTGGTGCAGTTGAGGCTGCGCCAAACTCAAATAACAACTTTGTGTATACTTTCAGTGCTGCGGTGGCAGGCAAGCGCCCCACCAAAGACTTCTCTTGTCAAACCCCAACTTCTTGGTTGGGGGCGGAGCCTCGGATCCTCTCGCCCCTGGAGAGTAACCCTCCTCCGGTGGTGACGAGGAGCCAGGGAACGCAGAGGGTGGACGCTACCGGTCCGGTGGCACCGCCTTCTGCTGCCCCTCAGCCTCAGCCCCCACCCAAACCTGCTAGTTTGTCAACGCCAAAGGTTTCTGGCTCTGGTCAGCCTTCTAAGGCCACTAACTCTAGCGGCAGGACCGCTGCCCAGGACCAGAAGTCTAAGAAATCTATGGGACCGCCGTGCTCACGGGCCCAGAAGGGGAACACTGATGTCCCCCTTCAAAACAAATATGCTGCATTGGAGGAGCAGATGGAGGGAGTGGAAGTTGCCGATGCTGAGGCAGCTCCACCCCCTTCATCTCCTAAGAACCAGAGGAGGCCCGGGAGCCGGCCCCCCTCTGTTTCTCCGACTCCTTCCAAGGCAAAGGAAAAAGGGGGGAAAAACTCCGCACCCCCAGATAAGACATAATCATGGACTCTCTGCTTCAGTGGAATTGTCGTGGTTTTCAAGCTAACTTTGAGGAATTACGTCTTTTAGTCAAATGCTATAACCCCTCAGTAATATCTCTTCAGGAGACTTACCTGAAGACTTCTGACCCTGTGTCCTTTAATGGTTTTAACGTTATACATAAAGGCTCTGATTCGGAGAGGCGCTCGGGTGGAGTGGCTCTTCTCATTAGTAGCCAAATTTTATGTAGCCCCGTTAGCATCGACACCTGTCTTCAGGCTGTCGCAGCTCGGGTTACCTTGAAGAAGACCATAACCATATGCAGTATTTACCTGCCACCATCCCTGCGGGTCTGTAGTAATGATTTTTTTAATTTAGTTGATCAACTGCCCCCTCCCTTTATTCTCATGGGGGATTTTAACGGTCACACTCACCTTTGGGGTAGTGACCACTATGATGGCAGAGGTCAGATGTTAGAAGATGTTTTTTCTCAACTTAACCTGTGTGTCTTTAACGATGGTTCACCTACATGCTCTAACCCAGGTTCAGGATCTAGTTCTGTTCTAGACCTCACTGTGTGTGATCCTTCTCTCATGCTGGACTTTGCCTGGAAGGTTCACGATGACCTGTGCGGTAGTGACCACTTCCCAGTAGTCCTGTCATCGGTCAGCTGTGGGGAGGATCCGCCGGTGGGGCGCTGGAATCTTAAGAAAGCTAACTGGCCTCTGTTCGCTTCCCTCTGTCAGTCTCGTATTACAGAGGAGGTGGTCATGTCATCTGAAGAACCTATTTTTTCTTTTACTACTATTTTGTTGGACGTAGCGGGTGAAACCATCCCTAAAACTTCCGCATCAGTCCCTCGGAAGCTGAGAGTACCATGGTTCAACGAAGAGTGCCGCAAGGCCCAAATAGCGCGCAAATCTGCTCAGCGACGTGCTTTCCGTAATCCGTCGCAAGTGAATATTTTAACCTTTAAAAGACAGAGGGCGAAAGCCCGTTACATTTTTAAACATGAACGCCGTGCTTCCTGGAGACGCTTCGTCTCATCTTTAACTTCTCGGACTCCGTCCCAGAAAGTATGGAAGGCTGTTCGGAGAATTAGGGGCAGGGGTGGCTCGGCTTCTGTTGGCCATCTTAGAGATGGTGCCAGCTTGGTTACAGATAAAAAAGCTGTGGCCAATTTGCTTGCCTCCACCATTGCCCATAATTCTTCAACGGAGCATTATTCACCTTTCTTCCAGAGAGAGAAGGAGAAGCGAGAGTCTCGTATTTGTGATTTTAAGTCCGATAACTCAGAAGACTATAATGTCCCATTTACATTATCAGAATTGCAGCAAGCTTTGCAGAAATGTAATGACTCTGCTGCTGGCCTAGATACCGTCCACTATCAATTCCTAACGCATCTGCCTGAGAGGTCACTCCTTGTACTTCTCAAGGCCTTTAACCATATGTGACCTGTTCCCACGAAAGGGACCTTAAGTCGCTTTTGGCCGAATGGAGCTACAGGCCGAAAAGAGTGCAGGGGGTCATCTTGGGTCAGTTCGAGAGATCAACTTTAAATGCATGTTTCTCGCTTAATAACAGGTCTACAACAATAGTTTTTGCATCAAATTAATTTGTATTGCTAGTACATTGTAATGGTGTAAATATCTCAAAACTCAAAATTTCCGACTTATGGTCCCTTTCGTGGGAACAGGTCACATATCTGGAGAACTGGTCATTTTCCGCCGTCTTGGCGCCAGGCTGTGGTTGTACTGATCCCCAAGCCAGGTAAGGATCCTTCCGACCCGGGCAACTACCGGCCTATCGCTTTGACATCATGTTTATGTAAAACTATGGAGCGCCTGGTCAACGCCCGCCTGGTGTGGCATCTTGAGTCACAGGGTCTCCTCACAGACCTCCAGTGCGGTTTCCGGCGCTTCCATAGTACAACTGACCATTTAGTCCGCTTTGAATCATTTATTCGAGATTCTTTTGTCAACAAGCAGCATGTCTATGCAGTTTTCTTCGATCTTGAGAAGGCGTATGACACTACCTGGAAGTATGGCATATTGTCTGACTTGTTGGACCTGGGTTTTAAAGGGCACCTGCCCGTTTTTATTCACAATTTTTTGACTAACCGGTCATTCCATGTCCGTGTGGGCTCCACCCTCTCCGACTCCTTTGAACCAGAGATGGGTGTCCCACAGGGCAGCATTCTATCTCCTGTTTTATTTAGTATTAAAATTAATAACATTGTAAAGGCCGTCAAGGATGATTCTGAATGCTCTTTGTTTGTTGACGACTTTGCTTTGTGCGCACGTGGTTGAGGACTTGCGTCCCTTGAGAGGCGCTTGCAGCTGTGCATTGATCGCATCCAGCGGTGGGTGTCTCTCAATGGATTCAAGTTCTCGCCCTCCAAGACTGTTTGTGTGCATTTTACTAACCAGACAAAAAATTTTCCAGAACCTAGCCTGAGCATTGCTGGAGTGCCAATTAAGGTGGTCGAGGAGGCAAAGTTTCTGGGAGTCATTTTTGACAAAAGACTTACCTTCCGCAACCATATTAATTACCTTAGAACCTCTTGTCAGAAGGCTGTTGACATTCTTCGTGTCGTCGGTCGTACTGACTGGGGTGCGGACCGTACTGTCTTACTTCGTCTGTACCGGGCCCTTGTTCGGTCCAAACTGGATTACGGCTCTGTGGTGTATGGCTCAGCTTCCAAGTCTGTGCTACAGCGTCTGAACACAATTCACCATCAGGGTCTGCGGATATGTCTTGGGGCCTTCAGGATGTCTCCAGTTCTTAGTCTGTATGCCGAGGCAGGGGAGCCTTCTCTCAAGCTCCGCCGCATCCGCCTCATGCTCAGCTACGTTCTGAAACTGAAGGCCCATCCAGACAATCCTGCCTATGATTGTGTTTTTAAACCATCGTTTGCAGAGATTTACGATGCCCATCCGGGAGCTGTCCGTCCACTTTCTTTCCGTGTCCGACCTCATCTGCAGGCGGCCGGATTGGACCTGGACAGAGTTTCGGAATCCCTGCAACACATCACTCCACCTTGGCTCTTACCAGTTCCTGACATCTTGCTGGACCTGACTGCCCACAAGAAAGACTCTACTCCACCAGCCATATACCAACAGAGCCTCAATAAACTGCTTTCAATTTTTCCTGGCTATTGTCGCATCTATATCGATGGGTCAAAGTCTGAGGATGGGAGAGTGGCTGCGGCCGCAGTGTCCTCTCGCCATCCTAGACACCCATTTAAGCACCGCCTCCCAGACCACTCATCTGTATTTAGTGCGGAACTGCAGGCGGTTCTGCTGGCACTCAGGCATGCTTATCGATCTAGAGAAAGGAACTTCCTGATTCTGTCTGACTCTCTTTCTGCCCTGCAGGCCCTTCAGGGCACGGGAAATGACCACCCACTGCTGGTACAGATCAGAGAGCTCCACGCGGACTTGATGAAGGAATATTATATCATTTTTATTTGGGTGACAGGGCATGTGGGCATCGAAGGCAACAGGATCGCAGATTCTGCTGCCAACGATGCCCGCAATGACCTTGTCCCTGACACACAGACTGTTTATAGTGATTTTAGACATGTGGCTAGTGCGTACATAGTCCGTGAGTGGCAGTCCGAGTGGGACAAAGAGGAAGCTAACAAGCTGCATGAAGCCCTTCCTAAGTTGTCCGACGGTCTACCTTATCGCTGCGGCAGCCGCCGTGAGGAGACTGTCCTGGCTCGGCTCCACATCGGCCACACGTATGTTACGCACTCTTATTTACTTAAACAGGAGGAGCGTCCATGGTGTTATGCCTGCGACGAGCAGTACTCTGTTCAACACTTTTTGTTGTCTTGTGCTGATCTAATCGACACAAGGTATAAACATTTCACGGCAGACTCCTTGAAGGTTTTGTTCCGGGATGTGCCCCGGACAAGATCTTCAGTTTTCTGAGAGAGTGCCATATTTTTAATAAGATTTGAGCGTTTATAGATTATGATGTTTCTATTATTTTGACCTTTTTGAGAGTCTTCCGACGTTTTCTTTAAAGACCTGTGCGACATTTTAGCCCGACATATTTTTAAGGTATATTTACATCATGTCTTAAGACCTTTCTTTTAGTCTGGCTGACCAGATTTTTACCCTTCCCGCCATGAGATGGCTTTAGTTGCCTGCTCGGCGTTAAACCCAAATAACTAACTAACTCTTTCATTTATGTACACACACATGCAGCATTTTTTACTTTACCATCGAAGTCAGATGGTTTTGTTCGCTTCATACTGATAAGTCTCCAAAACTACTGAAAATTGTGGTTTTCTGTTGGGCAAACTACTGAAGGCCATTTTTAGAGGTGGGCAGGTCTGCATTATTCACCATTCTTTCAGAAAGAGAAGAAAAAGCGAGAGTTGTCTATTTGTGATTTTAAATTGGATAACTCAGAAGACTATAATACCCCTTTGACATTATCAGAGTTGCAGCAAGCCCTGCAGAAATGTAATGACTCTGCTGCTGGACTAGAAACCATCCACTATCAGCTCCTAATGTATTTGCCTGAGAAGTCACTCCTCGTACTTCTCAAGGCCTTTTTAACTATATCTGGGTAACTGGCCATTTTCCGCCATTTTGGCACCAGGCTGTGGTTGTGCCGACCCCCAAGCCGGGTAAGGATCCTTCCAACCCGGGCAACTACCGGCCAATTGCTTCGACATCATGTTTATGTGAAACTATGGAACGCCTGGTCTACGCCCGCTTGGTGTGGCATCTTGAGTCACAGGTCTCATCACAGACCTCCAGTGCGCTTCCGTAGTACAACTCGCCATCTAGCCCGCTTTGAGTCGTTTATTTGAGATAGTTTTGTCAACAAGCAGCATATCTGTGCAATTTTCTTCTATCTTGAGAAGGCATATGACACTACTTGGAAGTATGGTATAATGTCTGACTTGTTGGACATGGGTTTTAAACAGCACCTGCCCGTTTTTATTCAAAATTTGTTGTCTAACCAGTCGTTCCATATCCGTGTGGGCTTCACCCTCTCCGACTCCTTTGAACAGGAGATGGGTGTCCTGCAGGCAGCATTTTATCTCCTGTTTTATTTAGTATTAAAAGTAATAACATCGTAAAGGCCTTCAAGGATTATTCTGAATGCTCTTTGTTTGTTGACGACTTTGCTTTGTGCGCACGAGGTCGAGGACTTGTGTCCCTTGAGAGGCGCTTGCAACTGTGCATTGATCGCATCCAGGGGTGGGTATCTCTCAACGGATTCAAGTTTTCGCCCTCCAAGACAGTCTGTGTGCATTTTACTAACCAGATGGAAAAAGTTTTCCAGAACCTAGCCTGAGCATTGCTGGAGTGCCAAGTAAGGTGGCCGAGGAGGCAAAGTTTCTGGGGGTCATCTTTGACAAAAGACTGACCTTCCGCAATCATATTAATTACCTTAAAACCTCTTGTCAGAAGGCTCTCAACGTTCTTCGTGTCATTGGTCGTACTGACTGGGGTGCAGACCGCACTGTCTTGCTTCGACTGTACTGGGCCCACGTTCGGTCCAAACTGGATTACGGCTCTGTGGTATATGGCTCGGCTTAGCTTCCAAGTCTGTTCTACAGCGTCTGAAAACAAATCACCATCAAGGTCTGCGGATATGTCTGGGGACCTTCAGGACATCTCCAGTTCCTAGTCTGTATGCCGAGGCAGGGGAGCCTTCTCTCTAGCTCTGCCGCATCCGCCTCATGGTCAGCTATGTTCTGAAACTGAAGGCCCATCCAGACAATCCTGCCTATGATTGTGTTTTTAAACCGCTGTTTGCAGAGATTCCACCAGCGCTGCCTGCGTACCATCCTGGGCATTCACTGGAGTGACTATGTCACCAACGTCGAGGTCCTTGAACAGGCTGAAACTGTCAGCATCGAGGCTTTGCTGCTGCGGACACAGCTCCGCTGGGCGGGGCATGTCTCCAGGATGGAGGATCATCGCCTACCAAAGATTACCCTGTTCGGCGAGCTTGCTACTGGACACCGTGACAGAGGGGCACCAAAGAAGAGATACAAAGACTGTCTCAAGAAGTCACTTAGTGCCTGCCAAATCGACCACCACCAGTGGTCTTCGCTTGCTGCGGACCGTGACACCTGGCGCTCCACCATTTACAAGGCAGCTGTCTCCTTTGAGGACTCTCACAGAGCTAGCCTTAAGGACAAGCGGCTCAGGAGAAAAAACAGAGATGCCGCAACTCAGAACCCTGGCCATACCTTCCCCTGCAGCCACTGCGGTCGAACCTGCCTGTCTCGGATTGGCCTCCGCAGCCACGAACAAGCCTGCAGACGTCGTGGGCAACTCCTATAAAATCTTCGTTCGCGAAGTCAAGCCAAGAGATTGCAGAGATTTACAATACCCATCCCAGAGCTGTCCGTCCACTTTCCTTCCGTGTCCAACCTCATCTGCAGGCGGCTGGAGTGGACCTGGACGAAGTTTCGGAATCTCTGCAACACATCACTCCACCTTGGCTATTACCAGTTTCTGACATCTTGCTGGACTTGACTGCCCACAAGGACTCTGCTCCACCAGCCATATACCAACAGAGCCTCAATGAACTCCTTTCAAGTTTTCCTGGCTATCGTATTTATACATATGGGTCAAAGTCTGAGGATGGGAGAGTGGCTGCATCCGCAGTGTCCTCTCGCCATCCTAGACAGCCATTTAAGCACCGCCTCCCAGACCATTCATCTGTATTTAGTGCAGAACTGCAGGCAGTTCTGCTGTCACTCAAGCATGCTTATTGGTCTAGGGAAAGGAACTTCCTGATTCTGTCTGACTCTCTTTCTGCCCTGCAGGTCTTTCAGGGTGCAGGAACACACCTTCAACTGCTGGTGCAGAGTAGAGAGCTCTGCGCAGACTTGATGAAATAATATTATGACATCATTTTTATTTGGGTTCCAGAGCATGTGGGCATCGAAGGCAACAGGATCGCAGATTCTGCTGCCAACGATGCCCGCAACGACCCTGTCCTTGACGCACAGACTGTTCATAGTTGTTTTAAACCTGTGATTAGTGCGTACATTGCCCGTGAGTGGCGGTCCAAGTGGGACAAAGAGGAAGCTAACAAGCTGCATGAAGCTCTTCCTAAGGTGTGCTTTCTCAGCTCCACATCAGGCACACGTATGTTACGCACTCTTATTTATTAAAACAGGAGGAGCATCCATGGTGTTATGCCTGCAACGAGCAGTATTTTGTTAAACACTTTTTGCTGTCTTGTGCTGATCTAATTGACACAAGAAATAAACACTTCACAGCAGACTCCTTGAAGGTTTTGTTCCGGGATGTACCCCCGGGCAAGATCTTCAGTTATTCTGAGAGAGTGCAGTATTTTTCATAAGATTTGAGCATTTATAGACTATGATAATTCTATTATTTTGATCTTTTTGAGAGTGTAGACGTTTCCTTTAAAGACGTGTGACATTTTAGCATGAAATATTTTAAAGATATACTTACATTTTGTCGTAAGACCTTTCTTTTACTTTTTAGTCTGGCTGGCCAGATTTTTACCCATCCCGCCATGAGATGTCTTTAGTTGCCTGCTCGGCGTTAAACCCAAATAACTAACTAATAAATGTTTGCAAATACACTGGTTTGCTTTGTGGCTACTGCTTCTCAGAATTTGTGCTGATGCTTCTTTTGGCTTTTTTTTTGCAGGTTAAAGTTAATAATAAATGTGTCAAACAATTATCTGATTGTGTCTGCAGATCAAGAGTATCAAAGATGACATTGAATATTACGTGGAATCAAACCAAGACCCAGGCTTTGAAGAGAATGAATTTCTCTATGAAGATTTGGATCTTGATGACCTCGGTGAGTGTGAGTATCAAACCATTGTTTCTATTCAGGAGTGCTTTTTGGAGTGCTGCTTCCCCAATGCACATACCTTTGCATTGGTTCTGCTTGTAGATGCATAGTTGTGAGTATTAACCCGTGTGTTTTTGTGTGTGCTAGTTTACTCGCCTGAGTTCTCATCTGTATAATACATGATAACACTACATATATATAAACCTTACTTAACATGTCTTTGTCATTCTTTTCTTTGTTTACTGTGCACATCACTGCTTTGTTGAGAAGAAAAGCACCAGAACCACTTCAGTTTTTATCAGTTAAGTGCACTCTGTTTTACAGAAAGGTATTTTTTTTTTACTTATTATAATTCACACACTACATCAGCCAGGCAGATGAGGGTGGTATGCTGGCTGTACTGTTCTTGTCAAACAAAAAACCCCGGAGTCAGTACCATCGAGTCAGTCTGCCGTTGACAGGTTTTGTGTGTTTAAGTGCATTTAACCGATTTAGCCCCAGCACCCTACAGCAGGAGACTGACCATGATAATTCAAGGATAGTGCCAGATTAGCTTGTCTCCTGAAGGTGCCAAGCTAATCTGGCACTGCTCTTGCATTATCATGGTCAATCAACCTCCTTCAACAGGTACATAGTCGTTCAGTAACACTTTCAAAATTTGGGAAAAGCACCTGTGGGGCTAAAAGGGTTAAGTGCATTTTTTTCTCTCTCTTTTAATTTTTTTAATTTTTTTTACATATTTACCCCATACACTACTAGTGCCTGTCTCTGGATTGACAGACTTGTATAGTGGAGTGCAGGTGTAGAGGCGTAACAGTGAGCTAAAAGTAAATTGACACGCCGACGATTACAAATGTGCATTTGCCTTATGCCCAAACTGCCTTAGAAGTTCATTAGGTGTGTCAACAAGATATAACAAACACAAATGGTGCAGAAATTTTTCTTCAGATTTTGACATTAGCATTTTCTCTGTGCATATTTTTTTAACGTGGTCTACTTTTGAGTGAAATGCAAAGCAGTGATGTACATTATTTTGTACATTGTATACATTCATGTCTTTTCAATCTGGTAATGTTAAGTATGCCTGAAACGCCCGCCCCACTCCTGCAACTATCCTCCTTGTGCACCACACTCTTCCAACTGTAAACACTTGAAGATTTTTACAAATTTGCTAACAGTTGTGTCAGAATGGGATGCCAGTCATTGAGTCAAATTCATTGCGCATTTTTCCACTACTGACAAATCTCTGCACACTGACACAATTTGTAGCTGAATTGCTAACTGGGAATTGCTGTAGGTTTCACAACAGGGCAGACAAAATGTTGATGCTCACACCTTTCAACAACACCTTTTTTCAAGCATAATCAGGGTTCAAAAATTAGAAAAAGTACGGGGCCCCATGAATCATCACATGATTTACAGACAAGACAGCAAAACATAGGAATTCTCCTTCACAGGAGGAAGCAGCTTTAGCTAAAAGAAAAATAGCGAGCTGCAAACAGCAGAGTAAACGTATCGCACTAGACCACTAAGCAACAAAGAGAGGTTGATGCAATCCGTTAATTAATGGGTAGACCATCGAAAACTGATGATGTCATTGTGCATGACTTCTATTTGTGGGTGCGGGTGTGGCTGGCCAAGCCAATCCTGGAGCCACACCTGCGAACGTAGCTGTGGGGAGAGTCGACGCTGTCTATCTGCGAGCTCTGGCACTCGTGATCCGTTCGCGCCGATTGTGTTCAAAGAGCTTGCAGGCTTTCCTGGTGGTGGCACGCCAGCCAGATCTGTCTTGTGCTTGAAGTTCCTTTACCGGGAAGACGCAGTACTTGAGGCTGTCTTTTATGCAGTCTTTGAAGCGTTTCTTTGGCCGTCCTTGCTTCCTGTGGCCTTTGGAGAGTGCACCATACAGGAGTTGGCATGGCATGCGAGAATCATCCATGCGTATGACATCAGACTTGCCTACCATACGGTAGTTGGCCGTATTCATACGGATTTTAGCCTGAGAATACGATCATACGGTCAGGTCGTTAAAAATACGGTCACAACGTTTTTGGGTTTTTTGGGGTTTTTTTCTATTAAAAGACGCTCAGTTTGTTGTTACTTCCCTTGGATAAAGACATTTTATTGTGGTGTCTTCATGGGCATACATTCCATGCCTCCACTTAGAGCTAAATTTCCATGCACCCTAAGAGAGAACCTACTAAAAGGGGGGGAAGGGGTTGCAGTCGATATTGTAGTAATAAATGAAAAGAAAAAGGAGACTGCCAGTGCTAATATTTTAGGAAGATTACAAAGTAAAGTAGTTAAAAGGACTGTCAGGGGAGAGAATTGTGCATGATCGACCAGTGATCATGGGTCTATTTTGGTCAAAGCACACAAAATAGGAAAGGGGAGGGGGGAGTGCGCTATGAAAGTGACTGCTTCCCTTGGATAGTTTAGCTTTCGATGCCATTTGATTTACACCAGTGAGAAAGAATAGAATCCGATAGTTATTCATAGTAGCCAAAAATGAAACGAAGCCGTGATGCTGATCATTCTTCTGACGAACTGCCAAGCAAGTTGCTCGAAAGCACAGCTTTTTGAAAGCATACAATAAAAAGTGGCCTTGTTTGACTGTATCGTCAAAAGATCAGGATTTTACGCGATGCATATTGTGCCAAACGGATTTCACGGTGGCACATGGTGGTCGAAATGATTGTGAGAGACCTGTTTCCTCCAAAGCCCATGCCAAGATTGAAAATGCTGCCAAAGGTCAGTTCAGCATCGATGCAGGTCAGACAGTAAAAGGTTGGTTTAAGCAGCATTTTATTCACCATGAATCGACTGTTTGTAAAAAAAAAAAAACGATCTTCAGTAAAGTGACCAAGTCGGCAAGTGTCATTCTAATTATATTAACAACAAAAAAAAAGAAAAAAAAAAGAGGCAAAAATCAAAGAAAAGAGGGGGGGGGGGAAAAAAACCCACAAAGTAGGCCTACATATAAACGCAATTGAATTAAATGAACATGAAAATGATTTTTTTTCTCATTTATGGCTGGCATGTTGTAAAAATACATCGCCTTTTATAGCAAAATGCCGCATAGTAGCAGTGGTAGTATCTTTACCGGTTTACAAATCTCTTGGCTTGACTTCGCGAACGAAGATTTTATAGGAGTTGCCCATGACGTCTGCAGGCTTGTTCGTGGCTGCGGAGGCCAATCCGAGACAGGCAGGTTCGACCGCAGTGGCTGCAGGGGAAGGTATGGCCAGGGTTCTGAGCTGCGGCATCTCTGTTTTTTCTCCTGAGCCGCTTGTCCTTAAGGCTAGCTCTGTGAGAGTCCTCAAAGGAGACAGCTGCCTTGTAAATGGTGGAGCGCCAGGTGTCACGGTCCGCAGCAAGCGAAGACCACTGGTGGTGGTCGATTTGGCAGGCACTAAGTGACTTCTTGAGACAGTCTTTGTATCTCTTCTTTAGTGCCCCTCTGTCACGGTGTCCAGTAGCATCATATTTTACATGCACCAGACCGGGACGGCAGAATTATGCACCCCTGTTCCTTATGGCAACATGGAAGAGGAAGAAGGGGAAGACAGTGTTGATCAGTTTCCTGTGGCTACTATAGTGGAGGAGGAGCACTTTGCCTATATTGCGTAAACACAGCCTCTACTTTGGCAGGGTGTTACATGGTGGTGTTGTAGTCGAAGTATGATAAACACACCAGACGCACGCACGTAAGAGTTCTTTAAAATAAACCTCGTTCAGCTGCAATCCGTCACACGTGGCTTAAGGATGTAGACAATACTGGAGTAACAGTTCCAACAATATTTAATTCAGCAATGCGATATCCACACAATAATGCACTTTCAAATGCACAAACTACTGAATACAAAGTCTCTTTTGCTGTGTCCACACTACGACTCAAAGTTTCTCATACACAGCATCTCTCGCAATAAACTGCGTATCTCTACAACTGACAAAGCAAGACAATGTACTAACGGGCTTTCCCAGCACCCTCCTTATATACACTATCAAAAACTAGAATCTTCTATGGAAATCATGAACTCAAACAACCAGAACGAAACACGCAGCCGAAGCTCATTAACATAAACTTTCCAGAAACAATATATCAGGCTACGAAAACACGGCTGCTCACTTCAGCTCTAAATTCTAACGTATAATTAAGTCACATAAAAGTATGGTATCGCTATCACCTGGTAGCTCTATAAAGTACGAGAACATTCCCAAAACAAAACAAAGGGCTGCTCAATACACGCGCACAGGAAAACAAAAAGTAGCGAAAATGTTGCGATGTCAACCGACGTGACACTTACGAGGCCACTAGACAGTGCGACCCTTCTACAACGCACCGGACTAAACACAACAAAACGAAATCGGCTCTACTCACGGACAAAAGAAAAACTTACTAAAAAAAACACGAGAATCATAACCGTGATAGCTCAAATAAACAACATATCGTTGCCTACGAATAACACATGTACGCTCTCACAGGATAACACAACCACAATCGTAACACGGGGGAGGGGGGGGGGGGGGGGGGACCAAATCAAAATGCTCAGTGCACATTTATTGTATGGGTGACACTGACCAAGTCTTCAGTCCTGGAGACTGATTCAGCTTTTTCAAAATGCCAGAAAGCTGAATCTCAGAACAGCCAATCAGCCTGCCTGTCACATCTGCAAGAGGCATAAATTCTCATGAGCCCCTGCATCTGCAGGGGCTCATGAGAATTCATGTCTCTTGCTGGCCATGGATTATGGGCCGTTTTCAGTCCTTTTTTCACTGTCAGGCATGAAGTTGTTCGGATTGCCAGAGAAAACTTCAGATTCTCAGATTTCACTTGGGTGTTAGTCCAAATGGCTATTAGAGTCTTAGAATATTTGGCCCTCCCTGCTGTGTTGTATTTAAAGTTGAAGAGAAGTATTTTATGCAACACAATGTTGCATTGAAAAGGTTTTGCAGGGACTAATATTTGCGTTTGATTTACATATATATATCACTTTTGGGAATTACTTGTACAAAAGAAGAAAGGCTTTGTACCAACCTTTTTTCTTTGGGTGTGGTTTGATTTATTCTGTTTTACAAAATAGACACCTTTGATGTGACGACCGATTAGTTTCTGCATAATAATTAATATATAGGTGAACCTCAATCGTGATACCTAGGAGCCATAAGGTCTGAGCATGTTATTTGGTATTGCGCTATGTGGGCCAGCTAAAGACGTGAGTCCAAGGACCTTTATATCAGATAATGCAGGATGCTGTAGTGCACAATACTGAGGCCGACCTGTATATCCTTTGTGAGAAATGAAAGACTAGGCATCTGAATCGTCCAAAGATCTATGATTCTGGGGAGGAAAGACCCTTGGGTTTTCTGAGGCAAGAAGAAATTAGTTTCTTTAGAGAAGGAAAAGCGTTCATAATCATTGTTCTCGATGTACATTTGTATCTGTTTCTCAAATTGTAATCATATTTCTCAATGTATTTGCTGTCTCTTTCTATAACAGTGTGGTTCCCAAATGCCACCCCCCACCCCCCCTCCCCCACCCTCTTTACATCTGCCAGAGGCATAAATTCTCATGAACCCCTGCATCTGCAGAGGCTGATGAGAATTTATGTCTCTTCCTGGCTGTAGATTATGGGGCATAGTTTAGTCCATGGACCGTTTTCAGTCATTTCAATTTTGGGTAACGTCACCCATGTGTATGCATGAAATTGTTCAGGCTACCAAAGAAAACTTAGGATTCCCAGATTTCAACTGGATGTTAGTCCAAATGGTACTAGCGTGGGCAGTGGGCAGATGTTCACATCTGCACGGGACATAGACGACCCCGCCCTCCACGAGTCGCCTGCTGCCTTGCAGGCCTGGCCGCTTGGCTGCGGAAAGGCTAAGGGAGGAAACCCCTGACATCAAAGCCCCCGTGTCTCCGGGGAAGGCTTTTGAGCCAGAGACTAGGACCGGTTTACAAATAAATATGGTCAAAACTGCCATAATCTGGTTTTTAACTGCCTGGAGTACTGACAACAGTTTTTTCAGGTAGGCAAGTCTGTGACATGACCTGTCCAGCGAAGTTGTGTCTTTAAGATCAAGGCTTCAACACACACTAAGCCGGTATTGTCCAGGACTTCCAGGTTTGTCACCTTGTCTTGCCATTTAATGCCCATGAGTGAGCGCAGGGATCTCATGTTGAAACGTTCAAGTTGCTTGAGGTGCTTTCTGTACAGCGTCCATGACTCACAGCCATAGAGGAGGCTGGGGAGGACTACTGCCTTGTAGACTTTGATCTTGGTGGAGAGCTTGACGTTGTTGTTATTCAACACATGAGTGCGCAGGTTGTTATTCAACACATGAGTGCGCAGACGACCCAGGGCTTGGCTGGCTTTGCTGATGCGAGCTGCGATTTCCTTGTCGATAGTACTGTCAGAAGAGATGATACTGCCCAGGTACCTGAACTGGTCTACAGTTTTCAGCTCAGTGCCTTCGATATACACTTTGGGTGGGGGGGCTCTTGTGCCTGGGGCTGGTTGGTGCAAGACCTCGGTCTTGTTGAGACTGATGGTGAGGCCAAACAGTCGAGAGGCTTCTGAGAACCTGTTGACGATGGTCTGGAGGTCAGACTCCGTGTGCGCCATCAATGCACAGTCATCGGCAAACAGCGCCTCAAGGATCAGTCTCTCGATGGTCTTGGTCCTGGCGTTCAGTCGGCGGAGGTCAAAGAGAGAGCCGTCTAGTCTATACTTTAGGTACACTCCCTTCTCAAGGTCGCTTACTGCATGGGTCAGGACACACGTGAAGAACAGGTTGAACATCACGGGCGGCAAGAACACAACCTTGTTTGACACCGTTGGAAATGTTGAAGGGTGCGGATGTGTCGCCGTTTGACTGGACAACTCCTATCATTCCATCATGGAAGAGGCGGATGATGTTGGTGAACTTCCTGGGGCAGCTGAGCTTTGCGAGGATGACCCAAAGCGCTTCTCTGTTCACGGTGTCGAATGCTTTGGTCAGATCTATGAAGACGGCGTAGAGGTCCATGTGCTACTCAATGCATTTCTCCTGGACCTGTCTCACAGAGAAGACCATGTTGACTGCTGCGGCCGGGTCTGAAGCCACACTGAGCCTCTGGGAGTGCTTCCTCAGATACAGAGCTGATCAGCCGGTTGAGGATGACTCTCGAGGATCTTGCCAGCAATGGACAAGAGTGAGATCCCTCGGTAATTGGCTCAGTCTGCTTTGCTGCCCATGTTCTTGAACAGGGAGACGATTGCCATCTCTAAATTCCTGTGGCATGTTCTCCTCTGCCAAAATGCATGTCAGAATGTTGAGGAAGGCGTCAAAGATCTCAGGTCCAGCTGCTTTGAAGAGCTCTGCGGGAATGCCGTCCATGCCTGCAGCCTTGCCGGAGCTAGTCTGGTTGATCACTTTCTTGACCTCGTCCAGGGTAGGCGGGAGGTCAAGGTCATGCAGTGTTGGCTTATGGGGAATCATGTCCAGGGCTGTGGGGTCGACAGTGGAAGGCAGGTTCAGCAGATTCGAGAAGTGTTCTCTCCAGCGCTCAGTGATGCTGCCTTTGTCCTTCAGCAAGGTGAAGCCGTCAGAAGAAAAGAGAGGGGTTGTGCTGGGTCTGGCAGGGCCGTAGACAGCTTTCATAGTGCTGAAAAACTCCTTGGAGTTGTTGGATTCAGCAAAGTGTTCAAGTTCTTTTGCCTTGCTGTCCCACCAGGTGTCCTGCATGTTGCAGAGCTCTCTCTGGGCTTTTCTCTGGAGGTGTTTGAAGCGGTCTTTCTTGGACAAGGACTTGATGTCGTTCTGCCACACGATGAAGGCACTGCACTTTTGCTCCAGTATCTTATTGATCTCTTCATTGTTTTCATCGAACCAATCCTGGTGTACCCTCTGCTTGGGTCCAAGCACATCTTTGGCAGACTCCATCACCATCCTCTTCAACTGGTTCCACATTTCAGTTGGGTTGCCAGTCGACGGTCCATGGGCAGTTAGCAGGTCATCAAGGTGGGACTGGAAGTTTTCCTTGACGTCCGGGCGCTTCAGCTTGGCCAGGTTGAATGAAGGTCGGGTGAGCTTCGGCCTCTTCCTGTGTGCTGGTGCAATGTGCAGGTTGAGGACAGACCTACTGTGCTAAAAATAGCCAGCCACGGGTGTTTGGTGAAAAGTTCATGACCTGTGTTGGGATCACACTGATGCGCTGAGTACCTCCTACCGCTGCTTTGAGACAAAGTAGGTCTAAAAAGAAGGGGGCACTTCGGGCCCATTGACATAAAAGTAGAGGGCCCGAGGCCAAAGTAAGGGGCTTTTTGCCCCGGGCCCTTTCGAACCCTGATGATTGACATAATTGATCTTTATGTAACATGTTGATCAGTCTGAATCTTTGACCAAAAAGACAAATTTGCTGTCCATGTTGAGTTCTAAGTAAGTTTGCTAATGTTGTTTCACGTGGGTATCTTACTTACGTGTTGTGTGGTGTATGGGGGGAATCGTTGCTGTTAGCTGATATTGCAACTTTTGGATCATGTACTTCTGGCAGCCGATTGGGATATACAGGAAGCATGGTTTCCGCTTGCCAGACGAAAAATTTAATTACATGATAATACATGGCAAAGATTTTCACGCAAGTACATCTGTTCCTGCATAAAAGTTCAGCGATCATATGAACAATGAGGAGATAGTGTATTTGTAATCATGATGTCAGTCATTCCACGCCATGTAAGACACAATGAAATGAATATATGTTTAACTCTTAAAGTTAAAATCCTAGAACTAAATTTACTTGTGAATCGAAAGTCATTTAATTGAAGAGTGAAGCTGCTGTTCTGCCCTGTCTGTAGGGCTATACCACATTATGTGTACACATTATGTACAGTATGTTGATTCAGATCTATCTGATAATTTTTCTGCCCACTGGGCACCGGCCTCCACGTGGCGTGGGTGGGTAGTCTCCTCAGTCCCTAACTGAGTGGGCTAACAGAGGGGTGCCATCTTTGTCTAGGATTAGGACTTGATGTCAGCAGATATGTTGTTCAGTCTTTTTAAATGGTCCAGTTTTTAAGGAGCTGTGCTTACCCAGGTCTTACCATGTTGGATTGGTCCTTAAAAATACGCGTGAGCTTTTGGTCCTTTGGATCCCAAGTGTTTGCCGTGCTTGGAGACCCGTGTCGGGGGAGAAGAGGATCCTGGTGGCTGAAACACTCCACTTTGGCCTTGACTTCTGCCTAAACGGGAGGCTAGTCGTACCGGCCTAGTCGATCGGCTCTTGTCACGTCGAGCCCTATCCCCCTGTTGACATGCGGGTTGTTATACGGAGCACCATGCTATAGCCTCTGATGCTGATTAGGTGCTTTACACCAGTATTCCCCTGCATTCAACAGTGTGATAGAAGGCGGTGGCTCAAACGGTTCAATCGGGCTTACCCCTTGAGTATATCTTTCGGGCAGTCTCCATTGTGCGTCGGCTGGAGACCCGCCGACAATTGCACTTTCCCTTGTTGGGCTCGGTGGCGGGCGGGGACCCCCAGGGGATGAATATCTATCATACTATAATATGGAAAATATAAAAAAACCAAAACTGGCACCAAAGCGGCACATAGCCGCCGACATTGTCATTGAGAACGATAGTGACTCTTGACTGTGAGGAAGCGACACCTCAGGCGTCGGCCGCCTGGCCTCGCTTTCTCATTATCCACAGCAAAGTTAAAGAGAAGGCTGTTTCCAAGCTGCACCCTTTCCTGGTAGGGGAGACCCTCAGGAGCCGTGTTGGCAGGCCTGAGGCCCAGCGCCTCAGGTCTGGTGACTTGCTGGTAGAGTGCCGTACCTGGGCACACTCCAATGAGCTACTGAGGCTCTCCTCCATCGGAGACACTCCAGTGGAGGTCACTCCCCACAAAACAATGAATTCCTCTAGAGGAGTGATTAAAGATCAAGCATTGGCCGAACTGTCTGAAGATGAGCTTGTACGGAACCTTAAGTCACAGGGGGTGACCTACGTCAGGCGCTTCATTTCCAAACGAGGTGGTAGGGAGATCCGTCTCCCTACCATCATCCTGACGTTTGGCACCCCCACAGCTCCTACTACCATCTGGGGAGGTTACTACTCCCTAAAAGTGAAAAAGTACTTCCTCTCCTCCTCCGGTGCTTTAAGTGCCAAAAGTATGGCCATGGGCAGAAGACATGCCACCAGGCAGAGGCTCTATGCGCCCGTTGCACTAAGCCCGGACACTCTGCTGAGTCCTGCACAGCCATCCCCCTGTGTGTGAATTGCCAGGGGGCGCATATGGCTTCGGACAAGAAGTGCCCTCGTTGGATCTCCGAGTGCAGGATTCAGCTGGTGCGTGTGGAGAAGGGGCTGTCCTTTGCAGACGCAAAAAAACAGGTTGACGGTCCTGGTGAAGCTGAGGCTGCGCCAAACTCAAATAACAACTTTGTGTATACTTTCAGTGCTGCGGTGGCAGGCAAGCGCCCCACCAAAGACTTCTCTTGTCAAACCCCAACTTCTTGGTTGGGGGCGGAGCCTCGGATCCTCTCGCCCCTGGAGAGTAACCCTCCTCCGGTGGTGACGAGGAGCCAGGGAACACAGAGGGCGGACGGTACCGGTCCGGTGGCACTGCCTTCTGCTGCCCCTAAGCCTCAGCCCCCACCCAAACCTGCTAGTTTGTCAACGCCAAAGGTTTCTGGCTCTGGTCAGCCTTCTAAGGCCGCTAACTCTAGCGGCAGGACCGCTGCCCAGGACCAGAAGTCTAAGAAATCTATGGGACCGCCGTGTCCCCCTTCAAAACAAATATGCTGCATTGGAGGAGCAGATGGAGGGAGTGGAAGTTGCCGATGCTGCGGCAGCTCCACCCTCTTCATCTCCTAAGAACCAGAGGAGGCCCGGGAGCCGGCCCCCCTCTGTTTCTCCAACTCCCTCCAAGGCAAAGGAAAAAGGGGGGAAAAACTCCGCACCCCCAGATAAGACATAATCATGGACTCTCTGCTTCAGTGGAATTGTCGTGGTTTTCAAGCTAACTTTGAGGAATTACGTCTTTTAGTCAAGTGCTATAACCCCTCAGTAATATCTCTTCAGGAGACTTACCTGAAGACTTCTGACCCTGTGTCCTTTAATGGTTTTAACGTTATTCATAAAGGCTCTGAGTGGCTCTTCTCATTAGTAGCCAAATTTTATGTAGCCCCGTTAGCATCGACACCTGTCTTCAGGCTGTCGCAGCTCGGGTTACCTTGAAGAAGACCATAACCATATGCAGTATTTACCTGCCACCATCCCTGCGGGTCTGTAGTAATGATTTTTTTAATTTAGTTGATCAACTGCCCCCTCCCTTTATTCTCATGGGGGATTTTAACGGTCACGCTCACCTTTGGGGTAGTGACCACTATGATGGCAAAGGTCAGATGTTAGAAGATGATGTTAGAAGATGTTTTTTCTCAACTTAACCTGTGTGTCTTTAACAATGGTTCACCTACATACTCTAACCCAGGTTCAGGATCTAGTTCTGTTCTAGACCTCACTGTGTGTGATCCTTCTCTCATGCTGGACTTTGACTGGAAGGTTCACGATGACCTGTGTGGTAGTGACCACTTCCCAGTAGTCCTGTCATCGGTCAGCTGTGGGGAGGATCCGCCGGTGGGGCGCTGGAATCTTAAGAAAGCTAACTGGCCTCTGTTCGCCTCCCTCTGTGAGTCTCGTATTACAGAGGAGGTGATCATGTCATCTGAAGAACCTATTTCTTCTTTTACTACTATTTTGTTGGACGTAGCGGGTGAAACCATCCCTAAAACTTCCGCATCAGTCCCTGGAAAGCCGAGAGTACCATGGTTCAACGAAGAGTGCCGCAAGGCCCAAATAGCGCGCAAATCTGCTCAGCGACGTGCTTTCCGTAATCCGTCGCAAGTGAATATTTTAACCTTTAAAAGACAGAGGGCGAAAGCTCGTTACATTTTTAAACGTGAACGCCGTGCTTCCTGGAGACGCTTCGTCTCATCTTTAACTTCTCGGACTCCGTCCCAGAAAGTATGGAAGGCTGTTCGGAGAATTAGGGGCAGGGGTGGCTCGGCTTCTGTTGGCCATCTTAGAGATGGTGCCAGCTTGGTTACAGATAAAAAAGCTGTGGCCAATTTGCTTGCCTCCACCATTGCCCATAATTCTTCAACGGAGCATTATTCACCTTTCTTCCAGAGAGAGAAGGAGAAGCGAGAGTCTCGTATTGTGATTTTAAGTCCAATAACTCAGAAGACTATAATGTCCCATTTACATTATCAGAATTGCAGCAAGCTTTGCAGAAATGTAATGACTCTGCTGCTGGCCTAGATACCGTCCACTATCAATTCCTAACGCATCTGCCTGAGAGGTCACTCCTTGTACTTCTCAAGGCCTTTAACCATATCTGGAGAACTGGTCATTTTCCGCCGTCTTGGCGCCAGGCTGTGGTTGTACCAATCCCCAAGCCGGGTAAGGATCCTTCCGACCCGGGCAACTACCGGCCTATCGCTTTGACATCATGTTTATGTAAAACTATGGAGCGCCTGGTCAACGCCCGCCTGGTGTGGCATCTTGAGTCACAGGGTCTCCTCACAGACCTCCAGTGCGGTTTCCGACGCTTCCGTAGTACAACTGACCATTTAGTCCGCTTTGAATCATTTATTCGAGATTCTTTTGTCAACAAGCAGCATGTCTATGCAATTTTCTTCGATCTTGAGAAAGCGTATGACACTACCTGGAAGTATGGCATAATGTCGGACTTGTTGGACATGGGTTTTAAAGGGCACCTGCCTGTTTTTATTCACAATTTTTTGACTAACCGGTCGTTCCATGTCCGTGTGGGCTCCACCCTCTCCGACTCCTTTGAACAGGAGATGGGTGTCCCACAGGGCAGCATTCTATCTCCTGTTTTATTTAGTATTAAAATTAATAACATTGTAAAGGCCGTCAAGGATGATTCTGAATGCTCTTTGTTTGTTGACGACTTTGCTTTGTGCGCACGTGGTCGAGGACTTGCGTCCCTTGAGAGGCGCTTGCAGCTGTGCGTTGATCGCATCCAGCGGTGGGTGTCTTCTCAATGGATTCAAGTTCTCGCCCTCCAAGACTGTCTGTGTGCATTTTACTAACCAGACGAAATTTTTTCCAGAACCTAGCCTGAGCATTGCTGGAGTGCCAATTAAGGTGGCCGAGGAGGCAAAGTTTCTGGGGGTCATTTTTGACAAAAGACTTACCTTCCGCAACCATATTAATTACCTTAGAACCTCTTGTCAGAAGGCTCTCGACATTCTTCGTGTCGTCGGTCGTACTGACTGGGGTGCGGACCGTACTGTCTTACTTCGTCTGTACCGGGCCCTTGTTCGGTCCAAACTGGATTACCAAGCAGTGCAGGCACGTCCTGAGAAAGCCTTGTTGCTGTCGGGACGTTAAGCAATGTACAATCAATCAATCAATCCAAACTGGATTACGGCTCTGTGGTGTATGGCTCAGCTTCCAAGTCTGTGCTACAGCGTCTGAACACAATTCACCATCAGGGTCTGCGGATATGTCTTGGGGCCTTCAGGACGTCTCCAGTTCCTGGTCTGTATGCCGAGGCAGGGGAGCCTTCTCTCAAGCTCCGCCGCATCCGCCTCATGCTCATCTACATTCTGAAACTGAAGGCCCATCCAGACAATCCTGCCTATGATTGTGTTTTTAAACCATCGTTTGCAGAGATTTACGATACCCATCCGGGAGCTGTCCGTCCACTTTCTTTCCGTGTCCGACCTCATCTGCAGGCGGTCGGATTGGACCTGGACAGAGTTTCGGAATCCCTGCAACACATCACTCCACCTTGGCTCTTACCAGTTCCTGACATCTTGCTGGACTTGACTGCCCACAAGAAAGACTCTACTGCACCAGCCATTTACCAACAAAGCCTCAATGAACTGCTTTCAATTTTTCCTGGCTATTGTCGCATCTATACCGATGGGTCAAAGTCTGAGGATGGGAGAGTGGCTGCGGCCGCAGTGTCCTCTCGCCATCCTAGACGCCCATTTAAGCACCGCCTCCCAGACCACTCATCTGTATTTAGTGCGGAACTGCAGGCGGTTCTGCTGGCACTCAGGCATGCTTATCGATCTAGAGAAAGGAACTTCCTGATTCTGTCTGACTCTCTTTCTGACCTGCAGGCCCTTCAGGGCACGGGAAATGACCACCCACTGCTGGTGCAGATCAGAGAGCTCCACGCGGACTTGATGAAGGAATATTATGATATCATTTTTATTTGGGTGCCAGGGCATGTGGGCATCGAAGGCAACAGGATCGCAGATTCTGCTGCCAACGATGCCCGCAATGACCCTGTCCCTGACACACGGACTGTTTATAGTGATTTTAGACATGTGGCTAGTGCGTACATAGCCCGTGAGTGGCAGTCCGAGTGGGACAAAGAGGAAGCTAACAAGCTGCATGAAGCCCTTCCTAAGTTGTCCGACGGTCTACCGTATCGCTGCGGCAGCCGCCGTGAGGAGACGGTCCTGGCTCGGCTCCACATTGGCCACACGTATGTTACGCACTCTTATTTACTTAAACAGGAGCAGCGTCCATGGTGTTATGCCTGCGACGAGCAGTACTCTGTTCAACACTTTTTGTTGTCTTGTGCTGATCTAATCGACACAAGGTATAACCATTTCACGGCAGACTCCTTGAAGGTTTTGTTCCGGGATGTGCCCCCGGACAAGATCTTCAGTTTTCTGAGAGAGTGCCATATTTTTAATAAGATTTGAGCGTTTATAGATTATGATGTTTCTATTATTTTGACCTGTTTGAGAGTCTTTCGACGTTTTCTTTAAAGACCTGTGCGACATTTTAGCCTGACATATTTTTAAGGTATATTTACATCATGTCTTGAGACCTTTCTTTTAGTCTGGCTGACCAGATTTTTACCCTTCCCGCCGTGAGATGGCCTTAGTTGCCTGCTCGGCGTTAAACCCAAATAACTAACTAACCCATGAGTGGCAGTCCGAGTGGGACAAAGAGGAAGCTAACAAGCTGCATGAAGCTCTTCCTAAGTTGTCCGACGGTCTACCTTATCGCTGCGGCAGCCGCCGTGAGGAGACTGTCCTGGCTCGGCTCCACATCGACCACACGTATGTTACGCACTCTTATTTACTTAAACAGGAGGAGCGTCCATGGTGTTATGCCTGCGACGAGCAGTACTCTGTTCAACACTTTTTGTTGTCTTGTGCTGATCTAATCGACACAAGGTATAACCATTTCACGGCAGACTCCTTGAAGGTTTTGTTCCGGGATGTGCCCCTGGACAAGATCTTCAGTTTTCTGAGAGAGTACTTACTTACTTACTTACGCCTGTCACCCCTACCCGGGTATAGGCCGTCGACGAGAGACCTCCAGCAACTCCTGTCCTGTGCTTCTCCTTCGATTCTACTCCAGGTGGTTCCCAGTCTCTTGATGTCTGCTTGGAGGTCTCGACGCCAGGAGTTTCTCGGCCTACCTCTTTTCCTCTTTCCCTGGGGGTTCCATGACAATGCCTGCCTAGTGATACTGAAAGCTGGCTTTCTCAGACTGTGACCGATCCATCCCCATCTTCTTCGCCCAATTTCATTCTCTGCTGTTATCTGCTCTGTTCTCTCCCAGAGTCTGACGTTGCTGATCTTCTCTGGCCAGTGGATTTTCAAAATTCTTCTAAGGCAACTGTTCATGAAGGTCTGTACTCTGTTGACTGTGGTTTTTGTCAATCTCCATGTCTCTGCTCCATATAGGAGAACTGCTTTTACATTGGAGTTGAAAATCCGGACTTTGGTGTGTTGTGACAGCTCTCTGGAACTCCACACTTTTTTCAACTGGAGAAAGGCTGCTCTGGCTTTACCGATTCGTGCTCTGACATCTGCATCAGTGCCGCCTTTTTTGTCTATGATGCTCCCGAGATAGGTGAAGGACTCCACCTCCTCCAACGGGGTGCCAGCAAGCAAGACTGGTTCTTCCCTGGTTGTGTTCAGCCTCATTGTCTTTGTTTTCTGTTTGTGAATGGTGAGGCCCACTTGGGACGAGATGTCAGCAAGCCTCGTGGTCTTGTCCTGCATTTGTTGATGAGTGTGGGACAGTAATGCCAAGTCGTCTGCAAAATCGAGGTCGTCGAGCTGTGTCCACAGTGTCCACTGTATTCCACTTCGTCTGTGCTCTGTGGTCATCTTCATGACCCAGTCTATGGCCAGTAGGAAGAGGAACGGAGACAGCAGACACCCCTGCCTGACACCAGTTCTGACCTGGAGCTCTCTGGTGAACTGCCCTTCGTGGATCACGCGACATGTCATGCCATCATAGCTGCTCTTGATCAGGCGGACGAGCTTTGTGGGTACACCGTAGTGTCGTAGGAGTTTCCACAGAGTCTCTCGGTCCACGCTGTCAAATGCTTTCTCATAATCCACAAAGTTGACGTACAGCGGGGAGCTCCACTCCAGAGACTGTTCCACGATGATGCGGAGAGTGGCGATCTGGTCTGTACATGATCGGTTCTTCCTGAATCCTGCTTGCTGGTCTCTCAGCTGGGGGTCAACGGAGCTCTTCATTCTCTCTAGGATGATCCTGTTGAAGACCTTTCCTGGTACTGACAGCAAGGTGATTCCTCTGTAGTTGGAACACTTGCTGAGGTCGCCTTTCTTGGGAAGCTTGATTAGGTACCCCTCCTTCCAGTCAGCTGGCATCACCTCCTCTTCCCAGATCTTTCCAAACAGTGGGTACAGCATCTCAACTGTTGTCTCTAGGTCTGCTTTCAGAGACTCCGCTGGGATGCCATCTGGCCCTGCTGCCTTGCCATTCTTCAAAAATGCCACTGCTTTTCTGATCTCTTCCCGGCTGGGTCTGTCACAGCTGATGGGTAGGTCGGTCTCTGCCGGCTGGATGTCGGGGGGGTCGGGGGGTCGGGTGGGCCAGGTCTGTTCAGTAACTCTTCAAAATACTCGGCTCATCTGTCGAGTTGGTCTGCTCTGTCTGCAATAGGCTTGCCTTCTTTGTCTTTTACTGGTCTTTCTGTATGGCCATACTTACCCGACAATCTTCTGGTAATGTCGTAGAGCCGTTTCATGTTGCCGCTGCCTGCTGCCTTTTCTGCCTCTGCTGCCAGGCTGTCTGTGTAGGCCCTCTTGTCTGCCCTGATACTCCTCTTTTCTGAGAGAGTGCCATATTTTAAATAAGATTTGAGCGTTTATAGATTATGATGTTTCTATTATTTTGACCTTTTGAGAGTCTTTCGACGTTTTCCTTTAAAGACCTGTGCGACATTTTAGCCTGACATATTTTTAAGGTATATTTACATCATGTCTTAAGACCTTTCTTTTAGTCTGGCTGACCAGATTTTTACCCTTCCCGCCGTGAGATGGCCTTAGTTGCCTGCTCGGCGTTAAACCCAAATAACTAACTGACTGATAATTTTTCTCCTTGGAAACATTAAATTAAAGAAATTAAATGGAAATTTGTGTAGGTTGTTTTCTGATTTTATAGTTGGCATGTTTGTGTTTTAAGCACTTTCCGACTTACTTGTTCATTTAGATATACTAACCTAAAGATTTCCCTATCGGTACGTTGTACCTTAATTAAATTATATATATTGATCACTGTCTGACATAGGTAAAACAAAGCCTTTTTCTTTACCTTGGGGACCTAGATATATTGTGTTTAAAAAATAATTGTAACAACAAATATTTTGTTAACTTTATTCAGGACTGTATATATTTTGTTAACTTTATTCAGGACTGGTGTAGTGTTTTGGCTCATGTGCGAAGAAAAGTGAGTATGTTTTGGGCCAGTGGTCGTCTGGTAAACTTTAACGTTGGCATTTTCTCGGAGACTATACAAGCCACAGTCTTCAAATTGGCCCAAGGATACTTTGTGGCAAGACCTTTCTAAACATCAATTTGAGTGACCTCTCAAAGGTCAAGGTCACAGGAGATCAGGAAATAAGTATAAAAAAAAGCTATATTTTGACATAGATTATTTTTTCTCAAACACTATTCACAACTTCAAACCCAAACTTACAAAGATACAAATGATACCTGATGGTAAGACCATTCTATGCATACTAATTTGGTTGATTCCTCAGAAAGGTCAAGGGTCACAGGAGTTGAGAAAATAGCCATATTTTGACACGTTTTTTTTCTCAAATACTATTCTCAACTTCAAACCCAAACTTGCTAAAGAGATACCTGCTGGTAAGACCTATCTATGTATACTAATTTCAATGACCCCTTGGAAAGGTCAAGGGTCACGAGCTGAGGAAATAAGGTCAAAAATAGCCATATTTTGACAAAAGATGATTTTTTTTTTCCTCAAATGCTATTCACAACTTCAAACCCAAATTTGGTACAGAGATGCCTGATGGGAAGACCTATCTATACATACTAATTTGGATGACCCCTCAAAAAGGTCAAGGGTCACAAGAGGCCGGCAAATGCGTGTAAAATGCCAATTTCTTATAAAATTGTATGTATTATCAACACTATTCAAATTTTTCAATCAAATTTGGCACAAAGGCAGCTGATGATAAGACCCTCTTATGCATACTAATTTAGTCGACTCATCGGCAAGGTCAAGGGTCACGGGGTTTTAACAGATGTGTGAAAAATGCTTACATTTTGAGAGAACATGGATTTTGCTCGTGCTTATTGTCACAAAGTTCACACATGTAAATCGGTCATACATGTGAGCCATAATGGCTTTGATTTTCTTGTTTTTTTAAATCATAGTGTCACCATGACCAAGCAATGACAGTAAAAAAACCCATCTTTTTATTTATGTATAAACAGCTTTTTATTTGTGTGTAAACAGCTTAATTAAAGGAACTGCTCTATCCGTCCATGGCTGGTTTTGAGTTCAATTGCTAATATTGAACTATACAACTGGTGCTCAATGTTGTGTTGCCTCAATGAAGACTTGACTACCCTCCTCTTCACGATCCATTTGAGTAGGCACACATAACAGAAGTGTGCTATTTCCCTTTGTGCGCAACGGGGAACTGTATCCAAAGTAGATGGGAGAAGAAGAGCAGAAAAGTCTTTCATTTTACAACATTCAGACTTTATATGTTGAGTTTGTGCAGCAATTATGTAAGATATACGAGGAACAGTTACAAAAGAGATCTTAGAAACTATTAACCCTTATCATTCGGAATACACCAGTGTGTGAAATAAGTTTGACTAAAATAGTTCAAGGGTAGTGCCAGAATAGCTTGGCGCCTCTAGGATTCTGGCACCACCCTTGAACTCAAACCATATGAGCCAGTGACAGAAGGTGGGCCTCACAGAGGCCATGCATTGTGCAAAATTAAGATTTATATTTGGTATATTTGGTTATGCTCCCTTAAAACTATAGTGTTTGCACTATCTAAAACCATACATAAAAAGATACTTGAGTTGCAGGTGTTTCGTAGGCATGTAAAAAATGGTGGTCAAGTGGAAGTAGTTGAACGTGACACAGGACATGACTTCCTTTAAAATCCTTCTCAATTTACATAATCATTAGCAACTTTTAAATGTTTTTTTAAATTTTTATATTGTATATATAAACATGCTAAAATGCATCAGAAAAGTGTAAGTCTTCAAGAATGTTATAAAGTAAGCACAGAAAATTTAGTAAAGTTTCATGTCCTGCGTCACATACGACATATACTGGATACAAATACAATAGAGAAAGAACAAGTACAGAGTTAATGAAGAAATACAACTTTTTATTTCAAAACAATGTTTACCAGCCAAACTGTACATAAAATTTTGTTGGTATCAGTGGTGACAGTGGTTTTTTTTTTTTTTTTTACAGAATGAGTATGTTGAACATGATGAAATATGAGGACATGAGAAACAGCAACAATTAAATGCTTTCTTACCTCAAAAGCACTTCGTAAAAAAAAAAAATCAAGTTCAAAGGCCTATTTCTTAGCATTACAGTCCATATTAAAGGTATTATTGGCATATATATACTGGTCTTGAGCAAAAAGCATATGTTGTATGTGATGAAATCTGTGAGGACATGAAAAAAGACCACCAAAGCATTTTTCTACTCGCAACCACTTGAAACTATATTTTCTTTTTCAACTACTGTTTCTCAACATAAAATCTCATAAATGAAGACAAGAACATGGTTTGATACATCATTTGTGCATAATACATGATGAAATCTTGGCGTACATGTAGAGTATTCAAAACATTTAGTCTACTCACATAAATATGCAATCACAAAAGCTCATTTCTAACCACTCTTTGTGAGCATACCATCCTATAACTGAAGAAATGTTACTTACTTACTTACTTACGCCTGTCACCCCTACCCGGGTATAGGCCGTCGACGAGAGACCTCCAGCAACTCCTGTCCTGTGCTTCTCCTTCGATTCTACTCCAGGTGGTTCCCAGTCTCTTGATGTCTGCTTGGAGGTCTCGACGCCAGGAGTTTCTCGGCCTACCTCTTTTCCTCTTTCCCTGGGGGTTCCATGACAATGCCTGCCTAGTGATACTGGAAGCTGGCTTTCTCAGACTGTGACCGATCCATCCCCATCTTCTTCGCCCAATTTCATTCTCTGCTGTTATCTGCTCTGTTCTCTCCCAGAGTCTGACGTTGCAGATCTTCTCTGGCCAGTGGATTTTCAAAATTCTTCTAAGGCAACTGTTCATGAAGGTCTGTACTCTGTTGACTGTGGTTTTTGTCAATCTCCATGTCTCTGCTCCATATAGGAGAACTGCTTTTACATTGGAGTTGAAAATCCGGACTTTGGTGTGTTGT
Organism: Semisulcospira habei; assembly: GCA_036245525.1. Lineage (NCBI taxonomy): Eukaryota > Metazoa > Mollusca > Gastropoda > Semisulcospiridae > Semisulcospira > Semisulcospira habei. Next base: position 94,093,876 of record BTPG01000008.1, on the reverse strand, counting down.
GACAGCTCTCTGGAACTCCACACTTTTTTCAACTGGAGAAAGGCTGCTCTGGCTTTGCCGATTCATGCTCTGACATCTGCATCAGTGCTGCCTTTTTTGTCTATGATGCTCCCGAGATAGGTGAAGGACTCCACCTCCTCCAACGGGGTGCCAGCAAGCAAGACTGGTTCTTCCCTGGTTGCGTTCAGCCTCATTGTCTTTGTTTTCTGTTTGTGAATGGTGAGGCCCACTTGGGACGACATGTCAGCAAGCCTCATGGTCTTGTCCTACATTTGTTGATGAGTGTGGGACAGTAATGCCAACTTACTTTACTTACTTACGCCTGTCACCCCTACCCGGGTATAGGCCGTCGACGAGAGACCTCCAGCAACTCCTGTCCTGTGCTTCTCCTTCGATTCTACTCCAGGTGGTTCCCAGTCTCTTGATGTCTGCTTGGAGGTCTCGACGCCAGGAGTTTCTCGGCCTACCTCTTTTCCTCTTTCCCTGGGGGTTCCATGACAATGCCTGCCTAGTGATACTGGAAGCTGGCTTTCTCAGACTGTGACCGATCCATCCCCATCTTCTTCGCCCAATTTCATTCTCTGCTGTTATCTGCTCTGTTCTCTCCCAGAGTCTGACGTTGCTGATCTTCTCTGGCCAGTGGATTTTCAAAATTCTTCTAAGGCAACTGTTCATGAAGGTCTGTACTCTGTTGACTGTGGTTTTTGTCAATCTCCATGTCTCTGCTCCATATAGGAGAACTGCTTTTACATTGGAGTTGAAAATCCGGACTTTGGTGTGTTGTGACAGCTCTCTGGAACTCCACACTTTTTTCAACTGGAGAAAGGCTGCTCTGGCTTTACCGATTCGTGCTCTGACATCTGCATCAGTGCCGCCTTTTTTGTCTATGATGCTCCCGAGATAGGTGAAGGACTCCACCTCCTCCAACGGGGTGCCAGCAAGCAAGACTGGTTCTTCCCTGGTTGCGTTCAGCCTCATTGTCTTTGTTTTCTGTTTGTGAATGGTGAGGCCCACTTGGGACGAGATGTCAGCAAGCCTCGTGGTCTTGTCCTACATTTGTTGATGAGTGTGGGACAGTAATGCCAAGTCGTCTGCAAAATCGAGGTCGTCAAGCTGTGTCCACAGTGTCCACTGTATTCCACTTCGTCTGTGCTCTGTGGTCATCTTCATGACCCAGTCTATGGCCAGTAGGAAGAGGAACGGAGACAGCAGACACCCCTGCCTGACATCAGTTCTGACCTGGAGCTCTCTGGTGAACTGCCCTTCGTGGATCACGCGACATGTCATGCCATCATAGCTGCTCTTGATCAGGCGGACGAGCTTTGTGGGTACACCGTAGTGTCGTAGGAGTCTCCACAGAGTCTCTCGGTCCACGCTGTCAAATGCTTTCTCATAATCCACAAAGTTGACATACAGCGGGGAGCTCCACTCCAGAGACTGTTCCACGATGATGCGGAGAGTGGCGATCTGGTCTGTACATGATCGGTTCTTCCTGAATCCTGCTTGCTGGTCTCTTAGCTGGGGGTCAACGGAGCTCTTCATTCTCTCTGTCTGTAGACGTTTCTTTTCCAGACGTGCGACATTTTAGCCTGAGATTTTTAATCTATATTTACATCTTGTCTTAAGACCTTGCTTTTAGTCTGGCTGACCAGTTTTTACCCATCCCGCCGTGAGATGGCCTTAGTCGCCTGCTCGGCGTTAAACCCAAATAACTAACCAAATCTTCATTCTCTCTAGGATGATCCTGTTGAAGACCTTTCCTGGAGCCTACCCGGCACCGGCCTCCACGTGGCGTAGGTGGGTAGTCCGCTCAGTCCCTGACTGAGTGGGCTAGCGGACGGGTGCCATCTTTGTCCAGGATTAGGACTTGATGTCAGCAGATATGTTGTTCAGCCTTTTCACTGGTCCGGTTTTTAAGGAGCTGTGCTAACCTAGGTCGTACCATGTTGGATTGGTCCTTAAAAATACTCGTGACTTTTTGGTCCTTTGGATCCCAAGTGTTTGCCGTGCTTGGAGACCCGTGTCGGGGGAGAAGAGGATCCTGGTGGCTGAGGTTCCCTTTGGGCTGCGGCTCACTGGTGCCAACACTCCACTTCGGCCTTGACTTCTACCTAAACGGGAGGCTAGTCGTACCGGCCTAGTCAATCGGCTCTTGTCACGTTGAGCCCTATCCCACTGTTGACATGCGGGTTGCTATACGGAGCACCATGCTATAGCTTCTGCTGCTGATTAGGTGCTTTACGCCAGTATTCCCCTGCATTCAACGGTGTGATAGAAGGCGGTGGCTCAAACGGTTCAATCGGGCTTACCCCCTTGAGTATATCTTTCGGGCAGTCTCCATTGTGCGTCGGCTGGAGACCCGCCGACAGTTGCACTTTCCCTTGTTGGGCTCGGTGGCGGGCGGGGACCCCCGGGGGATGAATATCTCTACTAATATAATATGGATAAAACCAAAAAACCAAAACTAGCACAGAAACGGCGCATAGACACCGACATTGCACATGACAGTGATTCTGACTGTGAGGAAGCGACGCCTCAGGCGTCGGCCGTATGGCCTCGCTTCCTCATTGTCCATAGCAAGGTGAAGGAGAAACCAGTTACCAAGCTGCATCCTTTTCTGGTGGGGGAGACCCTCAGGAGCCGTGTTGGCAGGCCTGACGCCCAGCGCCTCAGGTCTGGTGACTTGCTGGTGGAGTGCCGTACTCGGGCACACTCCAGCAGGCTACTGGGGCTCTCTTCCATCGGAGACACTCCTGTGGAAGTCACACCCCACAAAACTATGAATTCGTCAAGAGGCGTAATCAAAGATCAAGCTTTAGCAGAACTGTCAGAAGATGAACTTGTAAGGAACCTTAAGTCTCAGGGGGTGACTTGCGTCAGGCGCTTCGCTTCCAAGCGAGGTGGTGGGGAGATCCGTCTCCCTACCATCATCCTGACGTTTGGCACCCCCACCCCTCCAACTACCATCTGGGGAGGATACTACTCCCTGAGAGTGAAAAAGTACGTCCCTCTTCCCCTCCGGTGCTTTAAGCCCCCACCCGGGTCTGCCCTGGGGGACTTGGGTGGGGTTAGGTATTTTTTAGTTCCCAGGGTCACCCTGGTCAGCCCCACAGGGTGGGTTTTTCTCTCTATTCTGGGGCATGTGTTTCTGTCTACCCTTTGTCCATTCACCTGTATTTGCCTTTTTAAAACTCTCCCTACTGTCTGCACTGCCTGTAGCTCTTGATATTGGATGTGTGTTGCTAAATGGTCTGAGCTTTATTTAGGCCCCATGTGTTAGGTTTATTTAATGTATTTGACCGGCTGGCGACATACATTCAATGTTCTGTTTATTTTTTTTTTTCACAAGCAGTGCAGGCACGTCCTGAGAAAGCCTTGTTGCTGTCGGGACGCTAAGCAATGTACAATCAATCCGGTGCTTTAAGTGCCAAAAGTATGGCCATGGGCAGAAGACATGCCGTCAGGCAGAGGCTTCATGCGCCCGTTGCACTAGGCCTGGACACTCTGCTGAGTCCTGCACAGCCACCCCCCTGTGTGTGAATTGCCAGGGGGCGCATATGGCTTCGGATAAGAAATGCCCTCGTTGGATATCCGAGTGCAAGATTCAGCAGGTGCGTGTGGAGAAGGGGCTGTCCTTTCTGGATGCCAAAAAACTGGTTGAAGGCCCTGGTGCAGCTGCGGCTGCCCCAACCTCTAACACCTCAGTGTATACTTTTAGTGCAGCGGTGGCAGGCAAGCGCCCCACCAAAGACTTTTCATGTCAGACCCCAACTTCTTGGTTGGGGGCGGAGCCTCGGCTCATCTCGCCCCTGGAGAGTAACCCTCCTCCGGTGGTGACAAGGAGCCAGGGAACGCAGAAGGCGGACACTGCCGGTCCGGTTGTGCCGCCTTCTGTTGCCCCTAAGCCTCAGCCCCCACCCAAACCTGTTAGTCAGTCAACTCCAAAGGCTTCTGGCTCTGGTCAGCCTTCTAAGGCCGCTAACTCTAGCGGCAGGAACGCTGCCCAGGACCAGAAGCCTAAGAAATCTATGGGACCGCTGTGCGCACGGGCCCAGAAGGGGAACACAGATGTGCCCCTTCAAAACAAATATGCTGCACTGGAGGAGCGGATGGAGGGAGTGGAAGTTGTTGTTGCTGATGCTGCGGCAGCTCCACCCCCTTCCTCTCCGAAGAACCAGAGGAGGCCCGGGAGCCGGCCCCCCTCTGTTTCTTCAACTCCTTCCAAGGTAAAGGAAAAAGGGGGGAAAAACTCCTTACCCCCAGATCAGACTTAATCATGGACTCTTTGCTTCAGTGGAATTGTCGTGGTTTTCGAGCTAACTTTGAGGAATTACGTCTTTTAGTCAAGTTCTATAACCCCTCAGTCATATCTCTTCAGGAGACTTACCTGAAGACTTCTGACCCTGTGTCTTTTAATGGTTTTAATGTTATACATAAAGGCTCTGATTCGGAGAGGCGCTCGGGTGGAGCAGCTCTTCTCATTAGTAGCCAAATTTTATGTAGCCCCGTTAGCATCGACACCTGTCTTCAGGCTGTCGCTGCTCGGGTTACCTTAAAAAAGACCATAACCATATGCAGTATTTACCTGCCACCATCACTGCGGGTCTGTAGCAATGATATTTTTCACTTAGTAGATCAACTGCCCCCTCCCTTTATTCTCATGGGGGATTTTAACGGTCATGCTCACCTTTGGGGTAGTGACCACTATGATGGCAGAGGTCAGATGTTAGAAGATGTTTTTTCTCAACTTAACCTGTCTTTAACGATGGCTCACCTACATACTCTAACTCAGGTTCCGGATCTAGTTCTGTTCTAGACCTCACTGTGTGTGATCCTTCTCTCATGCTGGACTTTGACTGGAAGGTTCACGACGACCTGTGTGGTAGTGACCACTTCCCAGTAGTCCTGTCATCGGTCAGCTGTGAGGAGGATTCGCCGGTGGGGCGCTGGAATCTCAAGAAAGCTAACTGGTCTCTGTTTGCCTCTCTCTGTCAGTCTCGTCTTACAGAGGAGGTGGTCATGTCAGCTGAAGAACCTGTTTCTTGTTTTACTTCTATTTTGTTGGAGGTTGCAGGTGAAACCATCCCTAGAACTTCCACATCACTCCCTCGGAAGCCGAGAGTACCATGGTTCAATGAAGAGTGCCGCAAGGCCCAAACAATGCGCAAATCTGCTCAGCGACGTGCATTTCGTAATCCGTCGCAAGCAAATATTTTAACCTTTAAAAGACAGCGGGCGAAAGCCCGTTATATTTTTAAACGTGAACGCCGTGCTTCCTGGAGACGCTTCGTCTCATCTTTATCTTCTAGGACTCCGTCCCAAAAAGTCTGGAAGGCTGTTCGAAGAATTAGGGGCAGGGGTGGCTCGGCTTCTGTCGGCCATCTTAGAGATGGTGCCAGTTTGGTCACAGATAAAAAGGCTGTGGCCAATTTACTTGCCTCCACCATTGCCCATAATTCTTCAACAGAGCATTATTCACCTTTCTTCCAGAGAGAGAAGGAGAAGCGAGAATCTTGTGCTTGTGATTTTATATCGGATAACTTGGAAGACTATAATGCCCCTTTTACGTTTTCAGAATTGCAGCAAGCCATGCAGAAATGTACTGACTCTGCTGCTGGATTAGATACCATCCATTATCAGCTCATAACACATCTGCCTGAGGATTCACTCCTTGTACTTCTCAAGGCCTTTAACCATATCTGGATAACCGGTCATTTTCCGCCATCTTGGCGCCAGGCTGTGGTTGTGCCAATTCCCAAGCCGGGTAAGGATCCTTCCGACCCGGGCAACTACCGGCCAATAGCTTTGACATCATGTTTATGTAAAACTATGGAACGCTTGGTCAACGCCCGACTGGTGTGGCATCTTGAGTCACAGGGTCTCATCACAGACCTCCAGTGCGGTTTCCGGCGCTTCCGTAGTACAACTGACCATTTGGTCCGCTTTGAGTCTTTTATCCGAGATGCTTTTGTCAACAAGCAGCATGTCTATGCAATTTTCTTTGATCTTGAAAAGGCATATGACACTACCTGGAAGCATGTCTGATTTGTCGGACATGGGTTTTAAAGGGCATCTGCCCGTTTTTATTCACAATTTTTTGTCCAACAGGTCGTTCCATGTCCGTGTGGGCTCCACCCTCTCCGACTCCTTTGAACAGGAGATGGGTGTCCCGCAGGGCAGTATTCTATCTCCTGTTTTATTTAGCATTAAAATAAATAACATTGTAAAGGCCGTCAAGGATGATTCTGAATGCTCTTTGTTGGTGGACGACTTTGCTTTGTGTGCACGAGGTCGAGGACTTGCGTCCCTTGAGAGGCGCTTGCAGCTGTGCGTTGATCGCATCCAGGGGTGGGTGTCTCTCAATGGATTCAGATTCTCGCCCTCCAAGACAGTCTGTGTGCATTTTACTAACCAGACGAATTTTTTTCCAGAACCTAGCCTGAGCATTGCTGGAGTGCCAATTAAGGTGGCTGAAGAGGCAAAGTTTTTGGGGGTCATCTTTGACAAAAGATTGACCTTCTGCAACCATGTTAACTACCTTAGAACCTCTTGTCGGACGGCCCTCGACATTCTTCGTGTCGTTGGTCGTACTGACTGGGGTGCAGACCGCATCGTCTTACTTCGACTGTACCGGGCCCTTGTTCGGTCCAAACTGGATTACGGCTCTGTGGTATATGGCTCGGCTTCCAAGTCTGTTCTGCAGCGTCTGAACACAATTCACCATCAAGGTCTGCGCATATGTCTGGGAGCCTTCAGGACATCTCCAGTTCCTAGTCTGTATGCAGAGGCAGGGGAGCCTTCTCTAAGGCTCCGCCGCATCCGCCTCATGCTCAGCTACGTTCTGAAGCTGAAGGCCCATCCAGAAAATCCTGCCTATGATTGTGTTTTTAACCCGTCGTTTGCAGAGATTTACGATGCCCATCCGGGAGCTGTCCGTCCACTTTCCTTCCGTGTCCGACCTCATCTGCAGGCGGCCGGAGTGGACCTGGACAAAGTTTCGGAATCTCTGCAACACGTCACTCCACCCTGGCTACTACCAGTTCCTGACATCTTGCTGGACTTGACTGCCCACAAGAAGGATTGTACTCCACCAGCCATATACCAACAGAGCCTCAATGAACTCCTTTCAATTTTTCCTGGCTATTGTCGTCTTTATACGGATGGGTCCAAGTCTGAGGATGGAAGAGTGGCTGCGGCTGCAGTGTCCTCTCGCCATCCTAGACGCCCATTTAAGCTCCGTCTCCCTGACCATTCCTCTGTATTTAGTGCAGAACTGCAGGCCATTCTGCTAGCACTCAAGCATGCCTATCAGTCTCAGGAAAGGAACTTCCTGATTCTGTCTGACTCTCTTTCTGCCCTGTAGGCCTTTCAGGGCGCGGGAACAGACCATCCACTGCTGGTGCAGATTAGAGAGCTCTACGCGGACTTGATGAAGGAATATTATGACATCATTTTTATTTGGGTCCCAGGCCATGTGGGCATCGAAGGCAACAGAATCGCAGATTCTGCTGCCAACAGTGCCCGCAGTGACCCTGTCCCTGACACACAGACTGTCTATAGTGATTTTAAACCTGTTATTAGTGCGTACATAGCCCGCGAGTGGCAGTCCGAGTGGGACAAAGAGGAAGGGAACAAGCTTCATGAAGCTCTTCCTAAGTTGTCTGACAGTCTACCTTTCCGCTGCGGCAGCCGCCGTGAGGAGACTGTCCTTGCTCGGCTCCACATCGGGCACACATATGTTACGCACTCTTACTTACTTAAACAGGATGAGCGTCCATGGTGTTTTGCCTGTGATGAGCAGTTTTCTGTTCGACACTTTTTGCTGTATTGTGCTGACCTAATTGACACCAGATATAAACACTTCACAGCAGACTCCTTGAAGGTTTTGTTCCGGGATGTTCCTCCGGACAAAATCTTCAATTTTTTGAGAGAATGCAATATTTTTAACAAGATCTGAGCATTCATAGACTATGTGAATTATTTTATTTGCCCTTTTTGAGAGTCTGTAGACGTTTCTTTTCCAGACATGTGCGACATTTTAGCCTGAGATTTTTAATCTATATTTACATCTTGTCTTAAGACCTTGCTTTTAGTCTGGCTGACCAGATTTTTACCCATCCCGCCGTGAGATGGCCTTAGTCGCCTGCTCGGCGTTAAACCCAAATAACTAACTAACTAACCTTTCCTAGTACTGACAGCAAGGTGATTCCTCTGTAGTTGGAACACTTGCTGAGGTCGCCTTTCTTGGGAAGCTTGATTAGGTACCCCTCCTTCCAGTCAGCTGGCATCACCTCCTCTTCCCAGATCTTTCCAAACAGTGGGTACAGCATCTCAACTGTTGTCTCTAGGTCTGCTTTCAGAGATGGGATGCCATCTGGCCCTGCTGCTTTGCCATTCTTCAAAAATGCCACTGCTTTTCTGATCTCTTCCCGGCTGGGTCTGTCACAGCTGATGGGTAGGTCGGTCTCTGCCGGCTTGATGTCGGGGGGGTCGGGTGGGCTAGGTCTGTTCAGTAACTCTTCAAAATACTCGGCCCATCTGTCGAGTTGGTCTGCTCTGTCTGCAATAGGCTTGCCTTCTTTGTCTTTTACTGGTCTTTCTGTATGGCCATACTTACCCGACAATCTTCTGGTAATGTCGTAGAGCTGTTTCATGTTGCCGCTGCCTGCTGCCTTTTCTGCCTCTGCTGCCAGGCTGTCTGTGTATGCCCTCTTGTCTGCCCTGATACTCCTCTTCACCTCGCGGTTGGCTTCCGAGTATTCCCCCTGTGCCCTTACTTTGGCTGCTCTCGTGCGACTGTTGTTGACCGCTGCTTTTTTCTGCTTCCTCGCTTCTATCTTCTTCAAGGTCTGTGCCGACAGCCAGTCCTTGTGGTGGTGTTTCCTGAACCCTACAGTGTCTTTGCAGGTTGAGTTCAGCGCCTCTCTAACTGCCTTCCACTGCTGCTCTGTGGTGACCGCCTCCTCTTCATTTACTAGCTCCTGTAGCGCTTGAAACCGGTTGGACAGCACCAGTTTGAACTCTTCTCTAACTCCAGTTTCTCTCAGGAGGCCTACATTATAGCGCTGTCTTCTTGTTGTCTCTGTGCGGCTTTTCTTTAGCTTGAGCTTCATTCTTAAGGTAAGCAGATGGTGGTCTGAGGCGACATCTGCTCCCCTCCTCACTCGAACATCTTGAAGGGATCTTCTAAATTTCTTGCTAATGCAGATATGGTCTATTTGGTTCTCTGTTGTATGGTCAGGTGAGACCCAAGTTGCTTTGTGTATTCTTCTGTGTGGGAAGATGCTGCCTCCAATGACAAGTCGGTTTAGAGCACAAAAGTCTACAAACCTCTCCCCGTTCTCACTCATCTCCGAGCCTAGTCCCTGTCTCCCCATCACCTCTTCGTATCCGGTGTTGTCCTCCCCTATTTTGGCATTAAAATCGCCCATGACGATGGTGATGTCTCGCTCCGCACATTTGTCCACGGCACTCTGGAGTCGGTCGTAGAACTCTTGTTTCTCTTCCTTGTCACTGTCATTGGTGGGCGCATAACACTGGATGACGTTCAGTTTGAGCTTTTTCTTGGTTCTAAAGGCTGCTGTGATAATTCTTGGCCCAAGAGGTTCCCAGCCCATCAGCGCTCTCTGTGCCACTGGTGACAGCATGAGTGCTACTCCTTCTGTATGGGGGGCATTCTCCTCTTCATGACCTGAATACAGAATCATCTCCCCACTTAACAGCCTTTTCTGGCCAGACTGCGTCCATCTGGCTTCACTGATGCCTAGCAGGGAAAGGTTGTACTTTTGCATTTCCGCTGCTATCTGGGCGGCCTTGCCGCTCTGGTACATGGTCTTGACGTTCCATGTGCCCATGGTTGTATCCCTGGATAGAGAGAGGCGGCTCGGTCCTGTGGCTTCCGAAGACTTCCGGCTTTCACCACAGGACGTCATAAGTCTTCTAGTAGAAGAACCTTCCTCCTCCAGGAAAGGAATTACTGTTAGTCTTTTCGTCGGCGTTTTTGTAGCTATTTCCTTTTTTGCAGGGTGGGGAAGCTACCCCCACGCCCAACCCCCTTACTAGGAGGACCAGAGGTTTTCTGTCGGGGTCACCTTCCCTTAGACCATGTTGGTTCACGGCACCTTATTTCATTCGGTGCACCCCTCTCACGAGGGACCCCCTATCCACCACCCAGGGGACGCGCCTCAACGCCGTATGGTCCCAGCGCGAGGGAAGAAATGTTGCCACAAACTAATTTCACAAAAAAGGCACTCATATAGTGTACACTGCAAATTAATGGACACCATAAAGAAAGAGGTAATTAAACGCAGTCACTGACAAAAAATAAAACCCCAATTTTCATTTCTCAGCACCGTTTCTTAGCACATCACCTGATAAGTGGTACCTGAAAAATAATTACTGCATTGCTTGATTTATACATGCACCTATGATGAGGGTTTCAGCTTTTGACAACAAAAGCGAGTCTCTGTATGACAAAAAATGTTCACAAAAGTAAGGAGGATAGCATGTGGAGGGGTCATCTCAGATTGCGGAGGTCTTGTTTCTTTCCGGGGATGAGTCTTGAGTGCATTCTAGGAAAAGAATAAAATATGATAATAGTTTTTAATACAATCACGAACATTACTAGATGGTCACTAAAGTATGTTTTTTCGGACAATGTACCTCGGGTACATTGTCCATGTTAAAGTGTTCAAGTCTTGCTTCCCATGAGAATCAAGCGCCAGCTGTATGGCAACATTCTAATTATAAGCGAGATTTGAAGTCTTGCACAGTTTAAAATGGAAAATGTACCTGGGGTACAGTTAATAAGACAGTGTCCGATAAAAGTATACCATAGTCACGATAGTGACCACCAAAACAGTAAAAGTAACAGACACTATAGGTATAGTTGAGCTGGATTGTTGGCATAAAGATGGGAATGGGAGGTTTCACATGCAAAGTACCATCTTATTTAAAGAACCTTAATCTGAATAAAGGATCTGCCTCTCACATGAACAGTTCTGCAAAGGAAACAAATTGTGAGATTAGATTCAATTCAAAATATTAGAAAATTAACTATGAGAAATGCACATTTACCTTTTTTTTCAAAGTAATACTTTGAACATTTCTCCCGGTGACGCCACCACTTCTGGGTCAACCATTCACTGCATTGCTCCTGTTTCGCTCTGCGCCAGTTTTTACGCTGCTGCTCCACCGCATGCCTGGTCTTGGGCTTTGGTGTAGATCTGGCCAGGGGCTGGGTTATCATCTTCTTTTTCTCTCTAAATAAAAATAATGTTTGATGGAATTGAACTGAAGAGATTAAATACTGGGAACCCACGCACAGAAGAGTTCAGATGGATGATCAATAAAAATGGTAGTAATGTACATTTTTACGAATCACAACCAGAGTAGGTCTCCTAAACAAAGTCACAATAGTATTATAAAAAATGAATTATATGGGAATGTGTTACAAGCATGTTAATCAGAACAAACACATACCTTATCTCTGTGCATGTAGCCTATCCTGTTCACGTTTGCGCAGTATTTCTTCCTCTGTTGGAGGGTGTTGTCTGTTTCGAGAACTTCGTTCTTTATTCTTCTGTCTCTCAGCTTCATCACAGGAGGGGTCACGCTTAATTGACATGCGATTTTCCTGGCATCTTTCAGCGTTCGTTTTAACTTTAGTGGCCTTGATTTCTTCCTCTGGAGAATCAAGTTGACGAAGACCTGAAAAGGATTTTTTGGGTGGTTAGAACACCACTTTTGCCCTTTGGCAATTAAAAAAAAAATTCATGATTAAACTCAGTAACTAAAACAAGATATTATAAATCGCACATGAACTATTGCTATGTTTTGGCATAAACAAAGCGTCATCGAGCGTGATGAAGGACATGAAGCCACTTCATGTCCGCACGCTGTCTTATCATGGTCGACTGAAAAGCAGACGATTCATCCGCCATTATCACTTCAGGTCATAAAAAAAGAGGTTTATGAAACCCACGTTTGAAAATTAACAGGTAGTTTAACCCGATCTGAGACTCCTCATCAAATTTTTTTTTTAAAGACCATCTATCAGTCGAACGTGGCGTCGGACATGACAAGAATTGGTTTCATGATTTCATCTACTGAAAATGTCGTCATCTCAAAAACAAGTCGCTTTCGAACAAACCTCAGAGTATCGCCGAGTAGTTTCGACCACACACTCATCGTTCACTTACACCATAAAATTATATAAAATGTGTGAGCTTTTTGGTACACAAATGTACACAATGGCAACGTATGGTCGTACGTGATAAGGAAAAGTTATGGGACATGAAACAATTTCACTTACCTTCTCTACGTCGTGGCGCCATTTCCAATGAATGAAAGCACTGCGGCCAATCACGTGACCAAATATGACCTCTGAACAAAGTTGCAGGTACGAAAAAAACTCAGCATAAATAGAAATCGGCAAATAGTCGAACGTGATAGATGGACATGAAAACAAAAGCTTACCACAAAAAGTGAAAAATAATCGTACGCGAAACCCGAGGGCCAGTACAATAAGGTGTTTTATGCGGAAATATGTATGCAGATGAGGTTCATTAAAAGTTGGAACAACTAGGCCATGCTTGGGTGTGTGTGTAAGTCAGAGTACGCAGGGTGTTCGGGACATGACCCGTCACGCTCGACTGTTTTTTCGGGATGAAATAAAAACTCCAAAATGTGTTTTCGCACAGAATTCATGTAAAATAGACGCTAAACACGCCATAAAAGTGTTGCATAAAAATAGGAAAGGACTTTCCATGAAATGTTGAAAAATATCAATGGGCACAATATCAAGCTTTTTGCATCTCACTAAGGGCTTTGCCTTCCTGTGACAAATATGTGAATTTTTTTTAATAACTTACAAGTGTGCAACTAACGTATGTATATTTACATCTTACAAGTGTGCAACTAACGTATGTATATTTACATGCAGTTTTCTTGAAATAGGATATGAAACACAACATGTTTGACTTTCATTTATATTTTACTTTGCACTGGGAAAATGGCTACCCGTCCGTTTTCACCTTCTGTCACTGGCTCATATATCCTTATCTGTAAGTACTTTAGTGTAGTTTGCATATGGCAGTGTACAAATTTGAAGCTTTTAGCCTCAGAATGATATAGGTTAACTATGTATTGCCTGGAGCAGGTCCCCTCAAGTAAAGTGTCACTTGTAAAGGAGCACACATGAAATGATGAATGCTATGATCAGACCTCTATGAAAGAAATTGTTGCTCGCAGAGGAAGCACTTTCTTTGTCTGTTTGTTTCAGCAAGCACTCAGACCTTGGGCACATCACCATTTGAGACAGACGAGCATGAAAAATTGGATAGTAACACTCCTGCATCCACAAACTCTAGCTCCCCATCGCCTAGTCCGAGCATCAACACCAACCATTCCACAGTAAGTCTGAAATGGGGCTTGCCATTTGTGAGAAATCCTTTTAAAAGTTACTGTGATGTGTAATGTGTCAGTTACCTGACCACTGATTTGGTGGCTTTAACACTTTACCATCGTAACATTCTCAGCGAGTCAGTTCCCTGCAGACATAGCAGGAAAAGGACGTGTGTTCCCTGGTGACGTACATTTTTGGGGTAGATTGAATTAATTTTCACAGCCTAACAAGCTAACAACCATAGATAAATTGGGTACCGTTGGAAAGAGCATTAAAAATACTTTTTTAAAACTGCGCCTGTTTGTGGATCAGTTTAGTGGGAAGTTGAACCAATTTGATTATTATGCAACAAAACAAACATGGCGGAGCAAAAAAATGAGAAACGCAGTTTTTGGTAGCAACAGTGTAAGCACATATAACGAAAAACCCAGATTTACTCACCAACATGGCAGAAAATTATATTCCACAAGCAAAGAAATCACATGAGAGATCTGTCCCTTCTTGAATCACAATTTTATGAGCTAAAAATCACTGTTGAAACTGCGCTCATGAGGATTCAACAAGCTCATCGTCGGAGACAATCCAAGGCATGTTGTCGGCTACTTTGTCCTTGTTCCGACACCATCCAACAAGGGCATTCACTTTCAGATATTTTGGAAATGGTTGGTGAAACATATTATAGTGGTTGTTTCCCTTAGACCGATAGCTCTGCTTCATGTGATTTTTTTTTTTTTAACAGCGCAACCCTACAATACTAGCGACTCGTCTATAGAAGGCACAAGCATAATGCTGTAACATAAGCGTTTCGATGGCTAAGGGTTTGTTTGGGCTAACACTAAACCGGAAGCGTTCCGATTGGAAAGAGCTAAAGGTGCTTTTTCAAAAAAGTTTGCGTTATCTTGTGCTACAGTATCCACTTTTTAAAATGTAAATTGTTTGTTTCATTCATCATTCACCCATTCAACCCTGACGCACTACAGCAGGAGATGGGTCGACCATGATAATTCAAGGGTAGTGCCAGATTAGCTTGGCGCCTGTCTGCACCAAGCTAATCTGGCACTACCCTTGAATTATCATGGTCAATCCATCTCCTGCAACTGGTGCATAGTTGTTAGCTGATGCCTCCAAAATTTGGGAAATATGAGTGTGGGATTGAATGAGTAATTGAAGTGTGGAGTCAAACATAAAGATGCTTATTGATTGATGAAAAGAAAGGGTGTAGTTGAGAACTGCAACTGCAAGCGACATTGTTTAATGAAAATATATTGCATGCCTGCTTTCACAGTTTGTGTCCAGTGGTGTTCATATTTAATGAATCTGATACAGCCTGACACCTTATCTACTTTCACTGTTCAAAGCACTCGGTGGAAGTGTTATATTGCTTTTCATGAATTTACTGTTGATTTGTGTAGATGTGAATGTTGATTTGGCAATTTCATTTCAGTTTGTTTTTCTCTCATTTCCCAAGGAAAAGATTGATGACAAAGAGAGGAAACGGCACAAATCGCAGTCAGAGGAGGTGTGTGTAAATTACCAATATTTCTGAACAGTAAAATACAAATGATTTGTAAATTTACATTGGAATTGTAGCACCTTCTGAAGATGTCTGTCTTGGGCAGTGCTTTTTAGTCGGAAAGTCTGCTTGGAGAGCTTGCTGATGGCTATCGTAAGGAGTGGAGTGGGCTCATCTCACTTCACTGCATTTTCTTTCTTTTTTTTCTGTTTGTTTAGTTAAGACACTGGTTTTAATTGACAGCTCATGAAGAGACTCACCTCTGCATGAAAGAAAGGTAAAGACAAACAGGGTTATGTTTCAAAGTGACCACATGTAC
The DNA here is from genome assembly GCA_036245525.1 of Semisulcospira habei. Classification (NCBI taxonomy): domain Eukaryota; kingdom Metazoa; phylum Mollusca; class Gastropoda; family Semisulcospiridae; genus Semisulcospira; species Semisulcospira habei. Next base: position 94,078,639 of record BTPG01000008.1, on the reverse strand, counting down.
TAGTAGTTTCAGCAGTTCAGATTAGAAATTGAATCTGTGAGTGTGAATAAGTTATAACTTTTCTATTTGTTTCCAGAAAAAGGTTTATTCATCAGTGCCGCTTATATCCAAGAGTCAGAGTGTCCCCAATAAACAGCCATCACAAAGGTGAGTCAGCTTTTCCACGCACGCACATGAGTGCAAATGAGTGGACATGTTTACATGCCTACAAATATACGCGCACACATCCACATACTTTCAAGATCAAAATTTGACAGTGTTTAATATTCTTTAGACCCTGACAAGTAAAAATAAAAGCTATCTTTTTTTGGATATCCATGCAATTATCATTACACTTTGTAAACTCTCTTTTATAGTAATTTTGCCGTTGTTCTGTTAACCCATAACACCCTGAAAGACTACAACCGGATGCGGATCGACCATGATATTTCCAGGTTGGTGTCAGAATAGCTTGGCACCTCTTGGCGCCAAGCTATTCTGACACCAACCTTGAATATCATGGTTGATCTGTCTCCAGAACTGTGAGATAAACCTCAGAGGATATATACAAAAATTTGATCATTTTTCGTCCTCGGGGCGTAAGGAGTTTTTTTAAAATCTATAATTGTAATATTTGTATATGCAGCAATTCAGCATCATCTCAAAACTCAGAAAGCAACAGTGTAAACAGCAATCATCACCCCTCAACGACCACAACACCCCCATTGACGGCCTATGCGGCTGCAGCTGGAAGTCAGCAAAACAACACAGCTGGTAGGCAATTTATTCATGCATTTGTGTTTTTTCATGTGCTAACTTGTGACTGTCAAATATTGTACACTCAAATCTTTTGTATGAGCATATCACAGTTTGAACGCTCCGATTACAAAAAGGTCTGTGCCATGCTTGAACCAAGATTCTGGAATCAGACTTGTTAATGCTGTCACAGGTACAGTGTATGACAGCTTGTAGTTGGCCCATGTTTGGAGAAGTTTTTGGCTCACATGCGAAGCAAAAGTGTGTTCTGGGCCAGTGGTCATCCCTCGGTGGTAAACTTTAACGTTAGCATTTTCTCAGAGACTATTCAAGCCACAGTCTTCACACTTCAATGGCTTGGCCCAAGGATACTTTGTGGCAAGACCTTTCTAAGTATACCAATTTGAATGACCTCACACGAAGGTGAAGGTCACAGGGGATGAGGAAATAGGTAAAAAATAGCAATATTTTTGAGAAAATTAATTTTTTTCTCAAGTACTATTTACAACTTCAAACCCAAATTTGGTACAAATATACCTGAAGGTAAGACCTTTCTGTGCATACTAATTTGGTTGACCCCTGGGAAAGGCCAAGGGTCACAAGAGATCAGGCAATAGGTAAATAGGTGAGGAAATAGCCATATTTTGACAAAAGATTTTTTTTTTTTTTCTCAAATACTATTCACAACTTCAAAGCCAAACTTGGTACTGAGATACCTGATGGTAAGACCTACCCATGCATACTAATTTGGATGACTCGGAAAGGTCAAGGGTCACAAGAAGTCTCAAATGTGTAAAATGCCAATTTTTGATAGTTATCAACATTTTTGCAAACTTTTGAACCAAATTTGGCACAAAGGTAGATGATAAGACCTTCCTATGCATACTTTTTTTAGTCGACTCATTGCAAAGGTCATGGATGATGGGTTGACAGATTTTTGAAAATGCTTACATTTTGAGAAAACATGGATTTTACTGGTGCAGAAGCCAGCCCCTACTGTCACAAAGGTCACACATGTAAATCGGTCATACATGTGATCCATAAGGGTTTTGCCTTTCTTGTTATGAATGTGTGATGGAAACTCTTCACTGTCCATGTATTTCAATTACTCTAAAGGCTTTTAGTCAAGAACACTGTCTTGAATATAAAGTAAATATCCTTTTGAATTATTGTTCTAACCACCTTAACCCATTATATCCTGAGGCTGAATTTGAAGATTTTGCTTATTGTCCTATGAGGGCTCCATTGCAGATTAATGAGATCAGTACATTATTTTAGTTCAAGGGTGGTGCCAGGATAACTTGGCACTTGAACTATCGGTCAAATTTATTTCAACCAAAAGTGCATCTGGATGATTAAGCAAGCAGCCACTGGTACTGTTTACAAACCAATTTGCTTTGTTGCAGAATCGAAGCCTCAGGTGAACTCGGTGGACCACGTAGTGGTAAGCAGCTTGAACAGCAGCAGTGTGCTGGTCTCCAGCTCCGCCAACAGCAACTCTGTCTCTCTCACCTCCTCGGGAAATCCGTCGGTGCCCTCTGCACCATCACCCCACCTAAACTCCATTGGGGCTCCTGTTTCCCTGGGCTCCAGCTCCTCTTCCTCATCCGGGATCAACTCCATTCAAATCAGCAGCAGTCGACCCGACAGCTCAGTGGTCATGAATGGACCTCTCAGTGCAGGCAGCCATTTTATTCTCAAGGTGAGTGGCACTTGAGTGCACATATTGGTGATGGAAATAGAAACCCCCTTGTAAAAAAAAAATAATAATAAAAAATAAAAAACTTGTTTTCATCCACCACTTACTGGTACTGTAAAGAGTACTGGTGGCTGCATCAACATGGGGATAAAATATAAAAGAAAAACAGCATTCTCATGCAGTTTGTTGTCTATGTTTGTGAACTGGATCTGTTTCATTTTGTGCCTGTCGAGTGGCTGCATGTAAAAATACAACATTCTGTCTTTGTTCATATGCATCTCTTGAGTTCCTAGGTGTTAATGATTGACTTTTTTGTTTTCAGAGTCAGGAGTCTTTGTCCTCATTGCAATCAATAGCACAACAAGCCGTTGCAAGTGCAGGTTTGGATACACGGGTGTCAAGTCCATCTCACAGGATTGACTCTGCAGGTGTGTAATTTTATTCAGTAAAAATATGTATTCAAGTTATGAGTATAATTTACAATATTTGTCTAGTGTAGTCATTTCTCCTCTTCTTTCCTTTTCGGGTGCATGTGCACTAGCAAAAGTGAGTTTATGTTTTGGGCCAGAGGTTGTCCGGCTGTCTGCTGTGGTAAACTTTATGGTTGGTGTTTTCTTAGATGCTGTTCAAGCTTAACCTTTCCATGGGGTCAGCCAAGGCACTTCAGTCTTTAAACTTGGCACAAAGGTACTTTGTGGCAAGACCTATCTAAATGTACCAATTTAAGTGACCTCTCAAAGGACAGGTCTCAGGAGGTCAAGAAATGGGTATAAAAATGGCAATATTTTTACAAAGCTTGTTTTTTCTCAACTATTTTCAGCTTCAGACCCAAAATTGTTACAGAGTAGCTGATGGTACAGACTTCCTAAGCATGCTAATTTAGGTGACCAGATAAGGAAGGTCTTGAGGTCGGGAGATGTGTGAAAAATGCCTATAATTTCAGTTTTTGCATATTTTTTGCTGACGTGCAAAGCAAAAGTGAGTCTCTGCTGTCTGCCGTCACCAGTGGTAAACTTTAACATTGGCATTTTATTAAAAACTATTCAAGCCACAAGTCTTGAAACTTCGCCCAAGGATACTTTGTGGCAAGACCTTTTTAAACGTACCAGTTTGGGTGACCTCTCAAAGGTCGAGGTCACAGGGGACCAGGAAATAGTAAAACAAATTGCCATATTTTGACAAAAGATGTTTTTTCTCAAACACCAAATAACTTCAGACCCAAACTTGGTAAAGAGATACATGATGGTAAAACCTTTTTATGCATACTAATTTGGATGACCCCTCGGAAAGATCAAGGGTCACAAAAGATCAGAAAATAGGCCACAAATAGCTATTTCTGGACAAAATTAGTTTTTTCTCAAATGCTATTTGCAACTTCAAAACCAAACTTGATCCACAGATACCTGATGTTAAGACCTTTGTATGCATACTGAATTGGATGACCTCTTGGAAAGGTCAAGGGTCACAAGAGATCAGCAAATGATGTGAAAAAGTAGAATTCTAGTTTTTATCAGCACTTTTGCGAATAGACCTTTCTATTAATACTGTATTGGCTCACTACTCGCAAAGTCACAGGAGATTGACAGAAGTGTAAAAAATGCATACATTTTTAGAAAACAAGGATTTCGCAGTTACAAAAGCCAATCTTTTACTGAATCATCCCTGCTCATGATCCATAAGGGCTTAGCCATTCTTGTTCAATCAAATTGGCACAAAGATAGCCAGGGCTTCCGTTTTAGTGCGTCTGTGCGTCTATGATGTATTAAAACTCAAAATCACGTACTGAAAATGTAACTAAGGGGTAGTCGGACGCACTAAAGTTTAGTGCATCTGCGTCCGAGACGCATCATCTTTGTGCCACCGTGCGTAACCTAACAGAGGTAGGTGACAGTCATTCTATTTTTAGTGACGGGTTGGTTCTTAGCCGCTCGCTTGGTCGCGGCTGCGTTCAGAATCGCCCCAACTCCGGGTCCGGGGTCTGTGTGAGTGTAACTGGACAGGCAAACTGTTAGTTTACGTGTGGTGTCGGCACGTTATTACAAAGTGCACACTACATGTTGAACGTGTTACTTGCTGTGACGTCACCATCATACTATTATGGAATACCGCATCGTGTGTGTAATGCACGCAGACTTGCCCCCAGTCGCACGTACAGACTCTCGCACAACAGACGCATACACTGCCACTGACTCAGACGGGCACATTCATGCGGTAAAACGAAACTCACGGGCTTCCTTTCTAATGGAACTTTATACACGATAAATAGAGAAAACGCTTAAAGACTAGGCTTGGCTTGACTTCGCGAACGAAGATTTTATAGGAGTTGCCCACGACGTCTGCAGGCTTGTTCGTGGCTGTAGAGGCCAATCCAAGACAGGCAGGTTCGACCGCAGTGGCTGCAGGGGAAGGTATGGCCAGGGTTCTGAGCGGCGGCATCTCTGTTTTTTCTCCTGAGCCGCTTGTCCTTAAGGCTAGCTCTGTGAGAGTCCTCAAATGAGACAGCTGCCTTGTAAATGGTGGAGCGCCAGGTGTCACGGTCCGCAGCAAGCGAAGACCACTGGTGGTGGTCGATTTGGCAGGCACTAAGTGACCTCTTGAGACAGTCTTTGTATCTCTTCTTTGGTGCCCCTCTGTCACGGTGTCCAGTAGCAAGCTCGCCGAACAGGGTGATCTTTGGTAGGCGATGATCCTCCATCCTGGAGACATGCCCCGCCCAGCGGAGCTGTGTCCGCAGCAGCAAAGCCTCGATGCTCACAGTTTCAGCCTGTTCAAGGACCTCGACGTTGGTGACATAGTCACTCCAGTGAATGCCCAGGATGGTACGCAGGCAGCGCTGGTGGAAGCGTTCGAGGAGTCGTAGTTGGCTGCGGTAGAGGGCCCAGGACTCGGAACCATACAGCAGGGTGGTGAGGACCACAGCTCTGTACACGCTGATCTTGGTGCCTGTTTTCAGCTGTTGATTGTGCCACACCCGCTTGAAAAGTCGCCCGAAAGCGCTGTTCGCTTTTGCCAGCCTGCTGTCAAGCTCCTTGTCCAGCTTGGCATCCGACGTGATAATGCAGCCAAGGTAAGTAAACTGGTGCACTGACTTTAGTTCAGACTCGCCAATGGTGATGTGAGGAGGGTGATACACTGTCTTGGGTGCCGGCTGATGGAGGACCTCTGTCTTTTTCAGACTGACCTCGAGTCCAAAGAGCTGGGCAGCATCTGCGAAGCAAGACGTGATGCGCTGCAGGGCTCTCTCTGTGTGTGCAACGAGGGCAGCATCATCAGCAAAAAGCAGCTCACGAATCAGTTGGTCTAGGGTTTTCGTGTGGGCCTGCAGTCGTCTGAGGTTGAACAGGCTGCCATCGAGACGATACCTGATGTACACTGCATCGTCATCATCGGTCCACTGTGGCCTGCTTCAACATCATGCTAAAAAAGATGGTGAAGAGGGTCGGTGCCAGCACGCAGCCCTGCTTTACGCCGTTGAGAATAGGGAATGGTTCTGAGAGGTCATTGTTGAGTCTGACCTGGCCTTGCTGGTCCTCGTGTAGCTGGACAATCATGTTGAGGAACTTTGGGGGACAGCCAAGTCGCTCCAGGATCTGCCACATGCCTTGCCTGCTCACAGTGTCGAACGCTTTTGTTAGGTCGACAAATGTTACGTACAGCCCTTTGTTCTGCTCGCGGCACTTCTCCTGTAGCTGTCTCAGCACAAAGACCATATCGGTGGTGCTCCTGTTTGCTCTGAAGCCACACTGGCCCTCTGGGAGTTGGTCTTCAGCGATGGCAGGTACCAGCCGATTCAGGAGCAGCCTTGCAAGGATTTTCCCAGCAATGGATAGCAGGGTAATTCCCCGATAGTTGGAACAGTCAGACTTCTCGCCTTTGTTCTTGTACAGGGTGATGACGACTGCATCACGGAGATCTTTTGGTAGTGTTCCTTCCTCCCAGCAGCAGAGAAAGAGGTCATGGAGCTTGTTGTGCAGTGCTGTGCCTCCATGTTTCCAGATCTCTGGCGGTATTCCATCAATGCCTGCTGCTTTGCCACTCTTGAGCTGGTGGATGGCTGTGAGGGTCTCTTCAGCGGTGGGCGGTTCGTCCAATTCAACCTTTACTGGGAGGTGTGGGATTTGTAGGACGACTGCTTCTTGAACAGTGCGTTCAGCGCTGAAGAGGCTCTGAAAGTATTCCGACCAGCGGTTCAAGATGAAGGTATTATCTGTGAGGAGTGCCTGGCCATTCGCGCTTCGCAGGGGACTTTGTACCAGGTGCCTGGGGCCATACACTGCTTTCAGTGCTTCGTAGAAGCCCCTGTAGTCACCATTGTCAGCGCAAAGCTGGGTCCTCTGTGCAAGTCTGGTCCACCACTCATTCTGGAGATCTCTGAGCTTGCGCTGGAGACTGCTGCAGACGAGGCGGAAGGCAGACTTCTTCACAGGGCAGGAAGGCTGGGCTAGGTGGGCCTGATGGGCGGCTCTTTTTTTTGCTAGGTGTTCCTGGATCTCTACATCGTTTTCGTCAAACCAGTCTTTGTTCTTCTTTCTGGCGAAACCCAAGACTTCTGCAGAGGATTTTATGGAATACCGCATCGTGTGTGTAATGCACGCAGACTTGCCCCCAGTCGCACGTACAGACTCTCGCACAACAGACGCATACACTGCCACTGACTCAGACGGGCACATTCATGCGGTAAAACGAAACTCACGGGCTTCCTTTCTAATGGAACTTTATACACGATAAATAGAGAAAACGCTTAAAGACTATCAAACTATTTACACTACACCTTCCCCACTACCAGCATCCAAACATCACATACACATACACAATATCAAAGCCAGGCTAGGTAGTAGTATCTCACACTCCAACCTGTTTGGTGTTCTCGCCTGGTTACATTCAGTTCTTTCACGTCTAGGCGTGCAAGTCCTTCGTACGCTCCCGAGTCGTCATGTCTCTCGTACCGTGGACGTCCTCGTTACTCGTAGCGTATCGTCGCTGTGACCCAAGTGTCTCGGCACCGGTCCCTCACTCCCTGAGTGGAGAGATGACTTCGCATTAGGTCACTGGTGACTTGACGTCTCGGCGTCCATCGCTCCAACTCCGACAAGCACTCTGAACAGTAATAAAGTCCTAAATCTTAACACTTGCTAAACACACACACATATTGGATAATGTGAGAAACATTACGTAACCTGGCTGATACAAATAACTCGCACGTTCATTCACACACACACGTGCTTCATAACCCGACTACGTTCGTAACACCCCCATATCTCTTTCACTACCTTGAAACGGACTATAACCTAACACTCTCGCTATACCTTATCCCATACGCTGGAAAAGACTATACTTAACCACATACTACCTTCATAACAACTTAGACATACACCCCTCACATTCCTTTAGTTATCCATCTCGGTACATAACTGTATATGAAAACACCGGTTACCTCATTGAATTCCAAACCAACATAACTGAACCAACCCAGACACCGCTATACAACCAAATTACTCTTACTAACGCATACCGCCTTTAACTAAGCAACTCTCAATAATACATATCAAAAACATACCTGAATTCTAGGTTTCAGAGTCTTGGAATACGGGCTTAGGTATCTCACACACGTCGGTACCCACTGACAATATAGCCCGCACTAACATATTTAGACCTCTGACAGACTGAGCTCTCGCCTAGAACTCGCTAAAACTCCCCGTGCCTGCTGTGTCTTACAGATTCCAAGTGGCCCACGTGCCACCACGGACTATCATCACAAACAAACCACTAACCAAAACTGTACCATATTAAACCTACTGTGTGAACCCTATGCGTGAGCATAGAGTTTCATCACAGTGTGTTTCACTTTCGATCTTGAACGAAGTTGTAAATGGCAGAGAAAAAGCAGAAGAAGCTGGAATGTTTCGGATTCTTCAGTCTGGCATCGTCTAGACGTGATAATCGCTTTGAAGAAAGTTGCACTTAGAGGGACTTCCGGCCAAGATAGTGACCGATAGAGCCAAATATATTTGAGCTCCAACAATGTTGCTGAAAACTGGACTAATTGGAACATCAGAATGACCAGAACAAGGCGTCAAACCCGGACAAAAACTCCTGAGGGAATCAACAAACCAAGATCGCCCCAGGACAACGAGAGAGAAGGAGAGAGTGAAGATAAAAATCTCGACATCGAGAAGCAGGATAACCGCCGCCACCTGAAGGACAACAGGAAGGAGAGCCTTCAAAATGTAGTAGACCAGCTGAAGGATACCGTAAGCCTGCTTATTCAACAAGTGGCTTTCTTGACGGAGCAGGTGCATCGTCTACAACCTTGGTTTGGAAAAAAATATCAGAATTACAAAATGGATACAAATTACAAGTGTATCCAATCGCAGTAGAAGGCAACACATTTCCTAGTGCAGTAGATAAAGCGGAGGCCTTTGTTAATATGTTTGCCGAAAGTAGTATCACATCAAGTCTTAGTTTACCAAATATAAACCTCAGAAAACAAGCCTACCCGGCACCGGCCTCCACGTGGCGTGGGTGGGTAGTCCACTCGGTCCCTGACTGAGTGGGCTAGCAGACGGGTGCCATCTTTGTCCAGGATTAGGACTTGATGTCAGCAGATATGTTGTTCAGTCTTTTTCACTGGTCCGGTTTTTAAGGAGCTGTGCTTACCCAGGTCTTACCATGTTGGATTGGTCCTTAAAAATACGCGTGAGCTTTTGGTCCTTTGGATCCCAAGTGTTTGCCGTGCTTGGAGACCCGTGTCGGGGGAGAAGAGGATCCTGGTGGCTGAAACACTCCACTTTGGCCTTGACTTCTGCCTAAACGGGAGGCTAGTCGTACCGGCCTAGTCAATCGGCTCTTGTCACGTCGAGCCCTATCCCCCTGTTGACATGCGGGTTATACGGAGCACCATGCTATAGCCTCTGATGCTGATTGGGTGCTTTACGCCAGTATTCCCCTGTATTCAACAGTGTGATAGAAGGCGGTGGCTCAAAGGGTTCAATCGGGCTTACCCCCTTGAGTATATCTTTCGGGCAGTCTCCATTGTGCGTCGGCTGGAGACCCGCCGACAATTGCACTTTCCCTTGTTGGGCTCGGTGGTGGGCGGGGACCCCCGGGGGATGAATATCTATCATACTATAATATGGAAAATATCAAAAAACCAAAACTGGCACCAAAGCGGCACATAGCCACTGACATTGACCTTGAAAATGATAGCGACTCTGATTGTGGGGAAGCGACGCCTCAGGTTTCGGCCGTCTGGCCTCGCTTTCTCATTATCCACAGCAAAGTTAAAGAGAAGCCTGTTTCCAAGCTGCACCCTTTCCTGGTGGGGGAGACCCTCAGGAGCCGTGTTGGCAGGCCTGAGGCCCAGCGCCTCAGGTCTGGTGACTTGTTGGTAGAGTGCCGTACCCGGGCACACTCCAATGGGCTACTGAGGCTCTCCTCCATCGGAGACACTCCAGTGGAGGTCACTCCCCACAAAACAATGAATTCCTCTAGAGGAGTGATTAAAGATCAAGCATTGGCCGAACTGTCTGAAGATGAACTTGTACGGAACCTTAAGCCACAGGGGGTGACCTACGTCAGGCGCTTCATTTCCAAACGAGGTGGTAGGGAGATCCGTCTCCCTACCATCATCCTGACGTTTGGCACCCCCACAGCTCCTACTACCATCTGGGGAGGTTACTACTCCCTAAAAGTGAAAAAGTACGTCCCTCTCCCCCTTCGGTGCTTTAAGTGCCAAAAGTATGGCCATGGGCAGAAGACATGCCGCCAGGCAGAGGCCCTATGCGCCCGTTGCACTAAGCCCGGACACTCTGCTGAGTCCTGCACAGCCATCCCCCTGTGTGTGAATTGCCAGGGGGCGCATATGGCTTCGGACAAGAAGTGCCCTCGTTGGATCTCCGAGTGCAGGATTCAGCAGGTCCGTGTGGAGAAGGGGCTGTCCTTTGCGGACGCAAAAAAACTGGTTGACGGTCCTGGTGCAGCTGAGGCGGCGCCAAACTCAAATAACAACTTTGTGTATACTTTCAGTGCTGCGGTGGCAGGCAAGCGCCCCACCAAAGACTTCTCTTGTCAAACCCCAACTTCTTGGTTGGGGGCGGAGCCTCGGATCCTCTCACCCCTGGAGAGTAATCCTCCTCCGGTGGTGACGAGGAGCCAGGGAACGCAGAGGGCGGACGCTACCGGTCCGGTGGCACCGCCTTCTGCTGCCCCTAAGCCTCAGCCCCCACCCAAACCTGCTAGTTTGTCAACACCAAAGGTTTCTGGCTCTGGTCAGCCTTCTAAGGCCGCTAACTCTAGCGGCAGGAACGCTGCCCAGGACCAGAAGTCAAAGAAATCTATGGGACCGCCGTGCGCACGGGCCCAGAAGGGGAACATTGATGTCCCCCTTCAAAACAAATATGCTGCGTTGGAGGAGCAGATGGAGGGAGTGGAAGTTGTCGATGCTGCGGCAGCTCCACCCCCTTCATCTCCTAGGAACCAGAGGAGGCCCGGGAGCCGGTCCCCCTCTGTTTCTCCGACTCCTTCCAAGGCAAAGGACAAAGGGGGGAAAAACTGCGCACCCCCAGATAAGACATAATCATGGACTCTCTGCTTCAGTGGAATTGTCGTGGTTTTCAAGCTAACTTTGAGGAATTGCGTCTTTTAGTCAAGTGCTATAACCCCTCAGTAATATCTCTTCAGGAGACTTACCTGAAGACTTCTGACCCTGTGTCCTTTAATGGTTTTAACGCTATACATAAAGGCTCTGATTCGGAGAGGCGCTCGGGTGGAGTGGCTCTTCTCATTAGTAGCCAAATTTTATGTAGCCCCGTTAGCATCGACACCTGTCTTCAGGCTGTCGCAGCTCGGGTTACCTTGAAGAAGACCATAACTATATGCAGTATTTACCTGCCACCATCCCTGCGGGTCTGTAGTAATGATTTTTTTAATTTAGTTGATCAACTGCCCCCTCCCTTTATTCTCATGGGGGATTTTAACGGTCACGCTCACCTTTGGGGTAGTGACCACTATGATGGCAGAGGTCAGATGTTAGAAGATGTTTTTTCTCAACTTAATCTATGTGTCTTTAACGATGGTTCACCTACATACTCTAACCCAGGTTCAGGATCTAGTTCTGTTCTAGACCTCACTGTGTGTGATCCTTCTCTCATGCTGGACTTTGACTGGAAGGTTCACGATGACCTGTGTGGTAGTGACCACTTCCCAGTAGTCCTGTCATCGGTCAGCTGTGGGGAGGATCCGCCGGTGGGGCGCTGGAATCTTAAGAAAGCTAACTGGCCTCTGTTCGCCTCCCTCTGTCAGTCTCGTCTTACAGAGGAGGTGGTCATGTCATCTGAAGAACCTATTTCTTCTTTTACTACTATTTTGTTGGACGTAGCGGGTGAAACCATCCCTAAAACTTCCGCATCAGTCCCTCGAAAGCCGAGAGTACCATGGTTCAACGAAGAGTGCCGCAAGGCCCAAATAGCGCGCAAATCTGCTCAGCGATGTGCTTTCCGTAATCCGTCGCAAGTAAATATTTTAACCTTTAAAAGACAGAGGGCGAAAGCCCGTTACATTTTTAAATGTGAACGCCGTGCTTCCTGGAGACGCTTCGTCTCATCTTTAACTTCTCGGACTCCGTCCCAGAAAGTATGGAAGGCTGTTCGGAGAATTAGGGGCAGAGGTGGCTCGGCTTCTGTTGGCCATCTTAGAGATGGTGTCAGTTTGGTTACAGATAAAAAAGCTGTGGCCAATTTGCTTGCCTCCACCATTGCCCATAATTCTTCAACGGAGCATTATTCACCTTTCTTCCAGAGAGAGAAGGAGAAACGAGAGTCTCGTATTTGTGATTTTGAGTCCGATAGCTCAGAAGACTATAATGTCCCGTTTACATTATCAGAATTGCAGCAAGCTTTGCAGAAATGTAATGACTCTGCTGCTGGCCTAGATACCGTCCACTATCAATTCCTAACGCATCTGCCTGAGAGGTCACTCCTTGTACTTCTCAAGGCCTTTAACCATATCTTGGAGAACTGGTCATTTTCCGCCGTCTTGGCGCCAGGCTGTGGTTGTACCGATCCCCAAGCCGGGTAAGGATCCTTCCGACCCGGGCAACTACCGGCCTATCGCTTTGACATCATGTTTATGTAAAACTATGGAGCGCCTGGTCAACGCCCGCCTGGTGTGGCATCTTGAGTCACAGGGTCTCCTCACAGACCTCCAGTGCGGTTTCCGGCGCTTCCGTAGTACAACTGACCATTTAGTCCGCTTTGAATCGTTTATTCGAGATTCTTTTGTCAACAAGCAGCATGTCTATGCAATTTTTTTCGATCTTGAGAAGGCGTATGACACTACCTGGAAGTATGGCATAATGTCTGACTTGTTGGACATGGGTTTTAAAGGGCACCTGCCCGTTTTTATTCACAATTTTTTGACTAACCGGTCGTTCCATGTCCGTGTGGGCTCCACCCTCTCCGACTCCTTTGAACAGGAGATGGGTGTCCCACAGGGCAGCATTCTATCTCCTGTTTTATTTAGTATTAAAATTAATAACATTGTAAAGGCCGTCAAGGATGATTCTGAATGCTCTTTGTTTGTTGACGACTTTGCTTTGTGCGCACGTGGTCGAGGACTTGCGTCCCTTGAGAGGCGCTTGCAGCTGTGCGTTGATCGCATCCAGCGGTGGGTGTCTCTCAATGGATTCAAGTTCTCGCCCTCCAAGACTGTTTGTGTGCATTTTACTAACCAGACGAAATTTTTTCCAGAACCTAGCCTGAGCATTGCTGGAGTGCCAATTAAGGTGGCCGAGGAGGCAAAGTTTCTGGGGGTAATTTTTGACAAAAGACTTACCTTCCGCAACCATATTAATTACCTTAGAACCTCTTGTCAGAAGGCTCTCGACATTCTTCGTGTCGTCGGTCGTACTGACTGGGGTGCAGACCGTACTGTCTTACTTCGTCTGTACCGGGCCCTTGTTCGGTCCAAACTGGATTACGGCTCTGTGGTGTATGGCTCAGCTTCCAAGTCTGTGCTACAGCGTCTGAACACAATTCACCATCAGGGTCTGCGGATATGTCTTGGGGCCTTCTGGACGTCTCCAGTTCCTAGTCTGTATGCCGAGGCAGGGGAGCCTTCTCTCAAGCTCCGCCGCATCCGCCTCATGCTCAGCTACGTTCTGAAACTGAAGGCCCATCCAGACAATCCTGCCTATGATTGTGTTTTTAAACCATCGTTTGCAGAGATTTACGATACCCATCCGGGAGCTGTCCGTCCACTTTCTTTCCGTGTCCGACCTCATCTGCAGGCGGCCGGATTGGACCTGGACAGAGTTTCGGAATCCCTGCAACACATCACTCCACCTTGGCTCTTACCAGTTCCTGACATCTTGCTGGACTTGACTGACCACAAGAAAGACTCTACTCCACCAGCCATATACCAACAGAGCCTCAATGAACTGCTTTCAATTTTTCCTGGCTATTGTCGCATCTATACCGATGGGTCAAAGTCTGAGGATGGGAGAGTGGCTGCGGCCGCAGTATCCTCTCGCCATCCTAGACGCCCATTTAAGCACCGCCTCCCAGACCACTCATCTGTATTTAGTGCGGAACTGCAGGCGGTTCTGCTGGCACTCAAGCATGCTTATCGAGCTAGAGAAAGGAACTTCCTGATTCTGTCTGACTCTCTTTCTGCCCTGCAGGCCCTTCAGGGCACGGGAAATGACCACCCACTGCTGGTGCAGATCAGAGAGCTCCACGCGGACTTGATGAAGGAATATTATGATATCATTTTTATTTGGGTGCCAGGGCATGTGGGCATCGAAGGCAACAGGATCGCAGATTCTGCTGCCAACGATGCCCGCAATGACCCTGTCCCTGACACACAGACTGTTTATAGTGATTTTAGACATGTGGCTAGTGCGTACATAGCCCGTGAGTGGCAGTCCGAGTGGGACAAAGAGGAAGCTAACAAGCTGCATGAAGCCCTTCCTAAGTTGTCCGACGGTCTACCTTATCGCTGTGGCAGCCGCCGTGAGGAGACTGTCCTGGCTCGGCTCCACATCGGCCACACGTATGTTACGCACTCTTATTTACTTAAACAGGAGGAGCGTCCATGGTGTTATGCCTGCGACGAGCAGTACTCTGTTCAACACTTTTTGTTGTCTTGTGCTGATCTAATCGACACAAGGTATAAACATTTCACAGCAGACTCCTTGAAGGTTTTGTTCCGGGATGTGCCCCCGGACAAGATCTTCAGTTTTCTGAGAGAGTGCCATATTTTTAATAAGATTTGAGCGTTTATAGATAATGATGTTTCTATTATTTTGACCTTTTTGAGAGTCTTCCGACGTTTTCTTTAAAGACCTGTGCGACATTTTAGCCTGACATATTTTTAAGGTATATTTACATCATGTCTTAAGACCTTTCTTTTAGTCTGGCTGACCAGATTTTTACCCTTCCCGCCGTGAGATGGCCTTAGTTGCCTGCTCGGCGTTAAACCCAAATAACTAACTAACTATCAGAAAACAAGAAGTCAAAGCAGATTATCAAGATCCAGTTTCTAATCATTCTCAGTATATTAATGCTCCAATTCAATATAATGAATTCCTAGACGTTTTACAATCGTTTGCAAATACCTCTAGTGCAGTGGGTATAGATGGAATTTCTTACAAACTACTTTATCATTTACCTGAGTCGTGGAAAAAACTACTACATAAATTTTACCAAAAATGTTGGTTTAATGGATCTCTTCCTACTATCTGGAAGCAGTCAGTAGTAGTTCCAGTACTCAAATCGGGTAAAACACGTACATTGATTAGTAGTTATAGACCTATTGCACTAACATCACAAGCTTGCAAAGTAATGGAAAAGATTATTTTAAATCGGCTATTTCATTACTGTGAAAAACAGGATATAATTCCAGTTCATCAAGCTGGTTTTCGGAAAGGTAGATGTACGACTGACCATTTAGTTAAACTCACAAATAACATTAAAAAACAATTTTCAAGACGAAAAAGTATATTAGCAACCTTTTTTGACGTAAAAAAAGGCTTATGATAGTGTTTGGCATGCTAGATTATTATACAAAATAAAACAGATTGGCATAACTGGGTTTATGTATGAATACATTAAAAGCTTTTTGTCTGAAAGATTTGTCTGCACCAAAGTTGGTAAATGTTATTCAACCTTAAAGAAAATAGATATGGGTATTCCGCAGGGATCAATAATTTCACCCTTTTTATTCACTGTGTTAATTTACGACCTCCCACTCTCTCACAGGACACAACTGTGGTACAATATGCAGATGATATCGCTATATGGATAAACACTAATCTCAGAAAACGTACCCCAAAAAGAATCGTAGATTACGTTACAAAAATTTATCAGATTGAATTGGACAAATTATCAAACTATATGAAAGAAAATGGTCTAGAATTATCTGGGAAAAAAAACTTGTTTAATGCTTTTCAATAATGGGGAAAGTGCTAAAACATTGCCTAAATTATCCCTAAATGGGACGCCTTTAATCTATGAACATTGTGTAAAGTTTTTAGGTGTACAATTTACATCTAAATTATCTTGGAGAATTCATATTGAAGCCATATTAAATAAGGCAAAAAAAAAGACTTAAAAATTATAAACTCACAACCATGGAGTCAGGACATTAAAACTGTTTTACACCTTGGTACATCTTTATTTCGATCAACACTTATCTATGGTCAGGAAGTCTACTTTACTGCCTCAGCTACACTTCTACAGAAGCTGCAAAGCATTGACAGTAAAGCAGTTAAATTAGCCCTTGGAGTGCCATTTCATACTAATACTGTAAAAACCTACAAAGAAGCAGGTATTCTGTCTTTTATCTGACCAACGTAAATTAGCAACTGCAAAATACATTGCCTGTCCGTCAAAAATTCAGTACGAGAAGACATATTTTTAGACGCAGATTTGGATTTCCCGAAGAGAGCGCAAACAATCCCGTATCTTTTACCTATAAGTAATTATGTCAAAGATGCTATAGAACACTGCAATATAGATATCAAGTCTATTCCCGTTTTACCAGTAACTCCTACTACACCTCCGTGGGAACATATTAATGCTACTTTCAATATAGATTACACAGATTTGAAAAAAGATGAGGATGTGAACGTTTTAGCAAATTTAGTGAAAGAAAAATTACAGACAACATATTTTACACATTTGAAAATTTTCACAGATGGGTCTGTCATAGATTCTTCAGATTGTGGTGCAGGCTTTGTTATTCCAGATTCAAAGTGAAGAAATCTTTTTATCTTGGTAAAGGATTTTCTATATTTACGTCTGAACTGTATGCGATTCTCATGGCACTAAATTATATTCAATTTCTACCTTATGATGTATTTAACATTTTGATTTGTGTCGATTCTAAATCTGTCCTATATAGTCTAAAAAGCTGGGATTGTAACACTAGAAAAGACTTAATATATGAAATAAAACATATTATGAGCTGTCTTATGTCCAGAGGAATAGGGATCGATTTTCTTTGGATACCCTCACACTGCGGAATTTATTGGAATGAAATTTGTGACAGACTAGCAAAATAGGGAGCTATAAATAGAGAAAACTCAGCAGTTTGTAATAATATGCAATTATCTCTACATGAAATGTACTCTGTGCTAAACAGCTTTTTTCACAACGATGATATGAAATATTTGTATGACATCTTACATAGTAATATTGCCATTCCAATAGTTAATATAATAATTCATAGTCTGGTGGGTAAACAATTATAATAAGTAATTTGTGTGTGTGGTTGGATGTTAATTATTGCTATTCTTTGATATTCATAAGTTGTGTGTTTGCTTGATTTATATATATGATTTATATATATATATATATATATATATATATATATATATATATATATATACATATATATATATATATATATATATATATATATATATATATATATATATATATATATATTTTGTGTGTGTGTGTGTGTCTAATATCACCAATGTGTGGAAAGACGTTAAATAAATTCCTGATCCTGATCCTGAGTTGCACTTTAGACACCGCCGTCTCCATGGACAAGCGATAGTACCAGAAATGATACCCTTGAGCTGTGTGTGGCACCGCCGCTGCGGCTCGCAGTTTTCAGTTCAGAGTTCATGGCTGCGTGTATTTCCATGGCTAAAGCACGACGGCACACGGATGACATGCGCAACGTGCATGGAGGCAACAGAAATAAGTTTGTTAGTTTTTTTTATCGTGGTCGATCCATCTTCTGGTACACAGGTATTAGGCAAAAGCTTTAAAATTTGAGAAATAAGAGATGGTATGGTATGGTGTCTCCGAGGCGCACATATCCTTCTAGTTGAAGATGCTCAAGGCGCCATAGGGATAGAATCAGAAGCTTTGAAAGCCTGTTGCTACTAAGCACTACTTTATGTGCAAACCTCCACCTTCATATTAACTTCGGTGCATGTGATATATTTCTGTTTCCATTTCACCGGCCCTACTGGGCCTTCTCTTTTTCAATAGTGGTAATGGATTTTTAACCTGTGCACTTGATGATTATGCGTGTTGTACACACAAAGGCGAGAGCCGTAAATTTGACTCAATAGGAATGAGGAAAAGTCCACATCCCATTCCTGCCTACCAGGGGATTTGAACCCAGGATCTTACAACTGCCAGCGCAATGTCTTATCCACTAAGCTACGTCCTTTACGCCTTTTGGGTTAAATGGGTTGAAACCAACTTTTAAGTACATTAGTACACACACACACACACACACACACACACACACACACACACACACACACACACACACACACACTTTGGTTGTCAATCTGCATTCAGCAGAAAAGGAGATATTCTCTGTTTCAATACATTATCAAATGATCATACAGATAAATACGTATGTTTTTCTGTGAGAGAGAGACAGGCTTTCGCACGATAGCTCAACAGTTAAAAAATCAGTATCGTGGAAAAGACACACGCACACACTGTCACAACAAATTTAAAGAGGAGAGAGCGAAACAAGTTTTTTTTTTTTAAAAAACATACAGATGATGCAGATTTTTATAAATAAATTTGCGGACCCTCTATTATGCTCAGATGAGGGTCTGTGTACCCTCTAAAATTTATACTTGGGGGTCTACAGACCCTTTAACATGTTGTGAAAACAGAAGGCTGATGGCTGATAATGAGACCTTCCTTTGAATACTAATTTGATTGCCTCTTCGCAAAGGTCAAGGGTCACGGAAGATTGACAGATTACTCCCTTGGGCAAAATCACAGTAAACAGGTGCATTCATTTGGAGGCAGGGGGGGGAGGGGGGGGGGGGGGGGCTGTTTTGCAAGACATTGCATTC
Source organism: Semisulcospira habei (assembly GCA_036245525.1). Taxonomy (NCBI): domain Eukaryota; kingdom Metazoa; phylum Mollusca; class Gastropoda; family Semisulcospiridae; genus Semisulcospira; species Semisulcospira habei. Next base: position 94,059,869 of record BTPG01000008.1, on the reverse strand, counting down.
AGCTGATTACTTTTGCTGAAAGTTTGCTGTGTGATGTTTCAGGTGTGTTCAGCAGTTCTTCACAAGCTCCTCCACAGCCCACCGCCCCATCACCCGTGGACCAGTCGGCATCTGTGTCCAGTGTTCTGAATTCACAAGTTCTCAGCGTCTCGCAGGTTGCCAGCAGTTTGCAAGGCAACCAGCAGAATGCCACACCACAAACCACCAGCATTCAGCTCAACCCCCTCTTGGGAGTTGCCCCACTCGGACCAGTGCCCTTCACTAAAGAGAACATGTATCAGCTGACCATGATCGAAGCTGCCTTTCATCACTTGCCTCATCCATCAGATTCAGAAAGACTAAGGTATAGCAAAGCCGTTGCTTTGTGTTTTGTTATTTACATGCACAGATCCTGTATCTTTTCTCCTGAATAGTCTTCAGCAGTGCCTGCATGGCCTCAGGAGGCCAAAGTAGAAGAATATTTCTTTCACCGGGTAGTCGGCAAGGTCTCTTGATGAATAATTACTGATATGTCCATGTTCCTTGCAGAGGCAGGCACAGTTGGCTTAGGGTTGTGTTCACAAGTAATTAATCCTTTTGTATGTGCAGCCGCCAGTACTGTTAACACATTCTAAACCTGTACCGAAATCCCCAAATGTTGAAGTTTCCCTCTGAAGGATTGTATTACAATTCTAGAGACGGATCAAGCATGATGGTTCAAGGGTGGTGCCAAAATAGCTTGGCGCCTATAGGCACCAAGCTATTTTGGCACCACCCTTGAACTATCATGCTTGATCCATGTCTCGCTGTGGTGAGTCAGGGCTGAATGAGTTAACAGTACTATTGGCTGCATGCGCTGTGGGATTAATGCTGAGAACAACAACAAAAAAAAAACTAGATGGTGGAAATGATGGACTGTTTATGTGATGGCTGTGTAGGATGATGTAGATGTTGACACTGCTGTGCACCTTTTGGCAGGCACTACTTGCCACGGAACCCATGCCCAACACCATCATTTTACCAGCAAGTTCCACCGCCTCATGCTGACTCTCTTGACTTCTTCTCAAGACTGTCAACAGAGACTCTTTTCTTCATCTTCTATTACATGGAGGTAATATCTCTTGCTTCATACAGTATAATAAATTTGTGCTAACAAAAAAAAGAAGAGTATGATATGAGGTGAGTGGTGGTGAGTTATGACTTTTTATTTGATTTGTAATTAAAGGCAGTTGGGTGCATTGTTGAGTCCCAATTTATACTAACTCTTTGGTGTGCTCGTCATTGATGTCACCAGAGTGGAAGAGACATTTATTCTATTATTATATGGTGCTGATGTGTTCTTGTTGTGATAAGTACAGGTAATGTTTGTGATAGATGGTGATGATGTGTTTTGTTGTTGAAGGTAAGGTTAGGGTCACATAAACTTGAGGAAGTGGCATTTTGATTTCCATTTTAAATGTGTTCTTTTATTATGCCTTGTGTGTTGAAGGGAACCAAGGCTCAATATTTGGCAGCGAAGGCATTGAAAAAGCAGTCATGGAGGTTTCATACCAAATATATGATGTGGTTCCAGCGGCATGAAGAACCGAAGTCGATTACAGAGGATTACGAACAGGTGAGCTATGACAGTTATTTTCACTTCCTCCATTCGTTTCTGGGCAAACTGGCTGAGTGTTAAATTTTGTGGAATGTGTAAATATCAATTCTTGATAACAGGAACCTGTCAGTTAAGCATGCACAACTAGGTCATGAACTGTGTTTGCAATAGTACATCGATCATCATCAGGCTGTTCTTTGCTGTCTTTATATGAGGTTTTCACATGTCCAAGGCAAATACTTTTTTTTTTTTTAAATAAAAATAAATATAAGGTGTTTATCTGTCCAGGATGGCCACATTTCTACCTTCTCCTCATTTTTGGCTCATGTGATAGCAAACTGAGGCTATGTAATGGGCTAGTGGTCGTCCATCCATCGGCGATGATAAAATTTTAACATTGACACTTTACTCAGAAGCTAGTCAAGGGTCACAGGAGTTCCAGTAATAGATTTTAAAAAAAATAGCCATACTTTCACACAAAATGTTTTGTTTTTTTCAAATACTGTTGTCGCCTTTAAACCTAAGCTTGGTACATAGATACCTGATGGTAAAACTTTCTATGCACACTAATTTGCCTGAGCCCTCAGAAAGGTCTAGGGATACAGGAGGTCCAGGAATAGGTAAAAATTGCGATATTTTCACAAAAATTAGCAAACTTCAATCTGAACTTGGTACAGAGATACCTGAGGGTAAGACCTTTCTATACATGCTAATTTCGACGACCCCTCCGAGAGGTCAAAGGTTACAAGAGGTTGACGTGTTAAAAATGCCATCTTTTTGACAGAATTTTGTTTTGGATTGGTCATGTGAACCATAAGGGCTGTGCCATTTTTGTTTTACAGCATGGTCCTCTTAGACATTTATTTAGTCATCTTACGCAAGTGGTTGCCTGTATGGGCTTGACTAACAGGATCTGTCTTGTATGCAAGTGGATTTTAGTTTTTTGGGTCACATGCGATAGCAAAGTGAGTCTTATGTAATGAGAGTGGCTGGTGTCCGTGGTAAAACTTTTAACGTTGGCATTTTCTCACAAGCTATTAAAGCTACAATTTTCAAATTTGGCCCAAGGGTACTTTGTGGAAAGATCTATCCAAATATATCAGTTTCAGTGAACTTGCTCAAAGTTCAAGATCACAGAGGGTTCATACATAGGTTTTAAAAAAACTATTTAAAAAAAAAAAAAAACATTTTGACATAAATTGTCGTAAATACTGTTTTCAACTTCAAAGTCAAACTTGGTACAGAGATACCTGATGATAAGACCTTTCTGTGCATACTAATTTGGCTGACCCAACAGAAAGGTCATGGGTCAGAGGATGTCCAGAAATAGTTTTTAAAAAAATTGATAGTTTCACCAAAATTGTTTTTTTGTCAGTATTCTTTTCAACTTTAAACTGAAACTTGGTACAGAGATACTTGATGGTAAGACCTTTCTGAGCATACTAATTTGGCGGACCCATCTGTAAGGTCAAGGGTCACAGGAGGTCCAGAAATAGGTTTAGAAAATGGCCATTTTCACAAAAGTTTGTTTTTTCTCAAATTCTATTTTCAACTTCAAACCTAAACTTGGTACAGAGATACCTGATCATAAGACCTTTCTGTGCATGCCAGTTTGGATGCCATTCTTGTTCTGCACTTATCTTAACCCATTTAACCCCATCCTGCATTGTCACCTCACGACTGTACCAGTAGCAGGAGATGAATCAGTGATGGTAATTCATGGGTAGTGTCAGATTAGCTTGGCACCATCAGGTGTCAAGCTTATCTGGCACTACCCTTGAATTATCATGGTTAATCCATCTCCTGCTTTAGTGTGCCGGGGCTACCCATCAGTTAGCTTTTTCCGACTGTAGCTGCTTGGTTTCTTTTCTGAACTGCAGAACTGACACAAATTAATTAATTAATTTTTGGGGATGGTGGGTGTTTTTTCTTCCAGGGCACATACATCTACTTTGACTACGAGAAGTGGGGCCAAAGGAAGAAGGAGGGATTTACTTTCGAGTATCGGTATTTGGAAGATCGGGATTTGAATTGAGTCTCTGCTACGTGTGTGTGCGCTTGAGGAACATGCCGAGTGCATCCATGCACTCTGAACGACAAACTGGCTGATGCTGGCCATTCGACATACTGCCTATTGAGGATGACACTTCTTCCCTCTGTGACTGGTTGTCCAAAGATCTCAAGCAAGAGGCTACACAGTCAGTTACTGTCTCACCTCTCCCCCAGATGATGTACCCCAGGTGGAGCTGATGTGGTGATGGGGCCATACTAGCCTTTCTGCAGCATCACCGTGGCCGTCCAAGAACAACGTTTAGTCTGTGCTTACTGCTCCCACATGCATGCTTCTGTCAGGAGAATCAAAATGCTAAATCACACCAGCAAGATCTGTTTTCGCTGCAGATTTTGTTCCCATTAGTCCCGGCCAGGTCCACAATGTTATTTAAAAAAAACCAACATAACAGACTGTAACTGCTAGCTTTGGTGTCTGAGAACACCTAATGTTGGCTGTGCAATTGTTTATCAATATTACTATATTATATATATTACGAGACACGAGCTGTGATCAGGCATTTTTAAAGCATTTTCATCATTTATATCATAGACTTCATTAGAAGCCTCAGGAAAAATTGAATTATGATTATTAGATTATCTAGTTTCAGTCAGTGTCTAGGGCAGATTGATAAAACTGTGGACCTTAGTATTGTCAGGATCTTGTATGCTGTTTGGTATCAGTGGTGTTATTTGTCTGCAGTATACTTCATTTCAGCATAGGGTTTTAACACAAATAACAACAAGATGATTAACTGTCACCTCAATATAGGGTTTTTCATGATAATTATCACCTGTTTCCCAAAAATCTTGTGGAAATATGTGTTTTTCTGGGTTTTTTATGACCTTCTGATTGACTTTAACAGATGTCTTTTCCTGACCCCTCTTTAAAATTATTTGTAGTAATATAACTCACAACTAAAGATTTAAACATGGACTTAAAAGCAAGATACATGCGTTTTCTGTTAGACTGCAATAACAATAGTCACATAGGTTGAAAATGGGAACAAATTTCACCACATGCTTAAGCCTCACAAATATGTTAAATTTCTAAATGGGAAACTAAGACATTCGGACAGCGGTTTTGAGGGGTAAGTGTACACACTTGATTTATTTGTAGAGAACATTTCAGGTTAGTGCAAAAAAAAAAAACATTATCTACAGACCACTTTTTCGCTTCTCCCATGTTTACAGTTGTAGGAGCTGTGTTCAGTTTTGTTGGTTGAACGATGAAATGGGTGAAAACTTCATGTGCACTGTGTAAGGAATGTGAAGGCTCAACTTTGATTTATTCCCTAAAGTTGAATTCAGGCTCTATTGTTTATTGATGGTTGTGCATACTTTATAGATTCCCACAAAAAAGGAACCAATGACAGATTTTTAGCATCTTACATATACTGATACCCATATATGCATTGTTCACAGAAATGTGAAAGCAATAGTGTAATGAGAACAGGATGGGTTAGTTTCTCTTATAGTTTTTATTATTTTGTTTCTATTTCTCCCCGTCAGAAATGCAGCATACGACAATAAGAGCAGAGTTTTGAAGTTGTTACATTGACCACATGCATTCATCAATTCATTCATGCTAATTATGAATCATCACATATCTGCAGACTGGCTGGTCAGCCTTTGGGTGTGTAACCATTGTGAACGGGATGCCTGTGTACATTGTTCTAGTCTAGAGTTTGTCTGCTGGAGAGTGAGAGTGTGTGCGCAGAGTATTGACTGACCAGCTGCCATCTGCCCTCTGGCCCACCCTGTTTATGTTTCACCCACCTGAGCGCAAGCTATCAAGGAGGGAGAGTGAAAGAAAATTGTTAATGCTTTGTGAAATAATTATGTGTGTGTGTGCACATAAACACAGAACAAAATCATCACCATGGTGCTATCTGTGCATGTGGCGAATTTGTCCTATGCAAGTCTGTGATCATCATGGTACAGTGACTGGGCTCTGTGTTTGAATGAAGTGTTTTGAATGAAGTGTTTGCAAAGAGTTGTGGATGTTTATATGTGTAGGGAAGTACTTAAAAGCTGCTAGATGGGTGAAAGTGGATGCATTTAAAGTGTTAGCCAGTGTAAGAGGGAGCGACTGTCATTCTCACCAAGTGGGTATTTTGGCAGGTCCAAATGAAGGTGTTCACAAGCTTGAACTGTTCATTCAACAAGCTGTGGCACTAGTTACTGAATGGTATGTGAGGGTAAAATCTCTGCTGATTCTGTAACTTTTTTTTTTTTTTTTATATAAAGAGTTTTGTCTGAATGCTTGACCCTTTTATAAGACAGCTATATAGTGTTCCTGTGTACATATGTTTGTGTGGGTCTAGCCCCCTTGTGCATGCGTCCAATGGTGGTGTAAACAGTACTGGTGGATGCATGCACAGGGGCGTTGGTTGTAAGGTGTGGGTGATGTGGACAGTGTGAGGCTATGGGGCAGAGGGTGGGCATGTACATTTTGTAGCCATTTGTGTCTGTCTGGGCCTCCAGCCAGCGTGTGGAGTGTCAGTGATCCTCGGCAATGTCAGGCGGAGCGATGTGCAAGCTAATGATCAATTTGTTGGTTTTAAGTATGGTGCGCTCTGTGAACTGTGTCCTTATTTTTGTACAGCATGTGACTTTGTGTCACTACACAGCTTTTCTCTCACTTAAAGGCTAGTTCTGTTTTTACTGGTCTTTAGGATTTGTAAATATTATAGAGATGGCTGTGACTCAGGTGGCATGGATGATACATGCAGACAAAAAGAATAAAAAAAAACTAAAGAAAAAAATCTTTAAAAAAATAAAAAGCACATTGTCTGACTCAGTGAATTTATATATTGGCTTGTGTTGCATTTTCAGCAGCAGTGTGCGTTTGAGAGATGTGTTCATACAACTTACCTCCTCAGAGACATATTAAAGTATGTGATTTATCAGGTGTTATCACGTGATTTGATAGAGAGAAGTTGTATCTCCACCGCAGCAGCTGTCCACTTTGTTATTCAAGCACGTTTAGGTATTCAAACAGGGGAAGACTCGCTAGTAAACACCCCCCCCCCCCCCCCTTCTCCATAAAGTTACTTCCGCAGTCCACCTCACATATTTTCTTTCACTTTCTGATTTTCCAAAAAATGTGGGACGCTTGCTGCTGTTTGGCTTGTTACATTGACTGGGTTTGGCTTGTGTTACATTGAATGTGGGCACTCTTCGACTGTGGACGCATGTTTTTGAATGGAAACCTTCAGTCATATCTGTTCTCCGTTAGTGAAAATATGTACTAGTTTGCTGTTGTCTATCAGCTGTAACCAAAAAGTGTTAACTTTCAGCCAGCCAAGCTTACTGAAACAAATGAACGCTCCATTTTATGTCTCCGTTTCTTTGAAATGAATATATTAACTCTTAAACGTTCGTGCAAATTGTATGCATTTTTGACAGCGCAACAGGTAAATGGTTAAAAATACACAAAACTAGTGCAAGTGTTAACATATTATAGACATATTATATATCAGTTGAAAGCAAATTGAATTTTCTTTCAAACAGGCACACTAACAACAAGAAATAATTACACTGTAAATCATGAAGAAGGGTTCAATGTCTAAATTTTATTTTTATTTTACCGCAAAATATTAAACATTCAATAGTCGCAAAGAAGAAAAAATTTTTAGTACTGTACAACAGTCACTAAAAGAAGTTAATTCTGAAAGCCACTACAATTCCTGACAAAACAAGCCCAAGTATGTTAAAATTGCTTTATAAATGTATGTTCTATCCTCATGAAGACAAAGTGACTGAAATACGTAAACGTAGCACAAAATGAAAACAATGAAAGTAGCTCACAAGAATGAACTGCTATGAACAACATAAACAGACTGTTCACTATTTATATTTCTTTCTGTTTGCAACCATGGAATTCAGCTGTGTTCAAAAAGCCACATGTTTCTACATTTATACACATAATTTGTTTATAAAGCAATGCTTAGCTTGCAGTGAAAATATTTGCAGGTGAAAATTCCAAAGTACAAATACACTTTACACAGCATCTACAGGTGAGCTTGAAGAAGGCAGTTTCTCTTGTTTGTAAAACACAAAGATTTATCACACACAGAACATTTCACATGTGTTTTGTGTTTTTCTTTCAACTATTTCACTGGCATAACATAATCTACAATTTTTTGCCTTTTCCATCATCACCGGCTGCATTGCGTGGTTAGGCGGCGGCACTGGAGTAGGTGCCCGGCTGTTAGTCTTCTTGAACAGAGGCACATCACTATTTTCATCTATTCCAGCAAGTTCTCTAATTAATTCCTCAGTGAATTTCAGCTGATTGAACTTTTTTTGCCTTTGTAACTCTGGAATATCAGGTTTTTTCCGTCGAAAATCATTAAAAAGTATGTAGGAATTTACTCGCGCAATGTCAAGAAAATGAAAAAACAAGGTTTTCCAGTACCTGTGAGTTTTTCTCAGAGTTGTATATTTACCAATTAACTGGTCACTTTTATCCACCCCACCCATATATTTATTATAACTATCTACAAGTTTGGGTTGACACACTTTTATTGCCCTGAAGGCACCATTTACTTTATTACGCCGCTGTACGTACTTATAACTACTGCCATTCTCATGCATGGTGCTAACAAATGTGACAGGCTTATTATCAAGCCATTGTAAATATAATAAATTTCCCTCCCTCAACCATCTCACAGAGCCTCTAGTATTCTTGGAAAAGGATTTTGTATCCTTGAATAATGGTGGTATGCCTTTACGACTGGCAATGGCAGTGCCGCACGCAAGAACACCATTAGCTAATAAATCTTGCATTAGTGCTACACCTGTATAAAAGTTATCAAAAAATACATGATAACCTTGTTTGAAAACACTTTTACACAGCTTCATAACAACATCATAAGCCAGACCAAAGTGTGACTTTTCAGTGCTTTTTCCAGTATATACATCAAAATCATAAGTATAGCCATTAGAAGAATCTGCTAAAATCCACAACTTCATTCCCCACCTTGTGGGCTTATCCTTCACAAACTGCCTGAATGTGAATCTACCACGGTTTCTTACCATTCTCTCATCTACAGACAGATTCATATACGGTTGATAAAGTTTCTTGCACTTGGCCTTGATGTAGTCATGAAGAAGGTGTACCTTACACAGTTTATCACTCACATTGTTTTCGGTAGCAGCATTGCACACTTTCACAAAGGCCTGAAGGGCCTTGAAACGAGCATAACTCATAAATTTCCTTGCCCACAGTCCATGGTACAGAGCAGTGGTCGACCAGTATGCAGCTTCATTTGGAGCTTTCACAATGGCCATGTACATAAGCAACGCAAAGTATACATACAGTTCATCTGTGGTGACGTCTTTCCAGCCTTGATAGATAGTAGGCTTATCAGGCCCATGCATCCTTGCGTAGTCGTTAGTCCACTCACAGATGCGGGTAACGATGTCCAGGGTGAAGAAGAGTTTGAAGAAGCAGGCAGGTGTCACGTATCTCCTCACATCATCCCTTGTGCGGCAGTCAGGTAGCTGTATGCCAGGTGTTTTGTAAGGTCTGAACTTGGGCATGGGGTCAGTAGGGCCAGGATCCAGATTCCCATAGCTCCAGGCACTGCAAACACAAAGTATGGAATGCAATAAATACAAAGCATGTATTGTTTTGTTGATATTATGCATGTAACCATGATCAGAAGCGATGACAGCTTCCCTCTCACACTGACACCAGTGGCAGCCATAATGTAAACAAAGCAGACAGCCTCCTAGTTACCTCAGTATACGCTAAAATATTAATGAAAACTTGAGCAAAAAGAGATGAACCCACATAAAAGGTGTACAGATATACTATTCCTGCCATAATTTAGACGTCGTTATTATTGATGCTTTTTTAGCGTAACTTTTGCTTCGTAAACACAAGAACGACATATCTAAAAATAGACACAAGGAAGTCTGTACCTGTCATGTGGAACACGGCGATTTCCAAAGCCATTCCTCCCCAAAGTTTTGTCTGCACCATCAGAATTATCCAAGGATACATCAGTGGAGTAATCCGTTCCGTTTTCACTCTCCTCTGAACTCATGATAGCGAGAAATCGACGAAAGAAATGCGCACAAGAAGATCGCAACTCAAACAAGATGGCGAAGAATTTGCAGAGAGCAAGCACGTGATAGGATGCAAATTTATTTTATTTTATTTTAATATATTTCGTATTTTTACAGCATGGAGTCATTCAAACATTAATGTGAACCCTATACAACTAATAAAATTAGTGAAATTTTAAAAAAAAGACGATTCTAAATTTTTCATAGCAGTGGAAAATTCCACTGTGAAAGCGTCGATGGAATTCCATCGATGTCAAGGGAGGCAAACGTTTAAGAGTTAAAGAAGATTGGATAGAAGTTATTTTTACACTGACCTCATGGTGTTGGTACGGGTACACTTAAAATCTGCAAACGTACTCGCACACTGGACATGTAAGGATGCCATTGTGCTAATCCAAACTAAGTGCCATCTTGTGAAAACACATTTTCCCTTACGGCTTTTTCTATTATATGATGCAACATAATGTTAGGGACGTTTTACTTTTTGACTCGTGTGAAGCAAAAGTGAGTGTTCTGGGCCAGTGGTCCTGTGTCGGCCCCCCACCTGGGTCTGCCCTGGGGGACTTGGGTGGGGTTGGCTACTTTTTAGTTCCCAGGGTCACCCTGATCAGCCCCACAGGGTGGGTTTTCCCCTCTATTTTGGGGCATGTGTTTCTGTCTACCCTTGGTCCATTCACCTGTACTTTTCTTTTTTAAACTCTCCCTGCTGTCTGCGCTGCCTGTAGCTCTTGATATTGGATGTGTGTTGCTAAATGGTCTTGGCTTTATTTAGGCCCCATGTTGTAGGTTTATTTAACGTATTGGACTGGCTGGCGACATACATTCAATAATATTCTGTTTAGTTTTTGGGTTTTTTCACAAGCAGTGCAGGCACGTCCTGAGAAAGTCTTGTTGCTGTCAGGACGTTAAGAAATGTACAATCATTACAATCACCTGTGTCGGCCATCGGCTGGCCGTGGTAAACGTTGGGATTTTCTCAGAGACTATTCAAGCCACAGTCTGCAAACTTGGCCCAAGGATACTTTATGGCAAGACCTTTCTAAACATACCAATTTCATTGACCTCTCTCAAAGGTCAAGGGATCAGGAAAAATAGCCATATTTTGACAAAATTTGTTTTTCTTCATAATACTACTACTAATAATAATACCGGTTATTATATAGGCTTACTTACTTACGCCTGTCACCCCACCCGGGTCTGCCTTGGGGGACTTGGGTGGGGTTAGATATTTTTTAGTTCCCAGGGTCACCCTGGTCAGCCCCACAGGGTGGGTTTTTCTCTCTATTCTGGGGCATGTGTTTCTGTCTACCCTTTGTCCATTCACCTGTATTTGCCTTTTTAAAACTCTCCCTACTGTCTGCACTGCCTGTAGCTCTTGATATTGGATGTGTGTTGCTAAATGGTCTTAGCTTTATTTCGGCCCCATGTTGTAGGTTTATTTAACGTATTTGACCGGCTGGCGACATACATTCAATTTTCTGTTTAGTTTTTTTTTTCACAAGCAGTGCAGGCACGTCCTGAGAAAGCCTTGTTGCTGTCGGGACGTTAAGCAATGTACAATCAATCATCAATCCTACCCGGGTATAGGCCGTCGACGAGAGACCTCCAGCAACGCCTGTCCTGTGCTTCTCCTTCGATTCTACTCCAGGTGGTTCCCAGTCTCTTGATGTCTGCTTGGAGGTCTCGATGCCAGGAGTTTCTCGGCCTACCTCTTTTCCTCTTTCCCTGGGGGTTCCATGACAATGCCTGCCTAGTGATACTGGAAGCTGGCTTTCTCAGACTGTGACCGATCCATCCCCATCTTCTTCGCCCAATTTCATTCTCTGCTGTTATCTGCTCTGTTCTCTCCCAGATTCTGACGTTGCTGATCTTCTCTGGCCAGTGGATTTTCAAAATTCTTCTAAGGCAACTGTTCATGAAGGTCTGTACTCTGTTGACTGTGGTTTTTGTCAATCTCCAAGTCTCTGCTCCATATAGGAGAACTGCTTTTACATTTGAGTTGAAAATCCGGACTTTGGTGTGTTGTGACAGCTCTCTGGAACTCCACACTTTTTTTAACTGGAGAAAGGCTGCTCTGGCTTTACCGATTCGTGCTCTGACATCTGCATCAGTGCCGCCTTTTTTGTCTATGATGCTCCCGAGATAGGTGAAGGACTCCACCTCCTCCAAAGGGGTGCCAGCAAGCAAGATTGGTTCTTCCCTGGTTGTGTTCAGCCTCATTGTCTTTGTTTTCTGTTTGTGAATGGTGAGGCCCACTTGGGACGAGATGTCAGCAAGCCTCGTGGTCTTGTCCTGCATTTGTTGACGAGTGTGGGACAGTAATGCCAAGTCGTCTGCAAAATCGAGGTCATCAAGCTGTGTCCACAGTGTCCACTGTATTCCACTTCGTCGGTGCTCTGTGGTCATCTTCATGACCCAGTCTATGGCCAGTAGGAAGAGGAACGGAGACAGCAGACACCCCTGCCTGACACCAGTTCTGACCTGGAGCTCCCTGGTGAACTGCCCTTCGTGGATCACGCGACATGTCATGCCATCATAGCTGCTCTTGATCAGGCGGGCGAGCTTTGTGGGTACACCGTAGTGTCGTAGAGTTTCCACAGTCTCTCGGTCCACGCTGTCAAATGCTTTCTCATAATCCACAAAGTTGACGTACAGCGGGGAGCTCCACTCCAGAGACTGTTCCACGATGATGCGGAGAGTGGCGATCTGGTCTGTACATGATCGGTTCTTCCTGAATCCTGCTTGCTGGTCTCAGCTGGGGGTCAACGGAGCTCTTCATTCTCTCTAGGATGATCCTGTTGAAGACCTTTCCTGGTACTGACAGCAAGGTGATTCCTCTGTAGTTGGAACACTTGCTGAGGTCGCCTTTCTTGGGAAGCTTGATTAGGTACCCCTCCTTCCAGTCAGCTGGCATCACCTCCTCTTCCCAGATCTTTCCAAACAGTGGGTACAGCATCTCCACTGTTGTCTCTAGGTCTGCTTTCAGAGACTACGCTGGGATGCCATCTGGCCCTGCTGCTTTGCTGTTCTTCAAAAATGCCACTGCTCTTCTGATCTCTTCCCGGCTGGGTCTGTCACAGCTGATGGGTAGGTCGGTCTCTGCCGGCTGGATGTCGGGGGGGTCGGGTGGGCTAGGTCTGTTCAGTAACTCTTCAAAATACTCGGCCCATCTGTCGAGTTGGTCTGCTCTGTCTGCAATAGGCTTGCCTTCTTTGTCTTTTACTGGTCTTTCTGTATGGCCATACTTACCTGACAATCTCCTGGTAATGTCGTAGAGCTGTTTCATGTTGCCGCTGCCTGCTGCCTTTTCTGCCTCTGCTGCCAGGCTGTCTGTGTAGGCCCTCTTGTCTGCCCTGATACTCCTCTTCACCTCGCGGTTGGCTTCCGAGTATTCCTCCTGTGCCCTTACTTTGGCTGCTCTCGTGCGACTGTTGTTGACCGCTGCTTTCTTCTGCTTCCTCGCTTCTATCTTCTTCAAGGTCTGTGCCGACAGCCAGTCCTTGTGGTGGTGTTTCCTGAACCCTACAGTGTCTTTGCAGGTTGAGTTCAGCGCCTCTCTAACTGCCTTCCACTGCTGCTCTGTGGTGACCGCCTCCTCTTCATTTACTAGCTCCTGTAGCGCTTGAAACCGGTTGGACAGCACCAGTTTGAACTCTTCTCTAACTCCAGTTTCTCTCAGGAGGCCTACATTATAGCGCTGTCTTCTTGTTGTCTCTGTGCGGCTTTTCTTTAGCTTGAGCTTCATTCTTAAGGTAAGCAGATGGTGGTATGAGGCGACATCTGCTCCCCTCCTCACTCGGAACATCTTGAAGGGATCTTCTAAATTTCTTGCTAATGCAGATATGGTCTATTTGGTTCTCTGTTGTATGGTCAGGTGAGACCCAAGTTGCTTTGTGTATTCGTCTGTGTGGGAAGATGCTGCCTCCAATGACAAGTCGGTTTAGAGCACAAAAGTCCACAAACCTCTCCCCGTTCTCACTCATCTCTGAGCCTAGTCCCTGTCTCCCCATCACCTCTTCGTATCCGGTGTTGTCCTCCCCTATTTTGGCATTAAAATCGCCCATGACGATGGTGATGTCTCGCTCCGCACATTTGTCCATGGCACTCTGGAGTCGGTCGTAGAACTCTTGTTTCTCTTCCTCGTCACTGTCATTGGTGGGCGCATAACACTGGATGACGTTCAGCTTGAGCTTTTTCTTGGTTCTAAAGGCTGCTGTGATAATTCTTGGCCCAAGAGGTTCCCAGCCCATCAGCGCTCTCTGTGCCACTGGTGACAGCATGAATGCTACTCCTTCTGTATGGGGGGCATTCTCCTCTTCATGACCTGAATACAGAATCATCTCCCCACTTAACAGCCTTTTCTGGCCAGACTGCGTCCATCTGGCTTCACGCCTACCCGGCACCGGCCTCCACGTGGCGTGGGTGGGTAGTCCACTCGGTCTCTGACTGAGTGGGCTAGCAGACGGGTGCCATCTTTGTCCAGGATTAGGACTTGATGTCAGCAGATATGTTGTTCAGTCTTTTTCACTGGTCCGGTTTTTAAGGAGCTGTGCTTACCCAGGTCTTACCATGTTGGATTGGTCCTTAAAAATACGCGTGAGCTTTTGGTCCTTTGGATCCCAAGTGTTTGCCGTGCTTGGAGACCCGTGTCGGGGGAGAAGAGGATCCTGGTGGCTGAAACACTCCACTTTGGCCTTGACTTCTGCCTAAACGGGAGGCTAGTCGTACCGGCCTAGTCAATCGGCTCTTGTCACGTCGAGCCCTATCCCCCTGTTGACATGCGGGTTGTTATACGGAGCACCTTGCTATAGCCTCTGATGCTGATTAGGTGCTTTACGCCAGTATTCCCCTGTATTCAACAGTGTGATAGAAGGCGGTGGCTCAAACGGTTCAATCAGGCTTACCCCCTTGAGTATATCTTTCGGGCAGTCTCCATTGTGTGTCGGCTGGAGACCCGCCGACAGTTGCACTTTCCCTTGTTGGGCTCGGTGGCGGGCGGGGACCCCCGGGGGATGAATATCTATCATACTATAATATGGAAAATATCAAAAAACCAAAACTAGCACCAAAGCGGCACATAGCCGCCGACATTGTCATTGAGAACGATAGTGACTCTCTGACTGTGAGGAAGCGACACCTCAGGAGTCGGCCGCCTGGCCTCGCTTTCTCATTATCCACAGCAAAGTTAAAGAGAAGCCTGTTTCAAAGCTGCACCCTTTCCTGGTAGGGGAGACCCTCAGGAGCCGTGTTGGCAGGCCTGAGGCCCAGCGCCTCAGGTCTGGTGACTTGTTGGTAGAGTGCCGTACCCGGGCACACTCCAATGGGCTACTGAGGCTCTCCTCCATCGGAGACACTCCAGTGGAGGTCACTCCCCACAAAACAATGAATTCCTCTAGAGGAGTGATTAAAGATCAAGCATTGGCCGAACTGTCTGAAGATGAACTTGTACGGAACCTTAAGTCACAGGGGGTGACCTACGTCAGGCGCTTCATTTCCAAACGAGGTGGTAGGGAGATCCGTCTCCCTACCATCATCCTGATGTTTGGCACCCCCACAGCTCCTACTACCATCTGGGGAGGTTACTACTCCCTAAAAGTGAAAAAGTACGTCCCTCTCCCCCTTCGGTGCTTTAAGTGCCAAAAGTATGGCCATGGGCAGAAGACATGCCGCCAGGCAGAGGCTCTATGCGCCCGTTGCACTAAGCCCGGACACTCTGCTGAGTCCTGCACAGCCATCCCCCTGTGTGTGAATTGCCAGGGGGCGCATATGGCTTCGGACAAGAAGTGCCCTCGTTGGATCTCAGTGCAGGATTCAGCAGGTGCGTGTGGAGAAGGAGCTGTCCTTTGCGGACGCAAAAAAACTGGTTGACGGTCCTGGTGCAGCTGAGGCGGCGCCAAACTCAAATAACAACTTTGTGTATACTTTCAGTGCTGCGGTGGCAGGCAAGCGCCCCACCAAAGACTTCTCTTGTCAAACCCCAACTTCTTGGTTGGGGGCGGAGCCTCGGATCCTCTCACCCCTGGAGAGTAACCCTCCTCCGGTGGTGATGAGGAGCCAGGGAACGCAGAGGGCGGACGCTACCGGTCCGGTGGCACCGCCTTCTGCTGCCCCTAAGCCTCAGCCCCCACCCAAACCTGCTAGTTTGTCAACACCAAAGGTTTCTGGCTCTGGTCAGCCTTCTAAGGCCGCTAACTCCCCCACCCGGGTCTGCCCTGGGGGACTTGGGTGGGGTTAGGTATTTTTTAGTTCCCAGGGTCACCCTGGTCAGCCCCACAGGGTGGGTTTTTCTCTCTATTCTGGGGCGTGTGTTTCTGTCTACCCTTGGTCCATTCACCTGTATTTGCCTTTTTAAAACTCTCCCTACTGTCTGCACTGCCTGTAGCTCTTGATATTGGATGTGTGTTGCTAAATGGTCTTAGCTTTATTTAGGCCCCATGTGTTAGGTTTATTTAATGTATTTGACCAGCTGGCGACATACATTCAATGTTCTGTTTATTTTTTTTTTCACAAGCAGTGCAGGCACGTCCTGAGAAAGCCTTGTTGCTGTCGGGACGTTAAGCAATGTACAATCAATCTAAGGCCGCTAACTCTAGCGGCAGGAACGCTGCCCAGGACCAGAAGTCAAAGAAATCTATGGGACCGCCGTGCGCACGGGCCCAGAAGGGGAACACTGATGTCCCCCTTCAAAACAAATATGCTGCATTGGAGGAGCAGATGGAGGGAGTGGAAGTTGCCGATGCTGCGGCAGCTCCAACCCCTTCATCTCCTAAGAACCAGAGGAGGCCCGGGAGCCGGCCCCCCTCTGTTTCTCCGACTCCTTCCAAGGCAAAGGAAAAAGGGGGGAAAAACTCCGCACCCCCAGATAAGAAATAATCATGGACTCTCTGCTTCAGTGGAATTGTTGTGGTTTTCAAGCTAACTTTGAGGAATTACGTCTTTTAGTCAAGTGCTATAACCCCTCAGTAATATCTCTTCGGGAGACTTACCTGAAGATTTCTGACCCTGTGTCCTTTAATGGTTTTAACGCTATACATAAAGGCTCTGATTCGGAGAGGCGCTCGGGTGGAGTGGCTCTTCTCATTAGTAGCCAAATTTTATGTAGCCCCGTTAGCATCGACACCTGTCTTCAGGCTGTCGCAGCTCGGGTTACCTTGAAGAAGACCATAACTATATGCAGTATTTACCTGCCACCATCCCTGCGGGTCTGTAGTAATGATTTTTTTAATTTAGTTGATCAACTGCCCCCTCCCTTTATTCTCATGGGGGATTTTAACGGTCACGCTCACCTTTGGGGTAGTGACCACTATGATGGCAGAGGTCAGATGTTAGAAGATGTTTTTTCTCAACTTAACCTATGTGTCTTTAACGATGGTTCACCTACATACTCTAACCCAGGTTCAGGATCTAGTTCTGTTCTAGACCTCACTGTGTGTGATCCTTCTCTCATGCTGGACTTTGACTGGAAGGTTCACGATGACCTGTGTGGTAGTGACCACTTCCCAGTAGTCCTGTCATCGGTCAGCTGTGGGGAGGATCCGCCGGTGGGGCGCTGGAATCTTAAGAAAGCTAACTGGCCTCTGTTCGCCTCCCTCTGTCAGTCTCGTATTACAGAGGAGGTGGTCATGTCATCTGAAGAACCTATTTCTTCTTTTACTACTATTTTGTTGGACGTAGCGGGTGAAACCATCCCTAAAACTTCCGCATCAGTCCCTGGAAAGCCGAGAGTACCATGGTTCAACGAAGAGTGCCGCAAGGCCCGAATAGCGCGCAAATCTGCTCAGCGATGTGCTTTCCGTAATCCGTCGCAAGTAAATATTTTAACCTTTAAAAGACAGAGGGCGAAAGCCCGTTACATTTTTAAACGTGAACGCCGTGCTTCCTGGAGACGCTTCGTCTCATCTTTAACTTCTCGGACTCCGTCCCAGAAAGTATGGAAGACTGTTCGGAGAATTAGGGGCAGAGGTGGCTCGGCTTCTGTTGGCCATCTTAGAGATGGTGCCAGTTTGGTTACAGATAAAAAAAGCTGTGGCCAATTTGCTTGCCTCCACCATTGCCCATAATTCTTCAACGGAGCATTATTCACCTTTCTTCCAGAGAGAGAAGGAGAAGCGAGAGTCTCGTATTTGTGATTTTAAGTCCGATAACTCAGAAGACTATAATGTCCCGTTTACATTATCAGAATTGCAGCAAGCTTTGCAGAAATGTAATGACTCTGCTGCTGGCCTGGATACCGTCCACTATCAATTCCTAACGCATCTGCCTGAGAGGTCACTCCTTGTACTTCTCAAGGCCTTTAACCATATCTGGAGAACTGGTCATTTTCCGCCGTCTTGGCGCCAGGCTGTGGTTGTACCGATCCCCAAGCCGGGTAAGGATCCTTCCGACCCGGGCAACTACCGGCCTATCGCTTTGACATCATGTTTATGTAAAACTATGGAGCGCCTGGTCAACGCCCGCCTGGTGTGGCATCTTGAGTCACAGGGTCTCCTCACAGACCTCCAGTGCGGTTTCCGGCGCTTCCGTAGTACAACTGACCATTTAGTCCGCTTTGAATCATTTATTCGAGCCTACCCGGCACCGGCCTCCACGTGGCGTAGGTGGGTAGTCCGCTCAGTCTCTGACTGAGTGGGCTAGCGGACGGGTGCCATCTTTGTCCAGGATTAGGACTTGATGTCAGCAGATATGTTGTTCAGCCTTTTCACTGGTCCGGTTTTTAAGGAGCTGTGCTAACCTAGGTCGTACCATGTTGGATTGGTCCTTAAAAATACTCGTGACTTTTTGGTCCTTTGGATCCCAAGTGTTTGCCGTGCTTGGAGACCCGTGTCGGGGGAGAAGAGGATCCTGGTGGCTGAGGTTCCCTTTGGGCTGCGGCTCACTGGTGCCAACACTCCACTTCGGCCTTGACTTCTACCTAAACGGGAGGCTAGTCGTACCGGCCTAGTCAATCGGCTCTTGTCACGTTGAGCCCTATCCCACTGTTGACATGCGGGTTGCTATACGGAGCACCATGCTATAGCTTCTGCTGCTGATTAGGTGCTTTACGCCAGTATTCCCCTGCATTCAACGGTGTGATAGAAGGCGGTGGCTCAAACGGTTCAATCGGGCTTACCCCCTTGAGTATATCTTTCGGGCAGTCTCCATTGTGCGTCGGCTGGAGACCCGCCGACAGTTGCACTTTCCCTTGTTGGGCTCGGTGGCGGGCGGGGACCCCCGGGGGATGAATATCTCTACTAATATAATATGGATAAAACCAAAAAACCAAAACTAGCACAGAAACGGCACATAGACGCCGACATTGAACACGACAGTGATTCAGACTGTGAGGAAGCGACACCTCAGGCGTCGGCCGTATGGCCTCGCTTCCTCATTGTCCATAGCAAGGTGAAGGAGAAACCAGTTACCAAGCTGCATCCTTTTCTGGTGGGGGAGACCCTCAGGAGCCGTGTTGGCAGGCCTGACGCCCAGCGCCTCAGGTCTGGTGACTTGCTGGTGGAGTGCCGTACTCGGGCACACTCCAGCGGGCTACTGGGGCTCTCTTCCATCGGAGACACTCCTGTGGAAGTCACACCCCACAAAACTATGAATTCGTCAAGAGGCGTAATCAAAGATCAAGCTTTGGCAGAACTGTCAGAAGATGAACTTGTAAGGAACCTTAAGTCTCAGGGGGTGACTTGCGTCAGGCGCTTCGCTTCCAAGCGAGGTGGTGGGGAGATTCGTCTCCCTACCATCATCCTGACGTTTGGCACCCCCACCCCTCCTACTACCATCTGGGGAGGTTACTACTCCCTGAGAGTGAAAAAGTACGTCCCTCTTCCCCTCCGGTGCTTTAAGTGCCAAAAGTATGGCCATGGGCAGAAGACATGCCGTCAGGCAGAGGCTTCATGCGCCCGTTGCACTAGGCCCGGACACTCTGCTGAGTCCTGCACAGCCACCCCCCTGTGTGTGAATTGCCAGGGGGCGCATATGGCTTCGGATAAGAAATGCCCTCGTTGGATATCCGAGTGCAAGATTCAGCAGGTGCGTGTGGAGAAGGGGCTGTCCTTTCTGGATGCCAAAAAACTGGTTGAAGGCCCTGGTGCAGCTGCGGCTGCCCCAACCTCTAACACCTCAGTGTATACTTTTAGTGCAGCGGTGGCAGGCAAGCGCCCCACCAAAGACTTTTCATGTCAGACTCCAACTTCTTGGTTGGGGGCGGAGCCTCGGCTCCTCTCGCCCCTGGAGAGTAACCCTCCTCCGGTGGTGACCAGGAGCCAGGGAACGCAGAAGGCGGACACTGCCGGTCCGGTTGTGCCGCCTTCTGTTGCCCCTAAGCCTCAGCCCCCACCCAAACCTGTTAGTCAGTCAACTCCAAAGGCTTCTGGCTCTGGTCAGCCTTCTAAGGCCGCTAACTCTAGCGGCAGGAACGCTGCCCAGGACCAGAAGTCCAAGAAATCTATGGGACCGCTGTGCGCACGGGCCCAGAAGGGGAACACAGATGTCCCCCTTCAAAACAAATATGCTGCACTGGAGGAGCGGATGGAGGGAGTGGAAGTTGTTGTTGCTGATGCTGCGGCAGCTCCACCCCCTTCCTCTCCGAGGAACCAGAGGAGGCCCGGAAGCCGGCCCCCCTCTGTTTCTTCAACTCCTTCCAAGGTAAAGGAAAAAGGGGGGAAAAACTCCTTACCCCCAGATAAGACTTAATCATGGACTCTTTGCTTCAGTGGAATTGTCGTGGTTTTCGAGCTAACTTTGAGGAATTACGTCTTTTAGTCAAGTTCTATAACCCCTCAGTAATATCTCCTCAGGAGACTTACCTGAAGACTTCTGACCCTGTGTCTTTTAATGGTTTTAATGTTATACATAAAGGCTCTGATTCGGAGAGGCGCTCGGGTGGAGCGGCTCTTCTCATTAGTAGCCAAATTTTATGTAGCCCCGTTAGCATCGACACCTGTCTTCAGGCTGTCGCTGCTCGGGTTACCTTAAAAAAGACCATAACCATATGTAGTATTTACCTGCCACCATCACTGCGGGTCTGTAGCAATGATATTTTTAACTTAGTAGATCAACTGCCCCCTCCCTTTATTCTCATGGGGGATTTTAACGGTCATGCTCACCTTTGGGGTAGTGACCACTATGATGGCAGAGGTCAGATGTTAGAAGATGTTTTTTCTCAACTTAACCTGTCTTTAACGATGGCTCACCTACATACTCTAACTCAGGTTCCGGATCTAGTTCTGTTCTAGACCTCACTGTGTGTGATCCTTCTCTCATGCTGGACTTTGACTGGAAGGTTCACGACGACCTGTGTGGTAGTGACCACTTCCCAGTAGTCCTGTCATCGGTCAGCTGTGAGGAGGATTCGCCGGTGGGGCGCTGGAATCTCAAGAAAGCTAACTGGTCTCTGTTTGCCTCTCTCTGTCAGTCTCGTCTTACAGAGGAGGTGGTCATGTCAGCTGAAGAACCTGTTTCTTGTTTTACTTCTATTTTGTTGGAGGTTGCAGGTGAAACCATCCCTAGAACTTCCACATCACTCCCTCGGAAGCCGAGAGTACCATGGTTCAATGAAGAGTGCCGCAAGGCCCAAACAATGCGCAAATCTGCTCAGCGACGTGCTTTTCGTAATCCGTCGCAAGCAAATATTTTAACCTTTAAAAGACAGCGGGCGAAAGCCCGTTACATTTTTAAACGTGAACGCCGTGCTTCCTGGAGACGCTTCGTCTCATCTTTATCTTCTAGGACTCCGTCCCAAAAAGTCTGGAAGGCTGTTCGAAGAATTAGGGGCAGGGGTGGCTCGGCTTCTGTCGGCCATCTTAGAGATGGTGCCAGTTTGGTCACAGATAAAAAGGCTGTGGCCAATTTGCTTGCCTCCACCATTGCCCATAATTCTTCAACAGAGCATTATTCACCTTTCTTCCAGAGAGAGAAGGAGAAGCGAGAATCTTGTGCTTGTGATTTTATATCGGATAACTTGGAAGACTATAATGCCCCTTTTACGTTTTCAGAATTGCAGCAAGCCTTGCAGAAATGTACTGACTCTGCTGCTGGATTAGATACCATCCATTATCAGCTCATAACACATCTGCCTGAGGATTCACTCCTTGTACTTCTCAAGGCCTTTAACCATATCTGGATAACCGGTCATTTTCCGCCATCTTGGCGCCAGGCTGTGGTTGTGCCAATTCCCAAGCCGGGTAAGGATCCTTCCGACCCGGGCAACTACCGGCCAATAGCTTTGACATCATGTTTATGTAAAACTATGGAACGCTTGGTCAACGCCCGACTGGTGTGGCATCTTGAGTCACAGGGTCTCATCACAGACCTCCAGTGCGGTTTCCGGCGCTTCCGTAGTACAACTGACCATCTAGTCCGCTTTGAGTCTTTTATCCGAGATGCTTTTGTCAACAAGCAGCATGTCTATGCAATTTTCTTTGATCTTGAAAAGGCATATGACACTACCTGGAAGCATGGTATAATGTCTGATTTGTCGGACATGGGTTTTAAAGGGCATCTGCCCGTTTTTATTCACAATTTTTTGTCCAACAGGTCGTTCCATGTCCGTGTGGGCTCCACCCTCTCCGACTCCTTTGAACAGGAGATGGGTGTCCCGCAGGGCAGTATTCTATCTCCTGTTTTATTTAGCATTAAAATAAATAACATTGTAAAGGCCGTCAAGGATGATTCTGAATGCTCTTTGTTTGTGGATGACTTTGCTTTGTGTGCACGAGGTCGAGGACTTGCGTCCCTTGAGAGGCGCTTGCAGCTGTGTGTTGATCGAATCCAGGGGTGGGTGTCTCTCAATGGATTCAGATTCTCGCCCTCCAAGACAGTCTGTGTGCATTTTACTAACCAGACGAAATTTTTTCCAGAACCTAGCCTGAGCATTGCTGGTGTGCCAATTAAGGTGGCCGAAGAGGCAAAGTTTTTGGGGGTCATCTTTGACAAAAGATTGACCTTCTGCAACCATGTTAACTACCTTAGAACCTCTTGTTGGAAGGCCCTCGACATTCTTCGTGTCGTTGGTCGTACTGACTGGGGTGCAGACCGCATCGTCTTACTTCGACTGTACCGGGCCCTTGTTCGGTCCAAACTGGATTACGGCTCTGTGGTATATGGCTCGGCTTCCAAGTCTGTTCTGCAGCGTCTGAACACAATTCACCATCAAGGTCTGCGCATATGTCTGGGAGCCTTCAGGACATCTCCAGTTCCTAGTCTGTATGCAGAGGCAGGGGAGCCTTCTCTCAGGCTCCGCCGCATCCGCCTCATGCTCAGCTACGTTCTGAAGCTGAAGGCCCATCCAGAAAATCCTGCCTATGATTGTGTTTTTAACCCGTCGTTTGCAGAGATTTACGATGCCCATCCGGGAGCTGTCCGTCCACTTTCCTTCCGTGTCCGACCTCATCTGCAGGCGGCCGGAGTGGACCTGGACAAAGTTTCGGAATCTCTGCAACACGTCACTCCACCCTGGCTACTACCAGTTCCTGACATCTTGCTGGACTTGACTGCCCACAAGAAGGATTGTACTCCACCAGCCATATACCAACAGAGCCTCAATGAACTCCTTTCAATTTTTCCTGGCTATTGTCGTCTTTACACGGATGGGTCCAAGTCTGAGGATGGAAGAGTGGCTGCGGCTGCAGTGTCCTCTCGCCATCCTAGACGCCCATTTAAGCTCCGTCTCCCTGACCATTCCTCTGTATTTAGTGCAGAACTGCATGCCATTCTGCTAGCACTCAAGCATGCCTATCAGTCTCGGGAAAGGAACTTCCTGATTCTGTCTGACTCTCTTTCTGCCCTGCAGGCCCTTCAGGGCGCGGGAACAGACCATCCACTGCTGGTGCAGATTAGAGAGCTCTACGCGGACTTGATGAAGGAATATTATGACATCATTTTTATTTGGGTCCCAGGCCATGTGGGCATCGAAGGCAACAGAATCGCAGATTCTGCTGCCAACAGTGCCCGCAGTGACCCTGTCCCTGACACACAGACTGTCTATAGTGATTTTAAACCTGTGATTAGTGCGTACGTGGCCCGCGAGTGGCAGTTCGAGTGGGACAAAGAGGAAGGGAACAAGCTTCATGAAGCTCTTCCTAAGTTGTCTGACAGTCTACCTTTCCGCTGCGGCAGCCGCCGTGAGGAGACTGTCCTTGCTCGGCTCCACATCAGGCACACGTATGTTACGCACTCTTACTTACTTAAACAGGATGAGCGTCCATGGTGTTTTGCCTGTGATGAGCAGTTTTCTGTTCGACACTTTTTGCTGTATTGTGCTGACCTAATTGACACCAGATATAAACACTTTACAGCAGACTCCTTGAAGGTTTTGTTCCGGGATGTTCCCCCGGACAAAATCTTCAATTTCTTGCGAGCATGCAATATTTTTAACAAGATTTGAGCATTCATAGACTATGTGAATCTTTTTTATTTGCCCTTTTTGAGAGTCTGTAGACATTTCTTTTAAAGACATGTGCGACATTTTAGCCTGAGATTTTTAATCTATATTTACATCTTGTCTTAAGACCTTGCTTTTAGTCTGGCTGACCAGATTTTTACCCATCCCGCCGTGAGATGGCCTTAGTCGCCTGCTCGGCGTTAAACCCAAATAACTAACATTTATTCGAGATTCTTTTGTCAACAAGCAGCATGTCTATGCAATTTTCTTCGATCTTGAGAAAGCGTATGACACTACCTGGAAGTATGGCATAATGTCTGACTTGTTGGACATGGGTTTTAAAGGGCACCTGCCCGTTTTTATTCACAATTTTTTGACTAACCGGTCGTTCCATGTCCGTGTGGGCTCCACCCTCTCCGACTCCTTTGAACAGGAGATGGGTGTCCCACAGGGCAGCATTCTATCTCCTGTTTTATTTAGTATTAAAATTAATAACATTGTAAAGGCCGTCAAGGATGATTCTGAATGCTCTTTGTTTGTTGACGACTTTGCTTTGTGCGCACGTGGTCGAGGACTTGCGTCCCTTGAGAGGCGCTTGCAGCTGTGCGTTGATCGCATCCAGCGGTGGGTGTCTCTCAATGGATTCAAGTTCTCGCCCTCCAAGACTGTTTGTGTGCATTTTACTAACCAGACGAAATTTTTTCCAGAACCTAGCCTGAGCATTGCTGGAGTGCCAATTAAGGTGGCCGAGGAGGCAAAGTTTCTGGGGGTCATTTTTGACAAAAGACTTACCTTCCGCAACCATATTAATTACCTTAGAACCTCTTGTCAGAAGGCTCTCGACATTCTTCGTGTCGTCGGTCGTACTGACTGGGGTGCGGACCGTACTGTCTTACTTCGTCTGTACCGGGCCCTTGTTCGGTCCAAACTGGATTACGGCTCTGTGGTGTATGGCTCAGCTTCCAAGTCTGTGCTACAGCGTCTGAACACAATTCACCATCAGGGTCTGCGGATATGTCTTGGGGCCTTCAGGACGTCTCCAGTTCCTAGTCTGTATGCCGAGGCAGGGGAGCCTTCTCTCAAGCTCCGCCGCATCCGCCTCATGCTCAGCTACGTTCTGAAACTGAAGGCCCATCCAGACAATCCTGCCTATGATTGTGTTTTTAAACCATCGTTTGCAGAGATTTACGATACCCATCCGGGAGCTGTCCGTCCACTTTCTTTCCGTGTCCGACCTCATCTGCAGGCGGCCGGATTGGACCTGGACAGAGTTTCGGAATCCCTGCAACACATCACTCCACCTTGGCTCTTACCAGTTCCTGACATCTTGCTGGACTTGACTGCCCACAAGAAAGACTCTACTCCACCAGCCATATACCAACAGAGCCTCAATGAACTGCTTTCAATTTTTCCTGGCTATTGTCGTATCTATACCGATGGGTCAAAGTCTGAGGATGGGAGAGTGGCTGCGGCCGCAGTGTCCTCTCGCCATCCTAGACACCCATTTAAGCACCGCCTCCCAGACCACTCATCAGTATTTAGTGCGGAACTGCAGGCGGTTCTGCTGGCACTCAGGCATGCTTATCGATCTAGAGAAAGGAACTTCCTGATTCTGTCTGACTCTCTTTCTGCCCTGCAGGCCCTTCAGGGCACGGGAAATGACCACCCACTGCTGGTGCAGATCAGAGAGCTCCACGCGGACTTGATGAAGGAATATTATGATATCATTTTTATTTGGGTGCCAGGGCATGTGGGCATCGAGGGCAACAGGATCGCAGATTCTGCTGCCAACGATGCCCGCAATGACCCTGTCCCTGACACACAGACTGTTTATAGTGATTTTAGACATGTGGCTAGTGCGTACATAGCCCGTGAGTGGCAGTCCGAGTGGGACAAAGAGGAAGCTAACAAGCTGCATGAAGCCCTTCCTAAGTTGTCCGACGGTCTACCTTATCGCTGCGGCAGCCGCCGTGAGGAGACTGTCCTGGCTCGGCTCCACATCGGCCACACGTATGTTACGCACTCTTATTTACTTAAACAGGAGGAGCGTCCATGGTGTTATGCCTGCGACGAGCAGTACTCTGTTCAACATTTTTTGTTGTCTTGTGCTGATCTAATCGACACAAGGTATAAACATTTCACAGCAGACTCCTTGAAGGTTTTGTTCCGGGATGTGCCCCCGGACAAGATCTTCAGTTTTCTGAGAGAGTGCCATATTTTTAATAAGATTTGAGCGTTATAGATTATGATGTTTTTATTATTTTGACCTTTTAGAGAGTCTTCCGACGTTTTCTTTAAAGACCTGTGCGACATTTTAGCCTGACATATTTTTAAGGTATATTTACATCATGTCTTAAGACCTTTCTTTTAGTCTGGCTGACCAGATTTTTACCCTTCCCGCCGTGAGATGGCCTTAGTTGCCTGCTCGGCGTTAAACCCAAATAACTAACTAACCATCTGGCTTCACTGATACCTTCCCCCACCCGGGTCTGCCCTGGGGGACTTGGGTGGGGTTAGGTACTTTTTAGTTCCCAGGGTCACCCTGGTCAGCCCCACAGGGTGGGTTTTTCTCTCTATTCTGGGGCATGTGGTTCTGTCTACCCTTGGTCCATTCACCTGTATTTGCCTTTTTAAAACTCTCCCTACTGTCTGCACTGCCTGTAGCTCTTGATATTGGATGTGTGTTGCTAAATGGTCTTAGCTTTATTTAGGCCCCATGTGTTAGGTTTATTTAATGTATTTGACCGGCTGGCGACATACATTCAATGTTCTGTTTAGTTTGTTTTTTTTCACAAGCAGTGCAGGCACGTCCTGAGAAAGCCTTGTTGCTGTCGGGACGTTAAGCAATGTACAATCAATTCACTGATACCTAGCAGGGAAAGGTTGTACTTTTGCATTTCCGCTGCTATCTGGGCGGCCTTGCCGCTCTGGTACATGGTCTTGACATTCCATGTGCCCATGGTTGTGTCCCTGGATAGAGAGAGGCGGCTCGGTCCTGTGGCTTCCGAAGACTTCCGGCTTTCACCACAGGACGTCATAAGTCTTCTAGTAGAAGAACCTTCCTCCTCCAGGAAAGGAATTACTGTTAGTCTTTTCGTCGGCGTTTTTGTAGCTATTTCCTTTTTTGCAGGGTGGGGAAGCTACCCCCACGCCCAACCCCCTTACTAGGAGGACCAGGGGTTTTCTGTCGGGGTCACCTTCCCTTAGACCATGTTGGTTCACGGCACCTTATTTCATTCGGTGCACCCCTCTCGCGAGGGACCCCCTATCCACCACCCAGGGGACGCGCCTCAACGCCATATGGTCCCAGCGCGAGGTTATTATATAGGCGCTAGTCCCAATTCTCCTCGCGCTGGGACCATATGGCGTTGAGGCGCGTCCCCTGGGTGGTGGATAGGGGGTCCCTCGCGAGAGGGGTGCACCGAATGAAATAAGGTGCCGTGAACCAACATGGTCTAAGGGAAGGTGACCCCGACAGAAAACCCCTGGTCCTCCTAGTACTAAGGGGTTTGGGCGTGGGGGTAGCTTCCCCACCCTGCAATAATAATAATAATAATAATACCGTTATTATATAGGCGCTTTTTCTCAATTTTGGGGAAATCGACTCAAAGCGCCGCGCCTGAAACCCAACACACACACTCACGAAACAGACACGGATTTACGCCATTTAAGACAAACACAGTACAAGACAAACGAAGGGCCAGTCAGCTACTGAAGTTCCAGAGAATTTTTGATCGCTTGTATTTGAAATTTGTAAAGTGGCCTGAGACCGGTACCAAAGTGGGGGGGGGGGGGGGTGGAAGAACCGGAGTACCCGGAGAAAGAACCCCCGACGGTCCGCCCGAATTAACGGTGACACTTACCAGAGGAGAAAAGTCCAACGCCGGAACCCGGTATCGAACTGCGCACCTTTGGCATTGGTGGCAGGCGCCTTAACCACTGCGCCACGGACCGCCCCCTGCAAAAAAGGAAATAGCTACAAAAACGCCGACGAAAAGACAAACAGTAATTCCTTTCCTGGAGGAGGAAGGTTCTTCTACCAGAAGATTTATGACGTCCTGTGGTGAAAGTCGGAAGCCACAGGACCGAGCCGCCTCTCTCTATCCAGGGACACAACCATGGGCACATGGAACGTCAAGACCATGTACCAGAGCGGCAAGACCGCCCAGATAGCAGCGGAAATGCAAAAGTACAACCTTTCCCTGCTAGGTATCGGTGAAGCCAGATGGACGCAGTCTGGCCAGAAAAGGCTGTTAAGTGGGGAGATGATTCTGTATTCAGGTCATGAAGAGGAGAATGCCCCCCCCCCCCCCCCCCCCCCATACAGAAGGAGTAGCATTCATGCTGTCACCAGTGGCACAGAGAGCGCTGATGGGCTGGGAACCTCTTGGGCCAAGAATTATCACAGCAGCCTTTAGCTAGAACCAAGAAAAAGCTCGAGCTGAACGTCGTGCAGTGTTATGCGCCCACTAATGACAGTGACGAGGAAGAGAAACAAGAGTTCTACGACCGACTCCAAAGTGCCGTGGACAAATGTGCGGAGCGAGACATCGCCATCGTCATGGGCGATTTTAATGCCAAAATAGGGGAGGACAACACCGGATACAAAGAGGTGATGGGGAGACAGGGACTAGGGCAGATGAGTGATAACGGGGAGAGGTTTGTAGACTTTTGTGCTCTAAACAGACTTGTCATTGGAGGCAGCATCTTCCCACACAGAAGAATACACAAAGCAACTTGGGTCTCACCTGACCATACTACAGAGAACCAAATAGACCATATCTGCATTAGCAAGAAATTTAGAAGATCCCTTCAAGATGTTCGAGTGAGGAGGGGAGCAGATGTCGCCTCCGACCACCATCTGCTTACCTTAAGAATGAAGCTCAAGTTAAAGAAAAGCCGCACAGAGACATCAAGAAGACAGCGCTATAATGTAGGCCTCCTGAGAGAGACTGGAGTGAGAGAAGAGTTCAAACTGGTGCTGTCCAACCGGTTTCAAGCGCTACAGGAACTAGTAAATGAAGAGGAGGCGGTCATTACAGAGCAGCAGTGGAAGGCAGTTAGAGAGGCGCTGAACTCAACCTGCAAAGACTGTAGGGTTCAGGAAACACCATCACAAGGACTGGCTGTCGGCACAGACCTTGAAGAAGATAGAAGTGAGGAAGCAGAAGAAAGCAGTTGTCAACAACAGTCGCACGAGAGCAGCCAAAGCAAGGGCACAGGAGGAATACTCGGAAGCCAACCGCGAGGTGAAGAGGAGTATCAAAAGGGCCTACACAGACAGCCTGGCAGAAAAGGCAGCAGGCAGCGGCAACATGAAACAGCTCTACGACATTACCAGAAGATTGTCGGGAAAGTATGGCCATACAGAAAGACCAGTAAAAGACAAAGAAGGCAAGCCTATTGCCGACAGAGCAGACCAACTCGACAGATGGGCCGAGTATTTTGAAGAGTTACTGAACAGACCCAGCCCACCCGACCCCCCTGACATCCAGCCAGCAGAGACCGACCTACCCATCAGCTGTGACAGACCCAGCCGGGAAGAGAAGAGCAGTGGCATTTTTGAAGAACGGCAAAGCAGCAGGGCCAGATGGCATCCCAGCTGAGTCTCTGAAAGCAGACCTAGAGACAACAGTAGAGATGCTGTACCCACTGTTTGGAAAGATCTGGGAAGAGGAGGTGATGCCGGCTGACGAAGGAGGGGTACCTAATCAAGCTTCCCAAGAAAGGCAACCTCAGCAAGTGTTCCAACTACAGAGGAATCGCCTTGCTGTCAGTACCAGGAAAGGTCTTCAACAGGATCATCCTGGAGAGAATGAAGAGCTCCGTTGACCCCCAGCTGAGAGACCAGCAAGCAGGATTCAGGAAAAACCGATCATGTACAGACCAGATCGCCACTCTCCGCATCATCGTGCAACAGTCTCTGGAGTGGAGCTCCCCGCTGTACGTCAACTTTGTGGATTACTAGAAAGCATTTGACAGCGTGGACCGAGAGACTCTGTTGAAACTCCTACGACACTACGGTGTACCCACAAAGCAATTCCGCCTGATCAAGAGCAGCTACGATGGCATGACATGTCGCGTGATCCACGAAGGGCAGTTCACCAGGGAGCTCCAGGTCAGAACCGGTGTCAGGCAGGGGTGTCTGCTGTCTCCGTTCCTCTTCCTACTGGCCATAGACTGGGTCATGAAGAGGACCACAGAGCACAGACAAAGTGGAATACAGTGGACACTGTGGACACAGCTTGACGACCTCGATTTTGCAGACGACTTGGCTTTACTGTCCCACACTCATCAACAAATGCAGGACAAGACCACGAGGCTTGCTGACATCTCATCCCAAGTGGGCCTCACCATCCAGAAACAAAAAACAAAGACAATGAGGCTGAACGCAACCAGGGAAGAACCAGTCTTGCTTGCTGGCACCCCGTTGGAGGAGGTGGAGTCCTTCACCTATCTTGGGAGCATCATAGACAAACAAAGGCGGCACTGATGCAGATGTCAGAGCACGAGATAAAGCCAGAGCAGCCTTTCTCCATTTGAAAAAAGTGTGGAGTTCCAGAGAGCTGTCACAACACACCAAAGTCCGGATTTTCAACTCCAACGTAATAGCAGTTCTCCTATATGGAGCAGAGACTTGGAGATTGACAAAAACCACAGTCAACACAACAGAGTACAGATCTTCATAAACAGTTGCCTTAGAAGAATTTTGAAAATCCACTGGCCAGAGAAGATCAGCAACGTCAGACTCTGGGAGAGAACAGAGCAGATAACAGCAGAGAATGAAATTGGGCGAAGAAGATGGGGATGGATCGGTCACAGTCTGAGAAAGCCAGCTTCCAGTATCACTAGGCAGGCATTGTCATGGAACCCCCAGGGAAAGAGGAAAAGAGGTAGGCCGAGAAACTCCTGGCATCGAGACCAAGTAGACAAGAGACTGGGAACCACCTGGAGTAAAATCGAAGGAGAAGCACAGGACAGGAGTCGCTGGAGGTCTCTCGTCGACGGCCTATACCCGGGTAGTGGTGACAGGCGTAAATAAGTAAGTATTAAGTAAGTATTCCTAATTCTGCGAATCGGCTCAAAGCGCCGCGAACTGAACCCAACACGCAAGCTCACGTGACACAAACACACATACACTCTGAAGACAAACACAGGACATTCACTTGGTGCGAAGGGAATTTTGATCGCTTGTATTTGAAATTTTATAAAGTGTCCTGAAACCGGTACCATAGGGAAGGGGGAGGAAGAGCCAGAGAAAGAACTTCAAACCCAAACTTCAAGATACAAATAGTAAATATTGTGAGCCTACCCACAACAATTTGGAATGCCTTATACGCCTCTACTAAGCAGCGGCACTGGCTGCCTGTAAAATTCCGCTGCCAGTACAAAATTGCAAATTTTAGCCTATCAGCATTTTGACGGATCTCTCCCGTCGTACCTTTCTGCCAAGCTGTCTGTTTATCAGCCATCACGCACAATCCGTTCCTCCAGGGAAAAACGTTTAAAAAATCCCGAACCTTAACATAAACACTGTCGGGGAGCGTTCTTTCACCTTTTTAGTTCCAAGTGTGTGGAACTCGCTGCCAACTGAAATGCCGAATCTGCCCACATTGTCACAGTTCAAAGCTCACGTAGACTTTTCTTTTCTGTCGGCCATTTAACATTTAGCTCACCTTTAGCCAACTGTTGACCGACTGCCTTTTATTCTGATCCTAGAGGGAAGTGGATGTAAGGTGCTGGGAAAGGATGGGGTGGTTTAAAGTTGTGTATAATTGTGTGTGTGTGTCAGAGAGAGGGTGTGCATGCGCAGCGAGTCCAGTGTTTTTCTGGAGAACAGCGCTATACAAGAACTATTTATTATTATTATTTTCAGTCATTTAGAACAGATTATCTAAAAATGCAGAGCTTCGCTGTTCAATTATGGTTGCGCAAAGCATTTCCAGAATGTTGACAATACGAAAGAAAATATTTTTTGAGTCCATGCATGAGTTTTTAAGTCCGTTCTATTTATAGAAGTGACTTTGGGATGGGTTGCACTTTGTACTTTTAGTCCCTGCATGGTTTTTAAGTCCCTTCTATTTATAGAAGGGACCTTTTGGGATAGGTTGCGGTGGGGCAAATTCAATAGCATTGCCCAAATTCAGTAATACAGTAATTTAGAACAGGTTATCTAAAAACCCAGAGCTTCGCTGTTCAATTATGTGTGCGCAAAGCATTTTCAGAATGTTGACAATACAAAAGAAAATCCCTGCATGGGTTTTTAAGTCCCTTCTATGTATAGAAGGGACTTTTTGGGATGGGTTGCAGTGGAGTGAATTCAATAACATGCCCATAACGTCATAGGCGGGCAGGCCTCAACCGCTGCCAAAAGTAGTAACAAGATAAAAATGACCCAATGTCTAGTTTCACTAACCTCGCTGCAGAATGTACTTTGGCATGAAACACCGTAAGTGTGTGTGCATGTGTGTAGTCATCAGAATCTCCAATGTTTGTGTACATACGAGCTTGACAAATGAGGAAATATTTTCAATCAGCGGGTGCTTAAGAGCTGCCGAGCATAATTATTGTAATTCGATTTTTAAAAGAGTTAAATGACCATTTATAGAAGGTTGGTTGTCCCACATTTGAGTCTGTATTTTTTGTCCTGTTCACTTAAAATGTCGCTTGAAAAAAAGACAGCTTTGTACCTTTTCAATTTTTGTTCAGTCAAAATTAATT
Source organism: Semisulcospira habei (assembly GCA_036245525.1). Lineage (NCBI taxonomy): Eukaryota > Metazoa > Mollusca > Gastropoda > Semisulcospiridae > Semisulcospira > Semisulcospira habei. The sequence goes on along the minus strand of BTPG01000008.1, from coordinate 94,027,074 downwards.
CCTTGCAGGAAAAAAAGGTGAAAAATACTTGACCTCAAAAGAAAATTAGACAGTGATGACGTAAACGCAGCAACTTCGTCACCACGCAGACATTCACGCATTGCTCTAGATACGACATTTTTCTCTTTCACACAAGCACGCACACACACACACACACACATCGATGCACTGACAGAACAGCTTGCAAGTGTACAATAGCATATCATGTATGTAGGTAAAGACAAACGGTACCATGAAATTCTAATTTTATTACCATTTGAGGCTAGAAATCAAACTCGTATTACTAAAATCTAAAATTACGTAAACACTAACATGACCTCTTAACAAATGACGTTTTTTTTAAATCAATGATGCATATGTACTGTGCCCCCTTATAAAGCTCACCGAGGCATTGGCAGATCTGCAAAACTTTTTTCAAATGGAGTTATTTTTACATCAGAGTCACGTCAAAGATAACGGGTAGAGACCCTTGACAGTAAGGGCAGCTCTAATATAGAAGGGACTTTGTGGGTTTTAGTTCATCTTGTTCTATTCTCAGTGCTAATGACCATAACAGATTTTGATTAACAAATGTTTTGGCATGAGGCACTATTTTGTGTATAACCAGAATCGCTTGCATGGGTCAATCTCAATTTGACTGTATCCTCACCCGGGTCTGCCCTGGGGGACTTGGGTGGGGTTAACTACTTTTTAGTTCCCAGGGTCACCCTGGTCAGCCCCACAGGGTGGGTTTTCCCCTCTATTCTGGGGCATGCGTTTCTGTCTACCCTTGGTCCATTCACCTGTATTTTCCTTTTTTTAAACTCTCCCTACTGTCTGCGCTGCCTGTAGCTCTTGATATTGGATGTGTGTTGCCAAGTGGTCTTGGCTTTATTTAGGCCCCATGTAGGTTTATTCAACGTATTGGACCGGCTGGCGACATACATACAATATTCTGTTTTTTTGGTTTTTTTTTTCACAAGCAGTGCAGGCACGTCCTGAGAAAGTCTTGTTGCTGTCGGGACGTTAAGCACTGTACAATCAATCAATTTGACTGTTCAGTGCAAATATGGCTGGTCATTCCAAATCCGTGGCTGTTTGTCACCCTTGAAAGAAATGCATGGTATTATGGATGCGGACAAGAGAGGCTATTTTGTCAAAACACAAAAATATCAATCTATACTTACATTTTTTAAGTGGCAATATCAAGTGTAAGGAGAGCTGTAGGCATTGCGTCTCGTGAAGGGCTGGGTCCCTATGGAACTTGAACTGTGTTTGAAATTACAGTGCTAAAGTTCATGCAATTTAATTTGCAGCATTTTGTATCGATCTACTTTTAGAATTGATCGGGAAAAAAGCTTGGGGTCAAAAGTTGCTTCGGCATAATATTGAAATCGGTCTTCAGCCACTTGAAGAGGTTTCTTTTGTTTCACCATGACACCGATATGCAGATAAAAGTAAGTACGTTAGTTATTTGGGTTTTAACGCCGAGCAGGCAACCAAGGCCATCTCACGGCGGGATGGGTAAAAATCTGGCCAGCCAGACTAAAAGAAAGGTCTTAAGATGTAAATATATCTGAAAATTATTTCATGCTAAAATGTCGCACAGGTCTTTAAAGGAAACGCCTACAGACTCACAAAAAGGTCAAAATAAATAGAATTATCATAGTCTGTGAATGCTCAAATGTTATGAAAAATATTGCACTCTCTCAGAAAACTGAAGATCTTGTCCGGGGGTACATCCCGGAACAAAACCTTCAAGGAGTCTGCTGTGAAGTGTTTATATCTTGTGTCAATTAAATGGGCACAAGACAGCAAAATTTGTTTAACTGAATACTGCTCATCGCAGGCATAACACCATGGACGCTCCTCCTGTTTTAGTAAATAAGGGTGCGTAACATACGTGTGCCCGATGTGGAGCCGAGCAAGGACAGTCTCCTCACGGCGGCTGCCGCAGCGGTAAGGTAGACTGTCGGACACCTTGGGAAGAACTTCATGCAGCTTGTTAGCTTCCTCTTTGTCCCACTCGGACTGCCACTCATGGGCTATGTACGCACTAATCACAGGTTTAAAATCACTATAAACAGTCTGTGCGTCAGGGACAGGGTCGTTGCGGGCATGGCATCGTTGGCAGCAGAATCTGCGATCCTGTTGCCTTCGATGCCCACATGCCCTGGGACCCAAATAAAAATGTCATAATATTCCTCCATCAAGTCTGCGTAGAGCTCTCTAATCTGCACCAGCAGAGGGTGGTCTGTTCCTGCGCCCTGAAGGGCCAGCAGGGCAGAAAGAGAGTCGGACAGAATCAGGAAGTTTCTTTCCCTACGATAAGCATGCTTGAGCGCCAGCAGAACCGTCTGCAGTTCTGCACTAAATACAGATGAATAGTCTGGGAGGCGGTGCTTAAATGGGCGTCTAGAATGGCGAGAGGACACTGCGGCCGCAGCCACTCTCCCATTCTCAGACTTTGACCCATCCGTATAGATACGACAATAGCCAGGAAAACTTGAAAGGAGTTCGTTGAAACTCTATTGGTATATGGCTGGTGGGGTAGAGTCCTTGTGGGTGGTCAAGTGCAGCAAGATGTCAGGAACTGGTAATAGCCAGCGTGGAGTGATGTGTTGCAGAGATTCCGATACTCTGTCCAGGTCCACTCCGGCCGCCTGCAGATGAGGTCGGACACGGAAGGAAAGTGGACGGACAGCTCCCGGCTGGGTATCGTAAATCTCTGCAAACCGCAGTTTAACAACACAGTCATAGGAAGGATTGTCTGGATGGGCCTTCAGTTTCAGAACGTAGCTGAGCATGAGGCGGAGCTTGAGAGAAGGCTCCCCTGCCTCGGCATACAGACTAAGAACTGGAGATGTCCTGAAGGCCCCCAGATATATCCGCAGACCTTGATGGTGAATTGTGTTTAGACGCTGTAGAACAGACATGGAAGCCGAGCCATATACCACAGAGCCGTAATCCAGTTTGGACCGAATAAGGACCCGGTACAGTCGAAGTAAGACAGTGCGGTCTGCACCCCAGTCAGTACGACCAACGACACTAAGAACGTCGAGGGCCTTCTGACAAGAGGTTCTAAGGTAACCAATATGGTTGCGGAAGGTCATTCTTTTGTCAAATATGACCCCTAGAAATGTTGCCTCCTCGGCCACCTTAATTGGCACTCCAGCAATGCTCAGGCTAGGTTCTGGAGAAGAAAAAAAAAATCGTCTGGTTAGTAAAATGCACACAGACTCTCTTGGAGGGCAAGAACCTGAATCCGTTGAGAGACACCCACCCCTGGACGCGATCAACGCACAGTTGCAAGCGCCTCTCGAGGGACGCAAGTCATCGACCTCGTGTGCACAAAGCAAAGTCATTCACAAAGTGCATTCAGAATCATCCTTGACGGCCTTTACAATGTTACTAATTTTAATGCTAAATAAAACAGGAGATACGATGCTGCCCTGCGGGACACCCATCTCCTGTTCAAAGAAGTCGGAGACGGTGGAGCCCACACGGATATGGAACGACCGGGTAGACAAAAAATTGTGAATAAAAAGGGCAGGTGCCCTTTAAAACCCATGCCCAACAAGTCAGACATTATACCATACTTCCAGGTAGTGTCATGTGCCTTCTCAATATCGAAGAAAATTGCATAGGCGTGCTGCTTGTTGACAAAAGCATCTCGGATAAACGACTCAAAACGGACTAGATGGTCAGTTGTACTACGAAAGCGCCGGAAACCGCGCTGGAGGTCTGTGATGAGACCCTGCGACTCAAGATGCCACACCAGGCGGGCGTTGACCAGGTGTTCCATAGTTTTATATAAGCATGACTCAAATCGATGGGCCGGTAATTGCCCTGGTCGGAAGGATCCTTCCCCGGCTTGGGGATCGGCACAACCACAGCCTGGCGCCGTGACGGTGGAAAATGGCCAGTTATCCAGATATGATTAAAGGCCTTGAAAAGTACAAGGAGCGACGTCTCAGGCAAATGTGTTAGTATATTATATTGAGCAACATTTTGCTTGATATAGTGCGATAACAGGCAGACGTGATTACGAGACTCTAATCAAAATGACCCCACCCGGGTCTGCCCTGGGGGACTTGGGTGGGGTTAGGTACTTTTTAGTTCCCAGGGTCACCCTGGTCAGCCCCACAGGGTGAGTTTTCCTCTCTATTCTGGGGCATGTGTTTCTGTCTACCCGAGATCCATTCACCTGTATTTGCCTTTTTAAAACTCTCCCTACTGTCTGCACTGCCTGTAGCTCTTGATATTGGATGTGTGTTGCTAAATGGTCTTAGCTTTATTTAGGCCCCATGTTTTAGGTTTATTTAACGTATTTGACCGGCTGGCGACATACATTCAATGTTCTGTTTAGTTGTTTTTTTTCACAAGCAGTGCAGGCACGTCCTGAGAAAGCCTTGTTGCTGTCGGGACGTTAAGCAATGTACAATCAATCAATCAATCAATCTAATCAAAATGTCCGAATCGAAGACGAGGACATTTCATTCGAGTCAAGTAATCACATCCGTCTCGGTTTATCTCGCCGTGAGATGGCCTTAGTCGCCTGCTTGGCGTTAAACCCAACTGTTTATCGGCACTATATCAAACCAAATTGTTGCTCAATATAATTTATCCCCCACCCGGGTCTGCCCTGGGGGACTTGGGTGGGGTTAGGTACTTTTTAGTTCCCAGGGTCACCCTGGTCAGCCCCACAGGGTGAGTTTTTCTCTCTATTCTGGGGCATGTGTTTCTGTCTACCCTTGGTCCATTCACCTGTATTTGCCTTTTTAAAACTCTCCCTACTGTCTGCACTGCCTGTAGCTCTTGATATTGGATGTGTGTTGCTAAATGGTCTTAGCTTTATTTAGGCCCCATGTGTTAGGTTTATTTAATGTATTTGACCAGCTGGCGACTCATACATTCAATGTTCTGTTTATTTTTTTTTTCACAAGCAGTGCAGGCACGTCCTGAGAAAGCCTTGTTGCTGTCGGGACGTTAAGCAATGTACAATCAATCAATATAATTTATGTACCCAGTCCAAAACAAAACTATGCCTCGCATCATTCATTTTGCGGTGTTCAGACAAAACACATGAATGGCAGACGGCCCCACATCGCTGTCAACTCCGCGCGTAGATTTCGATTGACTAGGCATGGAAGACATCGGTGCATTCCGAACCGTGTGCGTTGCGGAGGAAATTTTACTTGTAACTAGATCACGCATAATTGCGGAAAATGCCAGCAGGTTTGTTTATTTTGTTTTCTCAGGTTGTCGATCGCCAGCTGAGACTGATCTCGTCAATTTCACTTCAGTGTCAGTCCAGCCCGACTCGTGCGTTTCCTGGTATCTTTTCTCCGTTCGTGTGTGTATAGGATATAAATTTCGAGCATTTATACACACTAAGAAGTATGTCATTACTACTACACATAACTGGAGCGCGTTTATGTTGCAGTGTGAGCATATTTCGCGTTTTCGTTTTGAAAATCCAAGTATCAGCAAAACGAGTCTTCTTGCGAGTGACAGCAAGGGATTTTGGGAAGGAAAATATACCTAGCAAGCTCATGAATTTTCTTGTTATACGATATATCAATACATGTGTCAAAGAAGGGAAAACTTTATGGAGTGGGTACATTAGTTGATAGTGGATAGTATCTGGGCCAGCAGCAGAGTCATTACATTCCCGGCTGCAGGACTCGCTGCAATTCTAATAATGTAAAAGTTATTATAGTCTTCCGAAAGAAAGAAAGAAGTACTTTACTTAACCACCAAATTCTCAGGAGCCAAACTGATGCTCTAAAACTATCTATTTTTAATCTCTCACTCACTACTCCCTCAACGCTATAATAATTTCCACATCACTGCCATCAAAACCATATTTTGAAACAAACACTGTTTCATGAGAATCATCATCTGTATTGACGAGTAAAATAATTGACCCAATTACCCATTGTCTTAAGTTGATCTTAATTAATTACTAATTACGGTCATTAACGTACACACTGTCGTTTTTCTCAAATCAAACCAAAATCCTGTTAGTGCACTGTATAATAGACTAATGACTTTTACGCACACCCCTGTCAGAGTCGATTTCCGAGGAACACGATTTTCTCTACCAGTTAGCTTACCCTTTTACTATGTATACAGTAGTCGGTTATGCATACAATTCAGTACACTGTCCCCACTTCTTTTCATCGGCTTGACAGGTTCAATGCGGGTAGGGGACAGCCTTGCGTGAGGCTTTTCCCCAGCATAATGGCTTGTTATGACAAAAGCTATTTTATTGACTGTGTCACTGATGTAAAACGACACAGATAACACTTTTTATCACAGGACTTTTAAATCTGGTCTACCACTGTACATTGAGGTCTAGATTCACAGATTTACATGAGCTCCGTTTCACAACATTTTCGATTTCTGGGGAACTAACAGACGCATAACTCTCACTGTGTACACACAGTACTGGTATATGTATAATTTCTGTTCATAACATATCTTTAGAATTCTATGCAGTCAGATTTCAATTGACTTGACTACACAAATCTAAGTGCATTCATGTACACGACGCTTTGAATCAACCCATACGTGGACAAAAGTCTCGGCGTTTCTATGTACGCGCGCACCGTCTGTTGCTACTGACTTATCTGTGCATGAAAAGAACGCACAATCCGAATGCACTGAGAAATTAATTACCTGCTTACATAGATCGAATTTAATATAACCAGCACTCTGATCAAGTAGGGACCAAGTGAACTTTTAAACATACACACACACAAACACATGAACACACACATACACACACACACAAACACATGAATAAACATACACGTACACACACACAAACACATGAACACACACGTACACACACACACACAAACACATGAATAAACATACACGTACACACACACAAACACATGAACACACATACATACAGCCAACTGCTAACCGGTATGACAGAGCTGCCGCCATTGCTCAGCCGGATATTTTTGAAATTCCATGAATAGATCAGAGCACTATGTATGGATTATAAGAATCGATCCGGTTTTATCTGAGCATGAAAAAGTTTTCAGACTTTTCAGAACGTGAAATTTCTTTTTTAGCGCTCCAACACGTAGACACGTAGACTCGTAGAACAGGTTTTGTGTGGTGTCTCGGTTTCTGCGTACTGCAGTGTCGGTAGCGCACACACACACACGCGCACACACGCGCACACACACACGCACGCACACACACAGACGCACACGCACGCATGCACGCACGCACACACGCGCACGCACGCACACACACGCACGCACACACACACACGCACGCACACACACGCACGCACACAGACGCACTTACAGACACTCATGTCAGTATAATTGTACCGTAAGCCTGAGTCTAAAGACCTCACACCGCTATTCAATAGCAGGAGTCACATTCCATTCTTTTCAATTCAGTCCCGTTGCGGCTTGCGCCTGAATTGAAAAGCTCTCAGCCGTCAAAGGTCTTTTCATAAATACAGCCGTTTAAATTGCTTGATAATGTCAAAGATCAACAGGGGGACATCATAATTTGAAAGAAGGGGTGATTTTGTACAAGTGGTTATGTACTCATGACTGGTATGTGAGGAAAATCAAATGGTGATTTCTCTCTCTCTCTCTCTCTCTCTCTCTCTCTCTCTCTCTCTCTCTCTCTCTCTCTCTCTCTCTCTCTCTCTCTCTCTCTCTCTCACACACACACACACACAAGCCGTTTGTACACCGACTTACTCCAGTGCAATATTATTGTAAGATTTTACTTCCGGGGTGTATACTGTTTATACATGACTGAAAAGAGCCTACCCCTACATGACTGTAGGCTTTTTACAACAGATCCTCAAGACCCCCCCCCCCCCCCCCCCCCAACACAGACACACACTGACACACACACACACATACACCAAGAGTTTTTGGTTGATTGATTTGTGAAAAATCATTGTGAATTATTTTTGCCTTGCGCCACAACACAAATTATTGTCTTGTTATTGCACCCTGTGTCTAGAGCTTCTCAACTATAACCCAGTGCCCAGCAACCTCTCAGCTAGTCAGAGTGGTGGGGTTGTTTCTTAAATCTGTATGTCATTTATAGTCTAAGGGAAACAACTTTTGTATAGTGGATGTCTCTCGAGTGATTATGTCCCATGAGCAGAAAATAAGGTGTGTTTTCTGCTATGGTTTTAATCTAAATCTATCTAGCTTACATAAAGCGGTAACACGTCTGAGGTAAACTAAAAAACTATTGATTACATTTGCTGAATGGTGCAAACGTATAAAGTTACTATTAATGTACTTCCTAGAAAACATGATTTTGCTTGATAACAATTTTTGTTTTTTGTTTTTATTTTTTTTTTAATTACATTATAAATGAACCCTGATGAACTCCTTCTATTGAATGATATCAATGCTGTAGAGAACAAAGACTTAGACTCCAAAAAACAGCGGCTTTTGTCTGTGATTGTCTCAGGCAAGTCAAAGACTTATCTCGGGAAACAATACATGACAGACGATATTGAATCTTTAACCTCTGACGAACTAATCAAGCTTCATTCAAAATATGAGAACCACATCGCTTCACTAATGACTCGTGATTTGAGTCGATCACTTGTATGTCTATACACAAAAGCAGTGAGTCACTTTCTACCTGTGGATAGTGACAGTCTTTCACACGACCTTGAAAGCAATCCTATTGTTTCAAGTTCAATTGGCAAATTAGCATGTGTCATGTTTTACAAGTTTGGAAATTACCTTGCACCTGTCGTAACATTGCTTGTCACTGGGAGTCACATTGATTTTTCAAAAATAAATTTTCTAGAGAAAGAAAAAGAAGGATCAAATGGACGAGAACAAGATGACTACACAACAGAACCCCGACCCTGTTTTGACACAGGTTCAAACTGTGACTAAGGCTAAAAGTCCAGGCCGCGTTGATGCAGGAAAAAGATTAGCCGAATGGAACAGGCAAAAAAAATTACAGCTTCAAACACAAACAGAAAAGACTCATGTAACTGATCCACCGTCAACAGCACCAGTGTCAATACAGTCAAACAACTAAGTCTGACCCTGACCCCGAACCTCAAACAACAAAATATATAGTTGCCGGATTTGTTGTTGGATTTGGTTACGTAGGTTATCAATTATATAAAAAATACAAACCACAGACTCGTACAGTGACCAAAAAACCAGACACTCCAAAAACAAAACCAGAAGTCGCCACATTACCAGTAACATCCAAAGCCGTTGACCCATTTTATATGCAGTAAATAAAAATATTATTTTAATTTTTCTTGCCTAAGAAATGAATGACACAAAGAACATGATGAACCTTGTCTATCACTCTGCCGTAATCAGTGGATTAGCAGTAGCTTATTCTATGCTAAAAAAGTCTACTCAAAATGAAATCAGCAGACCTGAGTAGATTAGATTTCGAAGACAGTGCTAAGCTAATTGTAGTTGTCACAGCGTCGATTGCGACAAAAGATTTTCTTGTTAAGCAAGGAATTATTCCCGAAAATGTTTCTATGTAAATAAAAATAATATGGCGACAATAGCTATTATGATTGGGGGGGGCAGTTGTTAACGCATTGGCTTTCAGTGGCTCTAATTATCTCTTTTCTAAAATGGGTAGAGAGGAATCTGCAGAAGAAATGAAACGTCACAATGAAGCGTCTGAGAAATTAGCACAGGCAGAACAGGCGTATGAAAAACAAAGAATTGAGAAACTTGATTTCATCAATGAAAGATTGAGGCTTGAAGGCCACGCACAACATACATTTTCAAATACAGACGAAGCAATCAGGGAATATTTTCTTGTCACAGGTGAAGACATGTCTATCCCAAAACCAAAACTAAGTGACTATTACAAACCGAGTACAGAACAAAGAAACGGAGAGATAATCTTTGTTCTAGTGGGAATGACATTTGTTTATTTTACTGGAGTTTTCATTGCTAGAAAAAATGGCAGCCGAAAATAAACTATCAAAAATATATTACTCTCCATCAGGGTATTGGAAAGGAGCAACAGCTATTCAGAAATTACATGCCGCTGTGGGCGGAGATATATCACTCAATCAGGCCAAGCAATGGTTACAGAGACAGGCAATTTGGCAGATATATCTCCCTGCTCCAAGAAAAATAACAAGACCCCATTTTGAAAACACATCACCAAATGACACGCACCAAATGGACCTCCTGTTTCTTCCACACGATACAATAAGAAAGAAACGATACAAGTATGCACTGACTGTTGTATACATTGCTTCAAGGTACAAAGACGCTGAACCCATATCTGACAAAACTGCTAACACTGTTGCGACTGCTTTATCTAGTATCTATAAAAGAGGCCCTTTAAGATACCCCAGACTAGTGCAGGTTGATGACGGATCAGAATTCAAAGGTGCTGTTAATCAGTTATTTGCGAAGCATGGTGTACTGGTCAGACGAGGCATTCCAGGTGTACACAGATCACAGGCAATTGTAGAGAACTTTAACAAACAGTTATCAGAAAGACTTTTCAGTTACCAGTATTCAAAGGAACTCATGCATGACACACGTAACACTGAGTGGGTAAAGAGATTACCACATGTGATAAAAGCAATGAACAATGAAGGTCACCCTAAACCTGCTGATGCTATTAAATTGAAAACAATTACAGACCCAAAAACAGGACCAACCCCAACCCCCGCACCAGACACAAGTTTATTTACTAAACAGGTAAGATATTTATATCAACCAGGGGAGGCTGAGAACGACGACAGACGCAGGGCAACAGACCCCATCTGGTCCACATCCGTTCATAATATAAAAAAAATAATTCCCGGTCCTGACGCAACAATATATTACCTGTACGACCCTGCACCCCAGAGGGCATTTGTCAGAGAAGAATTACAGATTATTCCCCCAGACACCGTTACTCATTTCAGTAACTAAGTCGTCAATTAATTCATCAACCAGTTCATCACAAATGTCTTCAGATAACTTGAGCCTGTAATGACCTGGTGCATAAGCTTTTTCCTTACTGTGAAACACACGTTTCGTGTCACCAACTGCAAGTGATTTTTTGTGTGTTTGAATCATTTCAAGATTATGTTTGGTTGATCTCGGTGACTTGTTTGGATAATCAGGCATCAATGCACCATCTAACACTTGCTTGTAATGTTCATGACGTATGTCTTTATTTTTTATTGCTGTTTTTTTAATTCCTTTGGCTTTCGACTGACTTCCCTTCTGATGCAGTATAGAATACATTTTTGATCTCAGTCCAACGTACTCAACTATTGGCACACCATTTAGTTCATCCTTAAACTTTCCAGGTACTTTCTTGTTTTGTGTACTGTACAGTGGATGGTCTTTAGGATAGTCAGACGTGTCATACACGTGTAACTCTGTTTTCATGTCTTCATAAAAGTCTTCAGTACACACATCAATGATCATAGAGTCAGTGTCAGTGTATAACAATCGACACTCAGGATACTTTGGTTTGAAGTAATCATAATAAAATTCAAGCATCAGCAGTTTTGATAACTCAAGAATTGCCATACCAATGAATACTGGCTTGTCCAGTTTGACAATCTTTTTTTTGAGTGACACAGCATACAATGATGAATGAAACTCTTTGTACCCTGTGTACTGTGGCTTGCCTGTAAGTTTAATTGCACCTGATTCAGTTGTGACAAGTCTCACATCTTTTCTGTGATGAGGATTTTCCATCGTCTTCCCAAAACAGGCATTGTTCATAAGCTTAAAGAAGTCTTTGTCAAATGCAGTGTTGCCGTCTCTGGCATGGAGGGTTGTGTTCTTCATTATGTAATCTTTCATGAAAGCACTTTGATCAAATTGAATTCCTCTGTGAACTTTCTTTAGTACTAACCCGTGTCTGATATAAAACTGTAACAAGCGATAGTGACAAACGTAATTGAATTTGTCATTCAGATTCGGTACAAGTTTAGTGTCTTCTTTTTTCCCGGTCATACTCATTTTCTCAACTGCTAAGGGATAATCATTATGGTAATCGTGTAGGTGGTGTGGATACTCCAGGTCTACTTCAAAGATCCAACCCTTCGCGTCGTTTCGGTCAAGATTCATAATATTGTTAGTTAACCCTGACTCTGTTACATCATACTGTGACAAATCATACAGACAAAAGTTTTTCAAGGGCAATAACTCACACATTGCCCAGCCATACAAATTGTTAGCGTCTACATACGTAATGAATGACCTTGACCTTGAGGGGTCAAACCCAAGGTCACCATGGGCGTCCATATATTTATTGTTGGCTCTGGCATAATTATTTGCTGCAATACTAATGCCTCCCCTCAATCCACGTTCCACCATTTCACCCATCGTATGATCAGACAACAGGTCTATAAATATCTTACTAGATTTCAAAAATGCATCCCATGTCATGCCAGGACTAGTTATGTAACAGGCAGGGTCAAGCTTGTAGTGTAACAAACCCTTTTCACGGTAACTTTCAAATACGTCTGCTAGTAAGCAAACGTCTGCCTTTAAGTACTGGTCATGATAGTCACCGATCGTTTGACACCCTAATTTACCCCACGCATCAAGTGCATGTTGGTATTCAGAGTCAGAAATACCTTTTCCAGTTAGTGTAGAATAAAATTTCTCTTTTGGTGGCAGTCTTGTTTCTTCAAACACAACCCAATGATCAATGTACTCGTACGGATACACACCTTTCTTAATCAAGTCTGGTTCAAAATATTTACTCGTTATTGGATACTCAGTCAGTCCTTCTGCCAGACTAGCCAATCCTAAAGATAAATGTTGCATGGAGTCATAAAATGATAATTTGTCTAACCTAAAAGTCAAGTACTTTTCAGTTGTCTGGGCAATACAACTAATGTTTTTGTACGACTCATCTACAGCCTGCATGATAATGTGTGAATCATATCCTTTGAGATTGTGGAAAAAGATTGGCAGTTTGTATGTCTTGGGATCTGTTTTTAATAATAAGTTACAATTGAGGGCCAGTGTGGCTTCAGAGCCAACAGGAGTACCACCGACATGGTCTTTGTGCTGAGACAGCTTCAGGAGAAGTGCCGCGAGCAGAACAAAGGGCTGTACGTAACGTTTGTCGACCTAACAAAAGCGTTTGACACTGTGAGCAGGCAAGGTATGTGGCAGATCCTGGAGCGACTAGGCTGTCCCCCAAAGTTCCTCAACATGATCGTCCAGCTCCACGAGGACCAGCAAGGCCAGGTCAGACTAAACAGTGACCTCTCAGAACCATTCCCCATTCGCAACGGCGTGAAGCAAGGCTGCGTGCTGGCACCGACCCTCTTCACCATCTTCTTCAGCATGATGTTGAAGCAGGCCACAGTGGACCTCGACGATGACGACGCAGTGTACATCAGGTATCGTCTCGATGGCAGCCTGTTCAACCTCAGACGACTGCAGGCCCACACGAAAACCCTAGACCAACTGATTCGTGAGCTGCTCTTTGCTGATGACGCTGCCCTCGTTGCACACACAGAGAGAGCCTTGCAGCGCATTACGTCCTGCTTCGCAGATGCCGCCCAGCTCTTTGGACTTGAGGTCAGTCTGAAAAAGACAGAGGTCCTTCATCAGCCGGCACCCAAGGAAGAGCATCGCCCTCCCCACATCACCATCGGCGAGTCCGAACTGAAGTCTGTACACCAGTTTACCTACCTTGGCTGCATCATCACGTCAGACGCCAAGCTGGACAAGGAGCTGGACAACAGGCTGGCAAAAGCGAACAGTGCTTTCGGGCGACTATTCAAGCGGGTGTGGAACAATCAACAGCTGAAAAAAGGCACCAAGATCAGCGTGTACAGAGCTGTCGTCCTCACCACCCTGCTGTACGGTTCCGAGTCCTGGGCCCTCTACCGCAGCCAACTACGACTCCTCGAACGCTTTCACCAGCGCTGCCTGCGTACCATCCTGGGCATTCACTGGAGTGACTATGTCACCAATGTCGAGGTCCTTGAACAGGCGGAAACTGTGAGCATCGAGGCTTTGCTGCTGCGGACACAGCTTCGCTGGGCGGGGCACGTCTCCAGGATGGAGGATCATCGCCTACCCAAGATCACTCTGTTCGGCGAGCTCGCCACTGGACACCGAGACAGAGGGGCACCAAAGAAGAGATACAAAGACGGTCTCAAGAAGTCACTTAGTGCCTGCCAAATCGACCACCACCAGTGGTCTTCGCTTGCCGCGGACCGTGACACCTGGCGCTCCACCATTCACAAGGCAGCCGTCTCCTTTGAGGACTCTCGCAGAGCTAACCTTAAGGACAAGCGGCTCAGAAGAAAAAACAGAGCTGTCGTAACTCAGAACCCTGACCAGACCTTCCCCTGCAGCCACTGCGGTCGAACCTGCCTGTCCCGGATTGGCCTCCGCAGCCACGAAAATGCCTGCAGACGACGTGGGCAAGCCCTATAGAATCTTCGTTCGCGAAGTCAAGCCAAGAGAGACAATTGTTATGTGCAGCGCCTCTGTAACGCCCAGTTATGTGGTCGTGGTCACGAACTTTATCACCCCCTAAAGGCTGTTCACAAATCCAACACGTCACAGCTGTATCAAATTTTAATTTGTCTTCTTCTGTCATCACCAAAGGCATCTGACATGTTGTGAGATATTGTACTACCTGACTGTACAGTTGTCTCATTTCTGTTAAAAACAGACATGCTGCATTTTCACCCCTGTAGATAACAGGTTCTGAATGCAGACCGTCTGACCTAACAATAATGTATCCAAAAGAACACACCACTTGGTCACTTAGTTTTATAGTCTTTGGTAATGACTCTGGAACAGGACCCTCATATGGCACTACTAATGATTCAAAATCTGCGTACACTACAAACGGCAGCTTTTGCTGATTCCCATAGTTCTTAAAATAAACTTGACTACCCGGTTCTGGATACTTAAGTACAGTTTGTATGTCATCAGCTGACCTGCAGTGCAGGACGTGTTTGTGTGCTACTGCAATAGAAGAAAATCTTTGTAAACATCTTTTACACACTTCCTGTTTCCTACCATATTTTGATACATGATTATGAATTAGACGTGACATACTCCTGATAATTGTGTAGTGAAAGTTATTGCCATCACCGGCAGGACCGATTAGCAACATGTCAACATGCCTATCTTCTGACTGCCCATATGTTGGAGCAAGTGGTGATACTCTAATGGGTTGTAACTTGTCGACAGACTCATTATCCCACACATACACATTTACAGATATACCAGGATTTAGTTTTTCAAACAAGTCTATGTCCTCTATTTTAACAGGGAACTCAATGCCACTGAAGTTGAGTTCATTTACAAATTTGGTGTAGTTAGATACACGTTCAGGTTTTGCTTTTACAAAGTGTAGTTTAGCAAGCACACACCACATGAAACAATAGTTGTCATTGTTCTGAATATTAACAACAGCCTTTTTGTTTGCAATCTCAGTTGGTAGTGGCAACCATGATTTACCTAATATAGGATGATACCTAGACTGCTTTAGTTGTAGTTCATGTACATGTCCTTCGTGCCAACCAGACCCCTTCATTTTTGCACTGTCAATTGCTTGGAGGAAGTCAGGTAATAGTCTGTCTCTAAACACGTTCTCTAATTCTCTTCTTGTGTTAACTGTGTGTTGTCTTGTTGATATATACGATACAATCACCTCACCGTCCACTCTAGTGAATTCTATTTTCGCAACAATCTGAATCTTCACACTGCCTGTCAGAAGATTATCTTGTATGACAGAAAAAGAGTTTTCTATTGATTCATAAACATTGTTAGTATTGGATATAGGTAAGTCTGTTGTGTGTGTCACGTAACGGATGTGACATGTTGTTTTATTTTTTTCGCCAAGTCGTTTTTTTGTTAATAAATGTAGATCGCCGAATTCTGTAAATAGCCTTAGTTTAGGGAAGTTAATAAATGTAGTGTGAGCGTAATCGTAAAGCCCGTGCAGCAAGCTTAGCAGTGAGCGAGTACAGCGGTTGCACGCTTTAGTCAAGTAGCTTTAACCGAACAGTGTTCAGAAGTAAAGTTAACCTGCGAGGTAGCAGTAGGATATTACAGTCAGTCAGCGGAGTTAGCCAGCGAAGTGAGAGTCTGGGTCAGGGTGCGGCCTCGTTTGGAGCCCTTGACAAGCTGTGTGAGGGTTGTTTTACCCTCCCTGCAAGACCACGGCCAGTGTTTCTGGGTGTGGGTGTCCCGAGAGACTTGTGACCACGGCTGCTACTCACCAGAAGACCCCTCCGGTTCGTCTTCGTCTTGTTTTGTCTCGTCCTGCCGGAGGACTCACCAGTGACAGGTAAATTCATGCCATTTTCCTCAGTTAGCTGCTGTGCTCTCGGGTGTGTGAATGTGTATATAGGTGCGGAAGGGTATGTTCGTCTAGTTTTTTAGTGATGTTTTAATTGAGTCTTTAAACATGTTTTTTAGGTTGGGTTGTAATGTGGTGGGTGTCGGATTTAGTTGTTTATGTTCGGCTGTCGCCGAGTGAGTATATTTAAAGGGCCATGTTGTAAAATGAATTAAAGTGGGTATTTCAAATATATTGGTATTAAGTCCTAGATGTAATGTAATAAGATTGTCACGTTGGGCGGTTGCTGGTGATTATTTCATATCTTTGTATGTACATCGGGATATTTTGATAATGTTGGTTTTAGCAGTGGCAATGTTATTATACAAAAGTGGTTGCGCTAGCTTAATGTTAGTGTAATAGAATAGTGCAGACCTGGTGAATGTTGAATGTACATAGGAAGCTTTCATATCCATGATTGTATATTTAATATGGCCAAGGCAGGTATTAGGGTGAGACGAGACACAACTCATGTGGTTTCAGGAATTCAGGAATCAGGAATTTATTTAACGTCTTTTCACACATTGGTGATATTAGACAACAAAAAAAAAAAAAAATAAATAAATAAAAAGGAAAAAAAAAAAAAAAAAAGATATCAACAACCAAACACACAACTTGCTTGTGAGTATCAAAGAATAGCAATAATTAACATCCAACCACACACACAAATTACTTATTATACTAGTTTACCCACCGGACTATGAATTATTATATGAACTATTGAAATTGCAATATTTCTATGTAAGATGTCATACAAATTGTCTGCTAAGTGATCAACTGTTATGTTATTTTTTTTCAACAGATTCAGTATAATAGGACATTCACATATTATATGTTTAACAGAGATGGGGCTTAAGCACTCGCATTTGATGTCTTTTGCGAATTTTGTTTTCCAAGAATTTAGTCTTAACTTGTATATCAACGAAGCTGTTTTCCTTGAACAAGGAGGAACATGATAAGCATATTTCGTATCATCTTTGTGAAAAAAACGGTTTAGCACAGAGTACATTTCATGTAGAGATAATTGCATATTATTACAAACTGCTGAGTTTTCTCTATTTATAGCTCCTTTTTTGGCTTGTCTGTCACAAATTTCATTCCAATAAATTCCGCAGTGTGACGGTATCCAAAGAAAATCGATCCCTATTCCTCTGGACATAATACAGCTCATAATATGTTTTATGTCATACACTAGGTCTTTTCTAGTATTACAATCCCAGCTTTTTAGACTATATAGGACAGATTTAGAATCGACACAGATCAAAATGTTAAATATATCATAAGGTAGAAGTTGAATAAAATTTAGTGCCATGAGAATCGCATACAGTTCAGACGTAAATATAGAAAATCCTTTACCAAGATAAAAAGATTTTTTCACTTTGAGATCAGGAATAACAAAGCCTGCACCACAGTCTGAAGAATCTAAGACAGACCCATCTGTGAAAATTTTCAAATGTTTAAAATATGTTGTCTGTAATTTTTCTTTCACTAAATTTGCTAAAACGTTCACATCCTCATCTTTTTTCAAATCTGTGTAATCTATATCGAAAGTAGCATTAATATGTTCCCAGGGAGGTATAGTAGGTGTTACTGGTAAAACGGGAATAGACTTGATATCTATATTGCAGTTTTCTATAGCATCTTTGACATAGTTACGTATAGGTAAAAGATACGGGATGGTTTGCGCTCTCTTCGGGAAATCCACATCTGCATCTAAAAATATGTCTTCACGTACTGAATTTTTGACGGACAGGCTTCGGACAATGTATTTTGCAGTTGCTAATTTACGTTGGTCAGATAAAGACAGAACACCTGCTTCTTTGTAGGTTTTTACAGTATTAGTATGAACCGGCACTCCAAGGGCTAATTTAACTGCTTTACTATCAATGCTTTGCAGCTTCTGTAGAAGTGTAGCTGGGGCAGAAAAGTAGACTTCCTGTCCATAGATAAGTGTTGATCGAACTAAAGATGTACCAAGGTGTAAAACAGTTTTAATGTCCTGACTCCATGGTTGTGAGTTTATAATTTTTAACAAGTTAAGTCTTTTTCTTGCCTTATTTAATATGGCTTCAATATGAATTCTCCATGATAATTTTGATGTAAAACGTACGCCTAAAAACTTTACACTCTGTTGGTAGTTTAAAGGCGTCCCGTTTAGGGATAAGTTAGGTAATGTTTTAGCACTTTCCCCATTATTGAAAAGCATTAGACATGTTTTTTCCCCAGATAGTTCTAGACCATTTTCTTTCATATAGTTTGATAATTTGTCCAATTCAATCTGATAAACTTTTTGAACGTAATCTACGATTCTTTTTGGGGTACGTTTTCTGAGATTAGTGTTTATCCATATAGCAATATCATCTGCATATTGTACCACAGTTGTGTCCTGTGAGAGAGATTGTGGGAGGTCGTAAATTAACACAGTGAATAAAAAGGGTGAAATTATTGATCCCTGCGGAATACCCATATCTATTTTCTTAAAGGTTGAATAACTTTTACCAACTTTGGTGCAGACAAATCTTTCAGACAAAAAGCTTTTAATGTACTCATACATAAACCCGGTTATGCCAATCTGTTTTATTTTGTATAATAATCTAGCATGCCAAACACTATCATAAGCCTTTTTTACGTCGAAAAAGGTTGCTAGTATACTTTTTCTTTTAGAAAATTGTTTTTTAATGTTATTTGTGAGTTTAACTAAATGGTCTGTCGTACATCGACCTTTCCGAAAACCAGCTTGATGAACTGGAATTATATCCTGTTTTTCACAGTAATGAAATAACCGATTTAAAAGAATCTTTTCCATTACTTTGCAAGCTTGTGATGTTAGTGCAATAGGTCTATAACTACTAATCAATGTACGTGTTTTACCCGATTTGAGTACTGGAACTACTACTGACTGCTTCCAGATAGTAGGAAGAGATCCATTAAACCAACATTTTTGGTAAAATGTATGTAGTAGTTTTTTCCACGACTCAGGTAAATGATAAAGTAGTTGGTAAGAAATCCCATCTATACCCACTGCACTAGAGGTATTTGCAAACGACTGTAAAACATCTAGGAATTCATTATATTGAATTGGAGCATTGATATACTGAGAATGAGTAGAAACTGGATCTTGATAATCTGCTTTGACTTCTTCTTGGTTTCTGTGGTTTATGTTTGATAAACTGAGACTTGATGTGAGACTATTTTCTGCAAACATATTAACAAAGGCCTCCGCTTTATCTACTGCACTAGGAAATGTGTTGCCTTCTACTGCGATTGGACACACTTGTAATTTGTATCCATTTTGTAATTCTGATATTTTTCTCCAAACCTTATATGTATCTTTTGATTCAGACACTTCATTTTTACAGAACTCAGCCCAGTGAATCTTTTTGGCTCTCGCCACTATTCTGTTACAGTGTATTTTAGTTTTTTTCATTTCCCTAAAGTTCTCTTCAGATTTGTTTCTTATCCATTTTTTAAAGTGTTCCTTCTTAATATTTACTGCTAGTTCACATTCCTTATTCCACCAAACATTACCTGAATATTTACCTTTTGATTTTCCTTTGCATTTTGGTATGGACTTCTCCGCAGCAGAAAGAACAGCTTTTGTAATATTTCCATAAAATGTGTCTATACTTTCATGTTCTATACTTGCAATGTCATGGGACAGCAAGATTGTCTCATACAGTTCCCAATTAGCATTGACATACTGAAACTTTGGAATTCTGTCCTCAATATTGCAATATTCATCTTTATCTTTAACGTTTAATTGTATAATGATTGGAAGATGATCACTTCCCAAACAATCTTCCTCAGTGATCCAAGTGCAATTTGTTGCCAGAGTCGGGCTTACTAGTGATATATCAAGAGCAGATGCCTTATGAGTAGAAACATCTGGGATTCTAGTGATACTACCATCATTTAAAATGATTAACTGAGAGTCTGAAATATTTTCTACCAGACGATTGCTTGTAACTATCGTACATCCAGACTCCCAGAACGGTGCATGAGCATTGAAATCTCCTAGGACCATCCATTTACAGGAAGTTGTCTGCTGAGAATCAATATTTTTTAGCCAGTCAGTGTTGTCATCTTTTGGCCCTCTAGGTAGATATACGGAGATCACATTTAAAGTATTTTGATTATTAATTTTTACCATGGCCCCAGTGATATAGATATCATTTAGATCTTTCGTTATAGAGTACGTATTTAGTGATGAATATTCCAGGTCATCGCTAATGTATAACGCAGTTTGGACTTTATTCGATATAGGGTCATAATGGTATAGAGGAGGATAATAATATCCTCGAAGTTTGTGAGTAGGTGCGTGTCAAATAGGCCAGAATTAACTGTGTCGGCACTTTGACTGACAATGCGCCCTTTTCCAGTGCACTGGCTTCGAAGACTTCGTTCTTCGATCTCATCATCCACAACCAACGGTGACGCATCATCGGGAGTCGGAACGCCTTCGCTAGCCGGTCCTGTTGGACAAGTACGTTGGGCTACAGCAGGCTGATTCTACGTTCTGAGCGTCGGTCACAGGCGTGCGTGGGCAAGCGCGGCTACGGTGCTCTGTGGTGCAGGGGTAGTACTCGTACGTTATGAGCCACCCTGTCTAGTGTGGGACAGAGGACACTGTACAGAGACAAAGTTACCCGCCTTGTATAGCCGTTGGCCATATTAGTCATTATCACCTGTTAGTCATATTCACCTGTTAGTCATTATCACCTGTTAGTCATATTCACCTGTTAGTCATATTCACCTGTTAGTCATTTTCACTTGTTAGTCATTTTTTATATGTTAACCTTTTTTATGTGTTAATACGTTATGAGTGCATGTGTGTGAGTGTGTGGGGCGTTAGTGGGTTGGGGTGGGAGTTAGAGTAAGGGTAGGTAATAAAGGATTTGTTTGTTGTTTATCACTGGCGTTGCGTTATTTATTTAGAGTGGGTGGGTTTTCTCGAGTGTCTGCACTCATATTGTCCACGGCGCCCTGACTCCGTCAGGCGTGTCGTGACAGTGTGAAACACGTTTCTTAAGCTTGACGAGCCTGATGAACTTTGAGCATTGTCCGTCATTTTTATTTGTCCGACAAAATAATAAATGAAAAAATATTACTGCTGACTCTGCTGGCGCTGCATGTGTAATACCATTTTATTAACTGTAACACTGGACAAATACAAATTTGTTTGGTTTAGTTCATTTACTATATTACTACACACTGCATTAAACCAGCCACTGTAATATTCATTAACAGTCAAAGTTTGTGTCTTAATATCAACAGTTATTTTTTTTATCATTGATGGTCTAAATGGATTATCGACACCCAAAGTTATATTACCGGTCATGTACAGTGTTACTGGTGTTATAAATAAATTTCCTGGTGGCCCTTTATTAAAAAACCCTTTTACATATTTAACATCTTTAAAGTAGTATGTAATATCTATGATTTTACCAATTGGCCAATATTGCGTGATTTGTCCGTCTGTCATTTTTATTAGACAAACAAAAGAATAAATTAATTTACTAACCCATACCCTGTGGGCTGATCTGTCTTTAAAATGAGCTTTAGATGCTTAGTTGATTTCAGTTTATTTTTTACATCATCACGTTCATGTTTATTTGGTATGACATCGTTTTCTCTGAGACAGTCTTCAAAGCTGTCACGATCCTTACAGTAAAACAAACAGATAAACTTTAACTGTTCTCGAAAATCTTTCAGTACAGCATTATATTTCTGAGTGAGAATCCATACACTAACATTTGCGTGTCTGCCACTGAAGGCAAGTTCTGATAGAGTGTTTCTCTTCTTGACAATGTCTTTCTCTGCAGAACAGTCATCAACAATAAACAACGTTGGCTGTCCTTCAAATTGCTTGTAAAAATATTGTAGGTAGTCATTCAGTTTTTTCTCAGGGTCAACTAAATATATGTTGTTGTCAGTCCAAATGAATAAACGATTGTGATAAGCTTTGTTGTGTTTGATTGTAGGACAAAATATTACAATGTTTTCAAAATGGTGTATGTATCTTGTTTGTAATAAGTCAAGTACAAATTCAGTTTTCCCACACCCTGTGGCACCAACAAATAAGCCACAGTGTGGGTCAAGGGTCATTAAGCTCCGGTTCATTTTAATACACAATATAGTTTTAATATATGTGTCCACTCAGTCTGCTTTCTGCAATATTGAGTTGTGCATCATATATCAGGTACAAATATATGTTAATGGCTGCAGCAGTTTCAACCTTCTTTTGTATCTGAATTGTTATTCCATCACTACCGTTCTCGACAGTTCATCCTGACCCATGAAGATAATCGTCGTCTGTACTACGAAGATCTAACCAAAGTGCATATTTGTTTGTAAGGTATTGACCAATCGTTACATCATACAGATGTAGATCTTTGCACGCAATGTTTGCAGGTTTATCTCTAATCCTTCCACCCGCAAAATACTTTGTGATCTCATCGTAGTGTTGATAAGGTAACAAACCTGAAGCATACACTTGATTAGGACGGCCTTCAATTGTACAGGACAAATGTGTAATCTTTGGATTGTAGAATTTTTCTGAATCTCTTTTGTATGGACTCACCGGTTCAACAAACAACATAAGAATACCTTTCAGTGACCTGGCTGGTGTGTTCAAGTTTATGTTCCACATTGGGTCGCTCTTGTCTTTGGGTATTAAACTATGTCTAATCACACGGTCATAATAAATTGGAAGTCTTGACTGGTACTGATTTTGTATGAGTCTAGCTAGTTCAGTGTGTGTGACAATTTCATATTCCAAGGAAATGTTAGAGATCTTATATGTTGCATCTGTGGCAGATGATTTAATAACTTTGGAGTAGTCATTGAAGGTTAGTTCAAAGCTCAGACGGTCATTCAGTGCCCCTTGATAATAAGGCAAATGAGCTGTGAGGATTTCAAACTCAAGTGGAATGTAAAATCTGGTTCCATATGTTTCTGCTATAATAACGTCCTGGGCTGCTGACGTTGATTTATCTCGTGCATTGATTCGAAGTTTACCAACATTATCAGACTGTATGCCTTGGTAAATACGGTCTTCTCGTTCTTCTCTTGTGAGCCAAAGGTCTTTGTAACAGTAGAACACATCTGAGTCGTCAAGACTAACACTTCCTGTCCTTCAAGTTTTACTTTAATAGTTCTAACAATTGCTCTGCCAAGATTGTCAACCAGTGTTCTGTTTACATCTGCGTCTGATGATAGTTCAATATTAAATGCTAGGCGTGCAGTGCCAGGAGCAATAACGTCACTGGGTCCTAGGTTTGGAAACTTGACTGTAAGTGTTTGGTTCTGGTCTATGGTACTTGGATTGTTTGTGATGACGATTGATTGTCTTATGCCCTTAACACCCAGAGGCTCACATAGTTTTCTGTATGGGTCTAACTTTGATCCGTAAGACTGTGTCATTTTTATTATGCACAATAAAAAATAATAAATTAATAAAACAATGGCCGCGGGAGGATTTAATCATGAAGATTTTGAAATGGATGACATGAATGTCTCAGATACCAGTATCACAGATATGACTGAAATGGTAACTAGTAGTAGTAGTATGCATCATGAACTGTTAAAAGACAAAGTAAACTCATTTTATGACAGTGTTGGAGCGCGCCCAGATGTAATAGATCCTAATCAATTTGAATATGATAAAGGACACTTATTTGTAAATACAGACAGAGGGAAAATATATCTAACACATAAAAATAATCCTTCTAAGTTTAGAGCTTTAAGTACAATTAAAGGTGAAGTCGGTGGTAACTCTGGGTTGGCAAGGTACCTTGGAATTGGTGGGTCTCCTGTTCCCCCAAGACTGGTTAGTGTTCTTCACGACACGCAAACAAAATTACCAACAGGGCAACAAATTGAAATGGCACCAGTAACAAGCCTACCAGAAATAGCAAACACAGTGATACAAGAAACCTCATTTACTGAAGGACAAATAAATGACGCTTTGAAAACAATAGATGATCCACCTTTGTCAATGAGGGAGATTGTGGGATTGGATAAATCACTGCAGACAATAAGAGGTGAGATGGTAAATAATGTAGCCAAACTAGGTGAGCTTGATAAACACATAGAACGTGAAAAAGAGAAACTGGCTACAGCAGACAATGGGAATCTTGACACAGAAATGAAAGAAAGAATCCAACACAGATTAAACGATTTGCAGATAGAAAGATCAGGACGGTTAGAAACAATTAGTATTGGAAGACAAAAACTGAAATCACAGGTCAACAGAATTAGAGAAACTATTCAGAAAATACTTCATGAAGACACTACTCTGGCTGAGAGACTTAAAACACTTTTCAGAGAACAGGGTATCACTATTGCTAGTTTAATTACAGCTCTTGGATTTATTATCAGTACTGTTGTGTTGGCTGTCTCCGGTGCTGGTGGACCCGGTGGTTCTCCACCTCCAGCACCACCAACCCCTGGCCCCCCGGCTCCAACAGACCCAAAAGATTTACAGTCATGGGTAAAGAAACAACTGTCTCACATATCAGACTTGCTTAAGAAATTGGCTGTGAAAGCAATAGATGCTTTGCCCGGCATAATTGGCACTGTTGTTAGTTGGCTTATCACTACTACAGCAAAGGTAGTTGGTTTTATGGCGGAGCATGTGTGGATCTTTCTGGTTACAGTAGGAGGGTTGATGGTGGGTTATTTAATGAAACAGATAAAGAAGTAATACTCCTAACCCTGTTAGACCTATTACCAATGCAGTTCTTTCTGACTCATGAGTGTCAGGGGTTGGTGTTGACTGTACTGGTTGTATGGGCGCCGGGGCCGGGGCCGGGGGTGTTACCGTCTGTAATGATTTTAATGACTGTACATGTGTGGTTGTGGCACCCAAGTTTACAGATTGATTGAGTCCTAATTTTTGACCAACACCTGCAACAATGATTTCATTATTATAATTTGTTATTGTCCCCATTTGGAGTTGAAGATCAGATGGTAACATGTATAAACCGATGCCAACTACAAAGTCAACTTTTGATCTGGCATATCTGAGTACGTCTTGGTAGCGTTGTATGCTAGACGGGAGATCTACTGTTGAATTAATTGAATCTTCAAGATTTGCAAGAAACTGTTTTTGTGCTTCAAATTTACCACTTCCATTCAAAATATTCGATTTTGTTAGTGATTGTGCACCTAGTATACACCAGACATATGTTCTGATAGACTCATTTACGCGCTCGACTCCTGCTTGAGTAAACCCGTCAGATTTATCTAAAATAAATGTGGTCCAGGCGTTTGACTGTTTCTGCTCTATTGATCCTAACCACACTTCTGATTTTGATGAGAATGAAGTGTAACCAGGGTAATAATCTTGAGGGTATTGTCTGTGACTCAAAGTGTAATACAATGTACCAATGCCGTGGTGATCATCAAGTTTTTGTGTAAAGTCATACCGGGGGCTTATGTTAAATTCATTACATATGCGTTCAAATGCTTTCATATCCATGGGGTTGTTATACCTGTTGAAACTGGATTCAGTGGGCAGTGGTGTATGAAGTTCTGACAGTATACGTCTAAGCTGGTAATAAACATGGAAACGATAGACAGATCTAATCAGTTTGTTTGAGTGATTCAAATGGTCTGTAAATGAAACACCACAGCCTGTAGTTGAACATAGTATGGCAAAGTTGAGTTGGTTTTGAAACATCTGTAGTGGACTTGAGGACCACTTTCTTGCAGTAGAGTCGTCTGTTATTGGAGGGTTTAGATATTGATCAAATTGATTTGGTACTTTGACTTGGAATAGATCTTGTTCGCTTACAGCTATGTCAAGCTGATTTAGTTGAATTATTTTCTGTTCATAAGTAGGTGCGACATTATATTTAGCATCCACATTAAATTGAAATGCGCTTGTTGTGGTAATGATTGGTGATTTAAATTCCATCCTTTTTATATGAGATAATAAAAATGTTTATTACCTTAACAAATCTTGATACAAGCAAACCAGTGTGGTTAACTAATGGGATTGATAATCGTGATGGTAGCAAGGCTGTAGCTATCCATGAAATGTTCTATACAGTAAAATGGTTTAATGTAACAGATGATGGTGAATATTCTGTACATGGAATGATAGGTACTACAAGTTGGGGCACTAATCACTTACAGCCTGGGTATTATGACTTTTGTACTATAGCTGAATTTTTACAAGATATGTATAAAATTAAAGCAACTTTAAATCCGGCTAACTTGTTTGTTACATTGGAATTTCCAAAAGATAGTCAGCTTATATTAACAGACAAACTTTTAATACTACTGGGTTTTTTAACTGAATCTGATCTTGCTATTGTAGCTGTTAGTGGTGATGATGATTGGACTTATGAAGCAGGATTAAAATTTAAGCCCAAAAAAGGCAAAATAACTGGAAGATATCCTGTTCATTTGTCAGTACACACAGTACTAAATGTTTATTTGAAAGAACTGAACACAACTGAGAATGTTTACAATGGAAAACCTTCAACTTTGTTGAGATGCTTACCAACTGGAACTGCACCCTATTGTGAAAGTGTGGTTGTTAGATTTCCTAATTTGCAGTTTAAGAAATTAGGTTCTAGTTTCTTTGAGTCACTGAGTATATCTGTAACTAATCAGGATGACAAACCAGTTGTTATGCATGATTTTAGTGTAGTGTTAGAAATTAAATAATTTTATTTTTGTTTATAAAAAATGAGTGGTGGTCCAAAGCCAAGAATCATACCAGTTGCATGTCCAGTAACAGAGTTGAAAGATTTGGCTGATGTACAGGATTTTGAGAAGGAGGGGGATGTTGGAGAAATATATGGTTTTGAACTCGATTCAAATGGCATGTACAAGAGGAAAGTAATTGTCGACATGAAAGACGGTGAAAGACAGATTCCTAAACTTGGTCAGCTTCGTGATGTTACTGTACCTACTCCACCTGTAAATAATGCGCCCTACAACTTAATACATGTGGGTAGTAAATGGGTGGTTTCACCTGTGCCGGCACCAGCACCAACAATTGACTGGGACATAAAGATTGAATTTATTAGTCCTTATGTATACACTGATGATGAAGGCGCCTTAGTGTTTAGGAAGGTTGTTAATTCTGGGCCGCTGATTGTAAGCCTTGTTCCAAGTTTTGCTTCAGACGACAATAGCAGAGAAAAACTGAAAGTTGAAAATTATGAGAGACGGAGATATCTTCTTACACACAGGAAGGGTAGGTCTGATGCGAAGGTCGTGTTTGCACCAATAAACTTTCCCATCGCAAGAGAAGCGACAATAGTATTTGAAATTATCATGAGATCAGTAACTACTGCTAAAGAGGCTCAAATTGCACAAGGAATTAAACTTACATGGAATGAAACAGTAACAGAATCATCAAAGGTCTTTATTGCCATTACAAAAAATAATGATGTTATTAATGTTTCAAGCAGTATTCCCGCTGTCAAGGTGGTGGTTGACAAAACAACTTTTGTTCGTCTAACTTACATAAACCTTGAACACATTGATCTTGTTGCATTTTATTATGCCAGCAAATTGTATACTTTTGAAGAGTTGCAAAATGTAATTGCTGATTAAATAAAAAAAAAATATTTGTGAATAAAAAAAATGGTAAACTTCTATCCGCAACTACCAACGCTTGAGCCGACTGAAACAAATGTGATGACTAAAACAACGCTTGCACCTGATCCACAGGTGACAGCTGTGCCAGTTGCTTCAGATAAAACATTACAGGCAGACGCATTTCGTTTAATGAATATTACAGAAGCAATTAAATATTTGGAAAGTGAAGAGGCGAGGTACTCCAGATGTAAGAGACGGTATAAGACCGTTTTTAATTCTGTTCAAAACACTTCTATGGCTATTGGTGCAGTTTCAGCTGGATGTTCTGTAGGAGGTATTGTTCTGTTTGCCACGGGAATTGGAAGTTTGGCTGGAATAGCAGTTGAGGGTGTTAGCGTTGCTACATGCCTGGCTTGCTTTGGTTTGGAGGCCTTGAACAAGAGGTTTCACACGAAATTACAGAAACATGAAGCATTGAGTACGCTTGCTGGTGCAAAGCTGAGCAGTATGAAACTTATTATCAGTAAGGCATTGAATGATAATTTTATTGATGATGAAGAATTTAAGCGGGTCCAGGATGATTTAAATAATTACAAAAAACAGAAATCTGAAATACAAAATAAAATGCGTAGTCAATCTCCTGTGAATGTTGAAGAGCTAAAAGCCAGTTTTTTAGAGATGGGGAAACAGATCGGTGTTCAGGAAACCACAGAAAAACTACACAATCTTTTAAACAAATAAAAATCAGATTTGGTAATCAATCAATATTTTTGTCATATGCTTCGCAGAGAGATGACACGTCATATACACCACTTGTGCCTGATTGTTTAGCCCCATCTGCACCACCACCCGAGTATTACTGAGAAAAAAAAGTTTTTTTATTGTCCTTGTATCTTGACAAATCTGACCGAGTAAGTTGTGACTTAAGTCAAGTTGTTGTAAGAACTTACAGTAAGGAATTAATAAGTTCTTATGATAAGTAATTAATAAGTTCGTATAGCAACTCACTTAAAGGTTACCTCTGCAGGTTCTTAAAAGTTAGTTGTAACTTGTTAGTAATTATAAAGTTTTACTTGAGAAATCGTGTTCCTCGGAAATCGACTCTGACAGGGGTGTGCGTAAAAGTCATTAGTCTATTATACAGTGCACTAACAGGATTTTGGTTTGATTTGAGAAAAACGACTGTACGTTAATGACCGTAATTAGTAATTAATTAAGATCAACTTAAGACAATGGGTAATTGGGTCAATTATTTTACTCGTCAATACAGATGATGATTCTCATGAAACAGTGTTTATTTCAAAATATGGTTTTGATGGCAGTGATGTGGAAATTATTATAGCGTTGAGGGAGTAGTGAGTGAGAGATTAAAAATAGATAGTTTTAGAGCATCAGTTTGGCTCCTGAGAATTTGGTGGTTAAGTAAAGTACTTCTTTCTTTCTCTCTTCCGAGCTATCCGATTTAAAATCACAAACACGACTCTCGCTTCTCCTCTCTGGGAGAAGGGTGAATAATGCTCTGTTGAAGAATTATGGGCAATGGTGGAGGCAAGCAAATTGTCCACAGCTTTTTTTATCTGTGACCAAGCTGGCCGCTGTCACGACCCCGCTTCCGGGGCGCGAACTATGAGCGCTACCGCTCGAGATACACCCAACCCACACTAAAACAAACCTAACACAAACACAGAGGAACAATGACGACGACATTTATTAAATACACTCCTAACAGCAACCAACTATACCCTCATTCAATCCTACCCACACGCTCGCATGTCACATTCACACACATACGTCCAAACTCCCCAAACCGATTAACCACTATACACAATACAAAATAACAAAATATGTAATAAACTAAATATCCCTAATAAAATACAAACAAACAATATATAAATAATACTATCCTTAATACAATAGCCGGATTGAAAAGCTTAAACCCAAAAGCCACCGACCCCGACGGAAGCACAAGCGTCGGGCGCTAACGCCAGTAGACCAACGCCTTTGCTTCCGCGAGGAGTCCCTCACAGCACGTGGCTCTTAAGTCATAGAGTATTCAAAATAACACTATCAAATATATGAAGAACCAAACATGCTCGCTTGCTAACACAAATACAGATCGAGGAAAAAAATGAATATAATCCGGAAGCTACCGAATCTCCCCAGCGGGATTATGAATGACAAGTTCGAATCAGACTAATGCTTTCGCACACTAGACACTCACAGCCACAAGGCGCCTTTAACTAAACGCTTCAGACACTCACAGCCACAAGGCGCCTTTAACTAACAACGCTTCAGAACAAACAAGGCTCCTTTAACTAACAACGTTTCAGAATGAATAATATCAGTATACAAATGGAGCAAATGTCCTTAATTTAACCTGACTGAAAGTAAGTTGAATAAACAATATATTCCACGTCACGGGACCTTCTCGCGGGAAGCACAACCGTTCAGTGCAGCTTAGCTCGACGCTCTTGCTTCCGCGATAAGGTCTTCCGTAACACAGGCTGCTTTGAGATAATACAATAGCTCAAAATGTCACTGTGATAAAGCTCCTCTCACAATACAGTCACTACAAGGAGATGAAATAAATCTCAATGTATTACGTTCTTTACAAGATTATACACCGAAATTATACTTAACAAGTTAGAAGTAATTAAACGGGACGACCCGACCTGACTAAACGAGGTGCGCCGCGACACTCGCAAAGGCACCCAGGTTCGGCGTCGTAGCCCCACAAGGCGGAGTGACACAGTCAGCCTCCACTCTCAGTACACCATTAGATTAGGAACCAGGTTTGGAATAGGATGCACTAAAACACAGGTGCAAAAATACACATATAAATACATAACAAAAGAAACAAAATAATCACATCACTCTTCCTGCAACTTCAATTGCCACCTTTATATTCCCTTCACCTCTTTCCCGCAACAATAAATTCAACCTCAACAAAAATATTTACAATCGCATCACGCTTCCTGCAACAATAAATTCAACCTCAACAAAATACATATTTACACTCACCCCGTGACTCCCTTCCGAATTCACCCTCCGACGTTAACTAGTGAAAAGGCCTTAGTCGCCTGCTCGGCGTTAAATCCCCATAACTAATTCGATGCTAACTACCCTATAAACAACATACAACGGCATTCAATTTTACATTCTATTCTCTTGTATTCTACCCCTGCCCCCGATACACATTAGCCAACATAATAACACAGAACCAGCAAACAAACACCCACCCCCCCTCCCCCGAGCAAATGGCCACTAGAGAATTATTGCGTGTACTTACTGTCATCCGTGAAGAGGCCCCGGCTAGGACGAAGACAAACAAGACAAGACAGGCCAGGGGTAAAGTTGTCGCAGCTCTTCTTTTCTTCCTAGGACACCGACTCCCGGGCTTGACCAGGGCCGTTTCGTAGGGACGCCACAGGTGGGATGACACAGCTACTTGACTGAGGTGGCGGCTAATGGAAAACCACGCACGCACAAACCCCCCCTCAGAGACTACGTTGAAAAGACGACTGTTTTCATTCGCTGGTGGAAATGCGACTGTCAAAAATTGGATAACTTTAGGTTGGCGATAAAACGCTCACTACATCACATGATGAAAATTCACGTGAAACAGGTACCACCCGATGGCGTTCAGACTGGGCGGCCACGTGCTTTACGCCGACCTCCGAACTCTCACACGGCAGCAAATACTCGTGTACAGGCCAAATACTAGACACCTACGCTATTGCTACCCGGTGACTAACTAAACCCTGTCACCCCTCTAAACTTACTCCCCTACAAAATTAGACGAAAAAAAAACAGTTTCGTGACACTGGCACCATCTCTAAGATGGCCGACAGAAACCGAGCCACCCCTACCCCTAATTCTTCGAACAGCCTTCCAGATTCATCTGGGATGGAGTCTTAGAAGTTAAGGATGAGACGAAACGCCTCCAGGAAGCACGGCGTTCACGTTTAAAATGTAACGGGCCTTTGCCCTCTATCTTTTAAAAAGTTAAAACATTCACTTGTGACGGATTACGAAAAGCACGTCGCTGAGCAGATTTGCTCGGGGTTTTTTAGCCTTGCGGCACTCCGTTGAACCATGGCCCGTACTGTCGGCTTCCGAGGGACTCGTGTGGAAGTTTTAGGGATGGTTTCACCCGCTACGTCCAACAAAATAGAAGTAAAACAAGAAACAGGTTCTTCACCTGACATGACCACCCCCTCTGTAATACGAGACTCAGTGACAGAGCAAGGCGAACAGAGGCCAGTTAGCTTTCTTGAAATTCCAGCGCCCCACTGGTGGGTCCTCCTCACAGCTGACCGATGACAGGACTACTGGGAAGTGGTCACTACCACACAGGTCGTCGTGAACCTTCGAGTCAAAGTCCAGCATGAGAGATGGATCACACACAGTGAGGTCTAGAACAGAACTAGATCCTGAACCTGGGTTAGAGTAGGTAGGTGAGCCATCGTTAAAGACACACAAGTTAAGTTGAGAAAAAAAAACATCTGACCTCTGCCATCATAGTGGTCCCCCCACCCGGGTATGCCCTGGGGGACTTGGGTGGGGTTAACTACTTTTTAGTTCCCAGGGTCACCCTCCCACAGGGTGGGTTTTCCTCTCTATTCTGGGGCATGTGTTTCTGTCTACCCTTTGTCCATTCACCTGTATTTGCCTTTTTAAAACTCTCCCTACTGTCTGCACTGCCTGTAGCTCTTGATATTGGATGTGTGTTGCTAAATGGTCTTAGCTTTATTTAGGCCCCATGTGTTAGGTTTATTTAACGTATTGGACCGGCTGGCGACATACATTCAATGTTCTGTTTAGGGTTTTTTTTTTTTTTTCACAAGCAGTGCAGGTACGTCATGAGAAAGTCTTGTTGCTGTCGGGACGTTAAGCAATATACAAACAATCAATCAATCATAGTGGTCACTACCCCACAGGTGAGCGTGACCGTTAAAATCTCCCATGAGAATAAAGCAGGGAGGGGGCAGCTGATCTACTAAGTTAAAAAATATTACTACAGACTCCCAGGGATGGTGGCAGGTAAACACTGCATATGGTTATGGTCTTTTTTAAGGTAACCCGAGCTGCGACAGCTTGAAGACCGGTGTTAACGGGGCTACATAAAATTTTGCTGCTAATGAGAAGAGCCACCCCACCCGAGCGCGTCAGTCTCCGAATCCGAACCTTTATGGATAGCGTTAAAACCATTAAAAGAGACAGGGTCAGAAGTCTTCAGGTAAGTCTCCTGAAGAGATATTACTGTGGGGTTATAGGACTTGACTAAAAGACGTAATTCGTCAAAAGTTATCGCGAAAACCACGACAATTCCACTGAAGAAGAGAGTACATGGTTATGTCATGTGGGGGAGAAGAGTTTCTTCCCCCCTTGTCCTTTGCTTTGGAAGGAGTCGAAGAAACAGAGGGGACCGGCTCCCGGGCCTCTGGTTCTTCGGAGATGAGGGGATTGGAGCTGCCGCAACACCAGCTACGACAACTTCCACTCCCTCCATCTGCTTCTTCAATGCAGCAAATTTGTTTTGGATGGGGACATCAGTGTCCCCCTTCTGGGCCCGTGCGCACAGAGGTCCCGTAGCTTTCTTAGACTTTTGGTTCTGGGCAGCGTTTCTGCCGCTAGAGTTAGTGGCCTTAGAAGGCTGACCAGACCCAGAAGCCTATGTAGTAAGATTGACAGGCTTGGGTGGGGGCTGAGGTTTAGGGGCAGCAGAACGCGGTGCCACCGGACCGGTAGCGTCCGCCTTCTGCGTTCCCTGGCTCCTCGTCACCACTGGAGGAGGGTTACTTTCCAGGGGCGAGAGGAGCCGAGGCTCGGCCCCCAACCAAGAAGTTGGGGTTTGACATGGTAAATCTTTGGTGGGGCGCTTGCCTGCCACCGCAGCACTGAATGTATACACGGATGTGTTACTGGAGTTTGGGGCAGCCTCAGCTGCACCAGGGCCGTCAACCAGTTTTTTGGGCGTCCGCAAAGGACAGCCCCTTCTCCACACGCACCTCCTGAATCTTGCACTCGGATATCCAACGAGGGCACTTCTTGTCCGAAGCCATAATGGCCCCCTGGCAATTCACACACAGGGGGGTGGCTGTGCAGGACTCAGTAGTGTGTCCGGGCTTAGTGCAACAGGCGCATGAAGCCTCTGCCTGGTGCCATGTATTCTGCCCATGGCCATACGTTTGGCACTTAAAGCACCGGAGAGGGACGTACTTCTTCACTTTGAGGGAGTAGTAACCTCCCCAGATGGTAGTAGGAGGGGTGGGGGTGCCAAACGTCATGATGATGGTAGGGAGACGGATCTCCCTATCACCTCGCTTGAAAGCGAAGCGCCTGACGTAAGTCACCCCCTGCGACTTAAGGTTCCGTACTGAGTTCATCTTCCGACAGTTCTGCCAATGCTTGATCTTTAATCACTCCTCTAGAAGAATTCATCGATTTGTGGGGTGTGACCTCCACTGGAGTGTCTCCGATAGAGGAGAGCCTCAGTAGCCCGTTGGAGTGTGCCCGGGGACGGCACTCTACCAGCAAGTCACCAGACCTGAGACGCTGGGCCTCAGGCCTGCCAACGCGGCTCCTGAGGGTCTCCCCCACCAGAAAAGGGTGCAGCTTTGAAACGGGCTTCTCTTTAGCTTTAATGTGGACAATGAGAAAGCGAGGCCAGACGGACGACGCCTGAGGTGTCGCTTCCTCACAGTCGGAGTCGCTAGAGTCATTCTCAAGGACAATGTCGGCGGCTATGTGCCGCT
Organism: Semisulcospira habei; assembly: GCA_036245525.1. Taxonomy (NCBI): domain Eukaryota; kingdom Metazoa; phylum Mollusca; class Gastropoda; family Semisulcospiridae; genus Semisulcospira; species Semisulcospira habei. The sequence goes on along the minus strand of BTPG01000008.1, from coordinate 93,992,428 downwards.
TTAGTGCCATTTTTTTTTTTTTTTTTTTTTTTTTGGGGGGGGTAGGGGGGGGGGGGGGCGGGGTTCATATTATAGTATGATAGATATTCATCCCCCGGGGGTCCCCGCCCACCACCGAGCCCAACAAGGGAAAGTGTATTTGTCGCCGGGTCTCCAGCCGACGCCGCATGATGGAGACTGCCCGAAAGATATACTCAGGGGGTTAAGCATGATTGAACCTTCTGAGCCACCGCCTTCTATCACAATGTTGAATGCAGGCGAATACTGGCGTAAATCGCCTAATCAGCAGCAGAGGCGTATCAACCTGCATGTCAACAGTGGGATAGGGCTCAACGTGACAAGAGCCGATTGACTTGGCCGGTACTCCTAGCCTCCCGTTTAGGTAGAAGTCAAGGCCAAAGTGGAGTGTTTCAGCCACCAGGATCCTCTTCTCCCCCGACACGGGTCTCCAAGCACGGCAAACACTCGGGATCCAAAGGACCAATCCAACATGGTAAGACCTGGGTTAGCACAGCTCTTCGAAAACCGGACCAGTGAAAAAGACTGACAAACATTACAAAGTAAAGTAGATAATAGCACTGTCAGGGGAGAGAAGTGTGCATGATCGACCAGTGATCATAGATCTACTGTGGCCAAAGCATAAAGAAAAAGAGATAGGAAAGAGAGGGGGCGCTAATAAAAGTGACTGAAAGCAATGCATATGGAAGCCCCCCCCCCCCCCGAAGGGGGGGGGGGGTATCACATATCCCACTGTTCCAGCCACTCAGTGCATGGAAATTTAAATCTAGGTTCCCCCCAAAGGGGGGGGGGGGGGGTCCAGATATTTAGCCGGTGTGGACAGGTGTTTCGGTCTTGGCGACCTCTTCAGCACACCATCGGCGATAAGTGGAGGAGGCAGGAATTTCTGCCTACCTGCAATGACAACCACATGTTACTGTGGTGTCTGCAGGGGCATACATTCCATGCCACCACCTAGAGCTAAATTACCATGCACCCTAAAAGAGAACCTACTAAAAGGGGGGAAGGGGTTGCAGTCGATATTGTAGTAGTAAATGAAAAGAAAAGGGGAGACTGCCAGTGCTAATATTTTAGGAAGATTACAAAGTAAAGTAGATAATAGCACTGTCAGGGGAGAGAAGTGTGCATGATCGACCAGTGATCATAGATCTACTGCTGGAACAGTGGGATATGTGATACGCCCCCCCCCCCTTGGGGGGGGGGGGGGGGCTTCCATATGCATTGCTTTCAGTCACTTTTTTAGCGCCCCCTCTCTTTCCTATCCCTTTTTTGTTGTGCTTTGGCCACAGTAGATCTATGATCACTGGTCGATCATGCACACTTCTCTCCCCTGACAGTGCTATTATCTACTTTACTTTGTAATCTTCCTAAAATATTAGCACTGGCAGTCTCCCCTTTTCTTTTCATTTACTACTACAATATCGACTGCAACCCCTTTCCCCCTTTTGGTAGGTTCTCTTTTAGGTTGCATGGTAATTTAGCTCTAGGTGGTGGCATGGAATGTATGCCCCTGCAGACACCACAGTAACATGTGGTTGTCATTGCAGGTATGCAGAAATTCCTGCCTCCTCCAGTATCGTCGATAGTGTGCTGAAGAGGTCGCCAAGACCGAAAGCTGTCCACACTGGCTAAATATCTGGACCTCCCTTGGGGGGACCTAGATTTAAATTTCCATGCACTGAGTGGCTGGAAGGATACGCCCCCCCCCCCCGGGGGGGGGGGGGGCTTCCATATGCATTGCTTTCGGTCACTTTTTTAGCGCCCCCTCTCTTTCCTATCTCTTTTTTTTTTTGGTGTGCTTTGGCCACAGTAGATCTATGATCACTGGTCGATCGTGCACACTTCTCTCCCCTGACAGTGCTATTATCTACTTTACTTTGTAATTTTCCTTGACTGACAAACATGTCTGCTGACGTCAAGTCACCTAATCATGAACAAAGATGGCACCTCTTCGCTAGCCCACTCAGTCAGTGACTGAGAAGACTACGCACCCACGCCACGTGGAGGCCGGTGCCGAGTGGGCGCAGATAAAAGTGATATGATAATGAAAGCAACTTATTTTGATATGAAATAATTAGATGAACTTCTTTTTAACCCTACAACTTAAAAAAAAAAGTAGTGTTTGATATCATTTGTTCTGTTCATGTACTGATCATAGTGTGACACTGAGACGTTAGAAACCATACAACTTTAAAGTTCCTTCAAGATCAGCTATTTCCATGTTTTCCTTTGTGTTGTTAACACATTCCTTGCAATATCATGAACATTATGTCATGCATGTTATTAATTGTTACCTTGTCAGTCGAAAATAGAAGATGTTGTAAAGTGAGATACCGCGTTTCGTGTGACAAGATGATGCTAAAAAATAGTGTAATCTAACTAATTTTTGCCTGAAACTGAACTTCATGATAAAAGAGCGTCTCAGTGTTGTGTTTAGGGTTACAATACAATGATGAAAGATAGTGCAACCAAACTCAGTTTTGAAACTTATCGATAAAAGTGCGCCACAGTGGTTATTTTAGGGTTCTATAACGCTTCAGGTGACTTGTCGGCAAATTTTCAGAGACTGTTTACACTTGCAACCAGTAGAGTTCAACCTGGGCTTAAACCCGGTTTGGTGCGTTTAAACACTGCCTTGCATTTGGAACCAGGGTTGACCGGCCCACGTGACCTTGACAAAGCATCTTCTGAATGCATCATGGTGCCCCTTCTAGCCAACATCTTGCAGTTGCAGTTGGGTGGTGACCAGTCGTTTTAGTGAATTTTTTTTTTTTAATACATATAATTATTATGATGTACTATTCCTTTCGGCGCAAAAAGAGACAATATCCAGATTTTGCAGATCTGGGAGGGGAAAGGGAGGGGGCGGTGTTCTTGACCCCACCTCCCCCCCGCCGCCACCCCTCCAGTCAAAAATTATTTAAATTGCTACAACAAAGTCCCTTTTGGGGGAGTTTGGACCGCCCCTCTTCTTCCCCCCCCCCCCCTCCCACACACATACCGAATTGCTTAAACATACTCTAAATATTAAACAATATCAACAACAAAGATACATATCATGATACTGTGAAACTGTCCACTTTAACTCAATCTACCCCAACACCGAAATCCCCAAATGTTGCCGTTGTCCTATGAAGACTGCACTCTAGTGAAGGACACAGATCGACCATGATAGTTGAAGGGAAATGCCAGAATAGCTTGGCGCCCATAGGCGCCAAGCTATTCTGGCATTACCTTTCAACTATCATGGTCGATCCTTATTTTGCTGTGGTGTGTCTGGGGTAGAATGAGTTTTTAATAAATTAATCAAGAGAAAAACAGGTATTTTGGAGAAAATTGGCAACGCGTTGCTGACAAACGTCAACCGGTTTCTAGCTTTTCAGTTGAATTTGAGCGTGACACGCCATGTGGGGGGGGGGGGGGGGGGGGGGGGGCCCACAAAGAAGCCCGGTTTCAGAGTAAGCAGGTAAATTGTCATCAGTTGCTCATAAATTGTCACTGGGGCTCGATTTCCAGCTTTTGAGGTGAAAAATGACTGGAGGTTGTTTCCGTTCACCGATAACCGATGTTCAAGTTCGCAGGTTTCTAACGTTTCATTTGTGACAAGGTGGACACAAATTGATCTGATTATCAAGGAAATGGACGGATTGACTGCAAATAGGCCCGTTTCAGGAACAATTCACCAACGCTTGCTGATGATCTTTTTGTTGACATTGGATACATGACACCGGTTGAAACTACGTTGGAAACCAGGAATTCACACAAAATTCACGGAGATATAAAGCAGACAAATTCAATTATCAGATTTTAGCATATGTTTCATTGATGTTTTTTTTATTACTGGAAACGCAAAAAAATCAATAAACTGAAGCTCCATTCAATGCGCACAGCATGCCTTTCAGAGCAAGATATCTGATTTCCTCTTTTTCATGTGCTTTTTTTTGAAGCGATTAAGGTCCCGTTCCCCTAATTTCACCACTTTATCCAGCTCTGATGATATAATATGCTACTGTAGACTGGTTGATATCTCCTTCGTAGCTTACATCCACGTTCAAGGTTGTCATAATAAAATACAAATTGTGTTATGTCCTTTTTCATGACAACTCTGCATTGTGATCAGTACCAAATAATGACTCATAGGGACACTTGTAAACACTGACAGAATAATGTCACTGCTGATGGAAAGCCAAGAGAGTGTAAATGTCAGAATTTGGAACAATAAAAACATTTGCAAAAATTGATGTCAAAAGAACATTTTGTTGGAAATCAAACATTAACACTCAAGACCAAAAAGGTGACTGCATAAACATGTCTATCTTCTTTCTGTTAACAACTCGGAGGATTGGGACACCGGTTGGAGTTAAATCAGAGGTAAATTAGTTGTGTGAATGAACTTAGTTACTTCTTGTTACAGAGTATGAATCATTCCTGCTCAGGCTGACTGATAGAATGTTACATGAAACTCGTATTTGATTGGTTGACCTATGCGTGAGCGAATTATGTGGCAGATCTTGTTTGCATCCCATTAAGTAACATTTGACTACATACATGCAGTTGTGCTGTTTGTGTCAATTTAGTTATAAAGAGGTGTAAATCAATCATTGTAATTTAACACTGGCATACATCCACCCAGGGTAGATTTTCACCACCACGATTCCACCCAGATTTTGCATTCTTGCGTAGAGAATCACGATGCATTGTGTAGGTGACATAACTGCAGAGCAAAGGAAGCATACAGTTTGCGGCAGCAGCATAACATCATTTCGGCCAGTGAGGCTTCAGAACCTAAGTACATGTAGATTCATGCCCTCGAGAATCAACTCTGGGTAGATTTGCGCTGGGTGGACTTTCGCTGGGCAGATTTATGCTGCGTAGATAACGAAATTGGCCACTTTCAGCTGCAGTTTGCTTTTTTAAGTTGAATGGGGGGTGGGGGTGGAGGAGGAATAATCTACCGATAAAACCTGAATCAACAGGACCTGAGTGTCTGACTTTCTTACAGATACAGCCGACAAGAGGCAACAAATTTACTCATTACTACCAGGATATATACTAATGGTCAAAACTTAAGGGCCACTTTTTATCGCAGACGCACCGACTGACAACACCACACAAATGCAACAATACTTGGAGTCAGTACTTTGCTATTTTATTCAGTAACAATTTTATTTAAGTTTTGAGTAAATCAAGCAGCAGTACGTTAGAATGTTCACGCACCCATCATTTGAAAAGTCACACAAGTCTGGTCCAGTCAGCAGCGAGTGTACCCACCGTTTGCAACGTTGACGCATGGAGTTCACCAGGGTTTGGACAACATGTTGTGGGATCGCTTCCCACTCTTGATGCAGGAATTGAGTCAGGTGGGGGACGCTTTGAGGTGGGGGGTGGTTGCTGACTTCACGTTGCCCCAGCACGTCCCAGAGGTGCCCGATGGGAGCCAGATCAGGTGAACGAGCTGGCCACTCCATCCTCATGATACCCCGTTGTTCAAGGTACTCATCCACCACACGGGCGCGATGAGGTCGAGCGTTGTCGTCCTGCAAAACAGCATTGTCGCCTATGGCTTGGAGAGCTGGCTGGATGAGGGGCTGCACAATCTCGTCCCGATAACGCAGTCCAGTCAGGGTGCCTCGGATGACGTGGAGGGGGGTCTTGCCTTTCCTGCTGAAGCCTGCCCAGACCATGACTGAGCCTCCTCCGTAGCGATCAACCTCTTGGACGAATCCATCCGTAAATCGCTCGCCCTGGCGTCTCCAGACCCTCACCCTGCCGTCGTTGAAGGACACGGTGAACCGTGACTCATCAGTAAACAGAACCGAGTCCACTGGAGTCTGTTCCACCTCACATGTTTTGACGACATCAGGCAACCCGGGCTCTGCGATAAGCTGGAGTGAGGGGTATTCTCACTGCTGCTCTGCATGAAGCCAGGCCAATTTCGCGCAGACGTCGGCAGACTGTGCTTCTGCTGACGTTAACGTTTGCAGCCTGCATCAGTTGACATGGCAGAGTGGTTGACGTGACAGTTCGGTCGCGCAGAGCTGCCACACCGAGGTGTCTGTCCTCCCTTCTGCTGGTGTAGCGCGGGCGTCCTGGGCAGGGTCGTCGTTCTGCCGTTCCAGTTTCTTGGAATCGTGCCAGCAGCCTCTGGATCACTGAATGGGACATCCCAGGACGTCTCCCAACTTCTCGTCCGGAAATTCCATCCTGCAGCCATGCTAGCGCCCGGCCTTGATCTACTGGCGTTAGGCTTCGTCGTGGTGGCATGGTTAAGAAAGTGACAATTATGCCCTTACTGTACCGGTATTTGTAGCGAAACAGAAGTGCTCAGTGTTCACGACTGACTCCTTTATCACGTACATCACGACTTTACCGAGTTTATCCACCTGCCTGCCTTTGGTGCGCTTGCCAATATCGCACAGCTTTTCACAGAAACTGACGATGTTTCACGTGCATTTGACACGTTCGTGAACTTCAGTGATGAATTGTTGTCTATTGTTCCCTGTAGAGTGGACTGTCTATATCTAAGATCAACTTTTAACCCATTTGGATCGAAAGAACATTGTATTTTATTAGCGTACTTGCGACGATAAACAATGACACAAAAAGTGGGGTGGCCCTTAAGTTTTGACCATTGGTATAGTTACGAGCTAGTTATCACATTTTATGCTGCAGAGATCTGAAAACTACGGTGTGTGTCAAAGCCGTTGCACATCGTTTGTCGTAACACGTTTGTGTCTGTGCGGGCTCTCATTCACTCGATTCAGAGAGGTAGTGTTTCTGCTGCGATGGTGCATTTGTCGTTTCCAATGATGCTTTCAGTAAGTAGACTTCGATGTGTGAGATGTGAAATTGACAGCAGTGCAGAAAGTGATAATACCAATGTTTTGTTTCAATGACGGAAAGACGGTGCGTCAGTGTTTCCAGGGGTACGAAAGGATCAAAGGTCACGCCCTTGGTGCACTACTGTACGCACGATCGTTACTAGTAAATACTAGCAGGTCGAGAGGAACCCGCATTGTGATTTTGACAGCATAGCGAGTATGGAAGGTTTATTCTACTTTCTCATGAAAAATTACGTCAAAGGGATGCCGGAGAACATCAGTACACGTGTACACTGACACGATGACCTGGTGACCTGCAGTATTGCGATACCGTCGCGCACGGATAGTCGGCCGGGTTCTGCCTTGTGACGCCCCGTAGGCTCATAAATATGCATATTAATTCAAAACAAGGCCGATGCTGACGATAAATCCGCGACTCGGGTACAAAAACAATACACATTCAAATGATGAATTTCGACATTTGGCATTGTATTTACATCATATACCTCTAAGATAGTACACAAAGGACCCATACATACTGTCAGCAGTATCTCAGTGTTGCAGACAGTTTTCTGACTGTGTTGAGATGCTTGATCGTGGGGAATATAACTTTAATGACAACACAAAACATTGTGCACGCCGACGAACCGTCATATCACTTGACGTCCATCTTATTTGATAGTGTTGTAATGACAAACGGAAGGCGAGAGAAGGAGAGAAATAAGAAATAATTAGCTATAAACCACTTTTTTTTTCTTGCAAACTGAATGGGTTCTACTTATATAAAAGTACCATAAGGACTTTAAAAGGTTGCTTTTCCAGGATACAGGGTCTTCTAACGAGATTTTTACAGTGCAACTTGCAGCATTTGGCAATACTGGTATAACTTTTTCTTGATAATAATGATTAATGATTTGTTGTCACTCACATTGTGATGAAAATAAATAACAACATTCTTTAAAATACATAATAAAGAATTGTAAAGCGCCTAGAGCTCTGTCAGAAGGAAAGGCATATATAAATATCCATTATTATTATTATTAGCCAGGGTTATATTATAAAACATAACATTGAAATACCTGATAAAGGCTGACCAGGGCCGTAGACGTGGGCTTACTTTTGATTTATCAAAAATGTAGTAAATAAGAGTTGTGCTGTAGGAGCGTAAAAACAGAAAAGAAAGAGAAAATCCGCCCAAAGCCGCACTGGGCGGACTGTGTACTACAAAATTCATGTGTTTTGCTATTCGGTGTGTGATGACTTGTATTTAAGACAAAATGTAAAACGGGCACTCCACCCCACCCCCCTCCGCGCCCCTAAAAAGATAAAAGCTAATAAAATAATTGAAAAAATAGTATCATGATCTGTACGAATCCGAAGGCCCTACTGGCAGTACACGTCGACCATGAAGAACAAATAAACACCAGTTTTAGTCATATCCTTATCTACACATCTTGTTATTCTCTAGATAAGTAACTGGCATAAAAGATAACTGGTGGAGAACAGAATGTCCGTGTCACTATAAAATATCATAAAGGCAGACGCTTGGATACTGCAAACTGAATAGTTAAGACACGGAGGGCAAGCACACATAATCTTTGACATCGTTGTCAGATGTAACCCCCCCCCCACACACACACACACACACACACATACACACGCAGAGATGATGCACACATATCAATAACAGTGAATAATATTATATATATATATATATATATATATATATATATATATATATATATATATATATATATATATATATACACACACACGAAAGACAATGGAGTATATGCGCTTGCTGGGTCAGTCCGTTTTTAAGATTTGCAGTGCCTGCTGTGACTAATCAGTCCAATGCGAGAGCGGCAGTCCAATGCGAGAGCGGCAGTGTCTGTTGCATTTGCTACACGTGAAGCCTGTGACTGTTGCTGTGGGCACTGGCTCTTCTTTCTTTCGTCTGCGCTGCCTCTTCTCCTCCCACTGGCTTTCTCTCCTTCCCTCGCTCAGCTTTATGTTCACTGCGAGCCGCCAGCTGGCACCGATCTGCGGTGGTGGCTTCTAAGTCTGCAGGATTCAGGCTTCCAGCTTTCAGATCACGCTTGCAGACATCTTTGTACTCAAGGTCTACTTCAAAGATCCAACCCTTTTCATCATTTTGACCTCGATCCATAATATATTTTGTTAATTTTTTTATGCCATACTGTGACAAATCATACAAACAAAAGTTTTTTAATGGCAACAATTCACACATTGCAAATCCATACAAATTATTAGCATCCAAGTATGTAATAAATGACATTGGCTTTGAGGGGTCAAAGTCGTCAAGATATTTATTATTTGCCTTGGCATAATTATTTGCTGCAATACTAATGCCACCCCTCAATCCACGTTCCACCATTTCACCCATCGTACGATCATACAACAGGTCTATAAATATCTTACTGGATTTCAAAAATGCATCCCATGTCATGCCAGGACTAGTTATGTAGCAAGCAGGGTCAAGACTGTAGTGCAACAAACCCTTTTCATGATAACTTTCAAATACATCTGCTAGCAAACAGACATCAGCCTTTAAGTATTGGTCATGGTAGTCACCAATAGTTTCACACCCTAATTTATCCCACGCATCAAGTGCATGCTGGTATTCAGAGTCAGAAATACCTTTACCAGTTAGTGTAGAATAAAATTTCTCTTTTGGAGGCAGTCTCCTTTCCTCAAAAACTACCCAGTCACTGATGTACTCATATGGATAAACACCTTTTTTAATCAAGTCCGGCTCAAAATATTTACTTGTTATTGGATACTCACTCAGTCCTTCTGCCAGACTAGCAAGACCTAAAGACAAATGTTGCATGGAGTCATAAAATGCTAATTTATCTAACCTAAAAGTCAAGTATTTCTCAGTTGTCTGGGCAATGCAACTAATTTTTCTGTAAGACTCATCAACAGCCTGCATGATAATATGTGAATCATATCCTTTGAGATTGTGGAAAAAGATTGGTAACTTATATGTCTTTGGATCTATTTTTAATTTCAAGTTACAATCACCATGTGCAGCACCTCTGTAATATCCAGTTATGTGATCGTGGTCACGAACTTTATCACCTCCCATAGGCTGTTCGCAAATCCAACACGTCTCTGCTGTATCAAATTTTAGTTTGTCTTCTTCTGTCATCACCAAAGGCATCTGACATGTTGTGAGATATTGTACTACCTGACTATACAGTTGTCTCATTTCTGTTAAAAACAGGCATGCTGCATTTTCACCCCTGTAGATAACAGGTTCTGAATGAAGACCGTCTGACCTAACAAGAATGTATCCAAAAGAACACACCACTTGGTCACTCAATTTTATAGTCTTTGGTAATGACTCTGGAACAGGACCCTCATATGGAACAACGAGTGATTCAAAATCTGCATACACTACAAACGGCAGCTTTTGCTGATTCCCATAGTTCTTAAAATACACTTGACTACCAGGATCTGGATACCTCAGTATTGTTTGAATGTCATCAGCCGACCTGCAGTGCTGCACATGTTTGTGTGCTACTTTAATAGAGGAAAACCTCTGTAAACATTTTTTACAAAATTCCTGTTTACCGTCATGTTTTGTTGTATGATGAATTAGTCTTGACATACTTCTGATAATTGTGTAGTGAAAGTTATCACCAGATCTTATTAGCAACATGTCAACATGTTTATCTTCTGGCTGCCCATAGGTTGGGGCAATTGGAGATACTCTAATTGGCTGTAACTTATTCTCAGATTCATTTTCCCACACAAACACATTCACAGATATACCAGGATTTAGTTTTTCAAACAAGTCTATGTCCTCTATTTTAACAGGGAACTCAATGCCACTGAAGTTGAGTTCATTTACAAATTTGGTGTAGTTTGATACACGTTCAGGTTTTGCTTTTACAAAATGAAGTTTAGCAAGCACACACCACATAAAACATAAATTATCATTGTTTTGAATATTGACTACAGCCTTTTTGTTTGCAACCTCAGTTGGAAGTGGTATCCATGATTTACCTAGTATAGGATGATATCTTGACTGCTTCAGTTGTAGTTCATGTACAAGGCCTTCATGCCAGCCAGACCCTTGCATTTCTGCTCTGTCAATTGCTTCATGGAAGTCTGGTAACAATCTTTCTCTAAACACTTTCTCTAGTTCTCTTCTCGAATTAACTGTGTGCTGCCTTGTCGAGATATACGTTACAATAACTTCACCAACATCTCTGGCAAATTCTATTTTTGCAACAATCTGAATCTTTACACTATCAGAAAGAAGGTTATTTTGTATGACTAAAAAAGATCTTTCTATTGATTCATAGACATTGTAAATATTAGATATAGGTAAGTCAGTTGTGTGAAACACGTTTCTTAATCTTTGATGGTTGTCCATCTTTTTTATTTGTCCGACAAAAAAATAAATAGAAAATTATATAATGAAAATGGCACTTTATTGACTGTAACTCCTACAAAACAGATTTGTTTACACACTGACTCAATCATCATTATTGGTTTTGTATGTGCAATACCATTTTATTAAATGTAACAACGTTAAAATATAAATTTATTTTATCTAGTTCTTTTGCTAAATCACTACACAATTTAGCAAACCAACCACTTAAATATTCATTAACAGTAAATGACTGTGTCTTAATATCAACAGTTATTTTTTTTATAAATGGATTATCAACACTTAAAGTTATATTACCAGACATATACAGTGTTGTTGGTAACATAAATAAATTACCAGGTGACTCTTTATTATAAAGCTGGCTTACATATTTAACATCTTTAAAGCAATATGTAATATCTATGATTTCACCAATAGGCCAATTTTGCTCCTTTTGTCCGTCTGTCATTTTTATAGACAAACTAAAAGTATAAATTAATTTACTAACCCATACCCTGTGGGCTGATCTGTCTTTAAAATGAGCTTTAGATGCTTAGTTGATTTCAGTTTATTTTTTACACAGTTTCGTTCATGTTTATTGGGAATTACATCGTTTTCTCTGAGACAGTCTTCGAAGCTGTCACGATCCTTACAGTAAAACAGACATATAAACTTTAGTTGTTCACGAAAATCTTTCAGTACAGCATTATATTTCTGAGTGAGAATCCATACACTGATGTTTGCGTGTCTACCACTGAAAGCAAGTTCTGCTAGAGTGTTTCTCTTTTTGACAATGTCTTTCTCTGCGGAACAGTCATCAACAATAAACAACGTTGGCTGTCCTTCAAATTGCTTGTAAAAATATTGTAGGTAGTCATTCAGTTTTTTCTCAGGGTCGACTAAATAGATATTACTGTCAGTCCAAATGAATAAACGGTTGTGATAAGCTTTGTTGTGTTTTATCGTAGGACAAAATATTACAATGTTTTCAAAGTGGTGGATGTATCTTGTTTGTAAGAGGTTAAGAACAAATTCAGTTTTTCCACAGCCTGTGGCACCACAAAATAAACCACAGTGTGGATCGAGTGTCATTAAGCTCCGGTTCATTTTAATACACAATATAATTTTAATATATGTGTCCACTCAGTCTGCTTTCTGCAATATTGAGTTGTGCGTCATATATCAGGTACAAATATATGTTAATGGCTGCAGCAGTTTCAACCTTCTTTTGTATCTGAATTGTTATTCCATCACTACCGTTCTCGACAGTTCGTCCTGACCCATGAAGATAATCGTCGTCTGTACTGCGAAGGTCTAACCACAGTGCATACTTGTTTGTAAGGTATTGACCAATCCTAACGTCATACAGATATAGATCTTTGCACGCAATGTTTGCTGGTTTATCTCTAATCCTTCCACCCGCAAAATACTTTGTGATCTCATCGTAGTGTTGATAAGGTAACATTCCAGATGCGTACACTTGATTAGGACGGCCTTCGATTGTACAGGACAAATGTGTAATCTTAGGATTGTAGAATTTTTCTGAATCCCGTTTGTATGGAGCCGCTGGTTCAATAAACAACATAAAAATACCTTTCAGTGACCTGGCAGGTGTGTTTAAGTTTATGTTCCACATTGGGTCACTCTTGTCTTTGGGTATTAAACTATGTCTAATCACCCTGTCATAATAAATTGGTAGTCTTGACTGATACTGATTTTGAATGAGTCTGGCTAGTTCAGTGTGTGTGACAATTTCATATTCCAAGGAAATGTTAGAGATCTTATATGTTGCACTAAGATCAGATGATTTAATAACTTTGGAGTAGTCATTGAAGGTTAGTTCAAAACTCAGACGGTCATTCAGTGCTCCTTGATAATAAGGCAGATGAGCTGTTAGGATTTCAAACTCAAGTGGAATGTAGAATCTGGATCCATATGTTTCGGCCATTATAACATCCATGGCTGTATTAGTTACTTTATCTCCGGCGTCGATTCGAAGTTTACCAACATTATCTGGCTGTATGCCTTGGTAAATACGATCCTCTCGTTCTTCTCTTGTAAGCCACAGATCTTTGTAACAGTAGAATACATCGGAGTCGTCAAGACTAAACACTTCCTGTCCTTCAAGTTTTACTTTAATAGTTCTAACAATTGCTCTGCCAAGATTGTTAACTAGTGTTCTGTTCACATCTGCGTCTGATGATAGTTCAATATTAAAAGCAAGGCGTGCAGTGCCAGGAACAATAACGTCAGTGGGACCTAGGTTTGGAAACTTAACTGTAAGTGTTTGGTTCTGGTCTATGGTACTTGGATTGTTCGTGATGACTATCGATTGTCTAATGCCCTTAACACCCAGAGGCTCACGTAGTTTTCTGTATGGGTCTAACTTTGATCCGTAAGACTGTGTCATTTTTATTATGCACAATAAAAAATAATAAATTAATAAAACAATGGCAGCGGGAGGATTTAATCATGAAGATTTTGAAATGGATGACATGAATGACTATGATACCAGTATCACAGATATGTCTGGAATGGTAACTAGTAGTAGTAGTATGCATCATGAACTGTTAAAAGACAAAGTAAACTCATTTTATGACAGTGTTGGTGTCCACCCAGATGTAATAGATCCTAATCAGTTTGAATATGATAAAGGACACTTATTTGTAAATACAGACAGAGGGAAAATAAATCTAACACATAAAAATAATCCTTCTAAGTTTAGAGCTTTAAGTACAATTAAAGGTGAAGTCGGTGGTAACTCTGGGTTGGCAAGGTATCTTGGAATTGGAGGGTCTCCTGTCACGCCAAGACTGGCTAGTGTTCTTCACGACACGCAAACAAAGTTGCCAACAGGGCAAGAGATTGAAATGGCACCAGTAACAAGCCTACCAGAAATAGCAAACACAGTGATACAAGAAACTTCATTTACTGAAGGACAAATAAATGATGCTATGAAAACAATAGACGATCCACCTTTGTCAATGAGGGAGATTATGGGTTTGGATAAATCACTGCAGACAATAAGAGGTGAGATGGTAAATAATTTAGCCAAACTAGGAGAGCTTGATAAACACATAGAACGTGAAAAAGAGAAACTGGCTACAGCAGACAATGGAAATCTTGACACAGAAATGAAAGAAAGAATCCAACACAGATTAAATGATTTGCAGATAGAAAGATCAGGAAGGTTAGAAGCGATTAGTATTGGGAGACAAAAACTGAAAACACAAGTCAACAGGATTAGAGAAACTATTCAAAAAATACTTCACGAAGACACTACTCTGGCTGAGAGACTTAAAACACTTTTCAGAGAACAGGGCATCACAATTGCCAGTTTAATTACAGCTCTGGGGTTTATTATCAGTACAGTTGTGTTGGCTGTCTCCGGGGGTGGTTCTCCACCTCCAGCACCACCAACCCCAGTCCCCACAGATCCAAAAGACTTACAGTCGTGGGTAAAGAAACAACTGTCTCACATATCAGACTTGCTTAAGAAATTGGCTCTGAAAGCAGTAGACGCGTTGCCTGGCATTATAGGCACGGTTGTCAGTTGGTTGATTAGTACTGCAGCGAAGGCAGTAGGGTTTATGGCAGAGCATGTGTGGGTCTTTTTGGTTACAGTAGGAGGGTTGATGGTGGGTTATTTAATGAAACAGGTAAAGAAGTAATACCCCTAATCCAGTGAGACCTATTACCAATGCTGTTCTCTCTGACTCATGTGTGTCAAGGATTGGTGTTGGTGTTATCGTTATGGGTACCGGTGTCAAAGCTGGAGCTGTCTGTACAGGTGATGATGTTACTGGTGCCGTGGCCGGGGGTGTTACTGTCTGTAATGGTTTTAATGACTGTACATGTGTGGTTGTGGCCCCCAAGTTTACAGATTGATTGAGTCCTAATTTCTGACCAACACCTGCAACAACTATTTCATTATTATAATTTGTTATTGTCCCCATTTGAAGTTGAAGGTCTGATGGCAACATGTATAACCCAATACCAACTACAAAGTCAACTTTTGATCTAGCATATCTGAGAACGTCTTGGTAACGTTGTATGCTTGATGGTAGATCGACTGATGAATTTACTGAATCTTCAAGATTAGCGAGAAACTGTTTTTGTGAATCAAACTTTCCACTTCCATTCAAAATGTTTGATTTTGTTTGAGCTTGTGCTCCTAGAATACACCACACATATGTTCTGATAGACTCATTTATGCGTTCGACTCCTGCTTGAGTAAATCCGTCACTCTTATCTAAAATAAATGTGGTCCAGGCATTAGACTGTTTCTGTTCAATTGAGCCTAACCACACTTCAGATTTTGATGAGAATGAAGTGTAACCAGGGTAATAATCTTGAGGGTATTGTCTGTGACTCATAGCATAATACAATGTTCCCATGCCGTGGTGATCATCAAGTTTTTGTGTAAAGTCATACTTTGTACTGATGTTAAATTCATTACAGATCCGTTCAAATGCTTTCAAATCCATGGGATTGTTAAACTGATTAAAACTGGATTCAGTGGGCAGTGGTGTATGCAGTTCTGACAGTATACGTCTAAGCTGGTAATAAGTGTGGAAACGGTAGACAGACCTAATCAGTTTGTTTGAGTGATTCAAGTGGTCTGTAAATGAAACACCACAGCCAGTAGTTGAGCATAGTATAGCAAAGTTAAGTTGGTTTTGAAACATCTGTAGTGGGCTTGAAGACCACTTTCTTGCAGTAGAGTCATCTGTAATTGGAGGGTTTAGGTAATGCTCATAAGGATTTGGCACTTTCACTTGAAATAAATCTCCTTCAGACAAAGCTATATCAAGCTGATTTAGTTGAATTATTTTATGGTCATAAGTTGGTGCAACATTATACTTGGCATCCACGTTAAATTGAAATGCGTTTACAATGGCAATTGTTGGTGATTTAAATTCCATTGTGCTTTTTTTTATGTGATAATAAAAATGTTTATTACCTTAACAAATCTTGACACGAGCAAACCAGTGTGGCTAACTAATGGAATCGATAATCGAGATGGTAACAAGGCTGTGGCTATCCATGAAATGTTTTATACAGTAAAGTGGTTTAATGTAACGGATGATGAAAATTATTCTGTAAGTGGAACTCTTGATGGTATTGAGAAGGGTGATACTTTACGAGCTGGGTATTATGACTTTTGTACTTTAGCTGAATGGCTTCAAAATGAATTTAAAATTAAAGCAACTTTAAACCCAGCTAATTTACTTGTTACAATTGAATTTCCAAAAAGTGGTCAGTTTTCTTTATCAATTAGTCTTTTATTATTACTTGGATTTTTAGGTAAAAAAATAACACATCTAGATGAAGATTGGTCACAATCAGTCGAACGTCTACTATCACCAAAAAAACCAAGAATAACTGGCAGATATCCTGTTCATTTGTTAGTACACACAGTGCTAAATGTTTATTTAAAAGAACTGAACACTACTGAAAATGTACACAATGGAAAGCCTTCAACTTTGTTAAGATGCTTGCCGACTGGAACTACCCCATATTGTGAAAGTGTGGTTGCTAGATTTCCTAATTTGCAGTTTAAAAAATTAGGTTCTAGTTTCTTTGAGTCACTGTGTTTATCTGTAACTAATCAGGATGACAAACCAGTTCTTATGCATGATTTTAGTGTAGTGTTAGAAATTAAATAATTTTATTTTTGTTTATAAAAATGAGTGGTCTTGGTCCAAAGCCTAGAATCATACCAGTTGCATGTCCAGTAACAGAGTTGAAAGATTTGGCAGACGTACAGGATTTTGAGAAGGAAGGGGAAATTGGAGAAATATATGGTTTTGAACTTGATTCAAATGGCATGTACAAGAGGAAAGTAATTGTTGACATGAAAGACGGTGAAAGACAGATTCCTAAACTTGGTCAGCTGCGTGATGTTACTGTACCTACTCCACCTGTAAATAATTCGCCCTACAACTTAATACATGTAGGTAGTAAGTGGGTTGTTTCACCTGTGCCTGCACCACCACCCACAATTGACTGGGACATAAAGATTGAATTTATTAGTCCTTATGTATACACTGATGATGAAGGCGCCTTAGTGTTTAGGAAGGTTGTTAATTCTGGGCCGCTTATTGTAAGCCTTGTTCCAAGTTTTGCCCTAGACAACAATAGTAGAGAAAAACTGAAAGTTGAAAATTATGAGAGACGGAGATATCTTCTTACAACTAGAAAGGGTAGATCAGATACTTCTGTTGTGTTTATGCCAGCAAGCTTAGTCGTGGCTAGAGAAGTGACAATAGTATTTGAAATTATCATGAAATCTGTTGCTTCTGCAAAAGAGGCAAATATAGCACAAGGAATTAAACTTACATGGAATGAAACAGTAACAGAATCATCAAAGGTCTTTATTGCTATTACAAAAAATAATGATGTTATTAATGTTTCAAGCAGTGTTCCAGCTGTCAAGGTGGTGGTCGACAAAGCAACTTTTGTTCGTCTAACTTACATAAACCTTGAACACATTGATCTTGTTGCATTTTATTATGCCAGCAAATTGTATACTTTTGAAGAGTTGCAAAATGTAATTGCTGATTAAAAAAATATTTGTCATAAAAAATGGTGAACTTGTATCCACAAATACCACCTGAGCAGCTTGAGCCTATTGAGCGTGATAAAACATTAAAGGCAGATTCATTCCGTTTAATGAATATTACAGAAGCGTTGAAGTATTTGGAAGAAGAACAAGCAAAATACTCGAGGTGTAAACGCCGTTACAATACGGTTTTCAATTCTGTACACAACACATCAATGGCCATGGGGGTGGTTTCGGCCGGATTATCTGTAGGAGGTATAACTCTGTTTGCAACGGGGGTGGGAAGTGTCGTAGGAATTGCTGTTGAAGCTGTTGGCCTTGCCACAAGCCTGGCATGCTTTGGTATGGAAGCCCTTAACAAAAAATTTTATACTAAGTTGCAGAAGCATGAAGCATTAAGTACGCTCGCAGCAGCTAAGCTGACGAGTATGAAACTTATTATTAGTAAATCTTTGGAAGATAATGAAATTGACGATAACGAATTTAAAAGAGTCCAGGATGATTTGGCCAACTATAAACAACAAAAGTCTGAAATACAGAATAAGATGCGTAGTCAGGCTGTAAATGTTGAAGAGCTAAAGAAATCTTTTTTAGAACAAGGAAAAAAGATAGGCGTAGAAGAAACTATGAAAAAAGTTCGAGAACTTACAAGCAAGTAACGATAGGTTTTGGTAATCCATTATTTTTGTCATACACTTCGCAAAGAGATGTCATGCCTTTCACCCCTGCCTACCTAACACCATCTGCCCCTCCACCAGACTAAAAAAAAAGATTTTACGTTGTCCTTCTAACTTGGGAAATCTGTCCGAGTAAGTTGTTGACTTGGTTCAATAACTTACAAGATCTTATGATTAGGTTCTTGCAAGAACTTGTTTTAAGTCACTTATCAGAACTTGCACCAACTAACTTCAAAGTTACCTGTAAAGTTAGTTAGCGGTTGTAGGTGACTTTGGAAATTTGTTAACAAGTGTCTGTAGGTAACTTAAATTTGTATCAAGTGTATATAAGAATGTTTTGTGTGTGTGTGGTTATTATTAAATAACTGTGTTTTGGGGTATTGACGTAGAGTCAATGGTATAAATGTTCTTGAAATTATCATATCTCTAACACTAACTATATATACACATGCATAAATACACGCACAGACGCACACACACACAAACACTCGCACACATACATACACGCATGCACATGCATACATACTAGCATGCACACGCATACATACATGCACTCACACACTGACAGACAAACACACTCATACACACATACATACATACGCGCATGCACACGCACACACAAACACTCACACACATACATACATACATGCACTCACACACTGACAGACACACGCATACACACACACACAGACGCATACATGCATGCACTCACACATACCTACAAACACACACAAGCACTCACACACAGACAGACAGACACAAAATCTTTACTCAGCATGCTTGAATATTGTAGACTCCAGTCCGCAGAAAACTTCACCGCATTTCAGTTGTATGACACGATATAGACGCGGCGACTGTGTACTTAGTCACGTTACTAAGTCCCTATGTCAGTGTTTACGTTAAAAACCGCGCTGACAGCGTTAGCGGCAAGGGTGTCAATAGAAGACTGAAGACTTTGTATTAAGAGTCATTTAACTCTATGTTCTGTCTCTGTTTTTGCTTGCTACAGAGCTACAGGCCGCTAAATATAAGTAGATCGGCAACTTCCGCATTGCAGCTAGTGACGTATTTGTCTGCACAAATACTCAAATGAAACTGTCTGCACGCCGCGCGCCAGCGATGTTTGCTACGTAAAATCTATTTTAAAACCGCGCTGACGGCGTTAACGGCAAGGTGGTAAACAGAAGATTGAAGACTTTGTATTAAGAGTCATTTAACTCTGTGTTCTGTCTATGTTTTTGGTTGCTCTACAGGCCGCTGAGCCCACGCCGCGCTATTTACCACCAGCGGTGGTTGCTACGTACAATCTATTTTAAAACCGCGCTGACGGCGTCAACGGCAAGGGTGTCATTAGAAGATTAAATACTTTGTATTAAGAGTCATTTAACTCTGTGTTCTGTCTCTGTCCTCAACTGAATGACACTGTCCGCAGTCCGCGCTGACGGCGTCAACGGCAAGGGTGTTATGATAGAAGACTGAAGACTTTATGTTAAGAGTCATTTAACTCTGTGTTCTGTCTCTGTCCTCGCTGTACTCAACTGAATGACACTGTCTGCAGTCCGCGCTGACGGCGTCAACGGCAAGGGTGTTAATAGAAGACTGAAGACTTTATGTTAAGAGTCATTTAACTCTGTGTTCTGTCTCTGTCCTCGCTGTACTCAACTGAATGACACTGTCTGCAGTCCGCGCTGACGGCGTCAACGGCAAGGGTGTTAATAGAAGACTGAAGACTTTATGTTAAGAGTCATTTAACTCTGTGTTCTGTCTCTGTCCTCGCTGTACTCAACTGAATGACACTGTCTGCAGTCTGCGCTGACGGCGTCAACGGCAAGGGGGTAAACAGAATATTGAAGACTTTATGTTAAGAGTCATTTAACTCTGTGTTCTACTCTCATTTCTTAGTTGTTTACGAGACGGAAGTAATAGCAAATGACTCTGTTTTAGTAGGCTCAATCTTCTGTTTTGCCCCTCAACACATGCTTACTGCGCCGTTAGCGGTCCCCGTGTGTGACTGCACACCTATATTCGATAGAAATCGACATAGGTCTGTAAACGTGACACTGCCTAGATAAATTAAACAACTTGATGAGAATAACTGTCCTATTACATAGAGACCGGCATGCTTTTGCGTACGGTACAACCAAGAAACTAAAACCGCGGTTTTTCACTCACAGCCGTGTTTAAAGTAAAATGCAAAACTGAACCCGGTTGTACTCGACACTCCGCAATTTAACAGTAAGTTTTCTTTAGTCTCGGCTCACTAACCTTTTTGTTGTTTTAACATAACGCACAATAGTAATATTCTACAAGATGTATCACTGAACTGAATATCGAAGTCCGGAATTTGTAATATTTCCAATGGCTACCACAAATAACACATCTTCTCACAGCAACAGAAATCCTTGAAATGTCTCAACGACGCAATACTTGATCACGAGACTAGGGTCACGAGTTGACACGTGGCGTTGTTATTGGCAACATTGACGTCACTTACTTTTGGGTGGGGTAATGTGGCAATTACACCTAACGGGAATTTCCACAATGACGCAAGTAATCATTTCCCTAAAACGGCTGATAGTAGTCAATGACAGCATTAATTATTTAGGGGGGATGGGGGATCTGGCTTAATAATCGCGGGTTGGTAGCTGATCAAAAAACGTAGCTTGAATGATTTCTGGAGTGGAACTAAAATGGCTAGGTAATAAAGGTATTGGGTGTATTGGTTGGAGTGGGTTTGTCTAAATGGCTAGTTGATTAGAATAAATGTATTGATTGGGGGAGTGGTGCCTATCAACTGTCCACTTTACTATCTCTTATATATATATATATAAAGTAGTCCTTTCAGGTAGTAAGTTACTGTAACAAGATGTTATATAAACGAGTTTTGAAGGTTCTAGAGTTAGAAATAGATTTCATTTGGGGGTGGTAGTCCGTTCCAGGCTTTGGCACCTGAGAACGAAAGGCTGGTTTTATATATATCGAGCCTGGCCCATGGTAGCTGTAACAAACTGTTCCTCGTGTTTTGTCTTTGACTATCTAAAAATAACTTAGGAAGGTAAGATGGGGTTTTATGGTGAAGAATTTTATGCATAAGTATGCATCGATTAAATGTGAACTGTTTGTTTAGGTTTAGCAGTGGGATGGTTCTAAACTTTTCGTCGGTGGGAGAGGGACCAGGCACAGTTAACTTTACCCCTCGACGATACAATGAGTTAAGTTTCTTTAAATGTACCTCACTGCATCCATCCCGGGGCCAGATAGTAGAGCAGTAATCACAGTGTGTCTTAATGTGAGCATGGAGAAAGAGTCTTCTAGGTCAGTGTTAACTATTTGACTTAGTTTTGATAGCAGGAATAGATTTTTAGATATTGTTTTGCATGTGTTTTCGATATGTGGTTCCCAGCTGAGCTGGTTATGTACTGTGACTCCAAGCAAACGATATTTTTTAACTTGATCAAGGGGCTCAGAGTTCAGGTATAATGTTAAGGGCAGGAAACCACGTTGATGTTTTTGGCGTGAAATAATCAACATACTCTTTGTCTTTTGGAGAGAGAGAGAGAGAGAGAGAGAGAGAGAGAGAGAGAGAGAGAGAGAGAGAGAGAGAGAGAGAGAGAGAGAGAGAGAGAGTTTCCGTTTCAACAATTCAACCTCGACTACTCTCGACTCGTTTTTCAAATTTAATGTTGCTTCAGATCTGTTTTTGGACACTTATGTTGAGAGAGAAAAGGGGGGGGGGGGAGAGAGAGAGAGAGAGAGAGAGAGAGAGAGAGAGAGAGAGAGAGAGAGAGAGAGAGAGAGAGCGAGAGAGAGAGAGAGATTCCGTTTCAACAATTCAACCTCGATTCCTACCCTCGTTTTTCAAATTTAATGTTGCTTCAGACCTGCTTTTGGACACTTAAGTTTCTTGTCCATCGTATCTGTATCAGAGGAAGCCGTCATCTTTCGATCATAGAAAAAAAACAAGAAAGGCAAAGCCATTATGGCTCACGTGTATGACCGATCCACACATGTCTGACAATAAGTGATGGCTTCTACACTAACAAAATCCATTTTTCTCAAAATTTGATCAGTTTTCACACATCTGTGAACCCCCGTGACCCTTGACCTTTGCGATGAGTCGACTAAATTAGGATACATAGGAAGGTCTTATCATCAGCTACCTTTCTGCCAAATTTGATTGAAATTTTTTTTTTTTTAAATGTTGATAATAACTACAATTATTGGCATTGTATACATTTTTTCGACCTCTTGTGACCCTTGACCTTTTCCGAGGGGTCAGCCAAATTAGTATGCATGGATACGTCTTACTATCAGGTATCTTTGTAGCAAGTTTGGATTTGAAGTTGAGAATAGAATAGAATTGAGCCCGGCCTTGATCTACTGGCGTTAGGCTTCGTCGTGGTGGCATGGTTAGAAAAGTGACAATTATGCCCCTACTGTACCGGTATTTGTATCGAAACAGAAGTGCTCAGTGTTCACGACTGACCCCTTAACACGTGCATCACGACTTTACCGAGTTTTCCCACCTCAGCCTGCCTTTGGTACGCTTGCCAATATCGCACAGCTTTTCACCAAAAAAAAAAAAAAAAAAAAAAACAAAACTGACAATGTTTCACGTGCATCTTGCTCTGACATAACTGCTGAGCAATTGATGAATTGAGGCTATTGTTCCCTGTACAGTAAACTGTTTAAGGTCAACTTTTAACCCATTTTAGTGGACCGAAAGAACGTTGTATTTTATTAGCGTACTTGCGACGATAAACAATGACACAAAAAAGTGGGATGGCCCTTACGTTTTCACCATTAGTATATATTGAAATTTTAACTTGTCCCATTGTTGAGAATTTTCATAATGATTGTCACACTAGACAACACATTGTAAGTAGAGACCTGTGAAGGAAATTATATAAATTGTGAGCTTATGGGCACACAATAACGATCACCACAAAAGGCGTCTACATATGTAATCATGCTGTATCAACGCAACTGTTATGAGACGAAACCAGCGAAGCAGAACCGAGGCCAACTGACCGTTTCAGATTTGAAATGACGTACCAAAATGCATCAACCTTTTATGAAGACGCTGAATTAAAGTCGAGAACTATAATTACTGTGACAGTTAAGAGTACGGGCCTAAGACATTCAGGTTACGGTACTTGTAGAAATGTTGAATTTTGGTGGGTTTTTTGGTTTGTTCTGCTCAGCTAGTTTTTGTCTTTAAAATGTACATCTGATTTTGCGTTGATTTGGTGTGAATTGTAGTCCTACACCAACATTGAATCTTATAATGTTTTTCATGGAGCTGCAGAGATTCAGCCACAAAACGCTTTTCATGTACAAGAAAAGAAAAGTCATCCCATAGCAGACACTCAAACAGGAAGCGTTCCAAAAAAAGTATGGTTTCCAGTTTATGCCAAAGAGAAAGGAACTATGAGATTTTTGGGGCAATTTCTATAGACCGCTTAATTTCACTATTTTTGCTCACATACTTCCACACCTTCACGCCGCCCATTTTCCCCATAAATGTTCGTATTAAAACAGCGCCCCGACAGTCTTGCCCATCATACCGACCCCCACTGCATTATTATTAGTTTAACAATCGCTCTTTTATGTACCTCTCAGCAGAGTAGTTACCAACAGGGGGTTAACACCTGAGCTAATTAATATATCGATTATGTAAGTGTGTATGTTTTGCAATGCGTAGTTTTTTTTATTACTTAGCCAATTATGGGTATTTCCGATAGACGATCGTTGTTTTTTTTTTTTTTTACTCTTTTCTGTCGCAAAGGGGCATGTTTGTCTAACACACTACTGAACAGTTTGTACTAAACAAGCAAAGATCTATCTGGATCAGTTTCATTCTGGACGATTTCAAACTGAGTGTTGCGGAGATCAGCTAAAAAGGCAGCCTCATTAAAATGTTTAAATGAGCGAAACATAATAGTAGTGTGTGCATGCTTTTTTCTGCACTGGAATCCTAGAGGACCACTCACAGACAATGGGGTAATGGTCACTAATACTGAGACCAGCAACACTAACAGTAGACACGGTTTGGGGACGGTTAGAGTAATTGTGGTCTATGAGTGTTGCCGGTTTTTTTGGGTGATCCTCAGTGGTTGGACAGGAGATTAACTGTTTTAGGTCTCCTTGGTTCGTTGTACACTCCCATGCCGCATGTGTTTTCAACATGTCGATATTAAAATCGCCTAACAGCAACACGACATTGTCAGGCATACCAACGTTGTCAAGGCGTGAAGAAAGTTATCGTACCATTCGTATGTGGCTGATGGATTACGATACAAGAAACCGACAAAAGCTGGTCGGGCTTTGGGGCATCGTATCTCTATCCAGACACACTCGACTTCAGCAGTTTCTAAGTCTACACGCCTACGCACAAAATGCTGGATTGAGGTGTGAACATAAACCGCAATGTCTGTTTGACCAAGTCCCTTAGCGTCGCTACGAAAGACAGCGAAATTTGGAAGACACAGTACTAGGTGAGCACTGGACACACGTGGTGCGAAGGGTCTGCTCATACGTAGCCTGTTTCAGTTTTTTTTTTTCCCGTTTGTATTTGAAAATAAAAGTGGACTGAAACCTGAAACCAGTAACAAAAAGGAGTGGGGAGGGGGGGGGGGAAGAGCTTGAGTACCTGAAAAAACAAAACACAAGATTAATTCAATTAATTAATTAATTATTCAATTAACATCAATTAATTAATTATTGAATGCAATTTAATCCATTCCAAAAGATTAACAATTACTGATAACAAATAAAATAATCATATTTCCAAAAAAAGTATACAGCCTATTATAAATGCTATTGCCAGGGGCGGATCCAGAGGGTGTCTCGACATAAAAATAAATCCAGACCGAAACGGTGACTATCAGACGTGCATAAAATCCTAACACAGAAAGAAACACGTTTAGAAAAGAAAAGAAAAAAAAACAATTACAAATATGTTGTGTTGAAATTAATATTTTTGGGTGCATTTATTTGTGGGATTTTCTTTAAATTGTACTATCATGTTGTAACCGGTCTTTCTACACGTGTTTCTGTTATTTTTTTGTTAGGGTTTTCTCAGACACAGAGTTTTCAGAGCTTAACATTTTTATTTCTTAAAACTGTTTTTTCATGTCGGGACACAGCACCACTTTTGGTACTTTTTAAAAAGGAAGGGCTGATCATATCTACACTCACTTGTCCTCCTCCCCGCCTCCACCCCACCTCCCTAACAAAACAAGATTAATCGGGCACTTCTGATTCTTATACGATGTTAATTTTCTCATTGGAGTTTCTGCAGGAACAATCATCTTGTGTTTGACAACTACACTACCAATTCTTCTTCTTCTCGAACGCCGTCACACTTGGAATTTGGCTCTCAAAATGAAATCTGTGGTCTTCTGTAGAGCCTCCACAGGCCCGTACAGTTTCTCTTGTAGAGTGAAGGGCTTCGGCCATATCTCCTCCCTCAGCAGCTGGTGGTTCCCACAGTCATGGAGGATGTGCTTTGTGCTCTGTGCTTCTCCACAAGGGCACAGGGGAGATGGCACAAGGTGGAAGCGTCTGTACAGGTGGAAATTGAGTCGGTTGTGCCCGGTCCTCAGACGGAAGATGGTCACCTGCTCTTGTCTGGACAGCTGATGGTAACTGTCTAGAGGCCGTTGTAGTGGTCTGTACACAGACGTAATGATGGTCTTCATTTCTGTGAAGCTGACTCCATTTTCATCTTGTTCTTTCTCTGCTCCCCCTTTTGCCATTGTGTCATTGCCGTAGATGCCACAGTGTGAAGGGATCCACTGCAGCACCAGTCTGGTGCACTTGATGTTTTGCAGTGCTTCTTGCAGACGTGTTTACCTGTTGTTGCTGCCTCAAGGACAGACATGGCATCAGTCAGGAAGACAATCTGGGCATCAGGGTCTGCAGTGCCAATAAGGGTGTTTGCAGCGCGGACCAGGGCTTCCACCTCAGCTCTGTAATTTGTGCAGTGAAGGCCTGTTGGCCCTCTGGGAGGTGGTCTTCGGCGATGGCAGGTACCAGCCGATTTAGGAGCAGCCTTGCGAGAATTTTCCCGGCAATGGACAGCAGGGTAATTCCACGATAGTTGGAGCAGTCAGACTTCTCGCCTTTGTTCTTGTACAGGGTGATAATGACTGCATCACGAAGATCCTTTGGTAGTGTTCCTTCTTTCCAGCAGCATAGAAAGAGGTCGTGGAGCTTGTTGTGCAGTGCTGGGCCTCCATGTTTCCAGATCTCTGGCGGTATTCCATCAATGCCTGCTGCTTTGCCACTCTTGAGCTGGTGGATGGCTGTGAGAGTCTCTTCAGCGGTGGGCGGTTCGTCCAATTCAACCTTTACTGGGAGGTGTGGGATTTGGAGGATGACTGCTTCTTGAACAATGCGCTCAGTGCTGAAGAGGCTCTGAAAGTACTCCGACCAGCGGTTCAAGATGGAGGTATTATCTGTGAGCAATGCCTGGAAAAAAAAGTAATCATTAAGGTAGTACACAAAGGACCTATACACATATTGTCAGCAGTATCTGTTGCAGACAGTTTTCTGACTGTGTTGAGATGCTTGATCCTGGGCAATATAACTTTAAGCTCAAGGTACTACTATTATATGACGTCACCAGATTTTACAAACTGTGTAAATATGAAGTGCACATATATTACTGGAAGTATTTTAGCACATAAAAAGTCTTTGTGTGCATGTAGTAATTCCATTAATCATAGAAGAAGTGCATCAGAACAATGCACCTAAAAATGGTGCCATATTCATATAGTCCAAATATGGAATGTTGTGACGTCATCGCATGTATAAAAAATATAATAAAGTTTATTATTTTCTGAATGCCCGATAAAGGACGAACACATCGATACCAAATAATAAGTATTTTCTTGTAGTTGTCATAGCTTTACTGTCCATCTATCCATCTAGTAACCCTACCCCCCAAAATTATGACCCTTTGGGGGGTGGGTTCGGCCAAACTCTGTGGTATCTTCGATACGGTGTTTACTTTTGGAAAACACCTAGGAACCTACGTGGTTTTGGATGGACTTTCAGAAAAACATAGTCTCCGATCCCCCTCAGGGCCGGGGGGGGGGGGGGGCGGGAGGGGGTCTATGGAGGGCCAAAGGTCTACCGGCTACTACCACCAGTGGTTCACTCACAGGTCACGGTACATATTAAAATGACGACTGATTTTAAAAAACAAAAACAAAAAAAAAAAAAAACAAACAAAAAAAAAAAACAACGAAAAACACGTTTCGGCCTTAACAGTTTTAAATTTCGTACAAGGGCAGTATGTTGAAATTCAAGTTACTTTAAATTTTTGGGATAGATGAGAAGAGACGTGTTTGGGCGTACACGTACGCCTTTGGATTCATTCCATGGGTTTAACCAGCGGACTCTTTTCGACCTAATTTGGGACCCAACAACAGTTTTGGCTGCGCTTGGCGGGTATGTGGGGTTGGTACCATAGAGCGTCTATGGTTGGTACGAAGTCAGGTTCATAGCCAGAAAATAGGACGATTGGGAGGGGGGGGGGGGGGGAAGGGGGGTGCATGGGAAATATGCAGCAAGTGGGCGGTAATATGACTAAGGGGATTGAACAACTAGGGGATGCCTGGGACATCGACAGACTAAGGCTTATGCATTTTATGAGATGGGTCTGTAGGACAGGCAAATTCAGTGTGGTCCGAGCATAACTCTATGGGTCCGAGGCCATCTAGGTGATGACTCAGCCCGCTTACAACGTGTATAAAAATAGTTCCCTAGCAGAAGACGTTTGTATGATTTCCCCCCCCCCCCTCTCCTAATAAATAATCTATTTCACTCATTTCCGTTATTATGAGTTATGTAACTGTCGATATGTTTGTTATGTTTTGACAAAGTATATTTTTGTTAACGTTATTAGCACTTCCCTAAGTTACAAGCATGGCGTCCATCAACACAGGTAAACACTTTTTGCACGATCTAGCAAGTGCGGTAAATTTAAGCAGTTTCCTTCTTTAATTTACTGTTTTTTCGTATTGATTTACGTATATTGTGTTGTTATTTAATTTTTATGATATAGAATCTAAACATGCTGTGTATGTTGACAAATTTTAGAAGCTGATCGCAAAGTTTATGGCCTTTGTTTTACATATTATTATTATGGCTGAAGTGGTCACTTTTGTATACTTTATAGGCTACGGTACCCCGATGTCAAACTGTACCCGAGGTACACTGCCTTGTGTTCAACTGTACACGGTGTAAACAGTCCGGTGTTAATTTACATCAAGCTTTTCAAATCTCTCTTTGGCGAGCCCGCTTAACCTGACGCGGACTCGCCGGTTGTATGGAGAGTTGGCATAGATCCACATTATCCCACACAGGTCTTAAGGGCTCATGACACTCTTTGAGACATCAAAAGTGCTTGAGGGTGTTTACTTACATTTGTAAGGTGCTTGTTGAATTTCGATTAATGATTGCAAACAGACAAACACAGCTACCCATTAGTGTTTTCCAGCAAGGTTCATGCAGAGCTTTTTGGCTGCAAATGCTTATGATAGTCTGTTGCCTCCTACACTGGTGAATGACATTGGCTGAATGATCATATGTAAGAACGAAAGTCAAGCTATCACAAGAGGAATATGGGCTATAGTGTTGTAGAGGGGTGTGTGGGGTCGTTCGCACGCACACATACCATTGGGGGTTCGCTTCCGGGAAAGTGGTTCAGAGGCTCACTTCAAGAACATATTTTTATTGTGAGTCAATTCACAGCATTAAGCCTAGGCATTAGATCAATGCCTTAAGCCACCCTTAGCAAAGTGTTAAAGGTGAATAAAATGAAGGTAGACTGAATTCCATATGGCCAGGTGCAGTCAAGTAACAAAACTGCTGTGTCTGACTGCCCAAAAATGTGACAGCAGCTATAAGGTGAATACAGTTCAGTCAAAGCTCATGACGGGAAAACTCTATACAAAACATATCGCCCAAGATGCAATGGATTCTTGGAGCATTTATAGCTGCATGCTGTCCAAACACAGCGTCAGGCAGCAATACTTATATATTTAGGCTAGAGATAGGCACAATATACATCTAGGCTTCCACTGACTAAACTGCTCTAACTTGCAGTGAAACCTATATGGTATGCAGTGCATTCTATCCATGCCACCTTATAAAACAAGAGAATGGAATGAAGTAGGTTAAAAAGGAAAAGATATAAGAAGACAATGGGGACGTAGCTTAGTGGATAAGGCACTGCGTTGGCAGTCATAAGATCCCGGGTTCGAATCCCCTGGTGGGCAGGAATGGGATGTGGACTTTTCCTCATTCCCATCGAGTCAAATTTACGTACAGACTCGGCTTATGGTTGCCTGTCTCGCCTTCGTGTGCACAGCGCACATAATCATCAAGTGCGCATGTTAAAAATCATGTTAAAAATCCCATTACCACTAATCGAAAAGAGAAGGCCCGGTAGGGCCGGTGAAATGGAAACAGAAATATTTCACATGCATCAAAGTTAATAGCCAGGTAGAGGTTTGCACATAATCTAACGGCCGCTGCCGAGTAGGCGCAATAAACTGACTGATTCCATTTTTCTTGGGGAATTCCCGGAGCTGTTGTCCAGATACGTAAACTTGTGTTGTGATTTAGGGAACTTTCAACTTCCATTTTGATGAAAGTACTGACTGCCAGGTGAGCCGTCTGAAGACTATGCTGAGTGATCACAATCTGGTACAGCTTGTTGGCGTCCCTACACATAACCGTGGCCACACACTCAACTGGGCGGTGGTCCGTAGCAAGGGCAGTATGTTGTCCCTTAAAGCTGTGCAGGACTATCCTGGTCTTTCTGACCAGTGTCGTCACTTGCACTATTGCAGTTACCAGACCTCGCCCCCGTAAACGACTCATGACGTCATGAAACATTTGCACTATTTTGACCACTGATTTTTAGACCGATGTAAAGGAGATGGCAGCAGCTACAGAGGTGTGTCAGTCACCTTCTGCTACGTGGTGGGATCATAGTCGTAGTATGATAAACACACCAGACGCACGCACGTAAGGTTCTTTTAAATAAACTTCATTCAGCTGCAACCCGCACACGTGGCTTAAGGATGTAGGCTACACTGGAGTAACAGTTCCAACAATATTTTAATTCAGCGATGCGATCTCCACACAATGCATTCCCAAATGCACCAACACTGATACAATGTCTCCTCTGAAAATGTCAACACTGGCGACACAAAGTTCCTCACACAACGTACACCACCGTTACGCTGCGTGTCTCACAATGTACACCCTATACGAACCACGTACCTACGATAAACTGTGTGTCCCTACAACTGACAATGCATGACAAAGTACACACGTGCTTCCTAGCACCAACTTTTATAGTCAAACCACTTTCCAGAATAATCCAAGGAATTCACCCAACGCAACCAATTAGAACGGAACACGTAACTGAAACTCATAAATATTAATAACAAAAATGAACTTTCTAGAATACTACAATAGTCTACAAAAATTTGACTGCTCATTTCAGCCCCAAATCCTAGTGTGTAATGACGTCGCACAAGAGTATGGTAGGCAGTTCACGACCTAGTCGGGATTTTCCAGAACTTTCACAATCTTTAAAAAAAACATACTGACCGACTGCTAAATTCACGTGCACAGGAAACAACTATAACTAAATATAGAGCTTGCACTTTGACGTCAAACGTACGAGGTCACCAGACAGCACGATTTTACTTGAACGTTTTAATCTATTCTCAGCGAAACTACGCATTCCAAAAATCAACCGCTCTTCTCCTTGCGACTTCGCTAGAAACTTCCAGACTAATCTTAGCGTATCATAACAAAACCAATTCCGCTATCCGCGAACGATAAAGAATCTCACTGAAAAGGTACGTGATTCACAACCATGATAGCTCAAATAAATATTGGATCATTTCCTACGATTAACACATGTATGCTCTCACAGAACAACACAACTACAATCGTAACACCTTCATTGGAGCCTGAACAGCTTGTGGGCACCTACAACAATGGGCTTTGACAGGTGCTCGACCGACACCCAGGCTCGATTATTGCAATTCTGTACTGGCAGGTTTACTGGCAGACCAGATTTCACGCTTGCAGATAATTTAAAACAATGCGGCGCGTCTCATCTTGAAGAAACGAAAGAGAGACCACGTTACGCCTCTACTGAAGCAGCTGCACTGGCTGCCTGTAAAATTCTGCTGCCAGTACAAAATTGCAATTTTCGCCTATCGGCATTTTGACGGATCTCTCCCGCTGTATCTTTCTGCCCAGCTGTCTGTTTATCAGCGATCACGCACCCTCCGTTCCTCCAGTGAAAAACTTTTTTAAATCCCAAAGCTTAACATGAAAACTGTCGGAGAGCGTTCTTTCACCTTTTTTGCTCCAAGTGTGTGGAACTCTCTGCCAATTGAAATGTGGAATCGACAAAAAGGTCTCGAGATAATTCTTTTAGGGACAATATCCTAAAAGTTCAAGCATGTCTGTCTTCAAACGCGGGCTCTAGTCGCTGTCACATACACACACACACACACACACACACACACACATGAACACAAAACCCTCAGACTGGGTGACCTACCATTTTATGTGAAAATGGGTTCCCATATTTCTATTTATTCTAGGGCTCTGGAGTTGATGCCAATGTTTAGAACTCACCTTATAACTAAGCTCTACAACTTAAAATAAAATAGACATTTTCTAGAAACAGAGCCACTGGATGGAAAAAAAATGGGTGTTTACCCCAAAAGTGGGTGCCTCTCACACAAAACTGGGATTACAGTGAAAATACCTCACTAAAGATACCTTTGGTTGATTTTACTATTATGATTGTTTGAGTGGGGTTGTAAGGGGGTTGGGGGGGGGGGGGAGAAGTGTGTGTGTGTGGGGGGGCGGGGCGGGGGGGGGGGGGGGGGGAGGGGAGGGTGGGGGGGGGGAGAGGGGGTCATCACTTTTGGTTTATAGAGCTGCTCAATGCACTCTTATGAATGAAAGAGTTTCATTATCAGTGGAATCAGTAGGTCATTTCAGAGGCGCACACTGAGTTGCACGTCAAACCACTCACAAATACTCATTTGGAGTGCACCAGATGGATCCAGTTGGCAAAGTCCCACATTCCACACTATAGGACAGCTAAGACTGAAAAGCAATCGTGGCGTTTATGGCGCGGGTACAAGGTTTAAAACTAAGAAAATGTTGTTTTTAGAAGCGTGTCGGGCAAAAGTTTTTATGAAAACTGTTTTAAAACCTCTTTTAACTCAACTTTTCTTAATGTTAAAAGTGTTTTATTGTACATTACTTAACGTCCCGACAGCAACAAGGCTTTCTCAGGACGTGCCTGCACTGCTTGTGAAAAAACAACAACTAAACAGAACATTGAATGTATATCGCCAGCCGGTCAAATACATTAAATAAACCTAACACATGGGGCCTACATAAAGCTAAGACCATTTAGCAACACACATCCAATATCAAGAGCTACAGGCAGTGCAGACAGTAGGGAGAGTTTTAAAAAGTCAAATACAGGTGAATGGACAAAGGGCCGACAGAGACACATGCCCCAGAATAGAGAGAAAAACCCACCCTGTGGGGCTGACCAGGGTGCCCCTGGGAAATAAAAAGTAGTTAACCCCACCCAAGTCCCCCAGGGCAGACCCGGGTGGGGTTAAAAGTGTTTTAATTTACAAGCATGTCGTAACTGATATGCATCTATTCCAACGTATAGTGCTGGATATTTTTCCCATCCTCGCCTTCTCTCGGGCTTCGCTCAACACTCGACTTTCCAGTCCTTCCCTGAAACACCCCCTACTCACAAACCAGATAGGTGAGGCTAGCGCTGGCAGAATTGTCAGTACTCAAACCAAGGGGAATCACAGCGCTGGACAGACAACAGTTAGATCCCCTGCCCCCGCCTATCAGGCACCCAATCGCCAGCCCACAGAGAAATACGCAGGTATAGAATAAGACAATCATTTCCATTCCTAAAAAGAATGGATCAGGTCTCTTATATAACCCATGTCTTTCTCCGGAACTTAGGAAGTAGGCAGGAGAAACATACATACACAAACATGAAGGTGCGCTACTATATGTGGTCGGGTAAATACCCTGATTTCCCACAGTAGATCTAACTGTTGTCTGTCCAGCGCTGTGATTCCCCTTGGTTTGAGTACTGAAACACCCCCAACCGGTCTGCCCTCAACACTCGACTTTCCAGTCCTTCCTTCAAACACTCCCAACAGGGTCTGCCCTGGGGGACTTTTTAGTTCCCAGGGGCACCCTGGTCAGCCCCACAGGGTGGGTTTTTTCTCTATATTCCGGGGGCATGTGTTTCTGTCTACCCTTGGTCCATTCACCTGCATTTTCCTTTTTTAAACTCTCCCTACTGTCTGCGCTGCCTGTGGCTCTTGATATTCGATGTGTGTTGCTAAATGGTCTTAGCTTTATTTAGGCCCCATGTCGTAGGTTTTATTTAACGTATTGGACCGGCTGGCGACATACATTCAATATTCTGTTGAGTTTTTGTCACTAGCAGTGCAGGCACGTCCTGAGAAAGTCTTGTTGCTGTCGGGACGTTAAGCTATGTACAATCAATCAACCTTCCTTCAAACGGACAGCATTCACACAAATAATACTTTACTATTACATCAGAAAATGGCCCATCCAAGCCTGCACTCTTTTAACTGCACTAAACGACTGACTGGTGCAGACGACGCATGAAACGACGCTGACTCTGTGACGTCATTTCCATTCAATCAATTTGTGCATACAATCCAAAAGGAGATGCGGCATTGATAACATCGACAAACCTACAAAATAAAGCAACAGGTTCAACCAAAAGGTCGGGCAGGACAAAAGACAACAGCAGCCTCACCCAAAGTCTAAACGTCCTCTCTTACAATGCGCACTCATACAATCACTTCACTTCTTAGCAACCGGCGCACGAATATAATTATAGGCCAAGTCAAACTAAAACAGAAGATAGTGGCGAAAAACCCTTTAAAATAGAAACAAAGAACGACGTTTCAGATCAAATATTCTTCATCTGACATGGAAACAAACGTAGAAAACGTATAGGCTAAGTCCCTGGTGAACGTATACATGAATCTCAAATCTGCCACTAGACATGACCTTTCTCCACATCACCCCGGAAGTACATTACAACTCAACACTTTTTTTTAACAAAACAACCACACCCTCAAATAACAAACCTAATTCTGTAGAAACATAAACAATTTACTCCCTAAAACAACAAAATATCCCCCCTGACCCATATCAGCTATGAAGTTATTTATAGCTAGCTGAGAAGGGTGATGTAATACATACACGCTCATTTTCAGGGTTCTGTGTCACAACACACACACACACATTGCTGAGAGGGACAAGTTTTCAAACACACTACCGGCGTGTCTGTTAAACACAAAAGTGCATGTGTTAACGCCAAAATGAGAAAAACGGATTTTTTTACTTTTTATGAATCTTTACCGCAAGACAATGCAGAAACAACCCTCAGAAAAAATGGGTGTCTGACTTGGAAACCCAGAATTATACACATACCCAGTTTCCATAAGGATGGTAAAGACAGTCACCCGTTTTAGGTCTTTCGTCTACACACACACAGACACGCACACACACACATACACACACACACACAGTCACATGCTTTGACACAGCTGTCAAACACCCGTGACCCTTGACCTTTATGATATCATAGAGTTGACTGAACTAGTATAATATACATTATTACTTAGGAAGGTCTTATCATCAGCTACCTTTGTGCCAAATTTGATTGAAAATTTTGCAAAACTGTTGATGATACATGCAACTACAATTCTTTCCACAAGAAAGGCCAAGCCATTATGGCTCACGTGGACAACCGATATATACTTTTGTGTGACCTTTGTGACCATAAGTAAAGGACTGGCTTTCGCACCAGCAAAGTCTATGTTTTCTCAAAATGTAAGTTTTTTTCACACATATGTACACCCCCACCCTTGACATTTGCAACATGAGTTAAGTAAATTAGTATGCACATGATGGTCTTACTCTTATCATCAGCAACCTTTGTGCCAAATTTAATTGAACATTTTTGTGAAAATGTTGATACCTACAATGTTATCAAAAATCGGCATTTTACACACATTTGCAAGCCTATGACCCTATCCGAAGGGTTATCCAATTCCAAATCAGTATGCATAGATAGATTTTACCATCAGGTATCTCTGTACTGTAGCAAGTTTGGGTTTGAAGACTTTGTGAGCAGTATTTGAGAAAAAAAAACCCTCCTCCTTTCCCAACCAGGCTTGGGACTGGCTATGGCGGAGTTGTATTCCTTTGCAGATATTATAATCCAAACGCACATAAGACTGAAATTTAACCCTTTCGCCGCCACAGGTGTTAAAATGTTGCATTTCCCAGTTCATTACTTCATTTAAAAAACAACATGGAGATGAGAAAACAAAATTTGTACACTGACACCTTTTTTTCTTCATATGACTCACTCAATCAAAGTTTTATATCTGGCCTGATGCAAGAAGAATAGACAAAATCTGTGTTCTCAACACACACAACAGACAGTTTACACACAAGGCAGTCACCAACACAGTAACAAACACATGATAACATGTCAAGAAATATATTAAGAAAATGTTCAACTCACAACTGAAGCATAGTCGGTTGTTCAGAGCTCTACAGATAATCCATCAACACACTAACTCACAAGCATAGTCGTCCATGAAGAATACACAACACTCTTCTACATGAAATCTGCTTGCGAGAGTGCTCGCACTAGGATCGTTATCAGAGCTATCTTGCAAATTTCCACACACAAAAAAACTCATGGTCAACTTTGGAGGCTCCTCGTTCGAATCAACATCAGTTTGTGATCGTAGGAGGTTCAAACGACGCAAAACTTCCTCCGTAGAATAGTCTCTTGTGCCGCTCACTTTGCCCTATCGAAGTTTCAGCCATCACGAAAAAGCACCGCTCCAAAAAAGTCAGAAAAACTCGCAATTTCTTCGCTCAAAACTCTCAAAAGCACTCAAAGTTGGCGCTGGAATCTATGTAAGAGGGGATTTCCCTGTCCCATGATGCACTCTTATTGACCAAACCTACCTCATACATTAGAGTCACGATCAAGTGCAGGCCACGGAACACAGTGCCGTTTTTGTACTGCCCAGTCTCTTAGCCATAGTCAGTCCCAGGCATCCCCTAATATTTCAAACCCCTAAAGAGCAGCGCCCACCAGCTGCACATTTGCCATGCACAAAATAACCAAAAGAACAGCACATTGACAGTCTCATTTCTTGGCTCTGAACCTGATTCCTTACCAACCCCACACCCAATCACCGCTGAAATCAGCGTGCCCCTCAAATCACTACGTCAACGGCAACTCAACATAGGCCCACAATTGTCCACTGTATAAGCTCAGGATGGTATGAATCAAAGCACCGAACATGTCTCCTCTCAGCTAACCAGAAATTTCCAGCAAATTCCAACATTCAGCCCTACTACAAATTTTCAAACAAGACAAAAATTATTTTTAAAAACACCGGTCCTCTTACTGCCTGACCTGAAAGACAGACTCTCCCACCTGAACACCATTCAATCTGCCATCAGTGCAACCCTTAGACACTAGCTAAGTCAAACCCAAAGCGACACCATTGAATGTTGCTGCATCTTTATGTTATGGCCCATTATGTGAAGCGCGTTCTTGTGGCGTTCACAATGCTGTTGATGCCATGAAAAACAGACTATATATGGTCAGAATGCCTCCAAAATTGGCATGTACATCAAGTAATATATCTGATCTTCAGAAATGTTGGATTTGAGACACAGACACATGAAAGGTTTTTTTTTTTTCCATATTTTTCCACTACCCCCCCCCCCCACCCCCCTACTTTTTCTGTTTTTCCAAGTTTACACACACATGCAATAGAATCAAACTGACTTCTGGTGGGCTGGACAACTGAAAAAGGTTACCATGACACTGACATTGATGAAAAATGAGCTTTCAGACCCAAGGCCATTTCCTTGTGTATCTCAGGGCAGCCAAAAAGACAATGCTCAGGCATCCTCGTTGACCCTGTTGTCAACAAGCAGGAAGAGGCCTGTAACCAGCTGCCATGCCCTATATGCTGCTTGCAATCTTTTCCACAGTCAACAGGGGTCATGAAACAGCTGTGGCAATTTAAACATTAAGTCTACTGAACTAACCCACAGACAAAAGACTACACAAAACAGCCAAAACTATGCTACGCGGGACACACTGCATACCCAAACAAGTGTCTGGAGTGCTTATTTAGGAGGTAGCAGGGAAAAATGGTTATGTACAGTTCATTTTTATATAAAACACACGTGTCAGAGTCTCAGAAGACCTCAACTCATGTTGCAAATGCAGCAGGCATGTGTGTGCCAAACCTGTCAACACTCCTGTAAAAGCCTGTACTGGTAGCCACGACTGCCGGTCCCATTACAATGCACTCAAATGAGCTTTACGCAGTGTAAAAGTGGTTGTGTTTGGCTCAGAATAGACACCAGAGACATCCTTAATGACAATTACAGCAGAATGCCACCTCAGATGCAGCCAGTGTAGCTGGATCATGCAAAATAACACTGAAGGCACCAAGCTAATCTGACAGTACCCTTGAATTATCATGGTCAATCCATCTCCTGCTTCAGGGACCCGGGCGAAATGGGTTAAGACACAATCAGAAATACTGCCGAAATGTTCTAAGAACACATCACAGGGTCGGATCACACCTTACTCCAGGGGAGGAGGGGGGGGGGGGGCAAACTTCTTGTTTGGGAACATGAATTGCTTCCAGGGTTTAGGAAAACGGGGGGGTAGGCATCAGGCTCTTGCTTCCAGGGGCTGATAGATCAGACAACAGGGGGGTGGGTGGTACTAGTGGTCGTCAGACCTTGATTCCATTGGCCGCAAAATCAAATGGGGTGGGGTGGGGTGGGTGGGGGTGTTGTCAGACATTGTAATCAAACAATAATGTGGGGGGCGTCACACCTTGCTTCCAGGGGCAGAAGAATCAAACAAAGGGGAGGAGGGGGGGGGGGGGTTATTTGACCATCCTTGCTTCCAGGGACCGCAAAATTCAAACAACCCGATAAGGGGGGGGGGGGGGGGGGGGCGGGGACAGACCTTACTTCCAGAGGCCAAATAATATAACAACGGAGAGGGGGGGGGGGGGGGGGGGGGGCAGACAGACCTTACTTCCAGAGGTCAAATAATATAACAACAGGGAGAGGGGGGGGGGGGGGGTAGTCGACAGACCTTGCTTCCAGGGGGCCGCAAAATTCAAATCTGGGGCAGGGGCTGGGGGGGGGGGGGGGGGGAGGAAAGAGGGGGGGAGCGACAGACCTTGCTTTCTGGGGTTGAAAAATCAAACAGCGGGGAGTGCAGGGGTGAGGGGGGGGGGGGGAGGGGCAATGCGATAGACCTTGTTTCCAGGGGCCGAATGAAGAAAATAAATGTCAAAATATAGCTATTTTGGACCTATTTCCTGAGCCCCTGTGATCTTGACCTTTGTGAGAGGTCACTCAAATTGGTATATTTAGAAAGGCCTCGCCACAAGGTATCTTTGGGCCAAGTTTGAAGAATATGGCTTGAAAAGTCTCCGAGAAAATGCCAACGTTAAAGTTTACGACGGACGGACGGACGACCACTGGCCTAAAACATAGACTCACTTTTGCTTCACACGTGAGCCAAAAATGTACTTTTACATACGTACGTACCCACACACACACAAACACACCACACCACACCACACCACACCACACCACACAGACACGCACACACACATACATACACACACACAGACACGCACACACACACATACACACACACACACAGTCACATGCTTTGACACAGCTGTCAAACACCCGTGACCCTTGACCTTTATGATATCATAGAGTTGACTGAACTAGTATAATATACATTATTACTTAGGAAGGTCTTATCATCAGCTACCTTTGTGCCAAATTTGATTGAAAATTTTGCAAAACTGTTGATGATACATGCAACTACAATTCTTTCCACAAGAAAGGCCAAGCCATTATGGCTCACGTGGACAACCGATATATACTTTTGTGTGACCTTTGTGACCATAAGTAAAGGACTGGCTTTCGCACCAGCAAAGTCTATGTTTTCTCAAAATGTAAGTTTTTTTCACACATATGTACACCCCCACCCTTGACATTTGCAACATGAGTTAAGTAAATTAGTATGCACATGATGGTCTTACTCTTATCATCAGCAACCTTTGTGCCAAATTTAATTGAACATTTTTGTGAAAATGTTGATACCTACAATGTTATCAAAAATCGGCATTTTACACACATTTGCAAGCCTATGACCCTATCCGAAGGGTTATCCAATTCCAAATCAGTATGCATAGATAGATTTTACCATCAGGTATCTCTGTACTGTAGCAAGTTTGGGTTTGAAGACTTTGTGAGCAGTATTTGAGAAAAAAAACCCTCCTCCTTTCCCAACCAGGCTTGGGACTGGCTATGGCGGAGTTGTATTCCTTTGCAGATATTATAATCCAAACGCACATAAGACTGAAATTTAACCCTTTCGCCGCCACAGGTGTTAAAATGTTGCATTTCCCAGTTCATTACTTCATTTAAAAAACAACATGGAGATGAGAAAACAAAATTTGTACACTGACACCTTTTTTTCTTCATATGACTCACTCAATCAAAGTTTTATATCTGGCCTGATGCAAGAAGAATAGACAAAATCTGTGTTCTCAACACACACAACAGACAGTTTACACACAAGGCAGTCACCAACACAGTAACAAACACATGATAACATGTCAAGAAATATATTAAGAAAATGTTCAACTCACAACTGAAGCATAGTCGGTTGTTCAGAGCTCTACAGATAATCCATGCACAACACACTAACTCACAAGCATAGTCGTCCATGAAGAATACACAACACTCTTCTACATGAAATCTGCTTGCGAGAGTGCTCGCACTAGGATCGTTATCAGAGCTATCTTGCAAATTTCCACACACAAAAAAACTCATGGTCAACTTTGGAGGCTCCTCGTTCGAATCAACATCAGTTTGTGATCGTAGGAGGTTCAAACGACGCAAAACTTCCTCCGTAGAATAGTCTCTTGTGCCGCTCACTTTGCCCTATCGAAGTTTCAGCCATCACGAAAAAGCACCGCTCCAAAAAAGTCAGAAAAACTCGCAATTTCTTCGCTCAAAACTCTCAAAAGCACTCAAAGTTGGCGCTGGAATCTATGTAAGAGGGGATTTCCCTGTCCCATGATGCACTCTTATTGACCAAACCTACCTCATACATTAGAGTCACGATCAAGTGCAGGCCACGGAACACAGTGCCGTTTTTGTACTGCCCAGTCTCTTAGCCATAGTCAGTCCCAGGCATCCCCTAATATTTCAAACCCCTAAAGAGCAGCGCCCACCAGCTGCACATTTGCCATGCACAAAATAACCAAAAGAACAGCACATTGACAGTCTCATTTCTTGGCTCTGAACCTGATTCCTTACCAACCCCACACCCAATCACCGCTGAAATCAGCGTGCCCCTCAAATCACTACGTCAACGGCAACTCAACATAGGCCCACAATTGTCCACTGTATAAGCTCAGGATGGTATGAATCAAAGCACCGAACATGTCTCCTCTCAGCTAACCAGAAATTTCCAGCAAATTCCAACATTCAGCCCTACTACAAATTTTCAAACAAGACAAAAATTATTTTTAAAAACACCGGTCCTCTTACTGCCTGACCTGAAAGACAGACTCTCCCACCTGAACACCATTCAATCTGCCATCAGTGCAACCCTTAGACACTAGCTAAGTCAAACCCAAAGCGACACCATTGAATGTTGCTGCATCTTTATGTTATGGCCCATTATGTGAAGCGCGTTCTTGTGGCGTTCACAATGCTGTTGATGCCATGAAAAACAGACTATATATGGTCAGAATGCCTCCAAAATTGGCATGTACATCAAGTAATATATCTGATCTTCAGAAATGTTGGATTTGAGACACAGACACATGAAAGGTTTTTTTTTTTTCCATATTTTTCCACTACCCCCCCCCCCCTACCCCCCTACTTTTTCTGTTTTTCCAAGTTTACACACACATGCAATAGAATCAAACTGACTTCTGGTGGGCTGGACAACTGAAAAAGGTTACCATGACACTGACATTGATGAAAAATGAGCTTTCAGACCCAAGGCCATTTCCTTGTGTATCTCAGGGCAGCCAAAAAGACAATGCTCAGGCATCCTCGTTGACCCTGTTGTCAACAAGCAGGAAGAGGCCTGTAACCAGCTGCCATGCCCTATATGCTGCTTGCAATCTTTTCCACAGTCAACAGGGGTCATGAAACAGCTGTGGCAATTTAAACATTAAGTCTACTGAACTAACCCACAGACAAAAGACTACACAAAACAGCCAAAACTATGCTACGCGGGACACACTGCATACCCAAACAAGTGTCTGGAGTGCTTATTTAGGAGGTAGCAGGGAAAAATGGTTATGTACAGTTCATTTTTATATAAAACACACGTGTCAGAGTCTCAGAAGACCTCAACTCATGTTGCAAATGCAGCAGGCATGTGTGTGCCAAACCTGTCAACACTCCTGTAAAAGCCTGTACTGGTAGCCACGACTGCCGGTCCCATTACAATGCACTCAAATGAGCTTTACGCAGTGTAAAAGTGGTTGTGTTTGGCTCAGAATAGACACCAGAGACATCCTTAATGACAATTACAGCAGAATGCCACCTCAGATGCAGCCAGTGTAGCTGGATCATGCAAAATAACACTGAAGGCACCAAGCTAATCTGACAGTACCCTTGAATTATCATGGTCAATCCATCTCCTGCTTCAGGGACCCGGGCGAAATGGGTTAAGACACAATCAGAAATACTGCCGAAATGTTCTAAGAACACATCACAGGGTCGGATCACACCTTACTCCAGGGGAGGGGGGGGGGGGGGGCAAACTTCTTGTTTGGGAACATGAATTGCTTCCAGGGTTTAGGAAAACGGGGGGGTAGGCATCAGGCTCTTGCTTCCAGGGGCTGATAGATCAGACAACAGGGGGGTGGGTGGTACTAGTGGTCGTCAGACCTTGATTCCATTGGCCGCAAAATCAAATGGGGTGGGGTGGGGTGGGTGGGGGTGTTGTCAGACATTGTAATCAAACAATAATGTGGGGGGCGTCACACCTTGCTTCCAGGGGCAGAAGAATCAAACAAAGGGGAGGAGGGGGGGGGG
The DNA here is from genome assembly GCA_036245525.1 of Semisulcospira habei. Classification (NCBI taxonomy): domain Eukaryota; kingdom Metazoa; phylum Mollusca; class Gastropoda; family Semisulcospiridae; genus Semisulcospira; species Semisulcospira habei. The sequence goes on along the minus strand of BTPG01000008.1, from coordinate 93,949,639 downwards.
GGGTTATTTGACCATCCTTGCTTCCAGGGACCGCAAAATTCAAACAACCCGATAAGGGGGGGGGGGGGGGGGGGGCGGGGACAGACCTTACTTCCAGAGGCCAAATAATATAACAACGGAGAGGGGGGGGGGGGGGGGGGGGGCAGACAGACCTTACTTCCAGAGGTCAAATAATATAACAACAGGGAGAGGGGGGGGGGGGGGGTAGTCGACAGACCTTGCTTCCAGGGGGCCGCAAAATTCAAATCTGGGGCAGGGGCTGGGGGGGGGGGGGGGGGGAGGAAAGAGGGGGGGGAGCGACAGACCTTGCTTTCTGGGGTTGAAAAATCAAACAGCGGGGAGTGCAGGGGTGAGGGGGGGGGGGGAGGGGCAATGCGATAGACCTTGTTTCCAGGGGCCGAATGAAGAAAATAAATGTCAAAATATAGCTATTTTGGACCTATTTCCTGAGCCCCTGTGATCTTGACCTTTGTGAGAGGTCACTCAAATTGGTATATTTAGAAAGGCCTCGCCACAAGGTATCTTTGGGCCAAGTTTGAAGAATATGGCTTGAAAAGTCTCCGAGAAAATGCCAACGTTAAAGTTTACGACGGACGGACGGACGACCACTGGCCTAAAACATAGACTCACTTTTGCTTCACACGTGAGCCAAAAATGTACTTTTACATACGTACGTACCCACACACACACAAACACACCACACCACACCACACCACACCACACAGACACGCACACACACATACATACACACACACAGACACGCACACACACACATACACACACACACACAGTCACATGCTTTGACACAGCTGTCAAACACCCGTGACCCTTGACCTTTATGATATCATAGAGTTGACTGAACTAGTATAATATACATTATTACTTAGGAAGGTCTTATCATCAGCTACCTTTGTGCCAAATTTGATTGAAAATTTTGCAAAACTGTTGATGATACATGCAACTACAATTCTTTCCACAAGAAAGGCCAAGCCATTATGGCTCACGTGGACAACCGATATATACTTTTGTGTGACCTTTGTGACCATAAGTAAAGGACTGGCTTTCGCACCAGCAAAGTCTATGTTTTCTCAAAATGTAAGTTTTTTTCACACATATGTACACCCCCACCCTTGACATTTGCAACATGAGTTAAGTAAATTAGTATGCACATGATGGTCTTACTCTTATCATCAGCAACCTTTGTGCCAAATTTAATTGAACATTTTTGTGAAAATGTTGATACCTACAATGTTATCAAAAATCGGCATTTTACACACATTTGCAAGCCTATGACCCTATCCGAAGGGTTATCCAATTCCAAATCAGTATGCATAGATAGATTTTACCATCAGGTATCTCTGTACTGTAGCAAGTTTGGGTTTGAAGACTTTGTGAGCAGTATTTGAGAAAAAAAAACCCTCCTCCTTTCCCAACCAGGCTTGGGACTGGCTATGGCGGAGTTGTATTCCTTTGCAGATATTATAATCCAAACGCACATAAGACTGAAATTTAACCCTTTCGCCGCCACAGGTGTTAAAATGTTGCATTTCCCAGTTCATTACTTCATTTAAAAAACAACATGGAGATGAGAAAACAAAATTTGTACACTGACACCTTTTTTTCTTCATATGACTCACTCAATCAAAGTTTTATATCTGGCCTGATGCAAGAAGAATAGACAAAATCTGTGTTCTCAACACACACAACAGACAGTTTACACACAAGGCAGTCACCAACACAGTAACAAACACATGATAACATGTCAAGAAATATATTAAGAAAATGTTCAACTCACAACTGAAGCATAGTCGGTTGTTCAGAGCTCTACAGATAATCCACTGCGGGCGAACACACTAACTCACAAGCATAGTCGTCCATGAAGAATACACAACACTCTTCTACATGAAATCTGCTTGCGAGAGTGCTCGCACTAGGATCGTTATCAGAGCTATCTTGCAAATTTCCACACACAAAAAAACTCATGGTCAACTTTGGAGGCTCCTCGTTCGAATCAACATCAGTTTGTGATCGTAGGAGGTTCAAACGACGCAAAACTTCCTCCGTAGAATAGTCTCTTGTGCCGCTCACTTTGCCCTATCGAAGTTTCAGCCATCACGAAAAAGCACCGCTCCAAAAAAGTCAGAAAAACTCGCAATTTCTTCGCTCAAAACTCTCAAAAGCACTCAAAGTTGGCGCTGGAATCTATGTAAGAGGGGATTTCCCTGTCCCATGATGCACTCTTATTGACCAAACCTACCTCATACATTAGAGTCACGATCAAGTGCAGGCCACGGAACACAGTGCCGTTTTTGTACTGCCCAGTCTCTTAGCCATAGTCAGTCCCAGGCATCCCCTAATATTTCAAACCCCTAAAGAGCAGCGCCCACCAGCTGCACATTTGCCATGCACAAAATAACCAAAAGAACAGCACATTGACAGTCTCATTTCTTGGCTCTGAACCTGATTCCTTACCAACCCCACACCCAATCACCGCTGAAATCAGCGTGCCCCTCAAATCACTACGTCAACGGCAACTCAACATAGGCCCACAATTGTCCACTGTATAAGCTCAGGATGGTATGAATCAAAGCACCGAACATGTCTCCTCTCAGCTAACCAGAAATTTCCAGCAAATTCCAACATTCAGCCCTACTACAAATTTTCAAACAAGACAAAAATTATTTTTAAAAACACCGGTCCTCTTACTGCCTGACCTGAAAGACAGACTCTCCCACCTGAACACCATTCAATCTGCCATCAGTGCAACCCTTAGACACTAGCTAAGTCAAACCCAAAGCGACACCATTGAATGTTGCTGCATCTTTATGTTATGGCCCATTATGTGAAGCGCGTTCTTGTGGCGTTCACAATGCTGTTGATGCCATGAAAAACAGACTATATATGGTCAGAATGCCTCCAAAATTGGCATGTACATCAAGTAATATATCTGATCTTCAGAAATGTTGGATTTGAGACACAGACACATGAAAGGTTTTTTTTTTTTCCATATTTTTCCACTACCCCCCCCCCCCCCCCCCCTACTTTTTCTGTTTTTCCAAGTTTACACACACATGCAATAGAATCAAACTGACTTCTGGTGGGCTGGACAACTGAAAAAGGTTACCATGACACTGACATTGATGAAAAATGAGCTTTCAGACCCAAGGCCATTTCCTTGTGTATCTCAGGGCAGCCAAAAAGACAATGCTCAGGCATCCTCGTTGACCCTGTTGTCAACAAGCAGGAAGAGGCCTGTAACCAGCTGCCATGCCCTATATGCTGCTTGCAATCTTTTCCACAGTCAACAGGGGTCATGAAACAGCTGTGGCAATTTAAACATTAAGTCTACTGAACTAACCCACAGACAAAAGACTACACAAAACAGCCAAAACTATGCTACGCGGGACACACTGCATACCCAAACAAGTGTCTGGAGTGCTTATTTAGGAGGTAGCAGGGAAAAATGGTTATGTACAGTTCATTTTTATATAAAACACACGTGTCAGAGTCTCAGAAGACCTCAACTCATGTTGCAAATGCAGCAGGCATGTGTGTGCCAAACCTGTCAACACTCCTGTAAAAGCCTGTACTGGTAGCCACGACTGCCGGTCCCATTACAATGCACTCAAATGAGCTTTACGCAGTGTAAAAGTGGTTGTGTTTGGCTCAGAATAGACACCAGAGACATCCTTAATGACAATTACAGCAGAATGCCACCTCAGATGCAGCCAGTGTAGCTGGATCATGCAAAATAACACTGAAGGCACCAAGCTAATCTGACAGTACCCTTGAATTATCATGGTCAATCCATCTCCTGCTTCAGGGACCCGGGCGAAATGGGTTAAGACACAATCAGAAATACTGCCGAAATGTTCTAAGAACACATCACAGGGTCGGATCACACCTTACTCCAGGGGAGGGGGGGGGGGGGGGGCAAACTTCTTGTTTGGGAACATGAATTGCTTCCAGGGTTTAGGAAAACGGGGGGGTAGGCATCAGGCTCTTGCTTCCAGGGGCTGATAGATCAGACAACAGGGGGGTGGGTGGTACTAGTGGTCGTCAGACCTTGATTCCATTGGCCGCAAAATCAAATGGGGTGGGGTGGGGTGGGTGGGGGTGTTGTCAGACATTGTAATCAAACAATAATGTGGGGGGCGTCACACCTTGCTTCCAGGGGCAGAAGAATCAAACAAAGGGGAGGAGGGGGGGGGGGGGTTATTTGACCATCCTTGCTTCCAGGGACCGCAAAATTCAAACAACCCGATAAGGGGGGGGGGGGGGGGGGGGGCGGGGACAGACCTTACTTCCAGAGGCCAAATAATATAACAACGGAGAGGGGGGGGGGGGGGGGGGGGGGGCAGACAGACCTTACTTCCAGAGGTCAAATAATATAACAACAGGGAGAGGGGGGGGGGGGGGTAGTCGACAGACCTTGCTTCCAGGGGGCCGCAAAATTCAAATCTGGGGCAGGGGCTGGGGGGGGGGGGGGGGGGGAGGAAAGAGGGGGGGAGCGACAGACCTTGCTTTCTGGGGTTGAAAAATCAAACAGCGGGGAGTGCAGGGGTGAGGGGGGGGGGGGGAGGGGCAATGCGATAGACCTTGTTTCCAGGGGCCGAATGAAGAAAATAAATGTCAAAATATAGCTATTTTGGACCTATTTCCTGAGCCCCTGTGATCTTGACCTTTGTGAGAGGTCACTCAAATTGGTATATTTAGAAAGGCCTCGCCACAAGGTATCTTTGGGCCAAGTTTGAAGAATATGGCTTGAAAAGTCTCCGAGAAAATGCCAACGTTAAAGTTTACGACGGACGGACGGACGACCACTGGCCTAAAACATACTCACTTTTGCTTCACACGTGAGCCAAAAATGTACTTTTACATACGTACGTACCCACACACACACAAACACACCACACCACACCACACCACACCACACCACACCACACAGACACGCACACACACATACATACACACACACACACACACACACACACACACACACACACACACACACACACACACACACACACACACACACACACACACACACACGGGGTTGGCGCCAAAAAGACATTCTCTAGCAAGGTTTGCGTAGCTAGACGTGACGTAGGACGCGAAATTTGAAAGCCTGATATAAATTGGCACCGGACAGTGTACACGGGGTACGGTGTCCAAAAAAGTATACTATGGTGACCACTTCAGCATTATTATGACAAGGAATTTCCAGTGTTCGAGAGCATGCCATAAGGATCCCTTTCTTCCAATAAAAAAAAATCTGTTACAGATGGGCACCAGAATTAAAAAATTGCCAGGTTACAAAGTAAAGTAGATTATAGCACTGTCAGGGGAGAGAAATGTGCATGATCGACCAGTGATCACAGATCCACTGTGGCCAAAGCACAAAAAAAAAGAGATAGGAAAGAGAGGGGGCGCTAAAAAAGTGACTGAAAGCAATGCATATGGAAGCCCCCCCGAAGGGGGGCGTATCACATATCCCACTGTTCCAGCCACTCAGTGCATGGAAATTTAAATCTAGGTCCCCCTTTTTTTGGGGGGACCTAGATTTAAATTTCCATGCACTGAGTGGCTGGAACAGTGGGATATGTGATACGCCCCCCTTCGGGGGGGCTTCCATATGCATTGCTTTCAGTCACTTTTTTAGCGCCCCCTCTCTTTCCTATCTCTTTTTTTTTGTGCTTTGGCCACAGTGGATCTGTGATCACTGGTCGATCATGCACATTTCTCTCCCCTGACAGTGCTATAATCTACTTTACTTTGTAACCTTCCTAAAATATTAGCACTGGCAGTCTCCCCTTTTCTTTTCATTTACTACTACAATATCGACTGCGGCCCCTTCCCCCCTTTTGGTAGGTTCTCTTTTAGGGTGCATGGAGGTTTGGCTCTAGGTGGTGGCATGGAATGTATGCCCTTGCGGACACCACAGTAAAATGTGGTTGTCTTTGCAGGTAGGCAGAAATTCCTGCCTCCTCCAGTATCGCCGATGGTGTGCTGAAGAGGTCGCCAAGACCGAAACAGCTGTCCACACCGGCTAAATATCTGGACCCCTCTCGGGGGGGACCTAGATTTAAATTTCCATGCACTGAGTGGCTGGAACAGTGGGATATGTGATACGCCCCCCTTCGGGGGGGCTTCCATATGCATTGCTTTCAGTCACTTTTTTAGCGCCCCCTCTCTTTCCTATCTCTTTTTTTTTGTGCTTTGGCCACAGTGGATCTGTGATCACTGGTCGATCATGCACATTTCTCTCCCCTGACAGTGCTATAATCTACTTTACTTTGTAACCTTCCTAAAATATTAGCGCTGGCAGTCTCCCCTTTTCTTTTCATTTAAAAAATTGCCAATTTAAGCATGTTTGTGGCAGAGAGAAGACAAACCAAACTTGCACACACAACGTAAATTTGTTATATAATTTATCGCAAACTGCTCACTTTCACGGCATTGGTCATATATAGAGCTGAATTTCAGCTTATATGTTCCTTAAACATGATTGTCTAAAAATGGCATCTTTGTCACATTGACCCACATTCACCACAACAATTGGCATGTTTAACATGCAGTGTGTCCTGGCTACCATAGTTTATTGAAGAGTAATGGGCCACACCTGCAGTTTGTCAAAGGGTCTCCAGGTTGTACAATAACAGCTTTCAAGCACATTTATTATCCTTCATTTGATCTCTCAGAGCTTGATATCGTGCACATCAACTTTATTATTACACAATAACTCAAACAAAAAGGAGTTGTAGACTTAATTACTCCAAGCTAACACATGCTAAAGATGACCTGCTTTTCTTAGGACTGTATGTGTATACAGGTGTGCCATGATGGAGCAATGTCTGACACAGAATCAAGTTTCCTTCAAAGGCCACCCAGCATTTCTTCAGAGCAAGACCAAGACCAAAACACAACTGGAGTTCACAGCTTGAGTTCCATTGACTTGGTCCATCAGTATCTTTCTCACAAACCCAGAATGGCTGATGGTAGAGATCAAGATAGAGGCTTTGAGGGATTTAAACCAGGCCACCAAATGCCACCACACCATCAGCGCCATGCTGATCGCAGTGCCAATGCTAGCAGCAGAACACAACAAGAAGAGGCAAGCCGGCGTCCCCCAGTGCCACCAATGAAGAAACATCCTAGTACACATAAATGGATCTTGGACATGAGTGAGTCACAATCAGGCACCACTGGCAGTCCTAGAAAACAGGCTTTATCAAAGCAGCTAGAAACAGCGGATTCAGAATCTTCTTCCATCCCTGTGTTTTCTATTGAGTCTAGGCAGCATTTGCCCAGGTATAGCAGCCACAATAACTATGAAGACATGCTGGGAAACATGTCTGAACAGGATCCCTTTCAGGGGCAGTATGTGCCTTCTGACAAACCATGTAAGTCTAGCAGCCAGGATCACAAGAAGAAAAGGAAGCGTTCAAAACAAAAAAGCAGAGTGCCAATGATGAATATGGCTTCTACTGATGGCTCAGGAGAACCGAGAAGGCGCCACCAAGATTCCCAAAAACACAGACCAGAAACAGAGTCAATGAACAGTACAGAAACATACACCATCGAGGGTGGTCATGTTAACGCTTCTTATGAAGGGAGTTCAGCCACAGAGAAAGAAGAGAAGCCAAAAGCAATTCAAAGGGCTGTGAACACTGATACCTTCACCATGCCAGCACCTGAGGAACAGGTTGTTAGTAATGGACAGGTGGAAAAGCAAACTGTGCAGGAGACAACGGCATCTCGTTCAGTGGAAAAGAGTTTGTCATGGCACACAGAGACATTACCTGCCTCCAGAACCCCTTTTTCTGCTAGGGAGTCCAAGAAACAGAAGACTGTAAACACTGTGAGTAACACCTTATTGTTTGTGAATTTCGTTGTTCTTGTTAACTCATTTAGCCATGTTATTCTTTCCAACAGGAGATGGATCAGCCAAGATAGCTCAAGGGTGGTGCCAGCACCTACAAGCAGACTTTGGTACCACTCTTGCAGTTTATGGTCGATCCATCTCCTGAACATTTATATTATGTTAGGACAGATCAGAACTTTGGGAATTTCAGTAGTTTTTTGGACAGGAACAGAATTCATGTATATGTAAACTGTACTTATTTCTTTTATTGCAATACATGTATTATCATTATGAGTGTATGCATGTACATGTACTAAAAAACTGTTCAATAATTTGCTAATTTTTGTAACAGACATATTTGAATGATACTTCTTCATAGTTAAATTCTAATATAATGTACTTTGTATAAATATGGTGTGTGCATGCTTGTACTTCATTAGAATTTATGATTATATGTGTGTGTTTGCATTTTCCACAGAATGCAGCAGCGATGTACATTTCTCATATATATGTATAAAATATATGTGTGTGTTTGCATGTTCCACAGAATGCAACAGCGATGTACATTCATAAGAACATCAGTCAGAGAGAGTGCAAAGTGTATGCCAGGAATGGAAAATCAGATGAGTGAGTTTTTGCTTTCTTGTTACATGCAGCTACATCATTATGGGTTGCACTGCCTATCACCATTTTGTGTCTGTGTAGACACACCATCAGCAAACACTGTACAAGACAGGAAAAATGATGTTTCAAAGTACTGTTGGGGGTTGACTCAAAACACATTTGACTGCACACATTTGTGTGAAAAAAATCATCTTCAATGTCAAAAAGCATACAATTTTAAAGAGAGCAATATTTGTTTTTGCGACCTCTGCAAATACCATTACAACTTTTGCTAGGGATATTTGACTTTGTCAGTTGAGCACTGGCACTGTTGTACAGTGTAGATGTTTGCTGTGGTCACTAATAAGTCACTTTGATTTGTTATTAACAAATTGTTTTCACTTTCCAAGGCAAACTTCTGTAAATAGAATGTATATATCCATATACACTTCGCTCCCCCCAAAACGTCAATGGTCGATATTTTAAGTTTGCTGAGTATTTTACACTTCATATTAATGCATTTTAAATAATTCTCTTTCCAACCCTGCAAACCGTGTTATTTTCTGTTGTAATCTGTTTGAGCTATGACGCATGGACCATGAGTATCCCCTAAATTGACAAATCGCAAGGTGAGAATTGCACAATTACACACACCTACCGTGTAACCTGAAAATTCATGTTGAAGGGCAAAATCGTTCCTGTGTTTTTCGCTAAGTGTATGCCCATTGATGACTCTACATGCTTGATTTCTTGTAAAGACTGATACATGCTGTTTTTTGGTATGCTTTTTGTATAAGAGCTTTTCACTTTGACGCATCTGTGCAGGTATGAGGCACCAAGTGCATCACTTTTTAAAATCCCACATGCGTGTCTGTAGCTTGTATGTAAAATTGCCTGACCAGGATTGCAGATGACTGCTGAATTGATTCAAGGAGATGTCATCTTTCCCATACACTCAAAGGAACATGGTTATGTTGACTTATTATTCAATCTGAAATTGTAAAAATTCTGTGTCACATCAACACTAGACAAACTGTCAAACATTGTCTGTTTAGTGCATTATAAACAGTAGCTGGTCACTCTGTTATAAACAAAATCAATAGGAAACACTCACACAATACCACCTGCACCATTTCTCACCATCAGCATCACTGTACTTACTTACTTACTTACGCCTGTCACCCCTACCCGGGTATAGGCCGTCGACGAGAGACCTCCAGCAACTCCTGTCCTGTGCTTCTCCTTCGATTCTACTCCAGGTGGTTCCCAGTCTCTTGATGTCTGCTTGGAGGTCTCGACGCCAGGAGTTTCTCGGCCTACCTCTTTTTCTCTTTCCCTGGGGGTTCCATGACAATGCCTGCCTAGTGATACTGGAAGCTGGCTTTCTCAGACTGTGACCGATCCATCCCCATCTTCTTCGCCCAATTTCATTCTCTGCTGTTATCTGCTCTGTTCTCTCCCAGAGTCTGACGTTGCTGATCTTCTCTGGCCAGTGGATTTTCAAAATTCTTCTAAGGCAACTGTTCATGAAGGTCTGTACTCTGTTGACTGTGGTTTTTGTCAATCTCCATGTCTCTGCTCCATATAGGAGAACTGCTTTTACATTGGAGTTGAAAATCCGGACTTTGGTGTGTTGTGACAGCTCTCTGGAACTCCACACTTTTTTCAACTGGAGAAAGGCTGCTCTGGCTTTACCAATTCGTGCTCTGACATCTGCATCAGTGCCGCCTTTTTTGTCTATGATGCTCTCAGCATCACTGTAATAACAAGAATCTTTGAAGAGCAATCACAAGAGAAACACAGCAGCAGCTTAAAAAAAAAAACGATGAGAAATGTAAATGTGAAAACTAAAGGAAATAACCTTATTCTGTTGATTTATTATGTCACAGCTATGGAACTTTTAAGAGTATGGCTTTGTTTTTGTGTGCATAACAGTAGGAGGCGGTTCCTGCTTTTTTTGGTGACAGTGATTGATGTGGGATAGTACCCATATTTATTGTGTGATGCATTCATGATATGAGTGACATTTGTGAAAAAGGATGTTTTAGTAAATTGTATTTTGTGCCAAATGCTCAAATTTTGGAAACAGAGTTTAAAAACAAATCAAAATAATCAAGTCAGCTTACGAAGGACACATAATGAATTTTATTTTGTGTGAACACATAAGAGAATGTCTCATGATAACCAAGAAATCTTTTGCACCTCTGTTTATTCAAATTTACAAACATACTGACACACATGAGCGATTTTTAAAGGGTTGTGCATTTGGCATCCCATACCAGCAACAGTCATGTTTAAGTGCATATCTTTGATACTAAAAGTATAAGATAAACAGCATGTGTCATTTTCACAATATGATAAGCAGGAAAAGTCATCAGCAGGAAGTCATTAGCAGGAAACATGGAAACAATTTAACCCTTCATCACACATTTCCAGGTTAGGGGCTAGGTTATGAAAATGTAAATGAAACCATCAAATCTCGTACACGTGGGAATTACTCAGCGCTGGACATACAAAAACAGTTGGATCCCTTGCTCCCTCCTATTGGGCACCCAATCACCAGCCCACAGAAAAATATTCAGGTAAAGAACAAGACGATCATATTCTTTCCTGAAAGGATGCATCAGGTCAAGCCTTTAACCCATGTCTTTCTTTCCTCAAAATACATTACCGATGACATTACTATTAGGAAATGCCTCTTAGCTAGCACAATTTCAGCCAAAATTTGGTTGTGTACCTATAGGGCAGGGGAGGCAACCTAGGGGCGTGTATCATGACCCAGTACCCTGAGTAGCCTCCCGTCCCTACCCATCCGGTCACGCACTTAGCACGCCGGTTTATTCTCTTAGCTAGCCGTGAACGGTTGTGTACCTACTATACTGCGCCTTGGCTGTGTACGGTGTGACCGGTCTTGTGACCTTGGACTTGTTACCCTGTAGCCTGGGATGGCGGTGTTCACTGTGCTAGCTTGGATTTACCTGCGATTGGTGTACTGTGAGGGCCTCGGCTGGACTTGTGGTGCTGGGGACTTTGAACTTGCCTTCCATGTTCAGTGTTACCGTTGGATTACTGTGTTCACAGGCTTGCTGGGCGTTACTTTCATTGGTGGGGTCCTACCGGTTGGTGCTGTGGGGCTTCTCCTCTATGACACGGTTGGTCCCCTACGGTCTTTTGTCTGGCTCTGGCCTCTCCGACATGGCAAGGTAAAACCTCGGTTGTTGCCAGCAACCAGCGCTCAGGGAAGAGGGTAGAGTGCAGGGCGATGGCACTGGCCGTGGCATTCGAACTGTGTACGAAAATTCGCCTTCGCTCGCGTACGCTCGTTTGCGTGGCCTCGGATAGCCATGCTTGCCCACCTCTCACTGTTGACTATGCTTTGCAGTTTTCAAGTCCGCACCTGCATGCGCTGTGGGGACTTCCAATGGCCGAGTGACGTTCATGCCGTGTGCCTACCCTGTTCCGGCTGTGCCTCCGCTCACCCGTGCGTGGTCTGAGCCCCCTGGCTGGAAGAGCAGTGGTCTCAGCTTTGGGGTTCTATCGCCATGAACGGCTGACACCAGTCCGAGATCAGGCACCCGCTACCGCCCCCACTAACACCTCCGTGGATGCGATAAGTCGCATTTTCCCGGTTGTGGACACTCGGACTGCACGGGCTACCCCAGGCGTTCCTTCGGGACAAGTCCAGCACAGCCATACGGCGTCCCGCCCCGAGGTCAGTGCCAAGTATCCTCGGCCGGAAGTATCTGCTGCACCAGTGGGCTCCCGCTCATCAGGTAGAGAAAGAGCTAATGAGCCTCACCCACAGCGAACTCGCTCGTCCCATCTGCCCTCCCGATGGGAGAGAGTACATGGCGATGGAAATTCAGGGCGGACACGCGTGCCCCGACCTTATTCGTGCTCATGGGACAAGTACCCTCGGCCGGAAGAATCTGCTGGAACAGTGGGCTCCCGCTCGTCAGATAGAAAAAGAGCTAACGAGCCTGGCCCACAGCGAACTCGCTTGTCCCATCTGCCCTCCCGAGGGGAGAGGGTACATGGCAATGGAAATTCAGGGCGGACACCCGTGCCCCAATCGCGTTCGTGCTCACGGGACACGCCTCCACAACCCCGAATAGTTCCCCACGTCTTAGACGCCCGCCTTCACACTAGGCCTGCCGCCAGGACTGATGCTGCCCCCGCTTTTCGCCCATCCTCGGCGCATCACCCAAAGCATGGGCCGTTACCTTGCTCACCGTGGCGCACATCGCCCCGCCGGCCTGGACTTTCGTCTTTGACCAGGCGGCGCCCCAATAGACACATAAGAAGTACTTTTGAGCCTGGCCCGCAGCGAGCTTGCTCACCCTGCCTACTTTCCCGATTGGAAAGATACATGGTGAGAGAAGTTCCGAGCGGACACCCGGGCCCCGACCGCATGCGCGCTCATGGGACAGGCCTCCACAGCCCTCGAAACAAGTCCAGCACAGATGTACGGCGTTTCGCCCCAGGTGACAAGTACCCTAGTCCGTATGAGGCTGCTGGACAAGTGTGTGCCCGCTCGCCTATAAGAAAGAATGACGAGCCGGGCCCACAGGACGGTTTACCTATCTTAGGACATTGGCTGGATTGGGCGCCCGCTCGGTAATGAGAATTTTCATTCTGAGCCTGGCCCACAGCGAGTTGCTCGCTCCACCTCCCTCCCGAGCTTGCTCAGGTCTCGACCTGGCTACTGGAGTATGGCCCTCGGACCAGGTTCAGCACACAGGTACGGCGTCCCGCCCCTAGGTCAGCTACGAGTACCCTCGGCTGGACGAGACTGCTGGACCAGCATGCGCCTGCTCACCAATAGAGTCGGGCCCAGCGAGCTTACTCGCCCCCCCCCCCCTCCCCGCCTGTTCGGCCTCGCGCTTCAATGCGGCTGCTAGACGCATGATGAGGGGACTTCCGAGTGAATGCCCGTGTGCCCGACCCGGTTCGCCTCGGGACAGGCCTGGACGCCCGGGGATGCGTCCCGCGGCCTGGACGCCCAACGACACTCTAGGCCTTCTTTCTGGAATGACGTGGCCCCGTACATATGTGTATATATGTGTGTTTGTATATTCATATATATTTATATACGGATATATATATCTTGTTATTGATTTCTTACCTATACTGCATTAAAATCTGCAAGCCACCACCATGCAAGTTTTGCAAATACAACTGGGGTCCAGATCGTACTATAAGCCTGTGGCTTGTTTTGATCTGAGGATAGTGGATGTATATTCTGCTTCCATGTATTTTGCAAGTAATAGACCATAGGTTGGAGACTCTCCGACCCCTGGATGAGGCGTCGTGGCTCTTCGCTGCGTGTCTTCACCCGGAGGACTACACGCCTCCCCTCCCCCCACCCCCCCTACCCCCGCTCAGGAGGAAAGCGTCGGCCTTCGTGGCTGCCGTGTGGCAGACCAAGCGATTCATGTTCTCCCCCCCCCCCCCGGCTGAGACAGGACAGCTACCCTCTTTCGCTGTGCCCTGGCCTCGTCGGGACTACTGGACATGGTCACGCAAGCTATTCTTCGACGCGTCGAGGATGCTGGACGCCCTGCACTCTCGCAGCTGTTGGGGGACATCCTGGCTCCGGCGTCTCCGTGAACCGCGCGGAGTTCCACACCTTCGTCAACGTCATGGCGCCGCCGGTATGGTGATCTGATGTGTCGGGATTCCTTCTGCGCTCCTGCGACCTCCCGACCGAGTTGAAGATGCAGCTCCGACAGGCACCGCTCGGCGGATCGCTCCTCTTCGGCTCTCCGCCTTCTATGAGGGACCTCTGTTCTCCTTCAGTCTCCTTCCCCCTGCGCCCCCAGGGGACTTCGGTTCCGACGGACCAGCTCAGAGCCGATGCCCTTCGCAGCGAGGTCACTGCTTTGCTTCAGAGGCCGCTACAGAGGTGGTACCGCTTCACGACTCCCAACCTTCTACAGGCGCCTCTTCCTGGTCCCCAAGCTGGCAGACAAGTGGCGCCCCGTCAGCGACCTCTCCACGCTGAACAAGTTCATCTTTGCCCCGTCCTTCCGCATGGAGACCGCACGAGCCCTGGGGCCGATGTTCGACCGTGGACTTGGATGTCTACTAGGCTGGGCAGAGGCGTATCTACACGTCCCCATGCTCCCCGCCCCCAGACGTTACCTGCGCTTCGCCTTTGGCGGTGTGGTCTACCAGTTTCGGCTACTACCCTTAGGCCTCGACCTCAGCCCTCGGTGTTCATCCGCATTGGACGCCGTTGTCGCCAGGGCCAGACGGATGTCCTAAAACCCCACTTCGTACTTCCTGGACGATTTTCTCGTGAGGTACCAGTCGGAGGCCTCCTTGGCGAAGGACAGAGATGCACTGCTGGATCTGCTTGACCGGCTCAGCTTCCTGGTCAACGTGGGCAAGTCGGACCTCGCGTCGTCCCGCCGCTTTGTTCACCTGGGGATGGATTTTCACACCGACCTCACGAGGGGAGCCTTCCGAGCTACGGATACAGACGTGGGCGAACCTAGCACGACAGGTGTCTCAGGGGAAGTGGTCTCTGCCAGAGTGTGGCTACAGCTCCTGGGCCTGATGAGAACGGCAGCGCGGGACCTCCTTCCCCTCGGCCGTCTCTACTTCCGCCTGCTTCAGCTGCACCTGCTTCTCCACTGGCGACCCTCGGTTGGCGAGCTCGAGTCTCAGGTTCCAGTGCTCCCGATGCTCCAGTCATCATCTTCTATGCTGGGCGGATCCCTTCTGGCTTGCCACGGGAGTTCCCTTCTACTTGCCCCCCCCCCCATCCCCCCTCGCCCCCCAGCTGTCTCTCTGCGTCGATGCAAGCCTCTCTGGCTGGGGCGTGCACCTACTACCGATGTTCTCCACTGCCCCCGGACCTCGCGACCCAGCACGTCAACTGGTTAGAGCTGCGAGCGGGCTGGCAAGCCCTCTTCGCGTAGGAGTCAAGTCTTCGCAGCCGGGAGCTCCCCATCCTCTCAGACAACTCCACCGTCGTCGCCTACATCCAGAAGCGGGGCAGGACGCGCTCCCCCGCTCACTGCATCTTCCTCTACCAAGTTCTCCGGTGGTGTGAAGATCACGGCATCTCCCTTCGAGTGAGACGCGCCCCGGGCCACCTGAATGTCCTGGCCGACTCCTTCTCAAGTCACCGAGTGGGCACTCCGTCCGGACATCCTTCGGATGATCTGTGCAGCGTGGGAGTCCCCCATGTTCGACCTCTTCGCGACAAAGCGGAATCGCCAGCTACCCCTCTTCGTCTCCCCCATTCCAGACCCACTAGTAGTCGGGGCGGTCAACGCTCTCTCCTTTCCATGGGACGGCCTCGTCGCATATGCTTACCCACCTACGGTGCTCATCCCCAAGGTCCTGCTCAAGCTCAAGGGTTGCAACGCGGTCCGGTTCTTGGTGGCTCCGTTCTGCTGGACCAAGTCGTGGACCACCGACCTGAGCCTCGCCACGGGCCCCCCTCTGCTGCTCCCCACCCCACAGACAATGCTCAAGCAACCACGGCAGGCGCTGTATCACCCGTGCCCCGAGCGTCTCCTCCTCCACGCCCTTGCCACTAGAGGCTTGTCAAGTGCAGCAGTAGAAGCTATTGCTACAGCCTGCAGACCCTCGACCCTACGAGTCTAAGAGGGAAAGTGGCGAGTCTTGCGGTCTTTGTGCGACGACCGACTCCTTTCGCCCACAGATCTGATCAACCCCCAGCGGGCAGAGTTCTTCCTCTGGCTTTTTGCCGAGAAGTGTTTGGCTCCGATCACCATCAGAGGATACCTGGCCATGATCGCTGACGTACCGCCATTTGAGCCGGCCGGACCCTGGTGGCTGCAAAGACCTAGCCGACCTGATGGCACACTTTGGCCTCCAGTGACCTGCCCTCCGCTCGCTGATACTGCGATGGGACCTATCCTGGGTGCTGACGTGGCTCCACTCAGACCGCTTCGAACCGCTCACCTTGGCGCGGTTGGCTGACGTGGCCCAAAAGACTTGCTTCTCTTGGCCCCCTCGCCACTGCCTCCAGGGTCAGCGACCTGCACGCCCTTGCTACACGCCCAGCCTGCTTGCAGTTCAGAACAGATGGCTCCGTGCACCTGCTGACCGATCCGGCCTTTCCTGGCCAAGATCCGATCGCCGTTGGCCGCCCCACAGAGGATCACCTTCGGCCATTGCGGGAGCCAAGCCTGGCCCGAGAGACCAGACAGCAAGACCCGGTGAGAGCCTTACGAGTGTACCTTCGCTGGACCAAGCCGATCCGCAGGAGACGCTCCTGCCTATTCTCCCTCTGTCCTAGGTAGAACTGACATCTTGGCCCAGATGATTCCTTCTGGCACCGATGGGTTATACGCTCTGCCTACCAGAACCTCTCCTGACGCTGCCAAGCTGTTGAACATCAGGGAGCACGAGGTTAGAACCAGGGCCACAAGCCTCGCCTTCGGCCGCAGCTGCGCCGTCAAAGACATTGTGGCGGTCGTGGACTGCCGAGCAGAGTCGTCCTTTGACCGGTTCTACCTGAGGGACCTCTCCGGCCAGCGGGAGAATGAACGCTGGTGGGAGACATCGCCGCAGTGCAACACTCCCACCCGGCACCCCAGGTGCCGTAGGTAGCTCTTAGCTGAAATTGTCAGGAGGTTGCCCCAGGGAGGGTGGGTCTCATTTGCAGTATTCCAGGGTTAGGGGTGTTTTACGCGGCACCCACCTCCTATTCACTATTCTTCCTAATAGTAATGTTATCGGTAATGTATTTTGAGGAAAGAAATGAATTTTTCTCTAAAATGTATTTTTTCGAAAAATACTTACCGATGATATTATTTGAAGGACCCTCCCTCCTGCCCCGCTTGCCGCTAGTCAGCTAAGTGAACAAACTGGCGCCCTAAGTGCGTGACCGGATGGGTAGGGACGGGAGGCTACTCGGGGTACTGGGTCACGATACACGCCCCTAGCAAATTTTGGCTGAAATTATGCTAGCTAAGAGGCATTTTCTAATAGTAATGTCATCGGTAAGTATTTTTCCCAAAAATACGTTTTAGAGAAAATTTCATTTTTCTGGAACTTAGGAAGTAGGCAGGAGAAACATGCGTATACATTCAAGAAGATGTACTACTAAATGTGGTCAGGTAAATACCCTGAAATCCCACAGCAGATGCACAAGACAATACACAACAATGTCATGATACAAATTTTGCCTTGATTTATAGAATACCTGGTACTCACAAACCAGATAGGTGAGGCTAGCACTAGTAGAACAGTACACATACCAAGGGGAATTACGCAGGGCTGGACAAACAAATAGTTAGATCCCCTGCCCCCCAATCACCAGCCCACACGCACACACAAAAAATACACAGGTAAAGAACAAGATGATATAGAAGACACCTACCCCCAAAATAAATGTTACAAGTGGGTCTGTAGCAAATGTTTTGCATTAGCACAAAGACGGTTAAATCAGTTTTAGTTCACTGCAAATGGGATCCTATTGTTTGTAAACTGGTTTCAGCCGAAATTTGATGCTCACAAACCAGGTAAAAAAACAAGACAGTCATATATATATATATATATATATATATATATATATATATATATATATATATATATATATATATATATATATATATATATATATATATAAAACCATCTTTGTGCTAACGCCAAACATTTGCTACAGACCCACTTGTAACATTTGTTTTGGGGGTAGGTGTCTTTTTACTAAAAATAAAGACACCATCTTCCAAGGAAAGTCAATACAATTTGCTGTGAGTGATGTCAAATAACTAATGATTCCCACACTTTAACCCTTACGCCCTGAGGACAAAATGATCAAAGTTTTGTAGATATCCTCAGAGGTCTATATAACAGTTCTGGAGACAGATTGACCATGATATTTCAAGTTTGGTGTCAGAATAGCTTGGCGCCTAGCATAGTCTTTCAGGGCTTTATGGGTTAATCATAATTTTAAAAATGTAAAGGGAAGGCACGATATGGGCTAAAACACAACGTCATGAGCTAAAATTCTGACATTGTGATTTTTCTTTTGGGGGTACTTGTATTCTATGCATCATAACTCAAAGCGCTAACAATGGAAAATAATGTGGTTTGCAGGGTTGGAAAGAGGACTGAACAAGGTTTAAGACAGTGTAATATGAAGTGTAAAATGTTCAGCCTGCATAAAATATGGACCGCTGAATCTTAGTAAATTGTTTTCGGGAACATAGTGTATATATATATGACCCATTCTCAAAAAGTGAAAGCACTGAACCGTTACCATTTTTGTTCACTGGAGCATCAGCATTATACTGCACTGAAACATTTATACATGTATTTATATCAATGTGTTGTCTATTCAGTGAAGAATGACATATAACAAGCATTTCTTGATTACTCTTCTGAAAGAGCGGAAAGGGTGAATTAGACAAAAATGTAATTTTTAGCAGCCTGAGTACGGGACACGAGAGCCATTACTGAGGAAACAACTAAGAAGAAACCTTTCACTGTGATTTTTTTTCTCCCTCAAACCAGCCTTTTCCATGGATAGGCTAGGTGTAGTACTTTATTCTAAACGTTTTAGTTAGTTCCAGAAAAAAACGTTTACTTGGTGTTAGAACATGTGCGACTTTTAGTAATGGGACGTTACACGTCCTGTCATTGAGTACGCTATTTGTGGGGGGGGGGGGGGGGGGGGTGGGGGTGGGGGTGGGGGGGGGGGGGGGAACCCCATTGGTAAACAAGCGGAGTTACTAGCTTATGTCTGTACTGATTTTTTTATAATGACATTAGTGCAGATGAACATTTTATGTCTTGAGGGCACCAATTTAGTTTTACAGGCTTTTTTGGCTCACGTGCGATAGCAAAAGTAGGTCTATGTAATGGGTCATCCGGTGTCTGTCGCCCATGGTAAACTTTAACGTAGGCATTTTCTCAGAGACTATTCAAGCCTCATACTTCAAACATAGCCCAAGGTTACTCTGTGCTAAAACCTTTCTAAACATACCAATTTCAATTACCTCTTGCAAAGGTCAAGGTCACAGGGAGTCCAGAAAGAGGTAAAAAATATGCCATATTTTGACATAAATTGTTTCTCCTCAAATACTATTTTCAATTTGGTACAGAGATGCCTGATGGTAAAACCTTTCTATGCATACTAATTTGGATGACCACTTGGAAAGTTGAAGGTTCACATGAGATCGACAAATGTGTGAAAAAATGACAGAATAGATAGAATTATAGTTTTTATCAAAGTTTTTGCCAGTTTTTCAGTCAGATTTGGCACAAAAGTAGCTGATGATAAGACCTTTCTCTGCATACTTATTCAGTGGTCCTCTCGCAAAGGTCAGTGGTTATGGGGGTCCTAAAATAGGTAAAAATAGCCATATTTTGACAAAAACTTGTTTTTCTCAATATTATTTTCAGCTTCAAGCCCAAACTTGGTATGGAGATATCTGATGATAAGGCCTTCCTATGCAACCCCTGGGTAAGGTCAAGGGTCATAGGAGGTCAGCAAAAGTTATGAAAAATGTCAGTTTTTGATAGAATTGTAGTTTTTATCAAAGTTGTTTGCAAACTTTTAAATCAAACTAAGCATAGAGGTAGCTCATGATAACACCTTTCTATGCATGCTAATTTAGTCACCCCGTCACAAAGATCAAGGGTCACGGAGGATCGACAAATGTGTGAAAAATGCATATATTTGGAGAAAACGCAGATTAACCAAACAAAAGCCAACCCTTTACTTATGTTTAGACACATGAACACACAAAAGGTCACATTTATTATGTGTGGAAGCACCAAAAAAGAATAGAAACCACAGTAAAATGTGGTCTTCCTTGCAGGTTAGCAGAAGTTCCTTGTCTTTCTCCAATGTTGCCGATGTGTGCTGAAGAGATCGCCTAGACTGAAACAGCTGTCTACACCGGCTAAATATCTGGACCCCCTTGGGGGACCTAGATCTAAATTTCTATGCACTAAGGGGCTGGAAATCCAGTGGATATGTGATGTGATACGCCTCCCTTTGAGGGGGAGGGGGGGGGGGGTCAGGGGAATATGTGACATACACAACTCAGATGCTGAAGGATTTGAGGTTCCTGATAACACCATATTTCTTTCAAAATACATCTTGGTAAACATGTGTGTACACGTTTCTGGCATTATTTTAATCATTATATTATTTATTTCAGGTGGCGGAGTTAAAAGATGCTCACATATGCTTATTTGTTTTGTACTTGATAATATTTGATATCATCAGTAACCTCAGATCACTACAGACTTTGAACATTTGAAGGACTCTGACATCACTATAGAATCTCAGATTATCTTTTCAAACACTGTTTGGGAAACTCAAATAATAAAACATGCCACAGACATTAAATAGTCAAGTTTCAAAACATTTTAATAATTTGAGTTCATGCCACACTTTGGTGTTCACCTTTTGAGAATGAGTCATGTGCATTATGTGACGGAAAAACTGAGGCCATGATAATTGCTTCCCCGAGGTTGACGAAGACGCTGACACTCCCCCCGTCATTACAAATCTGTGGTGCCACTGTCCCCTTCTCCCCCCATGTAAAAAATCTGGGTGTCACACTTGATAGTAGCCTGTCCATGCGCCTTCATGTGAACAACGTTTGCAGATCCGCCTATACTGAACTGCGACGTATTGCTTCAGTCCGCCACTATCTGACACCTGAAGCAACTAAAGTACTTGTCTGCGCTTTTGTTTTGTCTAAATTAGACTATTGCAATGCTCTTTTGGCTGGCTGTTCCCAGTGTCTGATTGGCAAACTCCAGAAAATTCAAAACTCAGCTGCTAGGTTGATTCTTAGAGTCCCTAGATCAGATCATATCACACCCCATCTGTCTGCCCTACACTGGTTACCTGTAACGGCTAGGATTCAGTACAAAATTTCATGCATGACTCACAGTTGTATTACCTGTTCCTGCCCACACTACCTTGCCTCTCTTCTCCAGCTGTATACGCCCTTGAGACAGAATTTGCGCTCTGCTGCCGACCCTCGAGTTTTACGTATCCCTCTTGTCAAAACAAAGTCGTTTGGTGGGAGGTCATTCAGATACCAGAGCCCAGTTGTTTGGAATGATCTCCCACGCGAACTGAGATACGTGGATTCGAGAGAGGCATTCAAGCGTGCCCTAAAGACCCATATGTTTTCTGTCAGCTACAAATGACTTTGTCACACACCTGTCATGTTAAAGTCATCTCTATCTATTTATAGAAGTAGTGTGTGTGTGGGTGTGTGTGTGAATGCCAGTATGAGTCCATGAGCGTAGCACTTTTGAATGGTGACTTCATAGCTTGTTTACAGAGTGCGTTGTATTTTGTTTTTGTACTTTTTGTTAATTCCATTTTTGTAATTAGTTATTTTTTGTACATTAGTTTTTGTTAAGCGCCTAGAGCTCTAATCTGAGGTTAGGCGCTATACAAGTACTCATTATTATTATTATTATTATGTTACACTGATACAGAATTAATTTTGATTAAAAAAATGTAGGAATAAACATTGATTTAATGTTTTTCTTTTTTTTAACGCTTTGCAGCAATGCCTGCCAGTGTGGACGAGGGATAAAGTGGCATAAAGACAAGAGTTTGCCAATCAGCATGAATACACACAATATCTGGCACATCAACACTCACACAGAGACATTCCCCTGTGATTCTTTCGGTGAAATCCACTTTTGTGGCTTTGGTTCTCAGGCTGCCAATTCACCGGTATGATAATACTGATTTACCAAATATTTCATTGAACAGTTTTAGTATTGTTTGCTTGTTGTTCTCACATTATTATTTATACTTGTTCAAATCTGTATACATCTTTTCTGAGTGTTTGTCAATATGTGCAGGTCTGCAAAAGAAAGGAATTACACTGTAGCTGTTTTAGAGCAGCTGCCCTGAAACAAATTCAAGGAAGTTTAACCCATTCAGCCCTGACGTACTACAGCAGGAGTTGGGTCAACCATGATAATTCAAGGGTAGTGCCTAGTGCCAGATTAGCTTGGTGCCTGTTGGCGTCAAGCTGATCTGGCACTGCCCTTGAACTATCATGGTCAAGCCATCTCCTGCAACAGATGCATAGTCATTAGATGATGCCTCCAAAATTTGGGAAATACGTGCATCGGGCTGAATAAGTTAATGCTTCGTCCATTTATCTTTTGGCTATCAATAGTGCTTTTTGTTGAGGTAATTCCTGCAGGAATCATCTAAAAGATGTTCTAACAACAGTCAAAGAGTTAATCCTTTGGCTGTTGGTCGTGCCTTTTGTCGCTATGATTGTGACAAAAAGCACTACAGAAAGCCAAAGGGTTAAGAGTCTGCTATGCAAAATTAATCAGCTATGACTGTTTGAGGTTTTGCAAGATCTCATGAGGTTCTTTGCCCATCGCAGTTAGATGGTGTGTGCATTTTCCAGACAGTGATGCACCCTTGCTTATCACAGTTACTTGTGTTGTATTTATGTTCATGCTTGCAAAGAACTATGTTAACCTATTTAGCCCCAACGCCCTGCAGCAGGAGATGGATTGATCTCATTTTTCTGACCGATAAATGAAGCATTGGAAACAGAAGTCTCAAAAACCTCATCCCAAAACAAGATTTGAAAAACGTCATAATCGTAGAGGAGTTCAAATATACCACTGATGTCAAATAACTTCGCGTTTCCATGTTCCACCTCATTGTCATACTTTGAAGCAATTGACACATATTTTAACCCATTTAACCCTGAGGCCACATTTCCAAAATTTTAGAGGTGTCACTTGATGATTATGTACCAGAACGAGTGGTGGTCCAGACTCGCACAGAGGACCCAGCTCTGCGCTGACAACGGTGACTACAGGGGCTTCTACGAAGCACTGAAAGCAGTGTATGGCCCTAGGCACCTGGTACAAAGTCCCCTGCGAAGCGCTGATGGACAGGCACTCCTCACAGATAATACCTCCATCTTGAACCGCTGGTCAGAGTACTTTCAGGACCTCTTCGGCGCTGAGCGCACTGTTCAAGAAACAGTCATCCTCCAAATCCCACACCTTCCACTAAAGGTTGAATTGGACGAACCGCCCACCGCCGAAGAGACCTTCACAGCCATCCACCAGCTCAAGAGTGGCAAAGCAGCAGGCATTGATGGAATACTGCCAGAGATATGGAAACATGGAGGCCCAGCACTGCACAACAAGCTCCGCGACCTCTTTCTCTGCTGCTGGGAAAAAGGAACACTACCAAAGGATCTCCGTGATGCAGTCATCATCACCCTGTACAAGAACAAAGGAGAGAAGTCTGCCTGCTCTAATTATCGTGGAATTACCCTGCTGTCCATTGCCTGGAAAATTCTCGCAAGGTTGCTCCTGAATCGGCTGGTACCTGCCATCGCTGAAGACCACCTCCCAGAGGGCCAGTGTGGCTTCAGAGCCAACAGGAGTACCACCGACATGGTCTTTGTGCTGAGACAGCTTCAGGAGAAGTGCCGCGAGCAGAACAAAGGGCTGTACGTAATGTTTGTCGATCTAACAAAAGCGTTTGACACTGTGAGCAGGCAAGGTATGTGGCAGATCCTGGAGCGACTAGGCTGTCCCCCAAAGTTCCTCAACATGATCGTCCAGCTCCACGAGGACCAGCAAGGCCAGGTCAGACTAAACAGTGACCTCTCAGAACCATTCCCCATTCGCAACGGCGTGAAGCAAGGCTGTGTGCTGGCACCGACCCTCTTCACCATCTTCTTCAGCATGATGTTGAAGCAGGCCACAGTGGACCTCGACGATGACGACGCAGTGTACATCAGGTATCGTCTCGATGGCAGCCTGTTCAACCTCAGACGACTGCAGGTCCACACGAAAACCCTAGACCAACTGATTCGTGAGCTGCACTTTGCTGATGATGCTGCCCTCGTTGCACACACAGAGAGAGCCTTGCAGCGCATTACGTCCTGCTTCGCAGATGCCGCCCAGCTCTTTGGACTTGAGGTCAGTCTGAAAAAGACAGAGGTCCTTCATCAGCCAGCACCCAAGGAAGAGCATCGCCCTCCCCACATCACCATCGGCGAGTCCGAACTGAAGTCTGTACACCAGTTTACCTACCTCGGCTGCATCATCACGTCAGACGCCAAGCTGGACAAGGAGCTGGACAACAGGCTGGCAAAAGCGAACAGTGCTTTCGGGCGACTGTTCAAGCAGGTGTGGCACAATCAACAGCTGAAAAAAGGCACCAAGATCAGCGTGTACAGAGCTGTCGTCCTCACCACCCTGCTGTACGGTTCCGAGTCCTGGGCCCCCTACCGCAGCCAACTACGACTCCTCGAACGCTTTCACCAGCGCTGCCTGCGTACCATCCTTAGCATTCACTGGAGTGACTATGTCACCAACGTCGAGGTCCTTGAAAAGGCGGAAACTTTGAGCATCGAGGCTTTGCTGCTGCGGACACAGCTTCGTTGGGCGGGGCACGTCTCCAGGATGGAGGATCATCGCCTACCCAAGATCACTTTGTTCGGCGAGCTCGCCACTGGACACCGAGACAGAGGGGCACCAAAGAAGAGATACAAAGACGGTCTCAAGAAGTCACTTAGTGCCTGCCAAATCGACCACCGCCAGTGGTCTTTGCTTGCTGCGGACCGTGACACCTGGCGCTCCACCATTCACAAGGCAGCCGTCTCCTTTGAGGACTCTCGCAGAGCTAACCTCAAGGACAAGCGGCTCAGGAGATAAACCAGAGTTGTCGTAATTCAGAACCCTGACCAGACCTTCCCCTGCAGCCACTGCGGTCGAACCTGCCTGTCCCGGATTGGCCTCCGCAGTCACGAAAATGCCTGCAGACGACGTGGGCAAGCCCTATAGAATCTTCGTTCGCGAAGCCAAGCCATGACCAGGTGCAGGAGATGGATGGACCATGATAATTCAAGGATAGTGCCAGATTAGCTTGGCACCTTCAAGCGTCAAGCTAAACTGGCACTACACTTGAATTACAATGGTCCATCCATCTCCTGCTGTATGATGTGGCTGAATGGGTTAATGTTTGATGTAACTCATTTACACATACCTAAGAAGCTTGAAATGCACCGATGCATGAAATAAAATAAGTAGTGTGCATATTGCTGATGTCAGACAGATCATGTATCATGTATTGCCAGGAGTAAGAAATATTTACATAAATGAATATGCATTGTGCACGCACAGGCGTCTTCATCACCACTTATTTTATGTCATTCTGATTTTTGATTCAGGTATGCTTTCACTCAATTTTTCAGAGTCATTCAGTGTTACTATGACTGCGATATGGTGACATCAATTTGTTCTATTGGGAACATGTTGACTCCCATGGGGATCACATGAGGTGCATTTTTTAAAGAACATATCAAAGCTTCCTACTGATCAGAATGCATATCACAGCGAATCATTACAAAAATACAAACATCAAACCAATGTCCTCCAATTTTTTTAAGCTCTAAACTTGGGACCGAAATATGATTACCAGACTACAATTTGCTGCCTCATGCAGTTTGGTGGTGTTCAAATTTTCCAGACACTAAGAAAAGGGGTTAACCTGTCCATACTTATCATGGTTACTGGTGTTGTTTCTGCTTGTGTGTTCCATGTGTGTGAAGTACATGCGTGTGGATGTTTGCATATCACACTTGATGGTGTTATTATCATTCTTTACTCTGTGTGTGTGTTGTGTACGCAGTACATGCGTGTGGACGTCAGCAACGAGTTGGAGAAAGTGTGGACAGTTCTGACGGAGTACTGGCACCTTCCCATCCCCAATCTCCTCATCTCCGTCACAGGTGGTGCCAAGCGCTTTGCACTCAAACCTCGCCTCAAAAACATCCTGAAGCAGGGGCTGGTCAACGCTGCTGTCAGCACAGGTACAATATGCCTCCAACTCCTTCCCCAGCTACAACAAAACATAACAAAACAATTGCATATCACATAACATAACATATACATGTATTATGATACAGACCTGCCAGATGCTCTTTAATACATTCAGCCCCGACGCCCTACAGCAGGAGATGGATTGACCATGATAATTCAAGGCTCAGTGCCAGATTAGCTTGGCGCCATCAGGCGTCAAGCTAATCTGGCCTTGAATTATCATGGTCGATTCATCTCCTGCAACTTCTACATAGTCGTTAGGTGACACCTCCAAAATTTGAGAAATGCGGCCGTGGGGTTATATGGGTAGTTGGTGGTGCTTGATGTAGCAATGACTCCTTTAGGAATCATCATGACAAAAAGTGCTGCTGAGAGCCAGAGGGTTAGTCCAGTAAAATTATTGACACTGTTTAGCAAACTATTTATGATTGTTTGTTGATGATTGTTTAAGGGTGGTGCTGCATGGAACTCTGTATCATGATCAGTCTGTCTCTGGATAAATACCGTGGTTGCAGGCGTCTATAAAGCGCAATCGCAATATATCCATTTGTGATATATTGAGGTTGGGGGGGGGGGGGGGGGGGGGGGGGGAGGGGTGTGTACTCAGTTGGATGAAACAAAAGTGACCTGTGACTAACCTATGCCATGTGAGCCTGTCTCTACCATGAAAAGGGGTTAACCAGGGGACATCAAACCTGCCCAGTCTAATTAATGGTCCTTTCACTTCCACAGTCTAACACTTAGTTTGACCAAACTGTTTATTTGTTTAATGTGTGGACAATGGATGCTCCTTTATTTGCCAGCTAAAGTGACACACATCAAAGCTTACATCACATGCACACACATAAAAGTACATACACACTTACCACACACACACACACACACACCATTACAAGAACAGGTACTGCCAAGGATTGCTGAAACACTGAAAATTTATAAAAAGGTTAATGTACATTTTAACTATATGCGTAAGAAAAAAAAAAGGGCTTCAGCAGCAGTTTGAAAGTAGACAAAGTTGGAGCATGTCTGACATGGGCTGTAAGGTCATTCCAGGTGACTGGACCGAAATAAGAAAAAGCATGTTGGCCTTGGGTAGACTTCTTTTGCCTAGGAACACTGAAAATATGTGCGTCTGATGCAGAACAGAGGGATCTTGAAGGCGTGTAAATGTGAACCAGTGTAGTCTCACGGCTCTGCACTGTATCACAACTGTGAACAACTTCCACCTGAGACTTTCAGTATATGTATTTATTGTGCCATGTGTGTTCTTCGTATGGAAGAGGTCTTTGAGGGTTCAGTATCAATGTAGTCGCACCCGCCATGCTGAGCACCTTAACCACTGAATTAGTGTGGCAACAGACTTCCATTACATATCAAATCTGCGCTTACTGCCCCTCACTAAGTGTATTTACATGTGTGTTCTTATTCTGGAGGAGGTGATTCGGTGTTTAACCCTTTACATCCTGATACACTCTCATATGAGATCAATTTGGCCATCATAGTTTCAAGGGTGGCACCAGGACAGCTTCGTGCCCAGGGGCGTCAAGCTGTCCTGGCACCACCCTTGAACTATGATGGTCAGTCTATCGCCGGAACTGAAATGTCACCTTCTTAGGACAATTTACTGATCTGAAAAAATCAACCTCAGGATGTAATGGGTTAGTAAATAGCCGCAAGTGGGGAGTGGGGGAGGTGTCAGGTGAGGTCTTAGGCTGGTGACAAAGATATCACGGTTTACTGGTGTCCGCGGTCAGTGCTATTTTTATTCGGGATCCAAGGTTCCCCCCATGATATATCTGAGATCACAAATATGATGAAGCACGTTATATCCAGTCAGAGCTGCAGTTGAATGGTGCAGGTGCCAAACTATCCTGGTATCACTTCTGAACTATCATGATTGTTCTGTCACCCAAACTGTAAAGTACTCTTTAGATGACAGATCCTGTGTTTTAGAATTTGACCCTGTGGCCGATTATGTTCAGATATGCAGCAATACACCTCCAATTTTTTTTTTCCAGTATTTTTTTCATGATTTGACGTCACTGTAAAAAAACAAAAAACAATCAAGAAAACAAAAGCAACCACCAACCAACATTTTATTTTCTCCATTCAGGTGCATGGATCATCACTGGAGGGACAGCGGCAGGTGTGATGGAGTTTGTGGGGGAGGCTGTGCAGGACCACATACAGGCGACGGGTGATCCTGAGGGGAATCAGTGTGTAGCACTGGGCATTGCATCCTGGGGTGTCGTTGCTAACAACCTGGCCTTGGATGGGGAGGGGGTGAGCTGTTTGCTTTGCTCTACAAAATCACTGTTGCATGTATAACACTCTGTACACTAGGAGCAAGTTTTCCAGATCTGCCAGGTGCTGTTTAACCCGTTTAGCCCCAATGCCCTACAGCAGGAGATGGATCGACCATGATAATTCAAGGATAGTGCCAGATTAGCTTGCTGACATCAGGTGGCAAACAAATCTGGCACTACCCTTGAATTTTCATGGTCGATCCATCTGCCACAATTTTTACATAGTTGTTAAGTGACACCTAAAAACTTGAAATGCGGCTTTAGGTTATGTGGGTTAACCCTTTGGCTGCCGGTGGTGCTTTTTGTGGCAATGATTCCTTCAGGAATCATCATGTCGAAAAGTGCTGCTGAGAGCAGTTCATTAAAATTAATGACTATTTAATGGAGGTTGATCAACCATGATTGTTCAAGGATGGTGCAGCATGGAACTATGCGTCAGGTTCAGTCTGTCTCTGGAACTGTCAAGTAGTCCTTAGAGAAGAACTCCCAAATTTGGACATTTTCACCGTCTTTGAACAATTGTGAAGGATCCCTGAACCACAGCTGTTAAACCCATTTAGGCGTGATGCCCTACAGCAGGAAATAGATCGACCATGATAATTCAAGGATAGTCCCAGATTAGCTGGGTGCCTGATGGTGCTAAGCTAATCTGGCACTACCCTTGAATTATGGTAGATCCATCTCCTGCAACTAGTACATAGTCATTAGGTGACACCTCCAAAAGTTGGGAAAAGCAGCCCTTGGGTTAAATGGGTGAAAATCATTGTCAACAGGACTTTGAAGCTTGGTGTTTGTTTTTGTTTTTTGTTTTTGGCTCGTGTATGATGGCAAAAGTGAGTCTATGTATTGGGCCATTTGCCATCTGTCTGGCATCTGTCGTCCGTAGTAAACTTTAACGTTGGCATTTTCTCAGAGACTATTCAAGACACAGACTTCAAACTTGGCCCACAGATAAATAGGTCAAAAATAGCCATATTTTCACAAAAATTGTTTTGTTCTCAAATACTGTTTTCAACTTCAAACTCAAAATGATTACGTAGATATGACCTATCTATGCATACTAGTTAGGGTGACCCTCGGAAAGGTCAAGGGTCACAAGAGGTCAGCAAATGTGAAAAATGACAGTTTTTGATAGAATTGTAGTTTTTATCAAACTTTTCTTGAAACTTTTCATCAAATTTGGAAAAACGGTAGCTGATGATGAGACCTTCTAGTACATATATTATGCTGTATTACATTAACTGTTACACACGCTGACCTATCACAAGGGTCATGGGCTAATCCAGAAATAGTTAAAATATAGTCATATAACTTGTATTTATCACATACTATTTTTAGCTTCAATTTCAAACCCAAACTTGGTACAGATACCTGATGGTAAGTGTTATGTGGTGGAGTTGTAGTCGTAGTATGATAAACACACCAGACGCACGCACGTAAGGTTCTTTTAAATAAACTTCATTCAGCTGCAATCCGTCACACGTGGCTTAAGGATGTAGACAATACTGGAGTAACAGTTCCAACAATATTTTAATTCAGCGATGCGATCTCCACACAATGCACTTCCAAATGCACCAACACTGATACAAAGTCTCTTCTGCAAATATCCACACTGCCGACACAAAGTCTCTCTACAACGTACACCACACTGTTATTCTGTATCTCTCACAATGTACACCCTATACGGGCCACGTACCTACAATAACTGTGTGTCTCTACAACGGACAAATGCAAGACAATGTATGAACGTGCTTTCCTAGCGCCCTCTTTATATATACTGCCAATTTCCAGAATCATCTACAAAAATCATACAACGCAACCAATCAGAACGAAACACGCAACCGAAACTCATAAATAATAATTTTCTGGAATCACTAAAATAGGCTACAAAAACTCGGCTGCTCATTTCAGCTCTAAATCCTAATGTATAATGAAGTCACATAAAAGTATGGTAGCCCTATCACAACCTTGCATATCCACTCTAGAAGATTCTCGACCTTTCACAAAACAATAAAAAAAAGGCTGCTCAATTCACGCGCACAGAAAAACAAAATGTTGCAAACTGTCGCCAACTACCCAACATCACACATACAAGGTCACTAGAGAGTGCAACCTTTCTAGAACGTTCTGGACTAAACTTAGCGTATCATAACGAAGTGAAATCCGCTCTGTGCGACCGAAAGAAAATGTTACTTAAAAAGATACGTGAATCATAACCATGATAGCTCAAATAAATATCGGATCGTTTCCAATGATTAACACATGTATGCTCTCACAGGACAACACAACCACAATCGTAACAGTAAGACCTTTCTACACATATTAATTTGGATGAGGATTGTATGCTTGTTTTTCGTCGGATCTGCTTGCTGCTGATTTGGTATCGTATTGAATAGTGTCTATCGTTTGAACTTTGTTTACGTCGCCATTTTGCCTCCCCCGCAGTGTGGCCGGTTGCGGGCCTTTTTCCGCTGCCCCGTTTTTACATTTTCTGCGCTAGTGTGCGAAGTGTTTACTGTGTGAGTCTGTTCGCTACCCGCATCTGTTGCTGGTTGATGTTTGTGTTCCTACCGTCCTATAGGTTTTATGTGTGCTGCCCTAAATTTGTTATTTCCCGTCGACATCTCGCCCTCCCCACTTGTGATCTCGCCGCTGACCGACCATGTT
The DNA here is from genome assembly GCA_036245525.1 of Semisulcospira habei. NCBI lineage: Eukaryota > Metazoa > Mollusca > Gastropoda > Semisulcospiridae > Semisulcospira > Semisulcospira habei. The sequence continues at coordinate 93,918,352 of BTPG01000008.1, read as the reverse complement.
TGTCCGCTTGTAATTTTTGTTTCCCCTGTATCCCTTCTGCCCTTTCAGTGTTGGTTTTTGCGCATTATCAGCGTCGCTCCCCTACCACACTCTCACACACACCGGCACACACACACACACACGCACACGTACACGCACACGCACACACACAGACATACACACACACACACACCTACTGTACTTTTTTTCCCTTGCGTATTATCAGGGCTACCACACCGCTCACACACACACCGACACACAACCACACACACACACACACACACACACACACACACACACACACACACAGACACACACACACACACACACACACACACACACACACACACACACACACACCCCTACTGCACCCTCATCCCATCTTTCTCTTTCCTGTCCTCACAAACAATCATGCTCATCAGATACACACGCCAACAACTGCTATCTCTACGTTGCCACGCCACCTACTGCGTGGCCGGTGCCGCCGACAGTGTTGCAAATGCCTTAAGTGGCATCCGGTCATGAAAGAGAGGTCGCAGGGGTGGAATTGGCAGAAGGCACGACTCACCACCACACCCACAACCACACACTTCTTCCCCTTTTCCTATGTCCTTCCACCCGTTCCTCCTCTCCCCACCTCCCCGTCTTCTCCCCATCCCTTCTTTCTTCTCCCATTTCTTCTCCTGTCTTCCTCACCTACTGCTCCCTGCTCTCCTCGGCCGCCTCCTCCCCCACCCTCCTCCCCCTCCCTCCCCTCACCCCCTCCTCCTTCGCCTGCTTTTTCCTCCTCGTCCCCTCCTCCCCCTTTCTCCTCCCCTTCACCCTCCCCCTCGCTCTTCCTCATCCTTTCCTACTCTCCTTCCTCCCCCTTTCCCCTCCCCCACTCACCCTCCTCTCGCATCCTCTTTCTTGCCTGGTTCTCCTTCCCCGTCTTTTCCTCCTCCCCCTCCCCCCCTCCCTCATCTTTCCCCCCTCCATCCTCTTTTCCTCCTCCCCACCCTCCTCCTCCTTTGTCCTCTTCTTCATCCGTTTCTTCTTCCTCTTCTGTCTCACCCAACCTAAAACTGTGTCTGTTCAATGCACAGTCTGTCTGCAAAGATGGCAAAGCCGACGTGATTTCAGATTTCATTCTAGACAATGACCTAGATGTTGTTGTGATCACCAAAATGTGGCTCCGCTCAGCCGGCGATGAACCCATCATCGCCAGCGTCACTCCGAATGGCTACCGTCTGGCCTCCTTCCCGCGCGCTTCCCGAGGGGGTGGCATTGCCATCATCTACAGGGACTGTCTTTCCGCTCACCTCTCCTTCTCTCAGTCTCTACCTTTTGCTCATCCCTCCTTTGAATCTGTCGAGGCCGTAGCAACACTCTCTGGCCAGTCCCTCATCTTCTCATGTATCTATCGCCCCCCTCCAAGCTCTCAAAACAAACTCACAAACTCCATGTTCCTCACCGAGTTTGACCTCCTCCTCGACCACTACAGCACACGACCCGGAAAACACATCCTTCTTGGTGACTTTAACTTGCACTTCAACAAACCCGACCACCCTGACGCAAAACACCTTTGCACATCACTTTCAAACCACAATCTTACACAACACATCACCAAACCCACCCACCGACTCGGCCACGTCCTCGACTGGATCATCACCCACACCTCCGATCAACTCTTTCTCGACTCTGACACCTCCTCTGTGCTTCCCTCTGACCACCTCGCTATTCTTGTCTCCCTCAACCTACCTCCCCCGAAAAAAAACAAGCTCCTTGTCTCTCGTCGCAAACTAAAATCTGTCAACCGAGAGAGCTTCTTCGACGAAGCTGTCGACAGTCTCCTGGACCCCGCCTCCTCTCCTGATCTTGCATCCCATTCGACTCCTCCCTTCGAAAACTTCTAGACACCCATGCACCTGTCACCCCCTGCTCCATACCCAACCGAACCCCCTCCCCCTGGCTCACTGACGACATAGCTGAGGCCAAGTGCGAGTGCCGACAAGCTGAACGCCGCTGGCGCTCATCTGACCTCACCGTTCACAGACAGATCTTACAAACAACTAGATCCAAAGTCTGCAGAATGATCTCTGACTCCAAACGTAAACACCTTCAAAACAAAATCCTGGAATCCACTTCTTCCAAAACCCTCTACGCTATCATGAACACACTCCTAGGCATTTCTAAAGACTCTCCTCTCCCCAACACACACAGCAAAGAAGAACTCCCGTCCGCTTTTTCCACCTATTTTTCCGACAAAATCCATCCTCTGCGCAACACACTTGACACTCTGCCTTCTCCGCCTTGCCCTCCCGACCCCCCCCTTTTCCGGCACCCCCCTCTCGTCCTTCCGGCCCGTCTCGCAGGACAAAGTCCTCAAGACCATAAAGTCCATGCCTCTCAAAACCTGCGAACTAGACCCTCTCCCAGCTTCTCTCTACCGGGACGGCCTTCCAAAACTTCTGCCATTCATTACCGACACCATCAACACATCTCTAGAGAACGGCTCCATCCCTGATATCTTCAAGTCCGCCATCGTCCGTCCTCTCCTCAAAAAACACAACCTCGACCCAAACGAACTCAAAAACTATCGCCCAGTCTCCAATCTCTCCTTCCTGTCCAAGCTTGTTGAGAAGGTCGTTCTCAACCAGCTCAACCTCCACCTCGCTGACAACAACCTCCTCAGTCCCTTCCAGTCTGCCTATCGCAAACATTACAGCACCGAAACAGCCCTTCTACATATCTTAAACGACCTGCTTCTCTCCACCGACTCGGGCAACATTTCCCTTCTTACGCTACTCGACCTCTCTGCCGCCTTCTACACTATAGACCACTCTATCCTCCTCCACCGCCTTCACCACTCCTTTGGCATCACTGACCCTGCTCACTCCTGGTTTCTCTCCTACCTCTCCGACAGACAGCAGTCCGTCACCATCGACGGCGTCTCCTCCAACCCAGTCACGCTCTCCTGCGGAGTTCCACAGGGGTCCATCCTGGGCCCGGTCCTTTTCACACTCTACACCTCTCCCCTGTCCAACATCATCCAGTCTCACCACATACACCACCACCTCTACGCTGATGACTCACAATTACTAGACAAAGACAAACTCGACAACACTCAGTCACTACTGACTCACACGGCTGACTGCTACGAAGACGTGAAAAAATGGATGACAGCAAACAAGCTTAAACTGAATGATGACAAAACGGAAGCCATGCTAGTAGGCACTCACCAGAAACTTTCCCAGCTCCCTTGCTATCTTCACCTTCAACTGGACAGCACCCCCATCTCCCTCTCTGACTCGGCCAAAAACCTCGGCGTTATCCTCGATTCCTCTCTTTCCATGACCAGATTCATCTCCACCATGGCCCAGGCATGCTACTTCCACCTCCGCTGCATCAGTCAGATCAGAAAATACCTACTATCGAAGCTGCCACCAAACTTGCTGTCTCTCTCATCCTATCTCGCATCGACTACTGCAACTCTCTCCTTTCCGGCCTCCCTCACTCCACCACTTTCACTCTCCAGTGCGTCCAGAACAATGCTGCCCGCCTCGTCCTCAGAAAGAAAAAATCTGACCACATCACTCCCCTGCTCAAACTCCTTCACTGGCTTCCCATCCCCCAACGCATCCAATACAAGATTCTGTCTCTCTGCTACAAATCCCTGAACTCCTGCCTATCTCTCAAACTTACTTCACCCCTACACTCCTCCCCGCTCCCTCCACTTCGCCTCCGACCCTCTCCGCCTCCACATCCCCCGCACCAAACTCAGCACTTTCGGCCCCCACTCCTTCTCAGTATACGGTCCATCCACCTGGAACACTCTCCCACTCTCTCTCCGTCAGAAACTCTCTCTCCTCCATCCAGTCCACCCTCAAAACTCACCTCTTTCAACAGTTTTAGCACTATACCACCACACTCCCCACCCCAAGCTGACTGTCGTAATGTATTTCACTATTTGTGGTACGTGAGTCGTTGTCTAAAGCGTGCGCATGCGTGCGCGAGTTGTGAGTGCGCGCTTAGAGTTATAATTATTATAAGATAAGCGCATTATAAATACCGTAATTATTATTATTATTTATGATCCTTCGAAAGGTCAAGGGTCACGGGGGGAGGGGGGGGGGTGGGGGTGGGGGGGTTAAGGGGCAGGGGGAACAAATGTGTAAAAAATGCATACATTTTGAGGAAACATGGAGTTCGTAGGTACACAAGCCAGCCCTTTGCTTATTTTAAGACACTTGAACACTTTCACATTTCCGTCACCTGTCAGAAAGGTCAAGGTGATAAAGTTCATAATACTATATGTGAGCCATAAGGGCTTTGCCTTTCTTGTTATATTATGATGCTGCCAGCGTGTGTAACAGTTAATGTAAAATAGCATAAACCTAACTTGTTTATTCCATATTCCCACAAGGCCACATTTCCCAAATTTTGGTAATGACTATGCACCAGTTGCAGGAGATGGATGAACCATGACAGTTCCAGGGTAGTGCCAGATTAGTTTGGCACCATCATGTGCCAGTGGATTTTATGTGTGCAGGCGTATGATTTTGGACCTTATGACTAGACCATAGGGTCCCAAATCACAGACTAGCACACATTTGATTTAATTTTCTTGTTGACATGAAAAAGTCCTTGTATCTCTTTCACATTTCTATCTGTATGATGTCAACAGGACCTTGGTCTCTTCCCTGCCAACTATTCCATGGAAGACATCATTGAGGACCGAAAGCGAACAGCTCTGGACCACAACCACACCCACTTCCTGCTGGTGGATGATGGGACAGAGGGGATTTATGGCCGTGAAATTGAGTTCCGCTCCAAACTGGAGAGCTACATCTCATCCAAGTTGGAGACAGGGGTTACCGAGTCTCAGAGTGAGTTATATTGAGTTGTGACAATAGAAATGACAAACTGACAAATATTTGATGGAAAGAAACATCCAACACTGATGGTAGACTGTCGGCTTTACTAGGCTGCTGTAGCCAATGTTGCCATGTGACTTGATGTCAGATAAAAATATTTGTTCATCACTTGGCTGGCAGTTTTCCTGGTTTATTGTCTTCGCTTTAAAATTAATTGTATTTAGCTACAGAAAGATTTAATTTAATGCTTCACTCAGGGTTTTGTTCACAGTGTATTCAGTGAATCTGTAGTTTTGAGAGATTGTTTACTAGTAAATTTCAGTTATAAAAAATAGCCTGGGGACCCAGAGTATTTTGTTATGTCTAACAGTTTGTTATACGCAAAGTAAATTGCATAGAGATATTGTGGTCCGTTTTTTTGTCATATCTGATCTTGTTATAGACAAAGTCGACAGTAACAGGTAGAGATGATTCAGGGCTCTGTTTTGGCTCTTCTTTAACTAGCATGCTCGTTTTATGGTAAATATTTCCCATTTATTTACATTTCCTGGGTGTATGTGTTTACACGTCTGACAAAATAAGTGTATGTTCTGTTCACCATTTGGTATGGGGTATTTGTTTTCTGACATAAATGAATGTGAATCAAACCTTTCTTTTATACTGAATTGACGCACATCCCAGTTGTCAAAACAAACATACTCTAAAGTTGTAAAAGCTGTATTGTAAACAAATATAAAATTTGGTCTCATTTAACCCATTAGCTGTGGTAGCACTTTTGTCCCGATGACACACAACTAAAATACTGACAGCCAAAGAGTTATGCGATTGAGACTCAAATAGCTCTGTACCATTGTGACTTCTAGGGGCGCTGTCACAATGTGCATGCATACAACCTCCATGTTACACTGTTTCATTCTCTGCGCTCACTGCACGAGATGAATTGACCATGATAGCCCAAGGGTAGAACCCACTTGACTTAGCGTGCATGCTGTTCAGGTTGCTTGAATGGGGTTTGGGTTTATGGTGTGCATGATTTAATACTGCTGTGGTCATGGGGGCTGAGGATCAGCTTTTATCTGACATTAACTCTTGGGAATATACAGACATTTCACAATAACATACTGTCTCAGGCAAATTTGAAAATCTTAGCCCTCTCAGTATGTAAAAAAGGTGCAAAGTTTACAAAATATCCAGATTTTACCTACTAATAAATATAAGGAAATTTTGTAACCCTTTGCGTGTCGTTAGCGACTTTAGTCACGAGGATTCCTGTAGGAATCATGACTAAAGTCGCTACCGACAGGCAAAAGGTTAATTTTGGTGCTTGAGTAGGAACAATGTAAATGAATAACAATAGATCACTAGGATATTGTATTTTGATATATATCTGTCAGAAGCACTTCTAGTGTCTACTTCATGCTGACCCTGATCCGTCCGGTTCAGCTTTCATTAGAGTGTATTTACAAGGCAAACATTTCTTACCTAACCATTTGGCTGTAGGTGGCGGTGTTTGTTGTGATGATTCCTGCATCATGACAAATAGCACCATCGACAGCCAAAGGGTTAACTGTTTTTGGACTTGGAAGGACAGGTGCTGGCTCTGAGATTGCTTTAGTTAACCCTTTGGCTGTCGGTAGCAGTTTTTGTCTTGATAAAATCTTGTAGGAATCATCACAATACAAACCACTACTGACAGCCAAATTTCAACCCTGACGCACTACAGCAGGAGATGGGTCGACCATGATAATTCAAGGGTAGGGCCAGATTAGCTAGACACCTGTCGGCGCCAAGCTAGTCTGGCACTACCCTTGAAGTATCATGGTCGATCCATCTCCTGCAACAGGTGTTAGATGATGCCTCCAAAATTTGGGAAATACGTGCGTCGGGCTGAATGAGTTAATGAAGATTATATTGCCGGTAGCCAGTCTTCCAGTCATTCTCTTGATCATCGTGATCATCCAGGATTTTCTTACCAGTTCTTGTAAACATGCATTTTCTTTTATTTTTGTCCCTTTGAACTGGCCACTCTCTGCTGCAAGAGGCATATATATTTGTTCATTAGCCCTTGCAGTTGCTGGGACTCACGAGTGTCTGTGCCTCCTGCTGGTAGAGATAGTCAACATTCTCTTGTGATTCATGTAAGCATGTATTTACTATTTCACCCCTCTTCCAGGTGTACATGTGCCATCAGTGCTGATTGTAGTTGAGGGCGGTGTCGGTACTATGAAGACAGTGATGCAGTCAGTCAAGCGTCGGATTCCTGTTGTCGCTATCGATGGCTCTGGTCGCGCTGCTGATTTTATCGCTTTTGCCTACAAGATCACCAAGATGGTGATGGAGTGAGTGTGTTTCCCTTTTTAGTAAATGTGTGTGTATTTTCCTTGTGAGTGTGTTTGTGTGTGTGTGTGTGTGTGTGTGTGTGTGTGTGTGTGTGTGTGTGTGTGTGTGTGTGTGTGTGTGTGTGTGTGTGGTCCTTTGCTCTCTTAATCATGGAATCATCTTGACAAAAAGCGTCACCAACAGTCAAAGGGTCAGCCCATTCAGCTCCAATGCCATACAGCAGGAGATGTATTGACCATGATAATTCAAGGGTAGTGCCAGATTAGCTTGGCGCCTAATTTCTCACTACCCTTGAATTATCACGGTCAGTCCGTCTCCTGCGAGTGGTACATAGTCGTTAGTTAACTCCTCCAGAATTTGGGAAATTCGGCCATGGGGTTGAATGGGTTAACTATGACTAAACCAGTTTTGGGGGTATATATTTACCTTGATAGTTTGTTAGTTTTGTTGGTAGGCAAAGTTACAAGTACGCTGATCTGTTTTTGGGGGCTGTAAAGTCTATAATTACAGACAAGCACACACATACACTGCTTCACCCATCCTGAGCCATTGTCCATTGTGTAGCTCTGTTATTGTAATTTGTGGAATGAGCGAGTGAGTGAATGTGAGCAGCACCTGCGGTGGCAAGACAATTTTTGCTGTGTATGATTTTCTATCACAGCAACAATAAAGTCATCTTGAATCTTGAAGTTATCCCATTACACCCTCAGGCTGATTGTGTAAACATTTTCTCATTGTCCTATGAAGGCTACATTACAGATTAGGAGATAGATCAACCGTTTTAGTTCAAGTGTGGTGCCAGAATAGCTTGGCACCTGAGGTGCCAAGCTATTCTGGCACCACCCTTGAACTATCATAGTCAAATTTATTTCACACAATGTGTGCATCGGGATGAAAAGGGTCAAGAGCTAGTAGCCGACTGTTGTGCCGTCGATGGTGTTGCTACTATATTGTTGTTGCTGTTCGTGTTTTATATGATGTGTTTTTTGCAGTGATGACAAGACTGTTTACCCTGATGGCTTTGATGATATTATGATGATGAAAGGGCGCCAGTTGTTTGATTGGAAGGAGGATGATGACAAACTTTTAAAAAGCATATCAGATTCTCTACACATGCTGAAAGATTGTCTCAATGACCGCAGACTGGTAAGTCAGCAATATTTGGTGTGTAATTGTCTCCCTCTGTCTGTTCTTATTTGTCCATACATTTTTTTCCATCTATCTATTCGTCCAGGACTAAAATTTATTGATGCCAAATGTCAACAACTTTTGTAGGTATCCTGTCATTGATGTATGCTAACTTCTATGGCTTTGGCTTTTGGTAATGTGTTTGGTCGAGGTGATTTCTGCAGGAATCGTCTCAGCCAGACAGGCTACCAACAGCCAAAGGGTTAAGTACAGGAAACAGATTGGTCGTAATAATTTAAGAGTAATGCTTGATTTGCTTGACACAGGAAAGTTAGTGCCAACTCACAACTTCCTGGTGCTAAGTTTCTGATCAGGAATTATCCTTGAACTACATGTACCATGGTCAACTTATTCTGTGTTATGCAAAAAAACTTTTCTGTCCCATCTATCTTGCTGTGTAAGGGTTGAAAACGTTAACTCTTTGGCTGTCAGTAGCGGTGTTTGTCATGATGATTCCTGCATGAATCATCATGACAAAAAGCACTACTGACAGCCAAAGGGTCAACTTCATTCTAGACTTGCTGACCATGGTGTAAAGTATGCAGACTTTCCACCGGTCGCACACACAGACTCACAACGGGCACATACACAAACATTGACTCGGCCGGACACATTCGTGCAGCACAAACTCAAACACTATTTCTTTTTCTCTGTGGCCATTTACTAACTAAACTAACGAACAAAAACGTGAACTCAAAAAAAAGATACTCTTTACAGAAAACACACTTCTTGACACTACCACCTCACCCTCACATCCACACAATATCGTAAAAGCCAGGTTAGGTACAAGTCCTCATTACCCAACCTGTCCACTGGTGTTATTGCTCTGTATCATTCACATGTTTCTCCACGTCTAGGCATGTAGTTTCTCGCGTCACGCGTTCCTGAAGCAGTCACATGTTCCCCGAACTGTGGACGTCCTCTCGACTCGCTCCTCTAGTGCAGCCTCTGTTGACTTCGATGTAATGTCTTCCCACCAAGCCTCTCGCATTCCTTCAGCGGCAGCCTCTGTTCTCCTTGACGTCTCAGTGTCACGTCAGTCGCTCCGCACAAGAACTCTGTACAATAAAGTTCTAATATCATAACACTTGCTTAACAAACACATATTGGATGATATGAGATACATTACATAACCTGGCTGATAAATAAATTTACATGTTCATTCACACACTCGTGCTTCATAAAACAGACTAGATTCACAACACACCATAACTCAGTCACTACATTGAAACAGACTATAACATGACGCATGCGCCATACATTGGTTTGTACATGGGAAAAGATTATACTTAACACAACCACGTACTACCTTCATAAACGACTTAGGCATACACACCTCACATTCCTTAGTTATCCATCTCGGTAAATAACTTCATAGGAAAATCACTAGTTATCTCAACAAATTCCAAACCGACCTAACTAAACCAAAATCAATGCTACACAACCGAACTAACGCATACTACCTTTAACTCAGTATCTGTCGATGATACATATAAAAACATACCTGAAATCTAGGTCTCAGAGTCTTGGAATACTGCTAGTGTATCTGACATAAGTCCGTTCTCAATGACAGAATAGCCTGTACTGAATAATCTAGAGCTCTGTTAGACTGAGCTGTGGCCTAAAACTCCGTGTGGATCATTTTCCTCACAATCGCACGTAACCTTGTGCATACACGGAATACCCATTACACAAAATACCGCTAACTCGACAGCACAACACGGAAACCCTGTGTGAACTCTATGCATAGGCCTAGAGCGTCATCACAAATGGAAACTTGGCAATTAAGTTTTAGCATTCAAGACATCCTGTTTCTTGGGGCAATCGGGTAAATTCATTTGCCACTTGTCTGCATGCCACACATCTGGAATGAGTTGACCACCATTGTGCATGCAGCCAATGGTACTGTAAAGAGCACTTGTGGCTGTATGTGTGGTGGTTAATGTGTGATGTGTTCTGTATGTTGTGTTTGCAGCTGAACGTGTTTCATCTGGACAAAGCTGATTCAGTGAAGGACATCGACAGGGCCATTCTCTACGCTTTGCTAAGAGGTAAAAGTTTGAGAAAAATTGGCGCATAATGCTTGCATGAATTTTATGTGAAATAAATAATATAATTTTTTGGGGGCTGGTTGAAAGATATAGGTAATGATGCATATAATGCAGCTAATAAAGAAGGAATATTATCCCTTCCATGTGGTGCCAAATGTCCAGTGCACATACCAAAAGAAATCACTCGGCGCTGGACAAATGAACAGTGAGGTCCCCTGACTCCCCAAAGGGTCAGGGGATCTAATTGTTTGTTTGTCCAGCGCTGAGTGATTTCCCTCAGTATCTGTAATGTATCTATTAGCACTCACCTCGCCTTTGGTTTGTGATTCCCCCCCAAAGGTCAGTCCACGCCAAGGATAAAGCATGAATTACATGACACTCCCCATTGGTTGCTTACCGCTGTTTGTTAACCCATTCAGCCCCAACACCTTACAGCTTGAGATGGATTGGCCATGATAATTCAAGGGTAGTGCCAGATGAGCTTGGCGCCTTCAGGCGCCAAGCTCATCTGGCACTACCCTTGAATTATCATGGTCAGTCCATCCCTTGCAGCTGATATGTAATCGTTGGGTAACACCTCAAAAATTTGTGAAAGGTGGCTGTGGGGGTAAAGGGTTAGGTTGTTCTGCTAGCATTGAGCACTGATATTTGTGTACACTCTGAGTCCATATGACTGTAGATGTCCACTGTTTTTTTTCCAGCCAATAAGTCCAATGCCAACTCCCAGCTGGCTCTGGCGCTGGCCTGGAACCGATGTGACATTGCTCGCCAGGAGATCTTCACTACTGCCAACAGACACCACTGGGAGGTAGGTCCCCAGTCAACAAGAGCTCCTGGGGCTGACAGTGGCCGCAGTTGGTCCACGCGCAGCTGCTGTGTGTGATCCAGCTGCGGCTGAAGTCGGCCCGAGTTGCCCATTGAGCAAAAAGTCCTCTGGCTGATGTTGACCTTGTTTGACCCAGTCCTTTAACGCTCACTGTTAAGTGAATCATGTTTGAATATTTGTATGTTTTTACAGGCTATGTACAAGTCACACAAGATGGACAAATCAAGATAGTTCATGTACAGTGCCTCATAAGCTTAGGGCCTGTTAATGCACCAGTTGTATGCAGTTTTTTTGTGGACAACTTTTGGTTTTTTGTCGCATTCACTTGTTCAGAAGGTCAAAGCTGATTCCTTATTTTACTGCTTTGGGTGGGTTGATGATTGGTATTCAGTGCAGGTGCAAATCTTGATTTTTAAGATATGCTTTTTTGTGATTTTTTTTCAGCACATTGACCTGTACAACGCAATGTTCACAGCGCTGGTGCAAAATCGCCCTGATTTTGTCCAGCTGTTCTTGGACAATGGAGTCGACCTGAAGCGCTTTGTGACCATCAAAACTCTCTGGAACCTCTACTGCAATGTGAGTCACATGCTTGATCAGTTTGTTTGACTATGTATATGCCGGCTGTTAACTTTGCTTGTAACTAATAGCAGAAAACAAAGTGCCAAGGAACCAACATCTTTTATTACATATTTAATTTTGTTATGAGCAAAATTATGATAGGGACCTGAAAACAAGCCTGTTACATGGGTTTTGGGCTCATGTGCAAAGCAAAATTGATTCTATGTTCGTCCGTCTGCCGTCATCCATCGTCCATGATAAACTTTAACGTTGGCATTTTCTCAGAGACTATTCAAGCTACAGTCTTCAATCTTGGCCCAAAGATACTTTGTGGCAAGACCTTTCTAAATATACCAATTTGAGTGACCTCTCACAAAGATCAAGGTCAAAGGGGATCAGGAAATATATCAACAAGATGGGATGAACCATAACCCACAAAGTCCCTTCTATATGAGAGCTGTCCTCGCTGTCAATGGTCTCTACCTTTTGTCTTTGACCTGATTCTGATGTTGAATTATCTCCTATTGAAAAAGTCTCGCAGATCTGCCAATGTGTCGGTGAGTTCTATAAGGGGCGCAGGACATACGCGTCATTGATTTGTCAAACGTCATTTGTCGTGACGTAAGTTTTAGTTTTTACGTAATTTTATATTGTTTTCTCAAAACACATTACCGATGGTATTACAACTAGGAATGGTTTCTTAGCTAGTCTAATTTAGCCCAAAAATTGTTGTGTACGAGTACGGTCATGATGGCAGGAGAGGGGCACCATAGCCTAGGCGGAAGCCAAGTAGCCTCCCTTCCGGTTCAACCACGCATGCGCTCAGTGCTTACTACTCCAGTCAGTTTCTTTGCTAGTCCGCAGTAGGTTGTGTACGTCTGTGGCTCTCTACGTTCTGACGTTTTTTTTCGGTGGAAGACTGGTGTTTCAAGGAAGTACCCAACGGAGAAAGAAACACGCTTAGAAAAGACGGGTACAACACAATTTATTAATATTTCGGGTAAATACCCTTTGTCAAAATAGACAAACAAACAAACAGAGAGATTAGCCGCTACTTATCTTCATTGGCAGAAAGAATGTGGCAACTGAAGGAGGTGACGTAAAAGAAAGAAAAGGAAGAACAAAAGTGCGGAAAAAGTAAAAATGACGTCAACGAAAAATCGTAAGAGAGAGACTCGGAAAGAACCTGAACACGAGAGACAAGAGTGTGTGCAAGCACGTGCAGGAGCGAGCGAAAGAAAAGGCGTGTAGATGAGGCCAGAGAAAGAGAGAGAGAGAGAGAGACGGAGAGAGAGAAAGAGAAGGAAAATGAACGGGGAGTACCCTTGTCTCTCGTGTTCAGGTTCTTTCCGAGTCTCTCTCTTACGATTTTTCGTTGACGTCATTTTTACTTTTTCCGCACTTTTGTTCTTCCTTTTCTTTCTTTTACGTCACCTCCTTCAGTTGCCACATTCTTTCTGCCAATGAAGATAAGTAGCGGCTAATCTCTCTGTTTGTTTGTTTGTCTATTTTGACAAAGGGTATTTACCCGAAATATTAATAAATTGTGTTGTACCCGTCTTTTCTAAGCGTGTTTCTTTCTCCGTTGGGTACTTCTTTGCATATTACACGCTTGGCAGTCACCTTTTTGGTCTGGATTGGTGTTTCAAGGATTTCCTAGGAAGGAAAGAGAAGAGTTTTGTGGCCTTTGGGCTTGGACGCTTTCGTGTGGTTACGAAGTTCAGTGTGCCGGTTCTCAGACGACGCCTTGTGAACTTTACTCACTAGTTGGCCGGTCGGCTTTAGTGTCCTCCTAGGGTTGTGCCCTATGGATTCGCCCTTGGCTAGCTTCGTGGACTTGGGTGGGCCAGTTTGCTACCTGGTTGCTGCCTGTGACTCGCGGTGCTGTTCCTACTTCGCCATACCAGTTGACTGGCGTCTCTGCGTCCTACCCCGTTCGCAGCCCTTGGCCTGACGGAACCGGTCTTCGTCACCATTTTGGTGGGACGGCGCCTGGCTACACTGCGTGCCTGTCCTTTTTGTGCCTCTTCTTTTGCATTATGGCAAGGTAAAATCTCGGTCACTGCTTCCGTCCGGCGCTCAGGGGAAAGGGTAGAGCACCGTGTGTCAGCATACGCCGTGAACTTTTCTTTGTTCGTTCCACTTCGTTTTGCGTGCCTGTGGGGGGCACGTTCGCTTGCATTTCAATTGTATGCTTTGTTTTGCAGTTGGCAAGTATGCACCTGTTTCAGATGTGGACAATGCCAGTGGCCGAGTGACGGACATGAGTTTTGCCTGCTGTTCCCCCTGTACTTCTGCGCTTCCGTGTCTGGTCTGCGCCCCCTGGCTGGAAGAGCAGTGGACTCAGCTATGGAGCTTTACCGACACAAACGGCCGACACCAGCACGGATAAAGGGTCAAACACCAGTAAGACCCACAAACCCGACTAGTGGTTATTACCTGGTGTGAGGACAGTCAACGCCGCAGCTTAGGCCACGAGCCCGTCCTCCTGCGCCGGCAGCTAACACAGACCCGTCTAGTGCACGCTGTCCGGTCGCAGATACAAGAGCTGAGCTTCGAAACAGACCCTCTTCTCAGAAAAAGAATGACACGCTGGTAATCCCCACAGACCCGAATAGTGGTTCTTACCAGACGTTAGAACAGTCTACGCTGCGACTTCAGTCGCGAGCCCGTTCTACTACACCGGCAGCTAACACAGACCCGACTAGTGCACACTGTCCGGTTCGGTTGACTTCGTCGACACGAGATATTTTACAGTAACACAGGCGACTAGTGGTTCTTGCAGGCAACAGAACAGTCAACGCCGTGACTTCGGTCGCGTTCCCGTTCTCCTACACCGGTAGCTACCACAGACCGACTAGTGGACGCTGTCCAGTTCCGACGATTCGTCGACACGGGATATCTTACAAGAACACTCATGGCAGCTTCCACAGACCCGCCTACTGGACTCTGCCCGGTTCCACCGACTTCATCGGCACGAGTAACGACGCGGGAACAGTTTCAGTACCGGTAGCTGTTTTTACCCATACGTTGCTGCTTACAAGAAGGTGGAGCCTCGTCCTCATCGCTCTTAACGCAAGAGGTCAGCGCTCCAGACAGGACCTCCCCGAGGGGTTCCGGTCCAGTTGCAGTGCTTCGGTGATAGATAAGCTACGAGAGAAGAAATGTATTTTTTCTTAAAATAAATTTTTTCGAAAAATATTTACCGATGGTATTACTGATAGGAAGGTATACTTAGCCTGTCAATTTCAGCCTCCAAAATTGTTGTGTGTTGCTACACAACCAGAGATGTAGTTCTAGCTAGCAGCTACCCCATCCCATAAGTGGCCTCCCTTCCTCCGGATAGCCTCCCTTCCCGATCTCACGAGAGGACGTTATTTCCAAGTTCTATCTTAACAGACAGACGGCAAGCGGGGAAGGTGGGAGGGAAATCTGAGTAATACCATCGGTAAGTATTTTTCGAAAAAATTTATTTTAAGAAAAAATACATTTGTTTCATCAAAAACTTTACCGATGGTATTACTGATAGGAAGAATGGCGAAGAGGAGGAGGGTGCCGTGACAAATGCTCAGCCGTGGGGTAACTGCTTAGCTAGGTCCCATTCAAGCGCACACTCCAGACAATTTCAGTTAAGAATTACCTATGGCACATCCAGTGCCGGGAGGGAGTGTTGCGCCACAGCGGTGTCCCCTACTAGTCTCAGGTTTTGCCTATGGCCGGAGAGGTCACGGAAATAAAAGCGGGCGAAAGTAGATTCGGCCCTCCAGCCCACCGCCGCCACAATGTCCTGCACGGTGCAGTTGCGGTCGAACGCTACGCTCGTGGAGACAGCCCGGACTTCGTGCGCTCGAATCCTCAACCTCTTTGCTCCCTCTGTCGAGAGGTCTACGTATGCGGATCTTATGATTCCGTGGAGCCAAGCAGAAATCGTCTGAGCCGAAATATCATTCTTGCCCGGAGCTAAGGGCAGGAAGAGGCGTAAATGACCTCGCCGTATAGGTTTAGACCGGCGGAGGTAAATTTTTAACGCCCTGACCGGGTCTTGTTGGCGCACGTCCGGGAGCATATTTGGGCTCCGCAATAGACGAATAGTGATCGGTTGAGGCGGGGTGGAAGGGAGCCTATTCTTGGCCAAAAAGGAAAGACTAGTGAGGAGTTGGACAGAGCCGTCGGCCCGAAGTTGTAGGCAAGACGGGTGTATGGAGAAAGCGTGGAGTTCACTCACACGAGAGGCAGTGGCCAGAGCCAGTAAGAAGCACGTTTTTCGAGTCAAGTCAGAGAACCTCGCCAAATGCAGGGGTTCAAAACGGGCAGTGTTCAGCCATGTTAAGACCCATGCGAGGTCCAAGCGAGGTAGGAGGGAGCGTGTGACAGGTCGCTGGAGGTCAAAATGAGCCATAAGATAGGCGAGATCTTTGCATGAACCAGGATCGGGGAGTCCCAAATGGCGGTATGTATCTGCCACCATAGATAGATATCACCAAATAGTAATGGGCGCTAGAGACTGATCCTGAAAGAGCCACAGAAAGAATTCAGCCAGCTGAGGCATAGTCAAAGCCGTGGAGGAAAGTTGTCTAGTACCACACCAAGCATGCAGGACTCTCCATTTTCCCTCATAAACCTTCAGGGTTGAAGGGCGTCGTGCTGAAGCGATAGCCGCCACCGCTGCATCCGAGAAACCTCGAGCTGTGAGGGCACGCCGCACAACCTCCAGGCGTGTAAGAGGAGGTTCTCCGGGCAAGGGTGAAAGAGGTCTCATCGGGGTTGCTTCAGCATCGTCCACGGCGTTGGTAGCCGGAGCGGGGGATCTGTGGCGAGACTCAGAAGATCCGTTGTCCAGTTCTTGGTCCAAGAAAATGGGTCTACCAAGAACAGCAACATGTTGCAGCTGCGAAGTTTGAGGAGAATCTTGGGGATCAGGATCGAGGGAGGGTATGCGTAGGCCAGGAGACCCTCCCAAGGAATGGAAAGAGCGTCTACCGCCCACGCCAGCGGGTCTGGAAATGGAGAGACGAAGAAGGGAAGTTGTGTATTCCACCGCGTCGCGAACAGGTCGATCATGGGTGCCTCCCAGTGGACACAAATCATATGAAAAATGTCGGGACGGAGAGTCCACTCTGTATGGAGAATTTGATCCGGACGATACAGAGAATCCGCCAACACATTGAGTTGTCCCGGAATGTGACGCGCCCGTAATATGATGTCTCGATAGCGGCACCACACAAGAAGGTGAAACAAAAGGATGCACAGGGAAGGAGAGCGCGTTCCGCCCTGCGTCTGAATGTAAGCCACGACTGTCGAGTTGTATGAGAGGACCAAGACCTCCTGGTGAGACACGTGCGTCTCCCAAGCGATGAGAGCGAGCCAAACTGCTTTCAACTCCAGCCAGTTGATGTGTTTTCCCACCATCTCCATTGGCCACAGGCCCGATGTCTCCTGAAATTTCGGGAGAAGGAGCGCTCCCCAGCCAGAGAGACTGGCATCTGTGCAGATCGACAGGTAGGGCATTGGGGATGATAGGGGAACCCCGGAGGCTAACCAGAGAGGGTCTGTCCACCAGAGGAGAAAGGGCCGGACCAATGGAGACACCGGAACACGGGCTTCCAAATCCCCTGAAGACGGTCGCCAGAGGAGAAGGAGATGTAATTGAATCGGACGTGTGTAGAGCCGACCTAGGGCAAGTAAATCCGCTGCAGCGCTCATGAGGCCTAACAACTGTAACCACGTCCGTGCAGAAGCATCCATGGCACGATACATCTGAAGTGCTAGATTCACTAACTTCTCGATCCGAGTCTGAGGGAGGCGAACCAGGTTTAGATCCGTTTGAAACTCCATGCCCAGATGAATGAAACTGCGGGAAGGTAAGAGATCCGACTTGCCGAAGTTGACTAGGAACCCAAGACTGTGAAGAAGGCATAGGAGAGCGTCTCGGTCGGTGACAGGCGGGACGCGGCCTGATTGCGGAGTAGCACATCGTCGAGGTAGTGCGAGGTCAGACTGAGAGAAGAACGCCGGGCCGCGTGCGACCACAGCATCCATGATCCTGTTGAAGACCCAGGGGCTGATGTTCAGACCAAAAGGCATGGCCCGGAACTGATAAACCACTCCCCGGAAGGCGAAGCGTAGGTAACGGCGAGCCAAAGTATGCATGAGCACATGGAGATATGCATCGGCCAGATCGAGACTGACAGCGAAATCCATGGGCCTGACTGCGGTCCGGAGAGCTTTCGTAGTTTCCATCCGGAAGGATGGAGCGGCCAGAAACGTGTTCAGCGTGGAGAGATCGATCACCGGACGCCAAGAGCCGTCCGATTTGGGAACGACGAAGAGACGACTGTAGAAAGCCAGAGATTCGTGACGGAGGACCACTTCTGTGGCGGATTTTTGAAGTAAAGCTGTCACCTCCGCCTGTAAAGCAGCAGCTTTTACCGGATCGTTCAGTACCCGAGTTCAAAGTGGTGAGCGCCACAGAGGTGGAGGGCATTGAAAAGTGAGTCAGAGTCCTGCCGTAACAGTAGAGAGAATCCAAGGATCGCCCGGGAACAGTGAGCGCCATGTCGCGCTGTTTTGGGATAGCCGCCCGCCGACTGGAGATCCAAGCGAAGTCGGCGGGGGCATGGACGGAAGAGAGTCAGCGGGCCCTCCCCCGGCCGGGCCGTCGGCCCCGACCAGGCCAAGAGGAGTTAGGGGCGGGTAAGGGGAGGGGGCGGGAGCGGCCAAACGATTTGGGACGGGAAGCGCCGAAAGGCATACTGGGGGCTGGACGAGGAGCGGGTCTGTAGGACTGCAGGGCGCGACCCACGGCCTTGCGGGACGAACGAAAGCGCGAGAAAGGGTGAGACGTAGGCCAGATATCCTTGTGTGACTCCTTCACAGCCTGCCAGGTGGAGCCAAAAAGGAAAGGACCCCCAATGGGAGCCTGGCGTAGTTTAGATTTAACAGGATCAGGCAATCCCACACAAGTGTCGAGCACAGCATCTCGGCGAATTAAATCACAGTTGATGGCAGCAGCCATTGCATTGGTTGAGGCGTGGTAAGAAGCCCGGTTGGCCACCACAGCCAAAGAATGGATCTCACGAAAAGGAGCGGTGGAACTAGGGTCCCAATTATCTTCCAGGGCCCGAGCAATTGCCTGTGTTGCGAGGTCTAGGAAGCCGGAGCATGCCAGGGTGTTGCGAATTAGAACAGCAGTCTTATCAACACCTCGAGGAACTCGAGAAAAGGCGGTACGGCGTCCACCCACCTGAAATTACGCATCAGGGTCCAGCGATGGCAAAGGACAGGAAAACACCTGAGTGGCCTGCATACCAGCTCTGGCGAAAACGTATATCGATGCCCGGCGGCCACTTGGCATCAGAAAAGAAAACCGGCTCCTTAGAAGTGGCAAGAGGTAACTGGGCCGAAAATGCGTCGGAGAGATCGTGGAAACCCGGCGGTTGTGGGAGAGATTGAATCCGCTTGGTAGGAAGGAGAGCATCCACCGAAGCGAAAGCTTTACGCTTGAGTGGAGGAGCGGAAGGACAAATATCCGTAGGAAGGAAACGGTGAATAAGGTCCGATGCCGCCTTAATCGACCGCCTGGTCTCGATATTTGGAGCGACGCGGGAGGAAGAGTCCGAATCATCGCAAGTAGAGTCCGCTGAGAGGGAAAGCAGGGACGCAGGATGGTCACCAGAGATGGTCACCAGAGACTCCCAAATTGGAGGTCGAATCGTCCGGGTGGAGACTGAGTACATCGACGTCAAGAGCCTTTAGGACCAGTCGAGAAGAACGCTGAAGATCCCGTGAGGAAGGTGAATGCAGTAGACTCGAGAGACGAGAGCGGCGCCGATAGGACTGTTCGCCTGAATGATGTACGTGCGGTGAAAGTCCACAAGCCGGGGCGCTAGGGGGGACCATAAGGCCCGCCACGCCGTGTGAAGGGTCAGAAAGAAAAGAGCGATGGTGACACTTAGACGGATTTTTGAGAACGTTGGAACGGTGTGTGCGCGGTGACCGGCTACCCGCCGGGGCGCTATGGGACACCGCAGGACTCGCCGCGCCGAGCAAAGGGTCAGGAAGTGACTCGCAATGGCGACGCTGAGGCGGATAAGTTTCTATGCGCGGTGACCGGCTACGAGCCAGGGTGCTGCGCGGTGACCGGTTACAAACCAGGGCGCTAGGTAACACCTTGGGCATCACCGCGTCGTACAACGTGTCATGCAGGGACGAACTATGGTGACGCTTAGGTGGAAAATTGTGTGAACGGTGTGTGCGCGGAGACCGGCTATGAGCCAGGGCGCTGCGCGGTGACCGGTTACAAACCGGGGCGCTAGGGTACGCCGGGAGCCTCGCCGCGCTGTGTAAAGTGTCAGGAAGTGATGAACAATAGCGACGCATATGTGGAACGGTATCTGAACGGTGTATGCGCGGTGACCGGTGAAAAGCCGGGGTGCTGCATGGTGACCGGGTACGAACCGGAACGCTAGTAAACACCTGTGGGCTCACCACGCCCCGCACAGAGTCATGACATGACAATCTATGGCGACGCTTAGGCGAAAAGGTGGAGGTGAGCAAGGCCACATCAGATTGATCGTTAACCCGGGCTAGAGGTAAGCGTATACCGGTGTCCCATCCCCCGAGTTAGAGCGGTACTTCGCCGCAAGTGACCCGTCTTCGTAGAGCGGGTGCGAGGGACTGATAGGAAATGGAGTGCCGGAGAGCGAGAACGCATATGAGAGGAAACAAACTTACCGCCCTCAGCAGAAGGGACAGCGTCTGTAACCTTGTCTATCGAGTTAGAAGTAGATACCCGTAAGGGTACTCGAACTGGGACAGGGGAGTGAAGGGTGAGGGAGCGAACGGAGTCCGGGGACTGAGAGCAACTGGAAAACTCGTCAACTGTGGCCGAATTGGGAGGGGCAGGTGGGATAGGAGCCGTAGAGAAAGGAATGGGGCGCTTGCGCTGGTAAAAGCTCCACATTTGAGACCAACGGTCTTCCTCCCAAGCCGCGCAAGTAGGGCAGGTTTTATCTGATGCGCAGCCCGAGCACGGAAGGCAGCGCAAATGTGAATCAGTCGGCCACTGGAAATTGCCGCAGGAGGTGCACGTTCTTAGTTGACTACTGTAACAAATCATGCAAACAGGGGATAACCACGCGGGGTCGGGACCACGAAGGCCACGAGTACGACCGTTGGAACGACCGATGTAACGACCGATTATGAAGTCGAAAGAAAAGGCCAAAACGCCGTAATTCCACGGAAATTGCCCCAGTAAGTAGTAAACGCCGGGCGAGACAATGTCCGAGGCCTTACCTGGCCATCGGGGATGTTCGAGACCGACAAAACGAATGAGAAATACGAGAAAAAACACGGAGACTGTAAAAAACGAAACCGACAAAATGGCAGTTAAGAAAGAACTTGGAAATAACGTCCTCTCGCGAGATCGGGAAGGGAGGCTATCCGGAGGAAGGGAGGCCACTTATGGGATGGGGTAGCTGCTAGCTAGAACTATGTCCCTGGTTGTGTAGCAACACACAACAATTTTGGAGGCTGAAATTGACAGGCTAAGTATACCTTCCTATCAGTAATACCATCGGTAAAGTTTTTGATGAAACAAAGAAACTTCTTCGCCAGTAGCAGGTTCAGACCCGAGAGGACGGCTCTGGCTACACTCCTAGGGCAAGAACGCAGCTCTACAGTCAGGTTTTTCTGGGACCACGCTCAGATGAGCGCGCTAGCCGGACGCACTCCCGCTCTTTCTCAGGGAGCAGTAGTCGACGTGCTGCGTGCAGTCGGGACTTGGAGTCCCGTCCTTATGCGGAGCGGCTCTTCGTTATTCGCTGCCATACAAGTCTGCGCCGGCACGCTCGTGGGGACTTCCTATGACCAGGTTTGAGACAAGTACCCCCGGATGGAAGAGTCTTCGAGACCATTCGGCAACCGCTCGTCAGAACGGGGAGTTAGGCAAACCCGTCAACGAGCGAGCTCGACCCACCTTCTTCCGTTAGACACGGGCGCTGCTAGGGCTACTCCACGCATAGATGCTCGGTGCCCCGGCCTAACACAGTGTCAGGTAACCTGAGATGCAAGAAGAGGAGTTCGTCCCTCCTACCCCCGGTTGCGTTACTATGATTGGCGTTAGGAGTTCCGAGCGGACTCCCTTACCCGACCTTCTTCACGCTTACGGGACAGGTCGCCTATTTCCGGGGGATAAGCCAGCCTTTACTTATGATGTCCCGACCTCGTTCTGGGACAAGTACTCTCGGCGGGATGAGTTGATGGACCAGGGGGCTCCCGCTGTCAAGCAGTGTTAGTCCGACCGCACTTCGGGTTACCTTTCCCAGGACTTGCCCATTTACGACTGGTCAATTAGCTCGGATAGTAGACAGTCTGATTCCGACCCGCTACGTCCTTGCTCTGCCCGTCTCCCAGCTGCAAGTCCGACGCGGCTTCTGCAGTTCGGCCCTCCTAACTCCTCGGCTGGGATTCAGCACTGACGTTCAGCTTCGCACTTCTAGGTCAGGGACAGGCGCCCACGACCGGACAAGTTGTGGGACTATCGTGCTCCCACTCGTCGGTTATAGGTGAGAGACGAGCCAGGCTTTTGACGAGGCTGGTCGCCTGCCCACCCCTCCGTGCGGGCAGGCTCTGGGGGTTAGAAGGACGAGCGGACCTACTTATCTTGGCGGTGGTAGCGCTTGCTGGTCAGGCTGCCACGTCTACGGACTGCTTCCTGCGACGAGGATGCCAGCTATCTCCCTACGCCTTCCTCCAAGCAGGAGTGCGGCCTTCCAAGCTCTTGGTATTCCAGCAATTTTCCACCCAAGGTCACAGTTAGCACCTTCTCCCCAGGCGAGTCTACGGGTCCAGGGTGCGGCTGCTCGCATCACATGGAGCGGGAACGACTCACCTGGTTGGCCTCCCTATTCCTGGCGGCCTCTAGTAGTGTTTTTTTGGGACAATTGCCACGATATTTTGGTTGGGTGTACACATCGTGAAGCGCTTAGAGCTTGGGAGGTAAGTTACGCGCTGTATGTTAATGATCGTTCTTTTTCTCTTTGCAGCTTCGGGGTAGGAAGCCGCCTTGGCAGACTCCGCGTGCTCTCCTGATCTCTCTTTTGATCTCCGCCCCCTCTGCGACGTTCTCCGATGTGGACCTTGGTCCCGACAGACCAGCTCAAGCGGATGCCCTGCGCACCGAGGTAGCTGCCTTACTTCGAAAGGCGGCCACCAAGGTGGTGTTTCGACACAACTCCCCAGCCTTCTACAGTCGACTCTTCGTGGTGCTCAAGCCGGGCGGCAAGTGGCGTCCTGTTATCGACCTGTCGGCGCTCAACAAGTTTTCGTAGCACCGCACTTCCACATGGAGACAGCTCGGGCCCTTCGTGCCGCAGTGCAACCCATGGACCGCAGTCAGCCTGGACCTCTCGGGATGCTTACCTTCACATCCCCATGCACCCAGCCTCCAGACGGTATCTACGCGTTGCGTTCGAAGGTGTGGTCTATCAGTTCCGCGCGCTTCCCTTCGGCCTCAACCTCAGCCCTTGGGTCTTCACTTGCATCATGGACGCCGTGGTAGCCAGAGCCCGTCGAACGTCCACGAGCCCACGTCCAACTTCCTCGACGACTTGCTGTTCAAGAATCAGGCCGAGTCCGCCTTGGAAGAAGACCGAGATGCCATGCTTCAGCTCCTCGAGACGCTGGGCTTCCTAGTCAACTTCGGCAAGTCCGACCTCATTCCGTCGCGCTGATTCGTGCACCTAGGCATGGAGTTCTGCACCGACCTCAACATCGTCCGGCTGCAGGAACCCCGCATCCAGTAGTTCGCGAATCTAGCTCAGCAGGTGTCTCAGTTGACTACGATCCCTGCCAGGCAGTGGCTTCAGCCCTTGGGTCTGATGAGTGCCACAGCAGGTCTGATCCCTTTGGGGCGTCTCTACGCCCGTCCGCTACAGTTGCATCTTCTCCTTCACTGGCGGCCGACGACCTCCGACCTCGAGGCTCCGGTTCCGGTCCCAACTAATGTAACCGTCGTAATGTATTTTCACTATTTGTGGTACGTGAGTCATTGTCTAAAGCGTGCGCATGCGTGTGCGAGTTGTGAGTGCCTGCTTAGAGTTATAATAATTATAAGATAAGCGCATTATAAATACCGTAATTATTATTAACTATGCTCCTTCCTCAGGTAGGCCGAGAAACTCCTGGCGTCGAGACCTCCAAGCAGACATCAAGAGACTGGGAACCACCTGGAGTAGAATCGAAGGAGAAGCACAGGACAGGAGTTGCTGGAGGTCTCTCGTCGACGGCCTATACCCGGGTAGGGGTGACAGGCGTAAGTAAGTAAGTAATGCTCCTTCCTCACCTTCTGCGCTGGGCAGTTTCCACCTGGCTCGCAACGGGAGTGCCGCTGTTCTCGCCACCCCCCACCCTCTTCCTCGGCGTCGACGCAAGCCTCTCCGGTTGGGGAGCACACCTCCTTCCGTCGTTCGAGACTGCCTCCGGCCTGTGGCCCCTGGATTCGCTGTCCCGACACATCAACTGGTTGGAACTGAAGGCGGTCTGGCAAGCCCTCCTTGCATGGGAACCTTGTCTTCTACATCAGGAGCTCCTGGTGCTGTCGGACAACTCCACGGTCGTCGCCTACATCCAGAAGCCTAAGGCGGGACCCACTCTCCCTCTCCCTGCATCCTCCTCTACCAGGTGCTGCGGTGGTGCGAGGATCGGGACTTCACTCTCCGAGCGCGTCACATTCCCGGTCACCTGAATGTGCTAGCAGACTCCCTCTCCCGACGCGGTCAGCTTCTCCTTACCGAGTGGTCGCTGTGTCCAGACATTTTCGGATGATCGGCGCAACCTGGGAGACTCCCATGATCGACCTCAGCCACGAGATGGTATCGACAGCTCCCGCTTTTCGTCTCGCCAATTCTGGACCCCCTGGCCTGGGCAGTGGACGCCCTCTCCTTTTCTTGGGAGGGTCTGGTAGCCTACGCCTATCCGCCGACGGTGCCCGTCCCCTAGGTCCTACTCAAGCTCAGAGGGTGCATCGCGATCCTGTTCCTGGTGGCGCCGTTCTTCTGGACCAAGTTGTGGACGACCGACCTCCTGAACCTCGCCACGGCCCCCCCGCTGCTGCTCCCCACCCCGCGCACGATGCTCAAGCAACCACGGCAAGCGCTGTCCCACCTGTGCCCAGAGCGTCTCCTCCTCCACGCCTGGAGGTTGTCCGGCAAGCCCTCACCGCTAGAGACTTCTCAGGTGCGGCAGTGGACGCAATCGCTACAGCCCGCAGATCCTCGACCAGACAAGTCTACGAAGGCAAGTGGAGAGTACTCTGCTCCTGGTGTGACGACAGAAGCCTCTCCCCCATCGGTTTGACAGTTCCTCAGCTGGCGGATTTCTTCCTCTGGCTGTTCAACGACCAGCGGTTAGCGCCCATCACCATCCGCGGCTACCTGGCCATGATCGCTGACACGTACAGGCATCTGGGACGACCTGGCCCGGGTTCCTGCAAAGACCTAGCCGACCTCTTGGCCCACTTCGGTCTACAACGTCCCACTCTGCGTTCCCTGGTGCCGCGATGAGACCTGCCTTGGGTGCTTACCTGGCTCAACTCGCCTCGCTTCGAGCCGATCCAGCTTGCGAGATTATCGGACGTGACACAGAGGACTTGCTTCCTTATGGCCCTCGCCTCAGCCTACAGGGTCAGCGAGCTGCACGCCCTTCTGCGCGCCCCGCCTGTTTGCAGTTCCGGACGGACGGTTCGGCTCAACTGCTACCCGACCCGGCCTTCCTAGCCAAGACCAGATTACCTTTGGCTGCTCCTCATTTGGTCACCATACAATCTTTAAGAGAACCAGGCTCCACCCATGAGTCCAGACAACAGGACCCGGTGCGAGCTTTACGTGTGTACCTGCCCCGGACCAAGCTGCTTTGCAGGGGATGCACCCGCCTATTCCTTCCACTGTCCCCAGGTAGAAAAGACATCTCAGCCCATACGATATCCTCCTGGCTTCGGTGGGTGACACGATCGGCCCACCAAGACCTCACCCCTGATACAGCCAGACACATGAACATCAGGGCGCACGAGATCAGAACCATGGCTGTAAGCCTAACATTCGACCGCAACTGTGCTGTCAAAGACATTGTGGTGGCCGTGGCCTGGCGAGCGGAGACCACCTTTGCATGCTTCTACCTGAGGGACCTCTCCAGCCAGCGCCAGAACCTTCGCTGGTGGGGACATCGTGGCGGCGCAACACTCCCTCCTGGCGCCCTAGGCGCCTTAAGTATCTTTGCTAAAATTAGAGGGAGGTTGCTTGAGGAGGGTGACTCTAGTAGCTTCGATGGCAGGGGCGTTATAGCGGCACCCGCCTCCTCTTCGGGATTCTTCCTAGTTGTAATACCATCGGTAATGTATTTTGAGAAAACAAATGTATTTTTCTTTAAAATAAATTTTTGGGAAAAATACTTACCGATGGTATTACTCGAAGGTCCCTCCCACCTGCCCCGCTTGCCGCTGGTCTACGCCAAGAAACTGACTGAAGTAGTAAGCGCTGAGCGCATGCGTGGTTGAACCGGAAGGGAGGCTACTTGGCTTCTGCCTAGGCTATGGCGCCCCTCACCTGCCATCATGACCGTACTCGTACACAATTTTGGGGCTAAAATTAGACTAGCTAAGAAACCATTCCTAATTGTAATACCATCGGTAAGTATTTAAAAAAAAAAATATTTTAAAGAAAAATACATTTTTACGTGATATGAGTTTCACTTTCGCTTCATAGGCTTGAGAAAATGGTAACAAAACTAGAACTTCACGGTACAATTTCAGTCTTCCTATAATGTGTGTGAAAGCAGGTTGACTTTACCTAGCTACATGATATACTAAGTACACGGGTCACCTGCATGCTCTTCTGAAAGCGCGTTGATGTGTGTGTACGTGTTAGTGCGTGCGTGCATGCGCGCTCCAAACATCTCCAAGAGGCATAGATCCTCATGCGCCTGAAGGTCACATGAAGATCTATTCCTCCCGGAGATGCGCGCATGTTTGTCAGAGAGAGAGAGAGAGAGCCGCGCGCGTGAGAGAGTATGACGTCATATTTAGAGTATTATGTCAGTGTCTACGTGGTAACGGAGTTGCCTCTTTTACGTCACTGCCACTGTCTGACTTTCTCTAGAAGTAAAGGTTTTTCAGTGTTTTAATTCTTTTCTGAAAAAGATTTAATTTTAACTAAAGAAGTTGAAAGGATACAAAGCTGGCTAACAAACTCATCCAATGTCTTTCCCCAAACTAGCTATATGCAAAAGTTCAAGTAAATATGACAAAATTTATGGCCTCTAATCTGGCTCAACAGACTTCCTATGAACGGTTTATGTCTTCAATGAGACATTCAATTACAATATCCTCGGAGGCTCAATATCCTCGGAGGCTGTCTTAGCCTTAAGAAAGCATTTCGCCAAGTTTCAAGCTTGTTTGTTCAGAAATATCAGAGATTCTCTTGTTTACATACATTCGCACACACATACATACATACGCACATACATACATATACGTCGCTTCACGACAAATGTACGTTCACCAGCGAGGTTAGCGTTCCTAGACATGACATAATTTTTGTCTTGTTACTTCAATTGTTAGAGGTTTAGCCTGCCCGCCTTTGACATCATGGACATGCTATTAAATTCGCCCCACCCCGCGATACGTCCTAAAAAGTCCCTTCTATGAATAGAAGGGACTTAAAAATAGCTATATTTTGACATAACTTTTTTTTTTCTCAAATACTATTCACAACTTCAAACCCAAACTTGGTACAAAGATACCTGATGGTAAGACCTTTTTACACATACTAATTTGTTTAATCCCTCGGAAAGGTCAAGGGTCACAGAACTCAGGAAATAGGTCCAAAATAGCCTTATTTTGACAAAAGATGTTTTTTTTCTCAAATACTATTCACAACTTCAAACCTAAACTTGCTACAGAGATACCTGATGGTAAGACCTATCTATGCATACTAATTTGGATCATCTGTCGGAAAGGTCAAGGATCACAAGAGCTCAGGAAATAGGTAAAAAAATAGACATATTTTGACAAGAAATGTTATACTCAATTACTATTCACAACTTCAAACCCAAACTTGCTACAGAGATACCTGATGGTAAGACCTATCTATACATACTAATTTGGATGATCCATTGGAAAAGGTCAAGGGTCACAAGAGGTCGTCAAATGTTATAAAATCCCAATTTTTGATAGAATTGTAGTTATTATCAACATGTTTGCAAACTTTTCAATCAAATTTCGCACAAAGGTAGCTGATGATAAGACCTTCCTATGTATACTAATTTAGTCAACTCGTCGCAAAAGTCAGTGCAGAAGCC
The DNA here is from genome assembly GCA_036245525.1 of Semisulcospira habei. Classification (NCBI taxonomy): domain Eukaryota; kingdom Metazoa; phylum Mollusca; class Gastropoda; family Semisulcospiridae; genus Semisulcospira; species Semisulcospira habei. The sequence continues at coordinate 93,890,198 of BTPG01000008.1, read as the reverse complement.
ATCCCTTTACTTATTGTCATATGTGTGGATCGGTCATACACGTGAGCCATAAGGGCTTTGCCTTTCTTGTTGATGTATATCAGACATTAACCCATTTAACCCCATGGGTAGATTTTGGAGGTGTCACCTAATGACTATGTACAAGTTGCAGGAGATGAATCCACCATGATAATTGAAGGGTAGTGTTAGATTAGTTTGGCACCATCAGGCACCAGGTTAATCTGGCACTACCCTTGAGTTATCATGGTTGATTGATCTTCTGCTGTAGGGCTACATGGATTAATTGTTATAAGCCGTGCCGACTGTACAAGAAATATGATTGTTTACCGTCTTTTTGTCACAGTGTATCAAAGATGATTCTGATCCTGGGGCACAGTTGTTACGATATCTCATCTCCTACAGGAAGGTGAGATTTCCATGAGCTACTTATGGATCGTGAATTTCTAGGGATGCACTGTTGGCTGTGTAGATCCTCTGAGCAGCACTTGTTCCTCGCATTCTGTTTCTGGTGATAAGTGTGCTTCTTTGTGATTTTGGTGTTAAGCTCTAGGCTGTATAATTCAAAATCACAAGACCTGCACACATTTTATGATTAACCTATTTAACCCCATGGTCACCTAACAACTATGTACCAGTTGCAGGAGATGGATTGACTATGATAATTCATGGGTGCTAGATTAGCTTGGGCAGTTAGAGAGGCGCTGAACTCAACCTGCAAAGACACTGTAGGGTTCAGGAAACACCATCACAAGGACTGGCTGTCGGCACAGACCTTGAAGAAGATAGAAGTGAGGAAGCAGAAGAAAGCAGCTGTCAACAACAGTCGCACAAGAGCAGCCAAAGTAAGGGCACAGGGGGAATACTCGGAAGCCAACCGCGAGGTGAAGAGTAGTATCAGGGCAGACAAGAGGGCCTACACAGACAGCCTGGCAGCAGAGGCAGAAAAGGCAGCAGGCAGCGGCAACATGAAACAGCTCTACGACATTACCAGAAGATTGTCAGGCAAGTATGGCCATACAGAAAGACCAGTAAAAGACAAAGAAGGCAAGCCTATTGCAGACAGAGCAGACCAACTCGACAGATGGGCCGAGTATTTTGAAGAGTTACTGAACAGACCGAGCCCACCCGACCCCCCAGACATCCAGCCGGCAGAGACCGACCTACCCATCAGCTGTGACAGACCCAGCCGGGAAGAGATCAGAAGAGCAGTGGCATTCTTGAAGAACGGCAAAGCAGCAGGCCCAGATGGCATCCCAGCAGAGTCTCTGAAAGCAGACCTAGAGACAACAGTGGAGATGCTGTACCCACTGTTTGGAAAGATCTGGGAAGAGGAGGTGATGCCGGCTGACTGGAAGGAGGGGTACCTAATCAAGCTTCCTAAGAAAGGCGACCTCAGCAAGTGTTCCAACTACAGAGGAATCACCTTGCTGTCAGTACCAGGTAAGGTCTTCAACAGGATCATCCTGGAGAAAATGAAGAGCTCCGTTGACCCCCAGCTGAGAGACCAGCAAGCAGGATTCAGGAAGAACCGATCATGTACAGACCAGATCGCCACTCTCCGCATCATCGTGGAACAGTCTCTGGAGTGGAGCTCCCCGCTGTACGTCAACTTTGTGGATTATGAGAAAGCATTTGACAGTGTGGACCGAGAGACTCTGTGGAAACTCCTACGACATTACGGTGTACCCACAAAGCTCGTCTGCCTGATCAAGAGCAGCTACGATGGCATGACATGTCGCGTGATCCACGAAGGGCAGTTCACCAGGGAGCTCCAGGTCAGAACTGGTGTCAGGCAGGGGTGTCTGCTGTCTCCGTTCCTCTTCCTACTGGCCATAGACTGGGTCATGAAGATGACCACAGAGCACAGACGAAGTGGAATACAGTGGACACTGTGGACACAGCTTGACGACCTCGATTTTGCAGACGACTTGGCATTACTGTCCCACACTCATCAACAAATGCAGGACAAGACCACGAGGCTTGCTGACATCTCGTCCCAAGTGGGCCTCACCATTCACAAACAGAAAACGAAGACAATGAGGCTGAACGCAACCAGGGAAGAACCAGTCTTGCTTGCTGGCACCCCGTTGGAGGAGGTGGAGTCCTTCACCTATCTCGGGAGCATCATAGACAAAAAAGGCGGCACTGATGCAGATGTCAGAGCACGAATCGGTAAAGCCAGAGCAGCCTTTCTCCAGTTGAAAAAAGTGTGGAGCTCCAGAGAGCTGTCACAACACACCAAAGTCCGGATTTTCAACTCCAATGTAAAAGCAGTTCTCTTATATGGAGCAGAGACTTGGAGATTGACAAAAACCACAGTCAACAGAGTACAGACCTTCATGAACAGTTGCCTTAGAAGAATTTTGAAAATCCACTGGCCAGAGAAGATCAGCAACGTCAGACTCTGGGAAAGAACAGAGCAGATAACAGCAGAGAATGAAATTGGGCGAAGAAGATGGGGATGGATCGGTCACAGTCTGAGAAAGCCAGCTTCCAGTATCACTAGGCAGGCATTGTCATGGAACCCCCAGGGAAAGAGGAAAAGAGGTAGGCCGAGAAACTCCTGGCGTCGAGACCTCCAAGCAGACATCAAGAGACTGGGAACCACCTGGAGTAGAATCGAAGGAGAAGCACAGGACAGGAGTTGCTGGAGGTCTCTCGTCGACGGCCTATACCCGGGTAGGGGTGACAGGCGTAAGTAAGTAAGTAAGTAAGATTAGCTTGGCACCATGAGGCGCAAAGCTAATCTGGCACTACCCTTGAATTATCATGGTCGATCCATCTCCTGCCTTGGTGTGTCGTTGCTAAATGGGTTAAAGGCTGGTGTGTTATTTGGAGCTTTCAGTCTATAGGCTGTAAGGTTCAAAGTCTCACACAATGACACATTTTGCATTGAGATATGATAACACTGTTTTTCAGCAAAGTTGGGCTGTGCTTTTGCAGTGTAAGATCCAGCACATGTGTAAAATTTCAAGCGTGATAAAGCCTGTTTTTTTGTTCTTTCTCAGCAAAGTTGGGCAGCCTTTTTGCTGTGTCGAGGGACTCCAGACTTTAAGAACTTTCCGGATCTCCTGTGTGCCATCGGCAAAGTGACGATGCACCTGCTGCAGGACCAGAATTACAATTTCTACTCAGATGGTACGTCCGTAGTATTCACCTTGTTTGACCATGACATTTTAACCCTTTCACCACCAGTGGTCACAAATTGTGTTTCTGAGTTCTGTGTTAATTCAATGCCAAAGAGCCTGACTGGTCAAAGTGATGTGGGTACAATATGGTGTCAGCAAGAGGCATAGATCCTCATGAACCCCCGCAACTGCGGGGGTTCATGAGGATTTATGTCTCTTGCAGCTGGATCGTGTTCAGTTGTTCTTGGCAGTGAAGGGGTTAAAGCAGTGCCTGATGTGGAATGGCAGCCTGGATACCAGGCATTTCGCATCAAGTCTTTGAGCTTTCATGAAACATCTGAGGTCTTTGGCAAGTGGTAAGGGTTTGTGGTCTGGTGTCTATTGACCCTGTCTGACTTATTTATTCTAACAGAGAAGGAAAGATGTGTATAGAAAGGACAATTATAACGCATTTGGCCTATCTAAGCATCTCTCTTTCTCACTTGGGATTTTCTTTGCACTTTACATGCTTGGCAGTCACCTGTTTAGTCTGGATTTGTGAATAATGACATATCATTGGTGTTCACCATCCGGTTCAAGATACTTTGGGTAGATCACAATTTGTTCACTGCTAAAGAGAGATGTACTACATACTTTTACTTTGATTTTATTTTTCTCCAGAAAATATGTACGTTGTCCCCAATGAGAGGCGTTCCATGGAATGGAAGGGAGACAAGGCAACCATACAGCCAATGAAGAAACGAATGAACCATCGCATGTCTTCTACGGGTATGAAACACAGTTTCCACACCTTAGGTGTGATAGCATACCCTAGCTGTTTGCTGGTTTTGCAGGCTTGGAAAATGACCATACCGTAATTACCTTACATTTTTTACCATTTCATGCAAATTCTCTGATTTTATAGTGCTGGTCAAATATTTAGGAGTTTTGAGAATATTGGTTGCTCGAAACAGCAGTCGGGTCAAATTTTAGGGCACTGGAGAGTCAGCATGACCAGGTCTAAATGAAGAAGTCGTAAACCCTGATACAGTATTCAATGTGATGATATTTAGCAGGGCTGTTGTAGGAAAGTTTCAAAACAGATCTTTAGCCCCTGCTGTTTGCAGAGGGTCATGTGAATATGCCTTTTGCAAAGGGAATGGTGGTGTATGATTGCGCTGCTGGCCACTGACATCACAGTCCCTCAGCCACCCATCTCTTGCAACAGGCATAGAATCTCAAATGCTGATGCACTGGCAAGGCACCATGACAGTGTATGCCAGCCTCTTGACACATTTACATCCATGAATAAGCAGTCATATCGGTGTAGGTCTACCTTTGGGTACTTGGTATCACAGGGCTTGTGTGCAACATGAAGACAATGGGAGAATTAAAGGACAGGCTTGTATTACAGCAATCATTCTGAAAATGAGACTGATTTTTTTAACCTTTCTTTTTAACAAATATTTTATGTGCAAATTTCGGCTGTTGGTTGAATATTTTAGGACTTGACATTTGTGGGTGCTGGTTGAAATTTAACAATTTGTTTAAAACTGAAAATTCCTTAAAATGGGCTGTGGTGAAATATTTGGAGCAGTCAAATATTTAGGAAACATGTGCACATGTGCTTTGCTTGCTTGTTCTTTGTTGTGTAAGCCAAATGTCTGCAGACCTATTCAGCTGCAGGTGATGTCAGCCCAAAGACATTTTGCTTTCTGAGTACCCTTGTAACGTGTATAACTGTTAGATTTAACGCTTGATGCAGGCATAATCGCACTAGCAGAATGTCATCCAGAGTGGGAAATTTGGCATCATCTCTCATCTCTTTATTGATCTTTTACTTATGGTTATGAGAAACTTACGATACTTACACTCTGAAACTTATGATCAGAAGTGGAAGTGGATTTTTTTAACCCATTATGTCCTGAGGCTGATTATAAAAAAAAAATTGTTTATTGTCCTATGAAGCCTACTTTACAAATTCAGAGATAGATCAACCATTTTAGTTCAAGGGTGGTGCCAGAATAGCTTGGCACCTCAGGTGCCAAGCTATTCTGGCACCACTCTTGTACATAGTCAAATTAATTGCAAGCTGTAGTGTATCAGGATGAAAAGGGTTAATTGATGGTTGGTTAGTTTTGGATTTAAATGTCCACAGCTCTGAAGTGATAATGGACAGCCCAAATGTGCTGTTTATAAAGGACAGGGAAAGCTATTGCCTATGGATGACAACCTGAACACTGATTAGTTCAGGTGCACTGCAACTATGCCACATCTTGTTCTTGTTGTAGTGCGTAATTATCCACACAACGTTATCACAACTATCTCTTCAGGCTACACTCTCTCAGATCTATAAGCATAACACAGTTTGGTAGAGTTTTGTATATTTAGTTACACAAGTGGTCCAACATCGCTGCTGTCCCATGGAGCACCTTTTGTCACAGGCTCATATATATGTTCTGTTTTTTGCAATATTAAATATAAATGTGTTGAGCACGTGGGATGTGAACAATGACATTGCAGGTTTAGTACAACATCAGAGTCAAATGAAAAGAAAAGGGGAGACTGCCAGTGCTAATATTTTAGGAAGGTTACAAAGTAAAGTAGGTTATAGCACTGTCAGGGGAGAGAAATGTGCATGATCGACCAGTCATCATAGATCTACTGTGGCCAAAGCACAAAAAAAAAAAAAAAAAAAAAAAAAATAGGAAAAGAGAGGGGGCGCTAAGAAAGTGACTGAAAGCAATGCATATGGAAGCCCCCCTCCCCCCCCCCAAAGGGGGTGGGGGGCGTATCACATATCCACTGTTCCAGCCACTCAGTGCATGGAAATTTAAATGTAGGTCCCCCCAAGGGGGGGCCCCAGATATTTAGCCGGTGTGGACAGCCGTTTCGGTCTTGGCGACCTCTTCAGCACACCATCGGCAATACTGGAGGAGGCAGGAAATTCTGCCTACCTGCCATGACAACCACATTTTACTGTGGTGTCTGCAGGGGCATACATTCCATGCCACCACCTAGAGTTAAATTTCCATGCACCCTAAAAGAGAACCTACCAAAAGGGGGGAAGGGGTTGCAGTCGATATTGTAGTAAATTGAGTAATAAATGAAAAGAAAAGGGGAGACTGCCAGTGCTAATATTTTAGGAAGGTTACAAAGTAAAATAGGTTATAGCACTGTCAGGGGAGAGAAATGTGCATGATCGACCAGTGATCAGTGAGGAGGCAGGAAATTCTGCCTACCTGCAATGACAACCACAATTCAGAGTCAATTCAGTTGTTTACATGTCAGATGTTTTTTTCAGAGGTCCCTAATGCAACATTTGTAATCCTTTGTCAGTAGAGGTTTAGTTGCAATGATTCCTACAGGAATCATCACCAAAGGGTTAATGTAAGACACAGAAATACTCCGCATCTGACATATTTTGCATACAATAATTAAAAAATTATTAACCCTTTGCGTCTTAATAGTGGTTTTAGTCGCAATGATTTTTGTAGAAATCATGACAAAAACCAACGCACTGAGGATTAACCCATTCAGCCCTGATGTACTACAGCAGGAGATGGGTCGACCATGATAATTCAAGGGTAGTGCCAGATTAGCTTGGTGTCGACTGCAACTGGTGCATAGTCATTAGATGACGCCTCCAAAATTTGGGAAATACGGCTGTCAGGCTGAATGAGTTAAAAAGGGTCCCTCTTAGCATTTGGTTATATCCGATGTACACTGTATACTCAGCCATGCTGAGTTCATTCTCTCAGTCTGAGGACACAAATGCAGTTGATCTGTGTAAGCATGCAGCCTGCAGGGCTTATGACAGTCTGTGCACTGAACCTGGTTGTATTTCAGGGCATGGCAGGACGTCTGCACAGCGATCAAAATTCAAGATCAAGGAGGAGGCGGACTTTGAGTATCCAGAGAGAGAGCTGTTCCTGTGGGCTGTGCTGTTTAATCGTCCACAGCTTGTTAAGCTCTTTTGGAGACAAGGAGTTGACCATCTGGGTATGGTGACATTTCAGTCTTAACCCTTTGGGTGTCTGGCGGTTATAGTCGCGATGATTCCTACAGGAATCGTGTTGACAAAAAACGCTACCAACATGCAAAGGGTTAATTAATACAGAATCAGAAAGGTATAGATCCCCAAGAGCCTCCAAGATGTGGGGTCTAATGAGGATCTATGCCTCTTGCTGGTCCTTTCACATCTGTGTTCCACATTCAGAATAGTTTAACTCCTTACGCCCTGAGGACGAAGATTATCAAATTTGTGTATACCCTCTGAGGTCTATATCACAGTTCTGGAGACAGATCGACCATGATATTTCAAGGTTGGTGTCAGAATAGCTTGGCACCTAGAGGTGCCAAGCTATTCTGACACCAACCTTGAAATATCATGGTCGATCCACACCCTGTTTTAGTCTTTCAGGGCTTTATGGGTTGAGGCTTTCTGTCTGCGATGGTGTTAAAGCAGTAATTTACATCTGCTAGCAGTGAAGGGGTTGAGTGGGCAAAAGTGTATTGTACCGGTAGATATGGGTTTAACTCATTCGAGACACTTAAGCCGCATATCTGGAGGCGGCATGTCTCGAATGAGTTAACCCCAAGGCCACATTTCCCAAATGTTGGGACTATCACCAGTTGCAGGAGATGGATTTATCTTGATCATTCAAGGGTAGTGCCAGATTAGCTTGGCCCCTGATGATGCCAAGTTTTTCTGGTACGACTACCCTTGAATTATTATGGTCAATCCATCTCCTGCTGTAGTGTTTCGGGACTATATGGGTTAATTACCTAGAATTTGTTCTCTTTCATATACAGATACATGTTTGTGTTTTTAAATGTGCAGGCAGTGCTTTGTTTGCCAGTGCCTTGCTAAAACAATTGTCAGATGCGGCTGATGCCGAGGAAGAGGTGGAGCTGAGTGAAGATATGGCTGCACAAGCTGCGTGAGTTTCACATCTGTTTTAACTGGGGAGGTTGTGGAAGGAATTTGGAGGAGGGGGAAGGAGCAAAGTGTAGGGGAGAGGTACAACATCCCCAGTAGCAAAACGTGTTTGGGCCCATGACGGCGCCAGTGGGCCTGTGTACAGCAGTGCGCGGGTCAACTGTGGCCGTCGTGGGCCAGAGTACGTTTGCTTACTGGGATACTGGTGGAATGGGCTAGTATATTTGCTGGTCTGTGATACAGGATCGTATGGTTGAAAGCTGTGCAGGCTCAAATTACGCACCACTTGCACACTTTGTGAGTTGGAGTTCAAGCAGGATCATGGCTTTGTGCTGACTTTTGTTGGTGCATCAGCTTGGTTCATCATCACAACACTAAAAGATTGATGTGTCCAACCCCCCTCCCCCCCCCCTCCCCCACCCACCCATCCACACACTCACAAAGAAGAAAACAAATCAGCAATAAACCATCTTTTCTCGACTTATCGTCAGACTAAAATGTATATTGTGTATCATCAAGTATTTTGCTTGAAAACAAACTGCTCCTGGCATTCGATGCTCACACTGACTTTTTTCCCCTCATTACAATTATTTAGGGTTGCTTTGCAACCTAGATGTTCCAGGCATTCAGGAAAGGAAAGGTTATTTTTATATATGCATATTCATTCTCTGACAGTGAATGTGAGAAATGGGCCGTCGGCATTTTGTCCGAGTGCTACTCCCGCGACAAACCCATGACGCACAAACTGCTGGTCCGTGAGCAGCAGCTGTGGGGCAGGACGACCCTGTTCAAGATTGCTGAGTCCTATGACATGATGGAGTTCACGGGTCACTCGGCCTGTCAGACCAAACTCTCTTCCATCTGGAAGGGCAGGATGGCGCTGTATACATCAGAGCTGAAGGTTTGTTATTTTAGACCTGTAACCCATTTAACCCTCGGCTGCAGGAGATGGATTGACCATTATAATTCAAGGGTAGTGCCAGATTAGCTTGGCGCCTGATGGCACCAAGCTAATCTGGCACTACCCTTGAATTATCATTGTTGATCCATCTTCTACTGCAGGGTGTTAGGGCTAAATGGGTTACGATTTGATACAACAGAGTATGGATTGTCCATGATAGTTAAAAAGTGGTGACAGAATGGTTTGGTGCATGTAGGCACCAAGCTATTGTATCACCATCTTGAATTGGTAGGTAGTCTTCATACTTAGAGCTGCCAAGCTATTTTGGCACTACCCTTGAACAGTCATAGCTCTTCTGTAGAGTGCCTTAACCCTTTGGCTGTTGGTAGCGCATTGTGAAGGCGATTCCTGTATGAATCACCTCGACAATACATGCTACCTACAAGCCAGAAGGTTAAAGTCAGGTTAAAGTCAGTTCTATCTAAGCTATACATATAACATTTTGTTTTCACTGTCTGCAGATCGTCATCTGCATGTTTCTCCCCATCTTTGTGCCCTTCATCAAGTTCACCGTGGACCCCAAATCCAAAATGGACGATGATGAGGAAACTCTTGCCATTGAGGAATCAACGGATAACAGGCTTGCGTCCCCTGGCCACTCGCCGCAGAATCGGAACCGCATCAACCCAGAACTGCCTGACGAGGATAGGGACGGTGTAGGCTTTTCTCGCGCAAAGTCACGACGCAAACACAAACTGGCCAGCAAGTTCAACAAGGTCAACCTGTTTGACTTCACCATGGATAACATCAACATCTTCTCAGCAATTTATTACTTCTACCAGGCGCCCGTCACCAAGTTCTTCTGCAATATTGTGAGTGAGAGGCATGCAATTAAAAAAGTGAGCAGAAGTCCTCTGGTCAGATTCAGCCGCAGTTGGTCTGCATGTACACAGTGGACAAAGCGCATCCAACCAAGGATCTGTTGCTCACTGGGACAATTTGATGCTGACCTTTGCGAGTATAAATAATGAAGCAATGAACCATTTGGCTGTTGGTAGCATGTTTTATCACGATGATTCCAGCAGTAATCATCATGACAGAAACTGACAGCTGTAGGGTTAACTCGTTTGCAGCCAGCCGCATCCGTGGCTTATGCCACGCATCCGGATGTGGCTGGCCACGAATGAGTTAAAGTCTTGCCATCAATCGTACATTGGTGACTTTTCTCTGCTTTTCAGGTTGCCTACATGGTGTTCATTGCTCTGTTCAGCTACTTCGTACTGGTGGAACTGGCTCCTGTAAATGAGTATGGCTCACCGAGTGTTTTTGAGTACATCACCTGGGGCTGGCTCGCCACCATGGTTCTGGAGGAACTTCGACAGGTATGGCCTCCGTTTTGCCTTGGTTTGAACTGTCATATTAGTATGTGAGTGGTGGTCTGTGGTTCTGGACCTTACGGCTTACCGGTCTGGCTGTCAGTAGTGTTATTTGTTGCGATGATTCCTGCGAGAATCATCGTGACAAAAAGCGCTACTGACATGCAAGGGATACACATTTAAGGTCCAAACCAGTATACGTATTCAATCATCTGAGTTGTCAGTTTGTTCAAATTCTTGTGCAGATGTTACTTAACCCATGTACTACTGAGGCTAAAAGCTTCAAATTTGTACACTGCCATAATATGCAAGCTACATTATAGTACTTTACAGATAAGGATATAGACCAATGGCTTTAGTTCAAGGATGGTGCCAGAATAGCTTGGCGCCTAGAGGCTATTCTGGCACTACCCTTGAACTATTTTAGTCCAACTTATTTCACACACGGGTGTATTCCGAATGATAAGGGGTAAAGCCCTTGTCTGCTACAGACGATACCTTTTCTGCAGAAAAGATGCATGGTTACCCATCCTTTCTGCTGAGCGGTATTGCCTTCAGCAGCATAGGGGTTAACCCGTTTCAACCTGATACACCCGTGGCTTCACATGAATTTGACTACGGTAGGTCAAGGGTGATGCCAGAATAGCTTGGCGCCTCGGGCGCCAAGCTATTCTGGCACCACTCTTGAACTAAAATGGTTGATCTATCTCCTAATCTGTACAGTAGCCTTCGTGGGACAATAAGCAGATTAAAAAAAATCAGTCTCAGGATGTAACGGGTTAAAAGCAGGAGCATGGATTGCCTTGGGCCCCTACAGTCTGCAGAGAGGCTCGTGAGGATCTGTGTCTCTTTCTGGGTTCATTTTCACCAGACTGGTGTCATTAGATGTTTAACCCTGTAGCTGTCAGCCGTGTGTTTGGTCGAGGGGATTCCTGCAGGAATCACCTCAACCAAACACACACTACCGACAGCCAGAGGGCTAAATTGCAATATTATGATTACGAAAACACAGAGGGGTACTGTCCACACACATTGTTCCACACTAGTGGTGACTGGTTTGATCTCAAATTGAAATTATTCAGGTGACAAACTTGAAACCTTACCGTTGAAGGCAAGAAGTAACATTATTAACCAACCCATTTCATCCTGAGTCTGATTTTTTTTCTTCAAATTTGCCTATTGTCCTATGAAGGCTACATTACAAATTGGGGATAGATCAACCATTTTAGTTCAAAGGTGGTGCCAGAACAGCTATAGGCACCTCAGGCACCAAATTATCCTGGCACCATGCTTGAACTATCATAGTCAAGATTATTTCAAGCAGTGGTGTATCAAGATGAAAAGGGTTAATATAGTTAGAAACCACAGCAGGAACTGAATTGGGTGTGACACATGGGTAATTCCAGATTAGCTTGGCACCAGAGAAAGCATTATTAACCCTTTTAGCCCCAGATCCCTACAGCAGGAGATGGCTTGACCATGATAATTCAAGGGTAGTGCCAGATTAACTTGGCGCCTTCAGGCACCAAGCTAATCTGGCACTCCCCTTGAATTATCATGGTCAAGCCATCTCCTGCAATTGTACATAGTCGTTTGAGAAATGGGACCTTGGGGCTAAAAGGTTTAACTCTCTGTCTGTCAGTAGCGGTTTATGTCAAGGTGATTTCTGAATGAATCATGGTGACAAAAGTGCTACTATCAGCGGAAGGGTGAAGCTGATTGTGCACCGTCTAGGACGATACAGATGGTATGCAGTCTTGTTGATGTCTCCATATGATGCGAAAGTCCTTATTATGCGTATGTGAACTAACCTCCAGCTGCCAGTACTGTAAACAGTACAAGGGGGTTCATTCAGCACTATCATTTAGCTGTTATGATTCACTGGCCGCCTACATTTGGAAGTGAAAGAGCAAACATAGACTGACACTTATTCTTATTTCTGCAGGTGCTGATTCGAGACCAGCATTCTTTTAAGTACAAGGTGGCTAACTGGTTTGACAGCTTGTGGAATCGGTTTGACGGGCTGATGTACGTTATGTTTCTCGTGGCGGTCATTCTGCGGTACCAGCTGACGGGCAGCTATTTTGTGTGGGCGCGCATCGTGTACAGCATAACACTTGGCATGTTCTACCTGCGAAGCATGCAATACTTCTACTTTGAGAAGAACATGGGACCCAAGGTCATCATGATCAAGAGAATGGTAAGGCCTTCTTCATCTTTGCTTCAGCCTGATGAAAGAATGTGGCCATGACGCGAGTTGCGCCTGCAGTATTTTTGTGTGAGTTGTCTAGAAGTTGATAGATTTTATACCAGCTGTGGGGTGGTCCATGGCGCAGTGGTAAAGGCGGCTGCCACCAATGCTAAAGGTGCGAGGTTCGATACTGGGTTCTGGCATCAGACTTTTCTCCTCTAGTAAGTGTCGCTGTTAATTCAGACGGACCGTTGGGGGTTATTTCTCCGGGTACTCCAGCTCTTCCTCCCCTCCACTTTGATACCAGTTTCAGGCCACTTTATAAATTTCAAATACAAGCGATCAGAATTTCAGAAACCTCAGTAGCTGAGCTGACCCTTTGCACCACGTGAATGTCCTGTGTCTGTACTGTGTTTGTCTTCAGAGTGATTGCGTGTGTGTCACGTCAGCGTGCGTGTTGGGTTCAGTTCACGGCGCTTTGAGCCGATTCGCAGAATTGGGTAAAGTGCCTATATAATAACCGGTATTGTTATATACAATGTAGATTGACCATGATAGTTCATGGGTAGTGCCTGTCTAGCTTGGCACCTGAAAAGGCACCAAAATAGTTTTGCATTAACCTTGAACTATCCTTGAGCTATCATAGCTGATCCCGGCTCTGTGGTATATGGCTCGGCTTCAAAGTCTGTTCTACAGCGTCTGAACACAATTCACCATCAAGGTCTGCACATATGTCTGGGAGCCTTCAGGACATCTCCAGTTCCTAGTCTGTATGCAGAGGCAGGGGAGCCTTCTCTCAGGCTCCGCTGCATCCGCCTCATGCTCAGCTACGTTCTGAAGCTGAAGGCCCATCCAGACAATCCTGCCTATGATTGTGTTTTTAACCTGTCGTTTGCAGAGATTTACGATGCCCATCCGGGAGCTGTCCGTCCACTTTCCTTCCATGTCCGACCTCATCTGCAGGCGGCCGGAGTGGACCTGGACAAAGTTTCGGAAACTCTGCAACACGTCACTCCACCCTGGCTACTACCAGTTCATGACATCTTGCTGGACTTGACCGCCCACAAGAAGGATTTACTCCACCAGCCATATACCAACAGAGCCTCAATGAACTCCTTTCAATTTTTCCTGGCTATTGTCGTCTTTATACGGATGGGTCCAAGTCTGAGGATGGGAGGGTGTCTGCGGCTGCAGTGTCCTCTCGCCATCCTAAACGCCCATTTAAGCTCCATCTCCCTGACCATTCCTCTGTATTTAGTGCAGAACTGCAGGCAATTCTGCTGGCACTCAAGCATACCTATCAGTCTCGGGAAAGGAACTTCCTGATTCTGTCTGACTCTCTTTCTGCCCTGCTGGCCCTTCAGGGCGTGGGAACAGACCATCCACTGCTGGTGCAGATTAGAGAGCTCTACGCAGACTTGATGAAGGAATATTATGACATCATTTTTATTTGGGTCCCAGGCCATGTGGGCATCGAAGGCAACAGAATCACAGATTCTGCTGCCAACAGTGCCCGCAGTGGCCCTGTCCCTGACACACAGACTGTCTATAGTGATTTTTAAACCTGTGATTAGTGCGTACATAGCCCGCGAGTGGCAGTCAGAGTGGGACAAAGAGGAAGGGAACAAGCTTCATGAAGCTCTTCCTAAGTTGTCTGACAGTCTACCTTTCCGCTGCGGCAGCCGCCGTGAGGAGACTGTCCTTGCTTGGCTCCACATTGGGCACACATATGTTACGCACTCTTACTTACTTAAACAGGATGAGCGTCCATGGTGTTTTGCCTGTGATGAGCAGTTTTCTGTTCGACACTTTTTGCTGTATTGTGCTGACCTAATTGACACCAGATATAAACACTTCACAGCAGACTCCTTGAAGGTTTTGTTCCGGGATGTTCCCCCGGACAAAATCTTCAATTTTTTGAGAGAATGCAATATTTTTAACAAGATCTGAGCATTCATTGACTATGTGAATTTTTTATTTGCCCTTTTTGAGAGTCTGTAGACGTTTCTTTTAAAGACATGTGCGACATTTTAGCCTGAGATTTTTAATCTATATTTACATCTTGTCTTAAGACCTTGCTTTTAGTCTGGCTGACCAGATTTTTACCCATCCCGCCGTGAGATGGCCTTAGTCGCCTGCTCGGCATTAAACCCAAATAACTAACTCCACCTCCTTCTGCAGGTGGTGTGCTAAGGTTGAAAACATTAAGAACTATGTACTGAGATTAAGAGTGAATTTGCTGCTGTTTCAATCCCTGATGTCTGGATTATTAAAGCAGTGGAATGAAAGGTCAACCATCTACTCCCTCTACCATCTAACAGTTTAACTCTTTGTGTGTCGGTAGCGGTTTTTGTCATGATGATCCTGTAGGAATCATCACGACAAAAACTGCTACCAACATAAAAAGGGTTAAAATACAGCTCTGACACACTACTATAATAGTCCATAAGCTAGGAAGGTCTACCGTGCAACCCCCTAGTACTCAATAAGATGGGTTTCAAAGTGTTCCTTAGTATGTCCTGAGATGTTTAAGCCATGTTCCCCGAAAATCCTTAGGAACACACCAGAGAGATAGCCGATGGCGCAAGGGTACCCCCATTCACGCTCTTCGCAGGTGCTAAAATGAGGTTGAGAAACATTTTCCTCTAAATAAATCAGAATTTATTCCAGAAACCCAAATCAGGCAATATTATGTCAAGGCACACCTTCTGCATCCTCTGCAAAAAACAGAATGAAAAAATATTGAATCTCTGGCTCACAGTAAAGGTATTTGTGCATCCAGTAAACGACCATTTCCGCGAAATCGCAAAAAAAGACAAAAATAATGTGTCGGATGCCTTCAGACATTTTCTATAGCACTGACAGTCCATTTTCAGGTTTACATCATTAAAACAGGATGTCACAATTATTATAAACTTGACTAGGTGATGCTGTGATCACTGTGAGTGCCACAGTGGTTGATTTTGTATCCCTACCCCGAAGTTGTAAAAATACACAAAATTAATTAGAAAAAAATTGCTTAAGTTATTCCATTTTATTTTGACCTCTCTTTACCTATTACGTTTGAATAATGTGAGCATAAAGTGCAAGAAAATAAGGAAAGTTGGCATCCTTTACGGTATGTTCATGGTGAATGATAGCTTTTTCCCATTTAAAATTGACGAATTGGGAAAGTATGTTGTTTCCGATGCCCTCAGAAATTTTGTATACAACTGATAGGTCTTTTTTAAGTTTTATTGTTTAGGAAAGATTACCACAGTTACTCCCAACCTGATTTTATGATGCTGTGATGCATTTAGGGGCCACAGTGGCTGAATCTGCTGCCCTACCCCCATTTTACCTGTACGCAAAGGAACGAAAAATGATCATAACAATTGCTCCTCTGATTAAATATGTTTGTTGCCAGTTTTCTTAACAAAATATGCATATTGAGCATAAACATTTGTGATAATTTTATTAATTTCAATGTGACCCATCAATTTAATTGTAATTCTTTTTATTTAAGGCATGCTTAACAGGGGCTGCCGCTGAAGCTTCTATCGTCTGCACATTCAGCACTCTTGTCAAACTCGGGGAAGGTGTACCTCAGGGATATGTTGTGTCTAATGCTGTTTTTGGTCTACATTAATGACATCAGTACAACAGTACCAAGGTTCGTCTCGAACATCCTCCATGCGGATGACTTTGCAGTGTGGAGCGCAGCAGAACATAAAGAAATAGCATCCTCCAGAATCCAGGATGCTGCCAATAGAGTCAGCAGCTGGACTGAAAGAGGCCACTCAAACTGAGCTAGACCATCTCTTTCAATCAGACGGAAGAGGTCACCTCAAAACTGGAGACCTTCGAGTACCAAAGACAGACAGGCCAACTTTACTGGCAACAAATAAATTACTGGATTCACGTGGAGGCCTCACATTGAAGCCATGGAAGCTAGAGCTGCAAAAAGGAAAAGTCTCTGATGAAGAAACTGGTGGGGACCACATTGGCGCAAATTACAGCATCCTGGCACAAGCAAACACCTGCTCGGTCAGACCAGTCGTGCGGTACCAAGATACATCGACAACATGAAACACTGCCTGCAAAACCCAAAAAGCCAGGCTTGACAAGATGCAGAACATGGGTCATTCTCATGATGCAGTGACATTCTTAGAGCCATCTGGAGCACTCCAATTTAGGAAATGGAGGACATTGGAGCCACTGGAATGCAGAACAGCACACACGATGAAGAAACTTACTAAACACCGACAGCATGGGAGACTACAGGAGCAGACCAAGAACCGTCAGAAATGTCCAAATCTGAACCGCCCAAATCTGAACCGCCAACTGAAGGTCCTGCAAAGGGCTAACACTGACGTCCTGGAACCAAGCCCAAAGATGTGTGAACAGCTCCCTACAGATACCTGGACATCTCGAAAGAGCCTTCAAGACAACATAAACAATGTTCCAGGACTCTTTGCCAAAGGTCGCGGCACCGCACAAAGCCATCTTGCTGGAGGTTGTGCACAAGCGCTACCCTCACAGCAGCTGTGATACCACACAAGATGCCGTGCGGAATGAAGGAAGTGGCATGTACATCTGTTGTGCAGACCGCACTACTACCTCCCTCTCCTTACCAGCTGGTGGCAACAGCTCCAACTATCGTACAGATCTGCAGGTGCTCAACACAGCAGCAGAGCACTAGCTAGGGAAAGGCAGCAGCTTGATCCACTGATCTCACCAAGAAGCTTCAAGATAGACTGGATGCCCTGTCCACAAAATAGTGCTGCAGTGGATTCCAGTGCATTCTGGACTAGCTGGGAATGGAGACACTACAACAACAAAGTGATTGGCAACAGCAGAATGGTGGCTGCAGCCCGTGGGCAGATGACATCAACAAGCTGAACAGGGAGAGCCAGGCCACCATCTTTCATCTACGCACTGATTACTCTGGACTGGGTCCATACAGAAAAGCAGGAACGTTTCACAAACCCAAAATGAAGCCTGAAGGTTTACACACTTTAATCTGATCACTCTGTATCAGCAATTATTTGAAGCTTCCGTGCCTAATGCATGAAGAGATACCAAAATAAAAGAACGCTTAGCGAATGGCGGACTTCGGTAGAAGCGTAAACAACCAATCAGAATGTTTGGCAGAAAGGCCATGCAGTCACTTTATGATCAGAGCTAAATATAGATCACTTGCAACAAGCGTCAGCATGATCGTTCGCAATGGAATAGTCACAAATTGGGGGAGAAAAAAAAAAGAAAAAGAAGTAGACAAAAGTCTGCCAGCACGTTGTAATTTTGTACAAACTTTCACAGACTTTAAGGAAAAGGACTGAAATTGACAGACTTTCCAGGGCCCTGAAAAAGCCTTGTCATTTTTTAACAACTTTCACAAATGTTCACAGACCGTAAGGACCCTGCTGGACTCACCTCGAAGGATTGGGTCATGCGGAAACAGCCCTATGCGAATTTGGCGTAGAAAATCAGTCTCCTTAGCACATTCTCCAAACATGTCCATACACAGAAGCGGTCTGCTGGCAGTTCTGACCAGAAGACACGCCCCTATACACCAAACTCTGAAAACATGCTGCCTAGCTCTTGACAGCTCACGTATTGGCATCCAGAACAATATAAGATTTAAAGACGGCCATAAAAATTTGAATGTTGCAGAAGGTGGAAGTGGAGATCTCGTGGTCGACATGTGGAAACTAAGTATTTTGATAACATTGTTTTGGCTATTAGGAACCATGAAACTTTATTACACATTCATATTTACACATTTCTAGATGAAAATAAATGAAAGGAAAAGGGGAGACCTTACTAGACCCGCCTTACGCTAGGTAAAATATCTCATAAAAGACCAGCCAGTTAAAAATAGTTACAATTAAATTGATGGGTTACATTGAAATTAATGAAATGATCACTTGTTATGCTCAATATGCATACTTTAAAAAAAAACTGGCAACAAAAAATATTTAAACAGAGGAGTATGATGTAAGCAATTTTAATGATTATTTTGCGTTACTTTGCGTACTGGTAAAATGGGGGTAGGGCAGCAGATTCAGCCACTGTGGCCCCTAAATGCATCATAGCATCACAAAATCAGGTTGGGAGTAACTGTGGTACTCTATCCTAACCAATAAAACCTAACAAAGACCTATTGGTTGAGTACAAAATTTCTGTGGGCACCGGAAACAACGTACGTTTCCCAATTCGGCAATTTTAAATGGGAAAAAGTTATCATTCACCACGAATGTACCGTAAAGGATGCCGACTTATTTTCTTGCACTTTATGCTCACATTATTGAAACTTAATAGGTAAAGAGAGGTCAAAATAAAATGGAATAACGTAAGCAATTTTTTCTAATTAATTTTGTGTATTTTTACAACTTGGGGGTAGGGATACAAAATCAACCACTGTGGCACTCACAGTGATCACAGCATCACCTAGTCAAGTTTATAATAATTGTGACATCCTGTTTTAATGATGTAAACCTGAAAATGGACTGTCAGTGCTATAGAAAATGTCTGAAGGCATCTGACACATTATTTTTGTCTTTTTTTGCGATTTCGCGGAAATGGTCGTTTACTGGGTGCACAAATACCTTCACTGTGAGCCAGAGATTCAATATTTTTTCATTCTGTTTTTTGCAGAGGATGCAGAAGGTGTGCCTTGACATAATATTGCCTGATTTGGGTTTCTGGAATGAATTCTGATTTATTTAGAGGAAAATGTTTCTCAACCTCATTTTAGCACCTGCGAAGAGCGTGAATGGGGGTACCCTTGCGCCATCGGCTATATCTCTGGTGTGTTCCTAAGGATTTTCGGGGAACATGGCTTAAACATCTCAGGACATACTAAAAGGAACACTTTGAAACCCATCTTATTGAGTACTGGGGGGGGGGGGGGGGGTGCACGGTAGACCTTCCTAGCTTGTGGATATAAGATGTGGATTGACTATTGTAGTTCAGAGATGCTAGAATAGCTTGGTGCTCTTAAGTGCCAAGCTATGCAGGCTTTACCGTTGAACTATCGTAGTTGATAGTTCTCCTGAGCTACTATCCTGAATGGTAACTGACTGGAAGTCTGAAGTCTTGAAGTCTCGATATACCAAGACCATTAGCCCACATTAACAACCCCTTGATTGCAGAGAAAAGTGAACACGATTCAACTGCAGTTCATGGGGGCTCATGATATCTATTTCTCTTGCTGACGCCACTTTGAATTTATGTTTCTGGGACCACTGAATTAACAAAGATGTCAGAAACATCAACTGCCAGTTAACCCATTTAGCCCCAACACCCTACAACAGGCGATGGATTGACCATGATAATTCAAGGGTAGTGCCAGATAAGGTAGGTGCCAGGCTCATCTAGCACTACCCTTTAATTATCACTGTGAATCCATCTCCTTCACCTGGCACATAGTCTTTAGGTGACACCTCTACAATTTTGGAAATGTGCCGTGGGGTTGAATGGGTTAAGGGGTTTAACTTCACACTTGGCTCAGCCATTTGTTTTCTCAAAACACATTACCAATGGTATTACTTATATGAATGTTGCCTAGCTAGCCTAATTTTAGCCAAAATTTGGTTGTGTCCGTATAAGGGATTGTTGGCAGGAGAGGGGCGCCATAGATCAGGCCATAACCCGAGTAGCCTCCCCTTAGTCCCATCCAGTAAGAGATTACCCAGCATACCTCAGTTTAGTTCTTAGCTAGCCTGTAGACGGTTGTGTCTTTGCGTCGCTCTTCGATTCCTACGGTTTTTGTGACCGGTCGTCTTGCGACTTTACCTTTCTGTTCTGGTTCACTCGGTTGTGCTGGCTTGGAGCTTACTTGAGTGTTTGTGCCTGAGACTGTTTTGAACTTGGCTTGGTGTTCACGAGGATTGTGACCGGTCGTCTCGTGACTTGACGCTCTGTTGTGGACTTAGCGTGCCTGGGACTGGTGCTCACTTAGATTTGGTGGGTTTGGAACCCTCTCGGCTTGTACCTAGCGCTGTGTGGACCTCAACGTGCCTTGCCTGGCGTGCCTGTGACGAGTTGGACCCGGGTGGTGTCTATGAGTCCAGTGGGCCTCAGGACGTCGCTTCAGAGGCGTGGGCTTGCTTCATGGCCAGGTAATATCTCGGCGAATGCCCTCGACTGGCGCTCAGGGGAAGGGAAGAGCGCCGAGTGTCGGCACACGCTGTGCACTCGTTTGTTTTGTTTTCACCCTCGCGCGCGGAATTTTGGTGCGTGGCCTCGGTGGCCGCGCTCGCTTGTTTTTCATTATGGCCTCTATGTCGCAGTTACCAAGTTCGTTCCTGCACGCATTGTGGCATTGTTCAGGAGCCCTGTGATGAGCTGGGGGTGAGTCGGCGCATACCTACACTGTTGGTGCCCCCCGCCTGGAAGATACGTGGTCCCAGCTGTGAGGATTCTACTGCCGTGAATGCCCAACACCTATCAGGGAGCGACCACCAGTTCTTGCCCAGAGTGCCACGGTTGGTCCCAATACAGTTGGACCGTGACGGCCCGGGCCGGTAGGACTAACAAGGCGCAATTCCATGGAGGGCCCTTGTACGGTTCCCCTTACCATGACGAACAGGACAGATACCAATGCGCACGTTCCGCAGAGGGGGCGACGAAATTTTCCCTTACTGTGATCGAAAAGTCCTATCCTACTACTGCCGGGCAGACGTCGGCACCCGAACATACGACGTTCCTTGCCCCAGGCCAGACAGCAGATCGCAGACCTGACAGACAGAAGGTGTCATGCTCGGGGGCTTCGGACGGAGAGGCACGAGCCAGACTCACTCACAGCGGGATCCGGCCCCAAGAGACGACCGCTCGGCTTCTCGGTCGCAGGTCAGTGATGAGTGTGTGTGTGAGAGCATATATTGTGCGGTAGGGTGCAAGATTTGTGTATGTTTGTATGTCATTGCACGGCACCTAGAGCCTTTCTTTCAAGCTAGGCATTTTAACCCTTTCGCCGCCACAGGTGTTAAAATGTTGCATTTCCCAGCACCGCAGCTGTTTTGCCAGACCGCTGGGGCGCAACACCTCTTATCTTTAAAAAGCTATAACTCTTGAACCACTGAACCGATTTACTTCATTTTTGAGAAAAAGGGAGATGAGAAAACAAATTTGTACACTGACACTCAAAGTTAAAATTTACTTTATTATTATTATTTACTGTTATTTACTGTTATTATGGGCGCACATGCCTGAGCAAGCTCCCTACAGGCGTCGGTGCCAGCTCCCGCACGCGTTAGACAGGCACGAACCTGCTACTTGCAGGGACCGCTAGTACCACAGGGCTGCTGCACGTCCCACGCCATGATCCCAGGTCAGTATGGTGGCTCGCGCCCGATTGTGGAGACGAGAGCTCGCTCCAGAGGCAGTGCTGAGAGGCATGAGACGACCCCACGACGGAACCCCATTCCCCAACCTCGGCCATGATCAGACAGGTCTCCTGTCTCCAGAAGCGCGCGTTCCCTACACAGAGTCCAGGGCCATGAGAGGAGCATGCGACAACATCCCAGTGCCGTTGGGTCGCTACGCGATGGGAAGACCGGCGCCCCTAAGACTCCTCTTCGCCGTTCGAGTTTGTGGGACTGGCCTCTGAGACGACGCTCTTCCTCCCGGACTTCGCACGACAGCAGTCATGCTAGGCCTTCGTCATGGTGGATGGGAGCCAAGTTCGTCCTCCCCCCTCCCCCCCTTGGCCCGTGCTGTTTCGACGAGATGCAGTTACGCACCGAGACGCCCGTGCGAGACCTTCCGTTCTCCACGCCGCTGCTGCTCCCCTTGGGAGAGCCGGTCTGCCCCTGGCAGTTCGGCTTCTTCTTACAGGACCCCGGCTCGTCTCTGCTTGCGGCTTGGCCACAGAGGAAGACGATTCCCGCCTAGTGCTGTTTCAGCTTCTCGTCGGACCGCCGCCTCCCGGCGTTCACCGGTCGTTCGGAGCAGTTAGACGCCTCTTCCTCCCATGTGCATGATGGACGACTCTTTCAGCTTGGTCGCGGAAGACCTCGTTTTGGCGTGGCTGGGCGATGACGGTGCCTCCTATTCGCTACGCTCGCAGTCTCAAGATGTCATGGAGTCGCCGCCATCTTCTTTCGGCCTAGCATGGAGACTCTTCAGTCCTTGGATGTAGCGGCCCCCCTCATCGCGGTTGCCTTCCCGAGGAAGACTGCCCGCCTTCTCCCCCTGCCAAGAAGAGAGCTTCGGCCTTCGTGAACTCTGAGTGACAGCCCGAGCTTTTCAAGTCTCTTCCTCAACCGACCGGGTGCCGGGACCTACGTGGTGCCTTCTCCTCTCACCCGCTTCAGGGCGCCTTGGGAGACACTGGCTTCTTCGCTGACAACAGGTGGCCGGCGGACCTGTCTATGGAGTTCCGGTGGAGGTGGTACGCGGAACTTCACAGAGCTGCACCTGCCCACTCCTGGCGGTGGACCCCCCCGGCGCTGTCCTGTGCTGGTTCTCTTCGACATCGTGATTTTACTCCTGGTCTTGCGCGACCGCTTCCTCTTCCGCGATTCCCCGGCCTCTGCGGGGTTCCTGGACCTGGCGGCGCAGGACATCTTCCACCGCGTTAGGAGGCAGGGAACCCTTCTTCTTCTCTCCGTTTAGCCGACATCCTCGCCTGGGCAGTTCCGGCAACCGGGCTCCTTATTACACCGCTGTCACCGCCTTGACTGCGATGGCCATCTGTGATCTGCAGCGTCGAGGTACCTTCCGGCACGCTTGTCCGCTGCCGACCGAGTTGAGGAACCACTGCGCAGGGCGCCGTTTGGTGGAGAACTCCCTTGGCCCCACCTGGCAGACCGTCAAGGAGGCTAACGAGGACCGGTGGCACAGACGGCGTCGCGCTGTTGTCAGCACTGGTCGTAGCAGTCTTCCTGGGACACATACAGGACGTGCCGGCATTACGCGCAGACCGACGGACTGGATTGGCAGGGACCACTCTTCCGCGGAGGTGCAGTTTGGAACTAGTCAGCCGGCAGCCGAGGGACGGAGGCGACGGTTCTGTGACACCGACGGCGCAGTACCTTTTCCCGGCATGCGGCAGATGGCTAGGAAGTAAGCGGTATACCTTCGTAGATCTAGTTGTCGGCGCGGGGTGAGGACTGGTCCGACCAACATCACTACGTGCGCCAACATCGCTCTGCGGCGACCAAGCACTACAAGTTTTCTTCTCAGACGTCAGCTTCGGGACCTAGCGGAGGCAGTTCGCGTGGCTGCGTGGAGTCAGCTGGGAGTTCTGGCGTTCTTCGGTGCCTGACCAGAGTAGACGATTTCACTCCCAACGGCTGTTGTGCAGTTACCCGCCCGGCGGTGGACGAGAGCGCGCTGGTGCAGGCAGGGCGCAGCCAGTGGTCTGACGAGGATGGGACAAGAGCCTTCCTGTTCCGCGTCTCGCTGGGGTGAACGGGGTTCTGGGATGCGACAGAGGATGCTGTGGAACCATGCAGCCTGGGGCGCGATTACCTGGAGATGAGACGTGGTGGCAGCTGGGCTGGATCGTACAGTCGTAACCTTAGAGGTGGTCCTGCGCTCCGATCCCGCGACAGTACAGTCGACTCTTCTTGTCCCCAAGCCGGCGGTTTTGGCGGCCGATCTTTGACCTATCGGCTCAGCACAAGTTTCTCGGCACCGCGGCAGATGACGACAGACAGAGTCCTGAGGGCAGCGCTGCGTCTCCAGGACTTTGTGACAGCTGGAGGTCCAACGTCGAAACCAGCTGGCAAGCTTCGGCGGTAGGCAGGGTTACTGCGCGTGATTCTCCGTCGACTAGGCTGCTTACGCTATGGGACAGGTCCTACGTGGTTCCTTCGCGCGATGACATTGAGGATGGAGTTCGTGGCCGTCCTGTTCGAGTACGACTCCCAGTAGGATGGGTGCATTGCAGAGTAGGAGCGACCCTCAGAGCCTTACTTCGGGTTGATGGTTAGGACTGCTGGCTCGCCAGCAGATCGCCTTGCAGCCTGACACTTCTTCTGCTTGGAGGGTAAGCGCTACGGCTGGTTCTGGAGAAGTTTGAGGCCAGCTGCGCTTGGAGCCGTCACCATGACCAGAATCTTCCGGCGTCCCTCCTCGCCATCGAGTATCGAAATTCTGAAGGTATACGCGTGGTTGTCCAACAATCCCTCTTGCTAGAAGCTTGCGGCGGATATGGTTAGTAGCGCAGTCTGCAGCCACGAGGAGAGCCGCTCAGCGGCTACGAAGGTAGGTGGACATTCTCCTGGCTCGGTGCGCCTCGTCACTTCGCCAGTCGTGGTCATCTCTTCCCCAAGTGCCCTCCTCTGCAGCTCCCCATTCCACGCACGATGCTCAAGCAACCGCGACAGCCGCTGTACCAGCCGTGCCCAGAACATCTCCTTCTCCACGCCTGGGGATGGTGCGGCAAGCCCTCTACTGCAGAGACTTCCCTAGCGCGGCAGTGGATGCGATTGCGACAGCCCGCAGACCCTCAACCAGATGAGTTATGAGGGGAGATAACGAGAGCGGTATGACGGGTGGGGCGACACACTTCTCTCCTCACGGACTTGACGAAGCCCCAGCTGGCGGAGGGCTTCCTCTGGCTATTCAACGACCAGGGACTGGCTCCGATCACCATTCGGGGCTACCTAGCCATGATCGCCGACTCCTACCGGCGCTGGCACTGGTCCGACCCTGGCAGCTGCAAGACCTCGCAGTTCCGATGATCACATCGGTCTGCAACGCCCAGCACTGCGTTCGCTCGTGCCAAGATGGGTCTACCATGGGTGCTTACGTGGCTCAACTCCATCCGTTTGAACCTCTGCAGTGGGCGCGCTTGATGGATGTAACTTGGAAGACGTGCTCGCTGTCGGCCCTAGCCTCAGTCTCCAGGGTCAGTGAACTTCTCACGCGGTTGACACACCCAGATTGCTTGCAGTGCCGGACGGACGGCTCCGTGCAACTGCTACCTGAACCATCTTCCTGGCCAAGACGTGGTCTCCTTGTCGGGCCCACAGATGATGACTATTTGCCCTTCACGTGTGACAGACTCCACCCGGGAGTCCAGACTACAGAACCCGGTGAGAGCCTTTACGTGTGTACCGGCGCCAGACCAAGCCTCGGCGCAGAGGACGTACCCGCCTGTTTCTCCCTTTGTCCCCAGGTAGTTGTGACATCTCAACCCAGACCATCTCCTCCTGGATACGTTGGGGGATTCGCTTGGCCTACCAGGACCTCGCCCCAGATGCAGCCAAACTTATGAACATCAGGGCGCACGAGGTCAGAGCCAGGGCCGCAAGTCTCACTTCGACCGCAACTTCGCAGTCAAGGTCTTGGTGGCGGCCATGGGATGGCGAGCGGAGACCACATTCGCCCGCTTCTACCTGAGGGACCTCTCCACCCAGCGACAGAGCCTCTCGCTGGTGGGAGACTTCGCAGCAGCGCAACACTCCCTCCCGGCTCCATAGGCGCCGCAGGTATCTTAGCTAAAATTATCGGGAGTTTGCTGCGGGAGGGCGGGCCTGAGGGCAGTGTCGTTGGCATTAGGGGCACTATAGCAGCACCCACCTCCTCTTCGGGATTCTTCCTATAAGTAATACCATCGGTAATGTGTTTTGAGAAAACAAATGAATTTTTCTTTAAAATGAATTTTTTTGAAAAATACTTACCGATGGTATTACTCGAAGGTCCCTCCCACCTGCCCCGCTTGCCGCCAGTTTGCTAAGAAACTAAACTGAGATATGCTGAGTAATCTCTTACTGGATGGGACTAAGGGGAGGCTACTCGGGTTATGGCCTGATCTATGGCCTGATCTCCTGCCAACAATCCCTTATACGGACACAACCAAATTTTGGCTAAAATTAGGCTAGCTAGGTAACATTCCTATAAGTAATACCATTGGTAAGTATTTTTCAAAAAAATTCATTTTAAAGAAAAATTCATTTTTCTTTTTCTTTTCAGCTGACAGATCTGATGTTCTTCTTCACCATCTTGCTGGTGTTTGTACTGGCGTTTGGTGTGGCGTACCATGCTAACATGTTCCCACAGATGCCACCATCATGGTCCATTCTGAAACACGTCTTCTTGTTCCCCTACTTCCAGATGCATGGCGAACTGTTCTTGTCAGAGATGCAAGGTGTGTATGAACAGTCACAGACCAGATGACTTGTTGGTCTGTTGGTAGTATATTTTGTTGTGATGATTCCTGAATCATCGTGACAAAAAGAGATGCCAACAAACAAAGGGTTAGCAAAATCTGATCTACAACAGCAAGGGACAATAAGTCCATTTTTATGAAAAATGGGATTCTGGTTGTACTCCAGTGTAAATCTCACTTTTCACAGAAACGGACTTACTTCCCTTCGCAGGGCAGAATGTGAACTCCAGACCCCAAAGTGACCATACAAATAATGTGTTGCTTACTGGTCTAGTTTATTTGTTCAATCCAGTCCAAAAAGGTGACTGCCAAGCATGTAAAATGCAGATAAGAACCCAACGGATAAAGAAACATGCTTAGAAAAGACAGTTACAACACAATTGTGTTGTATCTGTCTTTTCTAAGCGTGTTTCTTTATCCGTTTGGTTCTTGTGTTTACTGTCTTTTCTAAGCATGTTTCTTTATCCGTTGGGTTCTTCTCTAGTTTACTTGTTGTTTGCTCCCTTTGATATATGCCGCCTTGAGACAGCCTTTGTCACCTGCTCGGCCTTTATATGTGTGCTCAGCTCCGCTCATGGGTACATTTGATGCCAGCTTTCTAAACTAATCTCCACTAGGTACACAAAATTAATCTAAGCACATTGCAGAATCTATAGAAAGCAACTTCTGATATTTTTCATCCTGTGTGTTGTGTGGGTAAGCAAAAGTTTCAAGACATTTGCATGCCAATGACTGTTGTTTTGTTACATGGCTTAACTGTGCGCAGTTACTCTTCTCTAAAAGATATAAATTATGGAGTTTCCCAAGGATCCGTGCTTGGTCCCTTATTATTTTGTCTATTCATCAATGACCTGCCTCTTCATTTAACTTGCAAGAAAGTATAATGTGATCTTTTTTGCTGATGACACTTCCATTCATATGACTAACAAAGATATACAAGTAATTTCTGCCAACTTGCATCATAGTCTTGACGAGGTGTCAGAATGATGTCACAGTAATTTTATGATTGTTCATCCAATTAAAACCAAATCTATGATAATCGCCACTCGTCAAAAACACCAGTTAGCATCCCTGTTACTTAACCTTTTTTTCTTGGCTTGACTTCGCGAACGAAGATTTTATAGGGGTTGCCCACGACGTCTGCAGGCTTGTTCGTGGCTGCGGAGGCCAATCCGAGACAGGCAGGTTCGACCGCAGTGGCTGCAGGGGAAGGTATGGCCAGGGTTCTGAGCTGCGGCATCTCTGTTTTTTCTCCTGAGCCTAACCTTTTTTTAAAGGCAGTCAAATAGAATAAGTTAATAAACACCGCCTACTAGGGATTAAGGAAGTAAGGAAAGAGGTGGCTGGAACTGTCATCAGCTGCACCCCCGTGTCAAGCAGACTAATCTCCATCCGCATCTCCGCCCGACCGCACAACATCACTATCATTCAAGTATACGCTCCAACAGCAGATCATGATGATGAAGAATTAGAAGAATTTTACGAACAACTGGACAACATCATCAAGAAAACACCTAAGAAAGACATTCTGACTGTCCTCGGTGACTGGAATGCAAAGATCGGCCCTGACGCCTACCAACAATGGGCAGGAACAGCTGGCAAGTTTGGCCTTGGAGAAACAAACGACAGAGGCCTGCGACTTTTAGAGTTCGCACAGAGTCACCGTCTCACCGTTGCTAATACCCTCCATCCACACAAGAAGTCAAGAACAGTGACATGGCAATCGCCAGGAGGCCTGGTCCATAACCAGATTGACTTCATCTTGCTGCCTCGACGATTCAAATCCAGCGTTAACAAAGCACAAACGAGGTCCTTTCCTGGCGCTGATATTGGCAGCGACCACAACCTCATCCTTACTAGCCTCAAGTTGAAGCTGGCATTGAAACGAGATAGCAAGAGCCCTCGCATCAGATTCGACCTCCAGAAGCTAAAATACCCGGAAGTAGAAGAGCTCTTCCAAGCCCATGTGGGAGGCAGATTTGCAGCCTTGGCTACTTTGGACTGCGACGTAGACACCCTTGCTGGAAATATAAAAGAGGTGTTACTTTCTACAGCAGAAGAAGTGCTGGGGAAGCAGAGGAAGCGCAAACAGCCCTGGGTCACCGATGACATCCTCGATCTCTGTGATGAGAGGAGAGCCTGGAAGAAAAAGAGAGGCCAAGACCTCACATCAGCAAACACGTACAGACTTGTCAACAAGAAGATCAGGAAGAGGATGAAAGAAGCCAAAGAAGATTGGATTGAAGACCAGTGTTGTAGCGTGGAAGAGGGCATGGCAAACGGCAACAGCAAGAAGGCTTATGAAACGCTAAGGACCCTCACCAAGACTCAACAGCGAACAGCCACAGTCATCGAAGACAGCAGCGGCCAACTCCTTACGGAAAACACTGCTGTACTAAACAGATGGACTGAGTACTGCCGAGACTTGTATAACTACAAGGCTGAGCCAGACACCAGCATCCTCCAAAACAACCAGGCTGGGGCCAGGAAGGCTGAAGACCTGCCAGTGTTAGCTGAAGAGGTGGAAGCAGCCGTACGCGGCCTGAAGGGAGGAAAGTCTCCAGGTGTAGACAACATACCTGCTGAACTGTTGAAACATGGAGGAGAAGTAACAACGAAGGTCCTCACTACACTCTGTCAAAAGATCTGGGAGCAAAAGAAATGGCCAGTAGATTGGACACAGTCTCTAGTGATCCCGCTCCCCAAGAAAGGAAACCTGAAACAGTGCCAGAACTACAGAACTATCAGTCTGATAAGTCACCCGAGCAAAGTAATGCTTAGAATCATTCTCAACCGCCTCAAAACTTTCGCCGAGGAACTGCTGGCAGAAGAACAGGCTGGCTTCAGAGTTGGAAGAAGCACTGTAGAGCAGATTTTCAACTGCCGCGTCCTGATCGAGAAACATCTGCAGCATCAGCGCGAACTCTACCACAACTTCATTGATTTCAGGAAAGCATTTGATCGCGTCTGGCACGACGGACTCTGGCAAGTCATGAGATCATTCAACATAGAGGAGGGACTGATCCAAATGATAGAAGCGCTTTACAAGAACGCCTGCAGCGCGGTTCTACTTAACAATCAGTCAGGCGAGTTCTTCAGGACGACGATCGGTGTCTGTCAAGGATGCCTGCTCTCTCCTGTCCTTTTCAACATATTCCTGGAGAAGATCATGCAGGAAACCCTCCACGACCACCATACTTCAATCTCTATTGGTGGCAGATCCCTGTGCAATCTTCGATTCGCAGACGACATTGACCTCATGGCAGGCAGCAATAGTGAGCTCCAAAACCTGACAGACAAACTTTCAAGTAGCGCAGGGTCTTATGGCATGGAGATCAGTACGGATAAAAGCAAAGTGATGATCAACACCACAAGCGACAGCAGCAGCAACATTCACATGAACGGCCAGAAGCTAGAAGAGGTCAATAGCTTCAAGTACTTGGGAGCCACCCTGTCCAAAGACGGTAGTTGCATAGCAGAGATCCGTATCAGGATAGGTACAGCAACATCCGCAATGGCCAGGCTGGACAGGATATGGCGAAGTAACTCCATCAGCTTCACCATCAAGTACAGGCTTTACAAGTCCCTCATAGTGTCTATTCTACTCTACGGCTGTGAGACTTGGACACTGCTTGCAGACTCAGAAAAGAAAATCTAGGCCTTTGAGAACAAGTGCCTGAGGAAGTTGCTCCGCATCTCGTACCGCGAGCACAAGACCAACGAATATGTAAGGAGCATCGTCACTTCCCTGGTGGGCCCACATGAACCCCTTCTGGCAATCGTGAAACGGCGCAAGCTTGCTTGGTTTGGCCACGTGACCCGACACAACACCTTGTCCAAGACTATCCTCCAAGGCACTCTCGAAGGAAGTCATCGGCGAGGTCGTCAGAGAAAGAGTTGGGTCGCAAACATAAAAGAATGGACCGAACTCGAGATGCCAGACTTGCTTGCCACCGCCCAAAATAGAACTCAGTGGAGAGCACTGTCTGTTGCTGCTGCCTTTCAGTCCCCCCAACGCCCACTTCGGGCAAGGGACTGATGATGATGATGATGATGACTAGGGATTACAATTGACAGTCAGCTTAAGTGGAAGGCTCATATGGACACTTTATGCAGAACGGTAGCCAAAAATCTTTTTATTTTTTCCAGGTTGAAATATTACACCGACTCGGGACATGCGCAAACTATTCTATAACGTTCACATACGTTCCCATATTGATTACTCATCAGCGGTGTGGGATGGCAGCAGTGAAGTCCACTTGAAGAGACTCAACTTGTTACACTGAAGGGCGGCAAAGTTAATCCTTCCCGACCTACGACTCACAACAGAAGAAAAACTTGCCAAAATAGGATTTCTGCTGCTGCAAGACCACTTCAGATACAATAAGGCTGTTTTTATGTTCAAAGTGTGCAAACAGAAAATACCAGAATATATCACAACTCTTTTCTCTAAGTCGGAATCTAGGCTTGGTAATATTAGGCAACTTTTCTCAGTCCCCAAAACAAGAATTGATATATATACAAATCTAGTTTGTCATTCTCAGGAACGCAGACTTGGAACACACTTCCTGATTATGTGAAATCCGCTTCCTCTCTTGCCCGTTTCAAAATCAGTCTCTTCAAGTACTTCTCAAAGCAGTCATAATCATTACGTTGTGAAATAAATACTGCCCTGGAAATCTGATTACATTTGCTCCCAGTTATAAACTCTGTGTGTGTGTGTGTGTGTGTGTGTGTGTGTGTGTGTGTGTGTGTTTAGGAGTGTGAGGTCATCATGGGACTTTCCTTCCCTAAGCTGACAATGTTGTTTTTGTTTCATATACATGCACATTTATATACTTAGTTTTGTGTATATTGTCTCTTAGTTTTGTAGCAACGGCAGGTTTGAAAAATGGCTATGTTTGTGATGATGTCAATGCCACAACCGTTGATAAATAAAGCTTCATTGAATTATTGAGTCATTGAATCAGTGATGTCTATTCTCTCTGAGTCACAAGTCCTCTACATTTAATCTGATTGCACAAAACAGCAGTGGAGTGTCATATCTAAGTGTCCCTGACAATAGTAGGAAGCAAAATAATATTTAATGAACAAAATGACTTATGATAAATTTTCCTTTCGCATATTAAGCTTTGTGTCACTCATACCCTTATGACAGCAATACCTATACAACCTCAAAAATGTCTGAAGTTGTACAGAAAAAAGTGCTGATGTAATTACTTACTTACTTACGCTTGTCACCCCTACCCGGGTATAGGCTGTCGACGAGAGACCTCCAGCAACTCCTGTCCTGTGCTTCTCCTTCGATTCTACTCCAGGTGGTTCCCAGTCTCTTGATGTCTGCTTGGAGGTCTCGACGCCAGGAGTTTCTCGGCCTACCTCTTTTTCTCTTTCCCTGGGGGTTCCATGACAATGCCTGCCTAGTGATACTGGAAGCTGGCTTTCTCAGACTGTGACCGATCCATCCCCATCTTCTTCGCCCAATTTCATTCTCTGCTGTTATCTGCTCTGTTCTTTCCCAGAGTCTGACGTTGCTGATCTTCTCTGGCCAGTGGATTTTCAAAATTCTTCTAAGGCAACTGTTCATGAAGGTCTGTACTCTGTTGACTGTGGTTTTTGTCAATCTCCAAGTCTCTGCTCCATATAAGAGAACTGCTTTTACATTAGAGTTGAAAATCCGGACTTAGTGCTCTTTGGAGCTCCACACTTTTTTCAACTGGAGAAAGGCTGCTCTGGCTTTACCGATTCGTGCTCTGACATCTGCATCAGTGCCGCCTTTTTTGTCTATGATGCTTCCGAGATAGGTGAAGGACTCCACCTCCTCCAACGGGGTGCCAGCAAGCAAGACTGGTTCTTCCCTGGTTGCGTTCAGCCTCATTGTCTTTGTTTTCTGTTTGTGAATGGTGAGGCCCACTTGGGACGAGATGTCAGCAAGCCTCGTGGTCTTGTCCTGCATTTGTTGATGTGTGGGACAGTAATGCCAAGTCGTCTGCAAAATCGAGGTCGTCAAGCTGTGTCCACAGTGTCCACTGTATTCCACTTCGTCTGTGCTCTGTGGTCATCTTCATGACCCAGTCTATGGCCAGTAGGAAGAGGAACGGAGAGACACCCCTGCCTGACACCGGTTCTGACCTGGAGCTCCCTGGTGAACTGCCCTTCGTGGATCACGCGACATGTCATGCCATTGTAGCTTCTCTTGATCAGGCGGACGAGCTTTGTGGGTACACCGTAGTGTCGTAGGAGTTTCCACAGAGTCTCTCGGTCCACGCTGTCAAATGCTTTCTCATAATCCACAAAGTTGATGTACAGCGGGGAGCGCCACTCCAGAGACTGTTCCACGATGATGCGGAGAGTGGCGATCTGGTCTGTACATGATCGGTTCTTCCTGAATCCTGCTTGCTGGTCTCTCAGCTGGGGGTCAACGGAGCTCTTCATTCTCTCCAGGATGATCCTGTTGAAGACCTTTCCTGGTACTGACAGCAAGGTGATTCCTCTGTAGTTGGAACACTTGCTGAGGTCGCCTTTCTTGGGAAGCTTGATTAGGTACCCCTCCTTCCAGTCAGCCGGCATCACCTCCTCTTCCCAGATCTTTCCAAACAGTGGGTACAGCATCTCCACTGTTGTCTCTAGGTCTGCTTTCAGAGACTCCGCTGGGATGCCATCTGGGCCTGCTGCTTTGCCGTTCTTCAAGAATGCCACTGCTCTTCTGATCTCTTCCCGGCTGGGTCTGTCACAGCTGATGGGTAGGCCGGTCTCTGCCGGCTGGATGTCTGGGGGGTCGGGTGGGCTAGGTGTGTTCAGTAACTCTTCAAAATACTCGGCCCATCTGTCGAGTTGGTCTGCTCTGTCTGCAATAGGCTTGCCTTCTTTGTCTTTTACTGGTCTTTCTGTATGGCCATACTTGCCTGACAATCTTCTGGTAATGTCGTAGAGCTGTTTCATGTTGCCGCTGCCTGCTGCCTTTTCTGCCTCTGCTGCCAGGCTGTCTGTGTAGGCCCTCTTGTCTGCCCTGATACTACTCTTCACCTCGCGGTTGTCTTCCGAGTATTCCCCCTGTGCCCTTACTTTGGCTGCTCTTGTGCGACTGTTGTTGACAGCTGCTTTCTTCTGCTTCCTCACTTCTATCTTCTTCAAGGTCTGTGCCGACAGCCAGTCCTTGTGATGGTGTTTCCTGAACCCTACAGTGTCTTTGCAGGTTGAGTTCAGCGCCTCTCTAACTGCCTTCCACTGCTGCTCTGTGGTGACCGCCTCCTCTTCATTTACTAGCTCCTGTAGCGCTTGAAACCGGTTGGACAGCACCAGTTTGAACTCTTCTCTAACTCCAGTTTCTCTCAGGAGGCCTACATTATAGCGCTGTCTTCTTGTTGTCTCTGTGCGGCTTTTCTTTAGCTTGAGCTTCATTCTTAAGGTAAGCAGATGGTAGTCGGAGGCGACATCTGCTCCCCTCCTCACTCGAACATCTTGAAGGGATCTTCTAAATTTCTTGCTAATGCAGATATGGTCTATTTGGTTCTCTGTTGTATGGTCAGGTGAGACCCAAGTTGCTTTGTGTATTCTTCTGTGTGGGAAGATGCTGCCTCCAATGACAAGTCACCCCCACCCGGGTCTGCCCTGGGGGACTTGGGTGGGGTTAGGTACTTTTTAGTTCCCAGGGTCACACTGGTCAGCCCCACAGGGTGAGTTTTTCTCTCTATTCTGGGGCATGTGTTTCTGTCTACCCGAGGTCCATTCTCCTGTATTTGCCTTTTTAAAACTCTCCCTACTGTCTGCACTGCCTGTAGCTCTTGATATTGGATGTGTGTTGCTAAATGGTCTTAGCTTTATTTAGGCCCCATGTGTTAGGTTTATTTAATGTATTTGACCGGCTGGCGACATACATTCAATGTTCTGTTTAGTTTTTTTTTTCACAAGCAGTGCAGGCACGTCCTGAGAAAGCCTTGTTGCTGTCGGGACGTTAAGCAATGTACAATCAATCAATCAAACCAATGACAAGTCGGTTTAGAGCACAAAAGTCTACAAACCTCTCCCCGTTCTCACTCATCTCCGAGCCTAGTCCCTGTCTCCCCATCACCTCTTCGTATCCGGTGTTGTCCTCCCCTATTTTGGCATTAAAATTGCCCATGACGATGGTGATGTCTCGCTCCGCACATTTGTCCAAGGCACTCTGGAGTCGGTTGTAGAACTCTTGTTTCTCTTCCTCGTCACTGTCATTAGTGGGCGCATAACACTGGATGACGTTCAGCTTGAGCTTTTTCTTGGTTCTAAAGGCTGCTGTGATAATTCTTGGCCCAAGAGGTTCCCAGCCCATCAGCACTCTCTGTGCCACTGGTGACAGCATGAATGCTGCACCTTCTGTATGGGGGGCATTCTCCTCTTCATGACCTGAATACAGAATCATCTCCCCACTTAACAGCCTTTTCTGGCCAGACTGCGTCCATCTGGCTTCACTGATACCTAGCAGGGAAAGTTTGTACTTTTGCATTTCCGCTGCTATCTGGGCGGCCTTGCCGCTCTGGTACATGGTCTTGACGTTCCATGTGCCCATGGTTGTATCCCTGGATAGAGAGAGGTGGCTCGGTCCTGTGGCTTCCGAAGACTTCCGGCTTTCACCACAGGACGTCATAAGTCTTCTGGTAGAAGAACCTTCCTCCTCCAGGAAAGGAATTACTGTTAGTCTTTTCGTCGGCGTTTTTGTAGCTATTTCCTGTTTTTGCAGGGTGGGGAAGCTACCCCCACGCCCAACCCCCTTACTAGGAGGACCAGGGGTTTTCTGTCGGGGTCACCTTCCCTTAGACCATGTTGGTTCACGGCACCTTATTTCATTCGGTGCACCCCTCTCACGAGGGACCCCCTATCCACCACCCAGGGGACGCGCCTCAACGCCATATGGTCCCAGCGCGAGGGCTGATGTAATGCAAGGAGATTATTTCTGTAGGCTGGTATAAAAAAAAGTTAGTTACCAAAATCCATCCACTTCTTTCAAGGGTGTGTTTTTCGTGTAACGTCATTATGAGTGAACGAGTGCAGCGCTATGAGCCAGTGGGAACCCCAACAAGTTTGTCTTTACTGTAAACGTCTCCGCCTTGATGCACATAAGTACAGGGCATCATCAAATCAGGCAGTCCTGGTATATTCCCACCACAAACTTAAATTTCGTCACGGCGTATTGCGCAAAAGAAAATGTCATTGAAGGCTACCCGTAACATGTTGGCATTTACTCAGAGACTAATCAAGCTACAGACTTCATACTTGACCAAATGGT
Organism: Semisulcospira habei; assembly: GCA_036245525.1. Classification (NCBI taxonomy): domain Eukaryota; kingdom Metazoa; phylum Mollusca; class Gastropoda; family Semisulcospiridae; genus Semisulcospira; species Semisulcospira habei. The sequence goes on along the minus strand of BTPG01000008.1, from coordinate 93,854,312 downwards.
ACTTTGTGGCAAGTCCTTTTTAAGCATATCAATAGACGTTATTCACGTGCGGGCACTTCCGGTAGCGAGAACGAGGCGCACCACGCAGACATATGGCTGACGCAACTGTAGAACTGAGTGAGCGTCTCATAAATCGGTCGGCAAAGTGCAATCAATCAACAGGCACTGCTGTGTTCCTCAGTGTACGAATGACAGCAGATATGATCCTGACGGCCAACTCCCATTTCATTTTGTTCCTAGTGAAAAAGCTCCGGAAAACTATGGCTGTAGAAAATTCGAACGGACCGAGACCCGTATTTTAAAGTAATGTCAGGCATCCACCTTTGCCCAGAGTGATCTATCAAACAAAACAAAAAAGAGGAAAACTGATAAACAAAGAGTTTACATAAACTTTCAGTATAATTATATGGCCCTTTACTGTGCATATATTCATTTGGAGTCTGCCAAGCGCTGGTCTGCAATGCAGTGATCGGTTAACTGTTTTGGGATTTTTGTTGTTGTAAGTTTACTGTTAATTCATGTGTGTTCTTTCTGTGGCCTTGGTATGTGCATTGTGCCATAAGTACACAGGCTGCAATGTACGTGACAAACATTTTCAACATGAAAAGTACTGACACTATGCAGTATAACAGTGGCAGTGAATAGGTAAACATGTTCGCATGCATGATGCATGTTTCCATCAGTCCCAGGACATATACCTATTTAATCTTGAATGTGTTATTACATCTACCCTAATCACGACCATGGCCTTAATCAAATTGTATCTCAGGCTGTCACAGGTCTTATTTGCAAAAAACATGGCTGGTTGGAAACTGAAGAATATTTCTTTTGCAATGACACAATTTGAAACATGTGCATCCCATGGAGTACAGTTTATTTTTTTCTGATCTTGCAAAAAGCATTTGAGAATTTGCAAACTTCTGATCTGTGATAATAAGTACAACTCAACCATGTTATTATTATTACTCTGTCTGTCTGTCTGTCTGTCTGTCTGTCTGTCTGTCTCTCTCTCTCTCAGTCTCTCTGTATCTATCAACTTTATTATTAGTATCATATTTTCTATCAACACATGATATTTATTGATCTTCTGTATCATGCTACTTTGATCTGTTATCATATATTCAACTTGCATCGTATCTGCACGCTCGAATATTAATGTGTGCGTGCGTGTGTGTGTGCGTGATTGTCACAGTAACGCATCATTTGAGTAACAGGCATCATGCGTTATCCTTCGCTGGAATATTAATGTGTGCATGCATGTGTGTGTGTGCGTGATTGTCACAGTAACACATAACTCAGGCATCATGCGTTATCCTTCGCTGGAATATTAATGTGTGCGTGCGTGTGTGTGTGCGTGATTGTCACAGTAACGCATCACTCGAGTAACAGGCATCATGCGTTATCCCTGTGTTGCATTACGTATGATTGAATGTGTGTGTGTGTGTGTGTGTGTGTGTGTGTGTGTGTGTGTGTGTGTGTGTGGTGCAACACATCACTAATGACCGTCTTGCATTACTCTTGCGCTGCACCAGCATCTGGCACACATTAATGCGTGCGTGCGTGATTGTAACGCATAACTCGAGAAACAGTCATCATGCGTTATCTGACTGAGTGTGTGTGTGTGTGTATGTGTGTGTGTATGTGTGTGTATGTGTGTGTGTGTGTGTATGTGTGTGTGTGTGTATGTGTGTGTGTGTGTACTTGTGAGTGACAGTATGTATGTGTGTGTGTGTATGTGTGTGTGTTTGTGCGCGCGCGCTTGTAGTAGTAACGTATCGAGTAACGGGTGTCTTATATACGTTACAACTAGCACTATGTGTGTGTGTGTGTGTGTGTGTACTTGTGAGTGATAGTATGTGTGTGTGTGTGTGTGTATGTCAGTGTGAGTTAATATTCTTTCATGTAATCTATGATCACTTTTAAGTTTATTTAAATCTAATGTATGCACACGCGTGAGTATGTGTGCGTGTGCCTGTATATGTGCGCGTGCGTGAGTTGTGACGCATCACTTGAGTAACAGGCACCATGCCTTACATCTGACTGAATGCCGGCATGTGTGTGTGTGTGTGCGTGCGCGCGCCCATCTCTCTACATCGCCTTGCGAAAAACGCGGAACCTCCAATAAACAGACACTCCACTTGGAAGAACTAGTAGCGGTCGCCATCTTCGATCAGTCGGCTTGCGTGGCTAGCCTCGTTTGCGATTCAAAATGGCCGCCGCATGAATAAGGTCTATTGTATGGACCTCGCTAAAAGGTCACGGGCACAGAGGGTCAATACGTAGGTCACAACACAAGCTGCCCTATTTTGACATAAATTGTGTTTTCTTAATATATATCTTTAACGTTAAAGCCAAACTTGATACAGAGATATCTGATGATACAGAGACATCTGTATACTAATTTGGGTGACCCCTCTCAAAGGGCAAGGTCATGAGAGGTCAGCAAATGTGTGAAAAATGCCTATTTTGTTATAGCTGTTATTGTAACTTTTGCAAACTTTTGAACCAAATGTAGCACAAAGATAGTTGATGATAGATAAAACCTTCTTATGTAGGCTTATTTGGTTGACCACTCAAGGTCAAGGTCAAGGGAAGTCAATAAACATGTGAAAAATGCACATTTTTGACAAAACATACTTCTCAGATACTATTGCCAACTCTGTAATTTATAAATGTCAAGACACAGAACAGTTGAGCGACCTTTTGGAAAGGTCACAGATGGTTAGATAAATTATGCAGATTGTTGATGCATGTGAGCCATGAGGACTTTGTCATTCTTGTTGAAATCATTGTAGATTTATTTCTCATGAGAAAAGGTGGATACAAAATAGTCAGCCTGTGGTATAGAAAGGCATAAACTCTTGAACTTGCAGGGGCTCATGAACTTCTATGCTTCTGCATTTAGGTGGTGTTCCTTCTCTTGGCAGTGAAGGGGTTGAAAACTTGCAGACTTGCTTGTCACTTGTCAGATAAACACTGGTAATTATATTCTGGAAGAGATTTAACTATCGTGCCCAAGTGATGAGTATGTACAGACACAATTTAGCTTTTCAATTAAAAAAATAGGATTTATTAATTAAATTTAATTTAATTTATTTTTTTTTGTTGCAATATTCATATCACATTTACATTTTGTTGCAACTTATGCAGGGAGTTTGTCTTAGAACTGTTTCAGCCACAACTTTAATCTGCTCGTGATCGGATTCGCAAGTTATCTCAGTGTGTGCATGTGCTTGTGTGTGTGTGTGTGTGTGTGTGTGTGTGTGTGTGTGTGTGTGTGTGTGTGTGTGTGTAAGCGTGAGTGTACAAGACACTTAGAGCTCACTTTTTGTGTTGGAGTAGGGAAAAATTTAGGGCTTAAAGCGTATGAAGATGATTTCAAAGATGGAATAATGTCCGAACAAATTTTGACCCCATCTGGAATCCAAACCACAACCTTTCAGACAAAAGTCGAATGCTCTACCACCTGAGCTACATAGCTTCCGGTACCAAATGAGCTACCGGAGGACACCACTTTATGCGCATAAGGAAGTATAGGTCCTCTGATTTGCCCAAGGTCAAGGTCAATCTAGAAATGTTATAGCTTCAAGAAGTAATAATTCAAGTACCTATGACCCTAGACAATGCAATGCAGTTGTTAAAACCGTTACATAAATACTGTTAGTTTTTGGCCTACATGATTGGAGCTGTTTGTTTGCTGGTCAGTGACTTGCCTGGACCCATAAAGTCCAAACTCACAGACCAGTATACTATTATGATTACTGCAAAAATGTTTTTTTCTTGTCATTGTGAATCTTGTTTCATCCTTTGCAGGTTGTGATTTTGCAGTTTACAAGCCTGACAGTCGACGGTTTGCAGATTGTGTCGATCATTGTGTCAACTTTTTGTTTGAATTTTAGGACAGGATGATGGGGTTTTCTCGGGCTGCACGAGGAATGAAACCCTGTGGCGGGAGGATCCCAGCAGCAGATGTCCTGAGCACAATCCGGTTGTGCCTGTTCTGATGGCCTTCTATATGATCCTCACAAACATTCTGCTAGTCAACCTTCTCATTGCCATGTTCAGGTATGCAGCAGAGGTTATCCCTAAGTCAGAAGTAGGTCAAACATTGCACAGACTTTAAACACTCTGTGGATTCATCCAGCCCACTCCGCCTGGAAGAGGTGTATATTTTCATATGAGCCCTTGCAGCTGCAGGGGCTCATGACTCGGTGTTCAAAGGTCCTCAGGCCCACGACAGCTGCAGTGGGCCCGCGCATGGCTGTGCTGCAGGGGCTCATGACCCAGTGATCAAAGGTCCTCGGGCCCACGACAGCTGCAGTGGGCCCACACACGGCTGTGCTGCAGGGGCTCATGACTCGGTGATCAAAGGTCCTCGGGCCCACGACAGCTGCAGTGGGCCCGCGCACGGCTGTGCTGCAGGGGCTCATGACTCAGTGATCAAAGGTCCTCGGGCCCACGACAGCTGCAGTGGGCCCGCGCACGGCTGTGCTGCAGGGGCTCATGACTCAGTGATCAAAGGTCCTCGGGCCCACGACAGCTGCAGTGGGCCCGCGCACGGCTGTGCTGCAGGGGCTCATGACTCGGTGATCAAAGGTCCTCGGGCCCACGACAGCTGCAGTGGGCCCGCGCACAGCTGTGCTGCAGGGGCTCATGACTCGGTGATCAAAGGTCCTCGGGCCCACGACAGCTGCAGTGGGCCCGCGCACGGCTGTGCTGCAGGGGCTCATGACTCAGTGATCAAAGGTCCTCGGGCCCACGACAGCTGCAGTGGGCCCGCGCACGGCTGTGCTGCAGGGGCTCATGACTCGGTGATCAAAGGTCCTCGGGCCCACGACAGCTGCAGTGGGCCCGCGCACGGCTGTGCTGCAGGGGCTCATGACTCAGTGATCAAAGGTCCTCGGGCCCACGACAGCTGCAGTGGGCCCGCGCACGGCTGTGCGCGGGCCCACTGCAGCTGTCGTGAACCCAAAGATATGTTGCTACTGGGGAGAGTGTGTGCCTCTTGCTCGCAAGGAGTTGCCTTCTTGACATCAACAGTTTGATTGAGCTACTACTTATCCAGTATGAACAGTATCACTGCTATTAGGAGGCATGCCGCAGTGATTGGGGCGATTCAGCGAAATGGTCCCATTTAGTCCAGTCCTTGCTATAAAGGGGCGCAACCCACTGTCTTCGACCTGATTCTGATTTTGGAATAACTTCTGCTGTGCTGGTCTGATTCAGGGCCATGTAGAGGTAGGAAGTTTGTGCTGGTGTGTGATTTTGAACCATGCTGAACGAAACAAATGTGACATTATTGGCATCATCGGAAACACTCTGACATGGTGAGTCTGGGATGAATGCCCTTCCCTGCCACTGGATGCTTAAATTGTTTGTGAAATCTGCATTCATTCAACAAACCAATGCCGCATACGTCTGAGGAATGTGGTCACAAAGTAGTGTCAGCAAGAGGCATAGATCTTCATGAGCCCCCGCAACTGCGGGGGCACATGAAGATCTATACCTCTTGCAGTGGGGTGGTATTCACTTATTCTCGGCAGTGAAAGGGTCAAGACACCACATATTTCTCAGCGTCTGACGATCTGTAATCTTTCTTTGCAGCTACACCTTCCAGCTGGTGCAGGAGAACTCTCTGAAAGTGTGGCGCTTCAACCGTCTGGCCCTGGTCTTCGAGTACTTTGATCGTCCCACGTTGGTGCCCCCCATGATCATTTTGAATCACATTTTTAGGTTGCTGCGGTGGCTCCTCTACCACCACACTGGTGTGGGCAAGCGCTTCAATGATTTTAGTAAGTGTTGTAAGTTTTCCATGTTTTGAAATGTTCATTGTTTGGAGCTTGGTGTCTTTTGTCCACCATGAAGGTGATTTGAAAGACAGGGCATGGGAACAGAGGTCTGTACAAATTTAACCCCAGCTAGTTTCGAACCCACAACCTTTTGGACAAGAGTCGAACACTCTATCACTTGAGCTAGACAGCTGCCTCTCCAGGGTACTTTTTGTTTGTTGATTTGATCCAGTCCAGACTTGTTAACACATTACGGTCCAGATATCCAAATGTAGGAGTTGCCCCTGAAGACTTTCAACCATGGTTCTATCACTGACATGGAACTATCATGATCAGTTGGTATCTGAATGAGTTAAAACATATTTGTGATGTTTTGCTTGACAGTAATTGTTCACCTCTTTGCTTTACTTTGGATCTCATCCCTTGTTTTTCCCATTATAATTTGCTTTATCGACTTTATTAACCTTTTGGCCATCGGTAGTGGTTTTGTCAATGATACCTGCAGAAAAGAACTCTACCAACAGCCAAAGGGACTTTTTTTTGCAGAGTTACGTTCAACACATGATGAAGACAAGCGCCTGACACTGTTTGAGCGCAGTGCTATGGAAAACTACCTGTCATCCTCCAAACTGATGTTCAAGCAGACACTGGACAATCGAGTGGCCAAAACTGCTAAAAGGTCATTATTTTCATATTGCTTTATTTTCTCAAAATCTTTACTGATGGCATTACTACTAGGAAGGTTCGCTTAGCATACCAATTTTAGCCCAAAAACTCGTTGTGTACATACCACAACCAGGGAGGCGACTCTAGGGGGTCGTTACCAAGAGGCCCTGAGTTGCCTCCCTTACCTCCTTATCCGGTGGCGCACTTAGCCGTTTCCCGCCAGTCTCTTCGCTTAGCTACACCAGACCGGTCGTGTGTACCCCGCGTGCTCCGGCTTTGTATGGTGGGGATTACCAGTTGTGAACGTGGACTTACTTTGGATTACTTGGTCTTGCGGTGCAATCTGTGGGGCATTAGTGCTTGGTGCAGTGGATTACCTTTGGATTCCGAGGATTTACTTGGTGGTTTAGTCACTGTACGATTATGTTTACTGCCTCAGCCGGCGATTTACCGGGCAGCGGCATTGACCGGACACTATGTATGCGGTTGATCTGGAGCTCAGGCCCTCGCAAGGAGGTTCCATGCACTCGCTCCGGCTTTTGTCTGTCTTATGTTACAGTACTCAGGTGAGGACCTGCACCAGGTGTGGTGATTTCCAGTGGCCTAATGACGCCCATGAGGTGTGCCTACCCTGCTCGGGCTGCTCCTCCAGTCGGACATGCAACACTTGCGTGACGTGGGAGGAGGAACGATGGTCGCAGCTATGGGCGGTTTACCGGAGAGGGAGACCGGCACAGCTCGGACAGCCTACCCCCCCGCAGCGACTGCAGCCTTTACAGGATCACAGAGAAGAGCCGCCTCAAACATCATGGGTTTGTTGGTGCGGAAAAGGGACTTGCTGCCCCCACCAGTGCCTCGGATAATGCTGCTCCGCCACGAGTGCGAGAAGAAGCCTACTAGCAGCCGACAGGCCTTGCCCCCCCAGTCAAGTCCTAGCACCAAGAGCTCCACACCGCCTTTCGGCCTGGGATATGCTGGACCGCCCAAGACGGGACTCGTCCCCTAGGCGGGTGCAGGCATCAGGAGCTCGGTCCCCACGCATGGAGGAAGTTGGGCCGCTGAAACGCAGATGGCGAGTGACACCAGAAGAGCGGAGAGCCCAGGCAGCAGAAGCGGGGGACCACCCCTCTGAGAGGTTAGTGCCCGCCAGCCTTAGGCAGGACCAGGCTGCAGCCAGGACGCGCCTCTCAGAGAGGGAGAGGAATGTTAGCCGCCGACTGGACAGGCCTTGGGTCCAAGCTTTGGGGTCCCGAGACGGAGAACAGAGCCACAGACAAGATGAGGTTCTCCATCAGGGTAAGACAACCGAGACCGAAGCCCTCCGTGGAGAGAAGGGAAGCTCGGTCAGCCATGTCAGCTGAAGAGACGTGCTTCCTCGTCGAGTTCAGGCCCCTGGAGCACCGCCCCCCCCCCCCCCCCCCCCCCCCCGCCCGAGGGGCATAGAGAGGGACACCCAGCGGCCTCGGTCCCCTCCACACTCGGTGATGAGAAACTCCGCTACCGATGGGGCTTCGCCTGACGGACAGAGGAGATTGGGTCAGGCACAGACGGGACGAGCGACCGCAACAGAAGGAGGCAATGTGCCACAGACACCGCACACGAGGAGAGGTCTCCGCTACCCGCTCCACCTCTCTGAGCCGGCAGACAGCGCGCGCATCTCAGTGTCGGACCTCTTCATGGCACCGGTCCTCAGTGGCACCCCCTAGGAGCAGCCGATCTTCTGGCCAGACCTCCAGGGATCAATCTACCTTGCGGGTGCCAGGACTACTCGGATAGCAGTCTCGGGACGGACTCAGCTTCCCTGCAGCACCTACCCAACCCTCCCCAGCGGTCCTCGACGGTTCATGGGGGTAGACTCTCCTTGGCTTCCACTCTTCAGCTGGCGCACAGGCTTCCAGCTTCTCCCCTATGCGGACCGCGTTGGACGATGACGAGGCGTGCAGTCTTCACCGGAGGACTCGGGGTCAGCGTTGGGCGTAGTCGACATACACCCGGCGTCCCCCAGTGGGCGTTCTTCACTCTACTCCACCTCGGTTCGAAACAGCTTTGGCCTTGCATACTCGCCGCTGCCTGGATGAGGCGGCCCGGCTCATCGCTTCCTTCCTCCCACCGGGGTGTACTGCCTCCATCCCCGCCTCTGAAGAGGAAGGCCTTGCCGATGGTCGACACGGCGCGGTAGCTCAAGCGCGTCAAGTCTCTTCCTCAACTGATGGACTTCAGGGATGGGAGAAAGGAGATTCCTAGGACAGCCTCCATTGTGGGACCTGTCAGAGGAGTGCTCGGCGCACTGGCAACAGGACGGCTTCGGGGAACAGGGCTTCTTCGCAGACTCCCGACGGACAGAGGGGATGGATATCAGCTTCCGCCAGCAGGGGTATGCAGGTCACTCCCAAGCGTTCTCCTGTCCCCTGCCAGCTATAGACAAGGAGGCATCGTTGTAGACAGGGGTGTCCCACGGCCAACGGACACAGACATCATGGGGCTTGGACAAACTGTGACCTTGGTCCGCAACTCTCTGGCGGGCGCGGTTTCCTCAAGATGGCGACACAGTCTGTGGTCAAGTACTTGGGAAACACCTGGGACCTCTCGGCCTTGGGCCCTCTATGCGGCATACTCACGGTGTTAGTGGCGGTGAATGGGCGCATCCCTCTCCTTGGCCAGCTCCTTGAAGGTGGCTGTCAACTGCGACCTGATGTGGCGGGAAAATCGGCTGGGACGCTGCCCCTCACTCCCAACTTCGGTGGAGACCTAGTGTCGCCAGGCTCCGCTCGGGGGAACTATACTGTTGGACCATCCTGGCAGATGGTGAAGAGGCAGCGAAGGAGATCTGGCCCATGTTCAGTCAGCTTGCAGAGCCGTGGATCGCGCACCAGCTTTACAGGATGACCCATGGATTCTATGGACCATCACGGAGGGCTGGAGGATTCCCTTCCAGTCTCCCCCTCCCTTGCGACTTCCCCCCCCCGCCCCCCCCCCCCCCCCCCCCCCCCCCCCCCCGGGGGATCAGGACAAGGCGGCGGCGCTTCACGGCGAGGGTTGTCCCTACTCCAGAAGGAGGCCACGGAGGTGGTCTTGTGTGCCGACTCCCCAGCCTTCTACAGTCGGCTCTTCCTCATCTCCAAGCCCGGAGATTAGGGGTGGCCGGTGATAGACTTGTCAGCTCTAAACAAGTGCAGCTCGGCTTCTCACTTCAGGAGGGGGACAAACAGAGCACTGAGGGCAACTGTGCAGCCCCAGGACTTTGCCGTGAGCCTCAACCTAGCAGACGCATATTTCCATGTACCTGTCTACCCGGCGTCCCAGCGTTATCTATGCTTCGCCTTCCGTATGGTGGTGTACCAGTTCGGGCCCCGCCATTCGGACTCAACCTCAGCCGGGGGTCTTCACCAGGTTCGACGGAGTCGTCGCCAGGTTCCGACAAATGGCCTCCGGCCCAGCTTCCAGCTACCTGGACGATCTGCTCCTCCGAAACCGGATGGCGACAGGGTTGGAGGAGGACAGGGATGCCTGGCTGACTCTGCTCCACCGACTCGGCTTCCTGATTAACGGAGGCAAGTCCAACCTCACACCATCACGCAGGTTATCCACCTAGGCATGGAGTTCCTGACCGACCACAGCCGGGTACGACTCCCCGAGGGGTGGATACAGAAGAAAGTGGAAGTAGTGCTCCAAGAGTTTCGCACGGAAGCTCTCCTGGTCAGGGGCTGGCTCCAACTGTTGGGTCTCCTAAGCGCTGCAGCGGATCTCTTACCCCACAGCAGGCTCTACTCTTGGCTGATACAGCTGCATCTGCTCCGACACTGACGCCCCTCCTCGGGTGATCTAGCAACCCTGGTTCCGGTGTCACCGTTGGTTAGGTCTCATCTCCAGCGGTGGATGAACAGATCCTGGCTAGCGTTGGGGGGACCACTCTTCTCCTCTCCGCCACCACTCTCCTGCACAGATGCAAGCCCCTCTGGCTGGAGAGCGCACCTGCTGCCAGAGGCAGTTGGACGGGGGACCACAGAGGCAGACATATCAACTGGCTGGAGAGGAGGCCTTGTGGCTGGCGCTCATCGAAGGGGAAGAATGCCTCGCGCAACAGGAGATGCTGGTGCTCTCCGAATATTCGACGGTGGTGGCCTACATACAGAACCAGGGAGGGTGGGGGGGGGGGGGTACGCGCGCCCTCCCATTGCATCCTCCGGTCCTCCGGTGGTGCAGAGATCGGGGCATCCCGCTGCGGGCGCGACACATTCCAGGCGATCCCAACGTCCTCATCGGACTCCCTCTCGCGCCGCGGCCAGCTTCATCACTCAGAGTGGTCACAGCGCCCGGATGTCTTCCTGCTACTCTGCGCATGCTGGGAGACGCCGATGATCGACCTCTTCGACACGAGGTGGAACAGGAAGCTGCCACTCGTCTCCTCCATCCCGGATCCACAAGCCGGGGCTGTAGACGAGCTCTCCATTCCATGGGACGGACTTCAGTGTAGGCATTCCCTCCCACAGTGCTGGTACCAAGGGGTTCCAGAAGCTCAGATCATGATCCTCGGGGCCTCTTCTGCTGGACCAGGAGCGGGACCACAGACCTCCTGAGCCTCGCCACGGACCTGTGTATGATGCTGAAGCAACCCCGACAGCAGCTGTTTCATCCGTGCCCGGAACGACTGCTGCTACACGCTTGAAGATGGTCAGGCAGGCGCAGCAGAGTAACTCTCCCCCATGGACCTGACTACCCCCCAATTGGCCGAGTTCTTTCTGGGGCTATTCTCCAAGCAGAACCTGGCACCCATCACCATCCGAGGTTACCTGGCAATGGTGGCAGACACATATTGACACCGGGGACGGCGGACCCGGGTGCCTGCAAGGACCTCTCGGATCTGATGGTGCACTTGGAGCTTCAACAGCTGGCCTTCCGCTTGCGTATTCCTAGCTGGGGCTTGTCCTGGCTGCTCACCTGGCTCAACTCTGGATGGTTCGAGCCTCTCCCTCTGGCGCGGACTGGAGACGTAACCGGGAGGAACGGCTGCCTGCTCGCTCTCGCCAAGGCGGGAGCGAGACCCATGCCTTCTCAGTGCGACCCTCCTGTCTCCAACGCAAAAGCCGATGGCTTGGTACAGCTCCTCACCGATCCTAAGTGTGGGCCAAGAACCAGCTCCCAGCGACCGCGCCGCAGGTATTGACCGTCAGCCCGCTTAGGGCGACAGACCAGCCCCGGGAGGCCGTCAACAGGACCCCGTCCGGACGCTAAAAGTATATCTGCATGGAACTAAGCCACTAAGACAAGGGCGCCCACACCTGTTCCTGCCCTGGGTTCCGGGCAGACAAATCATCTCTGCACAGACGATCCCTTCCTGGCTACGCTGGGTCATCCGGTTGGCGTACGAAGAGCTCTCCCCAGAACAGAACAGGCAGGGATGATGCGCACCCAGAAATATGAGGTCGGAGCAGTGGCTTCAGGCATCGCCTCGGAACGCATCTGCGCAGTGGGAGACATTGGGGGGCAGCCGCGGGTGGGGGGGGCTGAGTCTACATTTGCCCGCTTCTACCTGCGAGACCTATCCAGCCAGCGCAACATCCTGGCCCTAGTGGGGGACATCTTGGCGGCGCAGCACTCCCTCCCGGCGCAACAGGCGCCATGGGTAACGCCTAGCTAAAATTGTCGGGAGTGGGTGTGAAGGGGGGGGGGCCTTGATAGCTAGTGCGCAGAAGCACCCGGGCAAGTGCACCGGGGGGGATGCATAGGGGGCGGCACCCTCCTCCTATTGGCCATTCTTCCTAGTAGTAATGCCATTGGTAAAGATTTTGAGAAAACAAATGGATTTTTCTCAAAAATGTATTTTTTCAAAAAATACTTACCGATGCCATTACTCAAAGGTCCCTCCCTCGTACCCTCGCTTGCCGCCAGTGAGCTAAGGCAAAGAGACTGGCGGGAAACGGCTGAGCGCGCCACCGGATAGGGAGGTAAGGGAGGCAACTCAGGGCCTCTTGGTAACGACCCCCTATAGTCGCCTCCCAGTTTGTGGTATGTACACGAGTTTCGGGGGCTAAAATTGGTATGCTAAGCGAACCTTCCTAGTAGTAATGCCATCGGTAAGTATATTTCCAGAACATAGGGAAGCACATCTTGCCTAGTAGTTTTGGCAGGTGAATGGTGTGTGTGTGTGTGTGTGTGTGTGTGTGTGTGTGTGTGTGTGTGTGTGTGTGTGTGTGTGTGTGTGTGTGTGTGTGTGTGTGTGTGTGTGTGTGTGTGTGTGTGTGTGTGTGTGTGTGTGTGTGTGTGGGCACGCATGTCCTTATATCCTCAGGACTCAGTACAGGTGGTCACCTTGAAAACTGAACTGAATGATGGACTGTATGTATTATATACGGAGAAGCAAAAGAAATGTGACATTTTCTGAATCATTGGAAAGACTTTAGTGTTTCCGATGATTCAAAAAATGTCACATTTCTTTGCGTGACATTTTGGGGATCATCGGAAACACTTTAGTCTTTCCAATGATTCCAAAAATGTCACATTTCTTTTGCTCCTCAGTATATGTCAGTGCTTCTGTTCTCACAGTGTCTGGTCTGCAGTCTGACTTTGCCACAGAAAACATTGCCTCTGAGTGCCCTTTGTTTGGGATTTGTCAGATTGACTTACACCTCAGCATCTGAAGCTGTCGAGGTCACATAGATTGACAGAATACTCCTTCCCAGTCCCTCCTGCAACAAATCCCCTTTCTTCTGCACGAGGCATAGATTCTCATGAGCCCCTGCGGTTGCAGGGGCTCATGAGAATCTATACCTAGTTGCAGGTATTGACTTAAATTGCAGTTACATGTCTGCCTCAGCAGACGAGGTCAGGAAGATAGACCTACACAAGCTGACACCCCCTTGCTCATGCAGTCACCAGTACTGTTTACAGTACACTCATACACCATTTGCAGTACCAGTGGCGGCACACACACGTGGGTTACAGCTTGTGACCGTTTCTAAATCTGAATGTCAATATTCCACTCATCTGTCATAGTTGATAAATAGGTTACATCTGTGTGCTTTCACTTTCTTCAGAATTGAGCATGTGATGGAGGAACTGGAGAGGATCAAGGAGAGCATCCAACAACATGAAAATCTTCGCTCACAGTCAGGCAGCCTGGGACCTGAGCTGGGATCTGGAGACACGCCTCCTGTTGAGGCTGACATCATGGAGCGATCAGGGCCAGTGGAGCAGTCAGGACCTATTGAGCTCGCCTCCAGGTAAACCTAGGCACTACAGACATTTTAAGTGAGGGTCAGTGTCAGTCATTTTAACCCTCTGGCTGACGGTCAGTAGCGCTTTTTCAAAAAGCACTACCGGCCATCAGCCAAAGGGTAAAAAATATATGTGCATCAGTATGATGCATTCATTTGAGAATTGTGCGTCGAAATTGAAATCTGTGCGTAACAGAGCTGTGCATGCACTATTACTTTTTGTTTTATAGAGAAGTTCATACGTGAAGTTCATACGTAACAAAGTTTCAGGGGTTTTATTTTTACGTGTAAGGTGCGCTATAAGCAGATCTGATTTAACCCATTCAGCCCCAACTCCCTGACAGAAGGAGATGGATCGACCATGATATGTAATTCAATGGTAGTGCCAGATTGGCTTGGCACCTGAAGGTGCCAAGCTAATCTGGCACTACCATTGAATTATCATCGTTGATCCATCTCCTGCAAATTTGTTCATAATCATTAGGTAACACCTCCAAATTTTAGAAAATGCAGCCATGGGCTTAAATGGGCTAACATAAAAAAAGTGCGGTGGCCACCTCAGAAAAGCTTTATTAGGTTTGGCTTTTGTGAAATGTAACAGACTGGTTTTGCTCATATTTTTTCACTCACAGTGCTTTCCAGGTACCAAGCTACTCTGCCTTATCCCTTAACTGTTATTTAAGCAAGCAAGGACCATTGGGCTGACGTAGGCTGCAGTTGGTCTGCGCACAGCTGTTGGCCCGATTACCTTTTGTGCACTGAGATATCAAGTCCATCTTGCTGTGATGTTTAACCCATTACATCCTGATGCTGACTTTCTAAAAGTTCTGCATTACAGATTAGGAGATAGTTCAAGGGTGGTGCCAGAATAGCTTGGCGCCTCAGGCGCCAAGCTATTCTGGCACCACCCTTGAAACTGTCGTAGTCAAATTTATTTCAAGCATTCGTGTATCAGGATGAAAAGGGTTAATAGGCAATGGCTTAACCTTTATTTTCTCAAAATCTTTACCGATGGCGTTACTATTAGGAATGGTTCGCTTAGCATACCAATTTTAGCCCCCAAAACTTGTTGTGTACATCACAACCGGGGAGGTGACTCTAGGGAGTCATTGCCAAGAGACCCTGAGTAGCCTCCCCTACCTCCCTATCCAGTGGCACGCTCACCGTTTCCCACCAGTCTCTTCGCTTAGCTACTCCTAACCGGTCATGTGCACCTCGTGTGCTCTGACTGTGTATGGTGGGATTACCTTTTGTGAACTTGACTTAGTTGGATTTACGTTGGGATATTCCTTGGACGTGTGCTACTACCAGTGTGGTGTTGGGTGCTTGGATTACCTTCGGTTTCTGCGGATTTACTTGGTGGTTTGGTCTCTGTGGATTACTGGATCTCGGGACATCACAAGGTAAAGCTTTGGTTACTGCCTCAGCCGGCGTTTTACCGGGCGGCGGCATTGACCGGAGACTATGTACTCGACCGACCGGGAGCTCGGACCCTCGCAAGGAGGCTCCGCGCACTCGCGCCGGCCTTTGTCTGTCTTATGTTACAGGATTCAGGTGAGGACCTACACCAGGTGTGGCGTTCCGATGACCTAGCGATGCTCACAATGTCAGCCTATCCTGCTCGGGCTGCCCCTCCATTCAGACATGCACTATGCACGACGTGTGAGGAGGAACGATGGTCGCAGCTTTGGGCATTTTACCGGACGGAGAGCTGGCACGTAACCCTGCAGCGACCGCAACATTAGAAGTATTGCAGAAGAGGGCCACCTCAGACATCGTGAGCTTGTCGGCGCAAAAGGGACCTGCTGCCCCCAACGGTGCCTCGGATAGAGCTGCTCTGCCTAAGGCGGTATAAAGAGCCTAAAAGCAGCCGACGGGACTTGCCCTCCTGTCAAGCACCAAGAGCTCCACCCTGCCTTTCAGCCTGGGATATGCCACGACGGGGTTCGTCCCCTAAGGATTTGCAGGCATTAGGAGCTCGGTCCCCCCGCAAGGAGAAAGTTGGGCCTCTCGCACGCCCACCAAGAAAACGGAGAGCCTAGGCAGCAGAAGCAGGGGACCACCCCTCTGAGACGACAGCGCCCGCCAGCCTTAGGCCGGACCAGCGCCTAGACCAGCCCACACCCAGGGTGCACCTCTCAGAGCGGGACAGGAAATTAAGCCGCCGACTGGACAGGCCATGAACACAGACTTCGGGGTCCCGAGACAGAGAGTGGAGCCATGGGCGATCCACCGAGACTGAAGCCTGCCACGGAGAGGAAACAAGCTCGGTCAGTACTTATAGCCGACGAGATGTGGTTCCTCGTCAAGTGCGGGACTCCGAAGCACCACCCCCTGCCCTAGGAACGTAGAGAGGGACTCCCAGCAGCCTCATTCCCCGCATTCGAAAGAGCGACCGCAGCAGTTGGGGACAGGGCGCTACAGATACCTCGTGCAAGGAAATGACTCCACTTCCTGCTCCTCCTCGTCAGACTGGTGGACAAGGTCAGGCACGTTGCAGCAGCGGATCTCTTCGCGACACCGGTTCTCAAAGGCACCCTCCAGGAGCAGCCGATCTTCCGGCCGGACCTTCAGGGACCGTTCTACCTCGAGGACGCGGCCTCAACATCAAAACTGGTACCACTTGGATAGCATTCGCAAGACAGATTCAGCCTCCCTCCGGCACCGGCCCAGCTCTCGCCAATGGTGCACGACAATTCACGGGAACAGCCACTCCCCGGTGGCGACTCTTCGGTCAGCGCACAGACCTGCAGCATCTCCCTCAGCACGGGCCGCGTTGGACGATGAGGTTCGCTGAGTCTACACACGGAGGACTCGGTGTCAGTGTTGGGCTTAGACGACGGGCAACCGGCTTCATCTGGCAGGCGATCGTCACTCTCCACCACCTCGGTCAACGCAGCCCTGGCACCGCATGCTCACCACTCCTTGGGCGAGGTATCCTGGCTCATCGCGTCATTCTTCCCACCAGAGTACTGCCCTCTGTCTCCGCCCCTGAAGAGGAAGGCCTCGGCAATGGTCGACGCACCGCAGCAGCCCAAGTGCATCAAGTCGCTCCCTTAACCGGCAGGCTTTCGGGACCTAGCGGAAGCATTCTCGGCGCACCTGCGACAAGACAGCTTTGGAGACCAGGGCATCTTCTCAGACTCGCGATGGCCAGAGGGGATGGATATCGCCTTTTGCCAGCAGTGGTATGCAGGTCACTCCCAGGCGTTTTACTGTCCCCTACCAGCGGTGGACAAGGACATGCTGCTGCAGGCAGGGGCACCCCGCAGCCAACGGACACTGACGCGAGGTTTGGACAGGACGGCTACCTTGGTCCGCAACTCCCGAGCGTGCGCAGGATTCCTCAAGATGGTGACGCAGTCCATGGTCAAGTGTTTGGGGAACACCTGGGACCTCTTGGCTTCGGCTCCTCTGCGCGGGATACACACGGTGCTGGTGGCAGCGAATAAGGCGGCGTATCACATCTCGGCCAACTCCATGGCGGCGGCCGCCAACTGCGACTTGATGTGATGGGACGAGTTGCTGGGACGCTGCCTCTCCCTCCCAGTTTCGGTGAAGTCACAGCTGCGCGAGGCACCGTTGGAGGGAACTCTACTATTCGGACCGATTTAGCAGACGGTAAAGGAGACAACGAAGGAACTCTGGCCTGCCATGGCAGGATCCGTCTCCACCTGCTTTAAGTCAGCCCACAGAGCCTCGTACCCTCCACTGCCTGGTCCAGAGGCGCCCGGAAGCGAGGGCGCGGCCGAGCTCTCTGACTTGACCCCCGTCATCCCGCCGATTCCTGTAGGGTCTCCGGTCGGCAGGAGGCTAGCTCTCCACAGCAGCGCATGGCAGCAGCTATTTCAGGACGACCCATGGATTCTTTTGACTGTCACAGAGGTCCTGAAGATCTCCTTCCAGTCGCCCCCCCCCCCCCTTCCCCTTTGCGACACTCTCCCATGTGGACGCAAGTACTGGGGGATCAGGACAAAATGACAGTGCTGCACAGCGAGGTGAGAGCCCTACTCCAGAGGTGGTCACGCGCCCCGACTCCCCGGCCTTTTACAGTCGACTCTTCCTCATCCCCAAACCCGGAGGCAAGTGGCGCCCAGTAATCGACCTTTCGGCGCTAAACAAGTACATTTTGGCCCCGCACTTCAGGATGGAGACGGCCGGAGCACTGAGGGCGGCGGTGCGGCCCCAGGTTTTTGCCATGAGCCTCGAACTAGCGGACGCATATCTTCACGTATCATCCGGCGTCGCGGCGTTACCTGCGCTTCGCCTTCTGTGAGGTGATATATCAGTTCGGGCTCTACCGTTGGACTAAACCTCAGCCCGTGGGTCTTCACCAGGATTATAGACGCAGTTGTCTCAAAGTTTCGACAAGTGGCCTCCAGTCCAGCCTCCAACTACCTGGACGACCTGCTCCTGCGGAACCAGATACAATACAATACAATACAATACAATACAATACAATACAATACAATACAATAATACTTTATTAATCCCTCATGGGGAAATTCACATTTTTGCCACCACAGGTGCTGCTTACATTCACTCACTCGCTCATTCCACAAATTACAATAACAGAGCTACACAATGGACAATGACTCGGGACGGGTGAAGCCCGTCGCCAAGGCATCTAATGGCCAGCGCCAGTGGCCTCATCCCGACCCGAACCTCCCTGACAAAAACAGAATGCTAAGACAGCCCTATGTCTCCTGAACACACTGTTATAATGTTCTTATTAAGTTCCTACTTGGCTAAAACTAGTACATAAAACAAGTTAACAACAGAAACAAAATACCCGGGTCGATATGGAGATGATCTCCGATCTAGGCAACATAAAACTGAACAACGGTCAAACAACACCTGGGGGCCCGTCGCCGCCATAGTACAGCGCCGGTGTTTAGACAGTCGCTCCGGCATAAACAGTCACCACCTCAAATTAATTATACTGAACTTAACTAGTATATAACTTCATATTCATTTTAAAAACAAACATAGTAGAACTACATCATTAAGGTGAAAGCAGTCCGATGGTTTCTTAAAAAGTACACACGCGGCTTTTCAGTAAGAAACACAGTCACTGCGTCTGGGAGGTGTCTGTCATTACATCATTCGGCTGGAATGTGGGGCCTGAAGCTTGCTGGTACTGGCTTCGTTGCGTGCACTAGGCTAGTGCAGGCTGTGATGTTGAGCGTGGCGTGCCGGAAGAGCCACTCCTGAGATGAAATGATGAAAGGGGAGGAAAGCACGTTGGGTGTATTGCCACAGCATAGCGCGCGCTGTTCTGATATCCTCTTGGTACAACAAGAATCAGCGTGTATAACTCCCAGCATAGCGGAGAAAAATGTGAAATCCAATTAACAGTCACAGCACATCAAATTTACAAAAGTCATGAAAAAGAAATACCGGTCGTGATGCAGCATTGTAGGGCCTGACATCGTATATCAAACGAAGGTACAATGGCTAGAATTCTGTCGGTGGCCACCATTTCTGCCGGAGCGGGCGGCCAGGAGGTGTTGCATGGCCGCCATCTTGTCTATGGCGGAAGCTTTGGTGGAGGACAGAGATTCCTTGCTGACTCTGCTCCGCCGACTTGGATTCCTGGTCAACGGAGGCAAGTCCGACCTGATACCGTCTCGCAGGTTTATCCACCTAGGCATGGAGTTCCTGACCGACATCAACAGGGTACGACTCCCTGAAGGGCGGATACAGAAGGTAGCGGAGGCGGCACTCCGAGTGTCTCGCGCGGAAGCTCTCCCGGCCAGGGCCTGGCTCCAGCTTCTGGGCCTGCTAAGCGCTGCAGTGGATCTCCTACCCCTAGGCAGACTCTAATCTCGACCGATACAGCTGCATCTGCTCTTGCACTGGCGCCCCTCCTCGGGCGACCTGGCAACCCTGGTGTTGGTGTCGACGTTGGTCAAGTCTCATCTCCAGTGGTGGCTGGACAGTGCCTGGCTAGCGTCGGGGGTACCTCTCTTCTCTCCTCTGCCTCAGCTCTCCATCTGCACAGACGCGAGCCTCTCAGGCTGGGGAGCACACCTGCTACCAGAGAGTTTGTCTCAACCTCAGGCAGCTGGACGAGGGAACTCGCAGGCAGACATATCAACTGGCTGGAGATGAAGGCCGTATGGCTGGCGCTCGTTGAAGGGGAGGAACGACTCGCGCAACAGGATGTACTGGTGCTCTCCAGTACCTCCTGTTGTATCCATACTCATCTTCTAAACTTTCTGGAGCAAAACCATCTGATAACTACAGCACAATCAGGATTTCAACCTCTCCATTCTTGCCAAACTGCCCTCAATCAGTTAATTGATAAATGGCTCTCTGCCATTAATGACAGTAAAGTATCAGGTACAATCTTTCTTGACCTGAAAAAAGCTTTTGATCTTGTCAACCACTCTATCCTACTAAAAAAAGTACCATTCTATCATAGTGACTCAAATACTGTCTCCTTTATATCTTCCTATCTCAGGGACAGAACGCAGAAAGTACTGCTAAATGGCAAATATTCCTCTGACAGGTTAGTAACTTGCGGTGTTCCACAGGTGTCTATTCTAGGGCCCTTATTATTTAATCTGTTTATTAATGATCTGCCACTGTGCATATCCCATTTAGACGCAAACTGTGATCTGTTTGCAGACGACACGACCATACACACATCTGATAAAGATATTGCAACCACTAATAAGGTACATGTACTCCAACAAAGTCTAGCCCCCATCCGGGTCTGCCCTGGGGGACTTGGGTGGGGTTAGGTATTTTTTAGTTCCCAGGGTCACCCTGGTCAGCCCCACAGGGTGGGTTTTTCTCTCTATTCTGGGGCATGTGTTTCTGTCTACCCTTGGTCCATTCACCTGTATTTGCCTTTTTAAAACTCTCCCTACTGTCTGCACTGCCTGTAGCTCTTGATATTGGATGTGTGTTGCTAAATGGTCTTAGCTTTATTTAGCCCCATGTGTTAGGTTTATTTAACGTATTGGACCGGCTGGCGACATACATTCAATGTTCTGTTTATTTTTTTTTTCACAAGCAGTGCAGGCACGTCCTGAGAAAGCCTTGTTGCTGTCGGGACGTTAAGCAATGTACAATCAATCAATCCAACAAAGTCTAGATGAAGTAGCAGACTGGCGCAGTGATAATCACATGATTATTAATATTCCAAAGACAAAGAGCATGTTAGTTACTACACGTCAGAAACATCAGCATGGCCTACCACCGTTAACACTCTCCTTAGATAGCCAGCCTGTAGAACAAGTAGAACACGCTTATTAGGCGTTATCGTGGACAACCAATTAAGCTGGGAACCGCATACTGACTCTATATGCAACACAATCTCCAAAAATCTGTTCCTGTTATCAAAACTACGCCATATAGTTAATACTGATAACCGTAAACTCTTTTTCCATGCACATATTAAAACGCATTGTGACTACAGTTCTACCGTCTGGGATGGATGCAGCGAAGTTACTAACATTTGTTGCACTACTGACGCGTGCCTCCACATCTGGCAACCGGATGTAGTTTCCGGTGACGTGCGATATGGCTAGCGTCTGTATGTAACTACCGGAATCGCCGGGCAGCCCTAATCAAGATAACGGACCGGCCCTCCGGAAACTGTTACTATATGGGAAATGGGTGGCCTCTAATTAACAGGACCATAGGCACGCGGGGACGCCATAATCACGTAACGGGACCGGCCCTAAACGCGGGGCGGGTCCTAAGTGGGAAGATGATTGATAAGGGCAAGGGTATATACATACTGGGGGACACGACAGAGGGACAGAATGAGAGAGAGAGGGACACACAACGAGAGAGGGAACACAACAAGAGGAGAGTGAGAGAGATGGACGAAAGTAGAAGAGAGAGCAAATAGTGAGAGAACGACCGAATTGTAGTCTGTGGTTGGTCTTGCCCAACCCCAGACAATGCTCTTTAGACTGAAATAAACACGAGAGAAAACCATCACTGGACTTAAGTTGTTTTACGTGTCCATAGTGCAACACGTAACAACCAATTTTGGTGCCGCGTAACCAGGATGTCAGAACGGGTTTAGCAGAACCATCGCAGGATGTCAGAACGAGATGGAAGCCAGAACAATCACAGATTCCAGAACGAGATGGAAGACAGAACTATCGCAGAGGGTGGCAGAACGACCTACGTCAAAAGTACGACGACGCTGAGAACTGAAGACGCCGAACGAGAGGCAGAAAGAAGATCGTGAAACGAGCGTGAAACGAGACTGAGAAGGAGCCGGCCGCAGACGAAACGACCTCTGGCCACAACCACCGTCACCAGCGCTGGACAAACAGGTGAGTGACCTTTTTGTGTCATCGCTACAGTTTTGATTAAGGGCCAGCAATATTTTGTAGTTATAGTGAAAATGGCAGAAGAATATGTAGGAAGGCCACACCCATTTGACCCGGTGTTGACCGCATTATGCAGTCAGATAGAGGGGATGTCATCCGCTGTTAATGCACAATCCATTTCACAGCTGATCCCCACCTTCAATGGAGATCAGAAAAAGTGTGCAGAATGGATGACAAAAATAGAAAAATATGCTGCACTTGTGAATATAGTTGAGAGGAAAGCCTTGGTCGCATATCAGGCGAGTAGTGGGGCGGTGAGCGACTTTATTGGTCGGTTTATTCAAACCAACGGGAACAATAGTTGGGAAGAACTGAAAAAACAGCTAACGGTCCGATTCAGAGAGTTCAGGGACGAACAGCATGCACTGACCCTCCTACAGAGAGCCCGACAGGGGAAAGATGAAAGCGTTCCATTGTTCGCAGAAAGATTGATATCGTTAGGGGAGGAAGCTTTTCCTGACGAGGATGGTCCAATCAAAGACAGGCAATTGATAGCCTGCTTTATAGACGGACTTACGCATGACCACTTAAAAATGAAAGTCATGCGGGAAGCGCCAGCCACGTTAGAGCGAGCCATAAGCATAGCCGTAACAGAACAGAATTTTCGGCAAATGTTTGATCTTAGAGTGAAACAGAAAAGTACTGTGACCAAATCCACAGTAGACCAGTATCGCAGGGATAGGGAAGAACCCATGGAAGTGGATCACTCTAGAGATAGGGAGTGTTTTCGATGCAGTTCACCACGCCACAAGGCACGCGATTGCAAGGCTAGGCGGGTAAACGCAGTCGGTCAGCAAGAGTCGTCTTTGTCACAGCAAAGGTATCAACACGTGCGGTGTTGGCGATGCGGGGGTTACGGCCACTGACAAAGAGAATGTAGGGCTAGGATAGGACAGGAGCGACAGGGAAACTAGAACGTTCTGCACCACGAGAAGCCGGTGAGCAGAACGGGGGAAACAGTAGATCCTTTAGCATCAACTTAGCGGGGAGTCCAAAATGCATAGTCTTTAAGGTAGGAAGTCAAAAGTTTAGAAGTCTCATAGATACAGGGGCGGAAGTATCGTTGATTAGCAAGAAGTCGTATGAAAAATTGCAGAACAAGCCAAGGCTAGAGAAAAGAAGTGTATCACTACAGTCAGTCAGTGGGGAAGCGCTAAGAGTTGTGGGCAGTATAGAACTGGACTTCAAAATTGAAAAGCAGTCGTTCAAACATCGTTTTTATGTAGTGAAAGAGATGAATAGAAATTTCATTTTGGGAAACGATTGGCTTGATAAGAACGGAGCACGCATTTATTTTGATTTGAGAAAGGCCCGTTAGGATCGGGAATGCGTATGTACCTTACGAACAAGACATGCACATATCTTCGTTAGTCAGAGTACACAAGACGAGAGTTTTGAAACCACATACAGCGGAGATTTGTCAGGTTAGAATAAAGAGTACACAGTACTTCAGTAAAGAAGAATGTTTAGAAGTCTCAGCGACAGACAGGGGGTTTGTTGCAGAAGAGCCAGGACTATCTGTGATGAGCGGGGTAGTGAGAAACAAAGGTAGGACATTTCCTTTGTTAGTTGTGAATGACACCAACAAAACGTTCAGGCTAAAAAGGGGATGTGTGGTTGGCAGGGCAAACAGCGTAAGTCAGGTAGAGTCAGTGTCTAACAGAACGGAAGAACGAGAAGTCGCTTCCATTGATCTGACAGAAATCGATGCGCCTGACGCAATCAGGTCCACAGTCACTAAACTGGTATCGGAGCATGCCGATTTGTTCGCGAGTAGCGATCTGGACTTAGGGCGCACCAACACTGTCAAAATGAACATAGACACTGGAGACCACGCTCCAATAAGGGTGAAACCTTACCGCGTTCCTTTGCAGGATAGAGAGATAGTAGACAAAGCAGTAGATGAGATGTTAGAGGCAGGGATCATCAGGAGATCAATGTCGCCATGGTCTTTCAGCTTAGTAGTAGTAACCAAAAAAGATGGTTCAAAGAGGTTGTGCGTTGACTTCCGAAAACTCAACGAGATTACTAAGAAGTCGTCGTATCCACTACCGCTCATAGACGATATTTTGTCCTTGCTGGGGAAGGCAAAATATTTCACAAGGTTAGATATGAAATCGGGATACTGGCAGGTAGAGATGGCGGATCAAGAGAGTAGTGAGAAAACGGCTTTCGCTTGTCACAAGGGACTTTTTGAGTTTGCAGTCATGCCGTTTGGACTTTGCCAGGCACCCAGTGTGTTCATGCTGTTGATGAACACAGTGTTGATGGGGTTAGAAGCATTTTGTTCGGCATATATGGATGATGGTCTCATCTTTTCCGAAACCAAGGAACAGCATTATCAGCACATAGAGGATGTGTTCGGTAGACTCAGACAACATAAACTCAAGTTGAAACTGAAGAAATGTCAGTTCTTCGCCGAGGAAACACAGTACTTAGGGTTTGTGATAGGGAAGAAGGAGTCAAACCAGACCCAGAAAAGGTGTCAGCAATTCGGACATTGCCGAATCCAACATGTATAAGGGAGTGTCGCAGTGTCATTGGAATGATGTCATACTATCGCAGGTTTATACCCAACTTTTCTGAGATAGCCGAACCCATCATCAATTTGACAAAGAAATTTGCCAGATTCAAATGGTCTGATCAGTGTCAACAGGCGTTTGATTTTCTCAAACAAAGTTTGTCAGTAGTTCCTTTGTTGGTATATCCGGACACGAGACGTCCATATGTATTGTACACGGATGCTAGTGACGCATGTATCAGGGCGTGTCTGACGCAAGAAAGTGAGGACAGCACAGGACTCAAGACAGAAAAGCCTATTTACTTTCTGTCCCATAGGTTGAGCCAGAGCCAGAAGAAGTGGTCTACCATAGAAAAGGAAGCATTTGCAATCCATTATGCATTACAGAAGTTAGACCACTATTTGCACAATGCGCAATTCGTTGTTCGCACAGATCACAAACCGTTGAAGTATCTCTTAGAGTCACCTATGCAGAATAAGAAGATTCAGATGTGGGCGCTAGGGATCGCAGGGTACAACTGCACTATAGAGTACATTCCAGGGCCACAGAATGTGTTGGCTGATTTGTTGTCTAGAGTGCCACAAACAGACGGAAAGGAGAGATGGAAGAAATAGTTACGGAAGTGAGCGACAACGCGTTCCAGATAGGGGTGATTAATTCCAGTCAGTTTAAACCAAAGCAGTTTGCAAGTTGTCAGACGGATGATCATAGAGAAACTTTAGAAAAGGTAGAGGTGACAGGGTTCGATATGATCACGGAGCAAGACAAGGATCCAGACATTGTTAAGTTGAAAGATCAGCTACTGAACGAGGAAGCACCGGCCAGTGTGAAAAGGAGGTATTTGTTCATAGAAGATGTCTTGTATTTCTTGTCGAATATTGATGACGATCCAGTAGCCAGATTAGTGGTGCCATCCCATTTGGTGGAGCATGTCGTAAATCAGTATCATGACGGAAATGGGCACATGGGCCTTGATAAGACTTACGACACCATCAAACAGAAGTATTTTTGGCCAAACATGTACAGGGGTTTGAACGAATACATAGGCGGTTGCATTATCTGTCAGCAAAGGGTTTTGCAGAAACAGAAAGCCCCAGTGCAGGAAATGGACGTTCCTCCATATCCTTTTGCGAAGGTTAGTGTAGACATACAGGGTCCATTCCCTACTAGTCTGTCTGGGAACAAGTACATTTTAGGGTTTGTTTGCCATTACAGTGGATATCCAGAGTGCTTTCCAGCACCAGATAAGTCGGCAGAAACTGTTGCTCAAATCTTGATGGATGAGATAATTCCTCGACACGGCTGTCCTTTGCAGGTGGTTACCGATAATGGCACAGAAAACGTCAATCGGATCATGAGGGAGGTTCTCAGTGAACTAAACATAGATCATGTCTTGACGAGCTATTATCATCCACAGTCTAACGCCAAGGTAGAAAGATTTCATCGTACCATGAATGATATCAGGTCGAAGAAAATACAGGAAGATATCCAAACGTGAGATTTGCACATAAACCATGCGTTGTCGGCATACAGGGTTAGCGTTTCAGAAACGACTCAGTGCTCTCCATTCTTTCTACTGTATAACAGAGATCCAGTGTTACCATTAGATAACATACTGAGGCCTAGACGGAAATATGTCAGAGAGGACCTTCATAAGGTAGCCTTAGAACAACAGCACAAATTGTTCACCCAGGTGCACCAAAGGATAAAGAAATCGCAGAAGCGGGGGGCAAAATATGCAAACCGACAGGTCAAAAGTGACGAAATTAAAGTCGGGGACCCAGTGTACTATAAAAATAATCAAAGGAAAAACAAGCTAGACAGCAAATGGAAACCTTACTATAGAGTGGTCGAGCAAACAAGTACCCCAGTAACGTACAGGATCAGGAACCAATTGACTGGTGAAGTAGTTAAAGTGCACGCAGAGCACATAAGACTTGCTAAATTAGATGAGTGGCCTAAACCCTCAGCAGAAACAATTAGGCCCCTCAGAAAGACTAATTATGCGATCGCACCGGAAGACAGCTCTTCCAGTGACAGTGAAGATGTAGGCGACTTACCTTCAAGAGAAAGTTGGATCAAAAGACAGCGTAGGGAACGGGAGAACTCGTCTTCAGAAGATGACATACCTCTCATGGAGTTAGCAAAGAGGGTTAGACGTCAGAACAGGAGACAAACAGTCAAAGCAGAATCGGCTGATGTTAGCTCGGGTGAAGGCACATCAGATAACTCTGATGATGATAGGATAAAGCATGTGGACGCAATCCTGCCTAAGTCTAGGAGTAAAGGGGTGAGGCGGTTATTAAAGGCTATAGGAGATCTACTTTAGGCTTCATTTAAAATGCAACTCTCAAGTGGCATTGAGAGAGGATCAATCAGGAGATCGCGCAAGTAATGCAGTTTTGGGTGTATGAATATACAACTACGGGTGTAAATTACATTTTGCAGACGTGCAAGATGAGGTTCGTCCTCTGTCTCATGATATTGAGTTTAGCAGATAGCGTTTATAATTTATTAGTAATGGCAGTAATCATGTCAATTGTAGGCGAAATGGTGGGAGTAGCCCGATATTTTGAGTGTTAAAAGCTGGCCCTTTATCGAGACTTAGGCGAGGACATAGTGGGGTCACTCGACCTACACTGGACCCGGGATCAGTGGCTACAACTGTGGCGGACGACAATGACGTCTACGGAGCAAGTGCCTCCGCACTGATGATGGAAGACAGGGTGGAACTGAAGACGACATCGCCAGTCGTGAAATTCTACCCAGCCTTGAAATGAGGCGACTTATGGGGTGGATGAATTATGTTGGGACTGTGAGCGCAACGGTGCGCGTGAGAGACGAACAATTTCAGTGTTGACAATGAACTTTTTCTCTTTTATGTTATGTTATATGTGTTTGGATGGAATAGTTGTTGTTATAATTGGAGAAGATATCACGCACCGATTTGAAATGTATTTTGATTGTGTAATGATGTGTAATTATATTGTTATTATGTCCCGAAGTGTAAACCCCCTGAGCAAGAAAGAAAAATAATCCTGAATGGGATGTATTTTTCTCGGGTTAGGGAGGAATGTTGCACTACTGACGCGTGCCTCCACATCTGGCAACCGGACGTAGTTTCCGGTGACGTGCGATATGGCTAGCGTCTGTATGTAACTACTGGAATCGCTGGGCAGCCCTAATCAAGATAACGGACCGGCCCTCCGGAAACTGTTACTATATGGGAAATGGGTGGCCTCTAATTAACGGGCCCATAGGCACGCGGGGACGCCATAATCAGTAACGGGACCGGCCCTAAACGCGGGGCGGGTCCTAAGTGGGAAGATGATTGATAAGGGCAAGGGTATATTATACTGGGACACACAACCAGAGACACACGAGAGAGGGAACACAACGAGAGGAGAGTGAGAGGAGAGTGAGAGAGATGGACGAAAGTAGAAGAGAGAGCAAATAGTGAGAGAACGACCGAATTGTAGTCTGTGGTTGGTCTTGCCCAACCCCAGACAATGCTCTTTAGACTGAAATAAACACGAGAGAAAACCATCACTGGACTTCAGTTGTTTTACGTGTCCATAGTGCAACACATTGAATAAACAGTTTGAATTTAATCGCTGTGTTCTACTGCACAAGATCATGCACGGAAAAGCCCCACCCTATCTAAAAACTCAATTTTCCGACAGTAATAGGAAAAACATGAGAAATCGTTTGATCCACCTTCCAAATATTAGATTAGACATCTGTAAGCATGGAATATTTTATCTCCACACCTGAAATCAATTTGTAAGATTAGTGTCTTCAAAGATCGGCTCCATAAATATTTACTTCAGAAGTAATATTATGTTTGGCTCCCATATGCTACTATTCGTATAGTTAGTGACAAGTTTCCTATTACCTAATAATCTTCTACTGTTTTTGCAGATTATGTAATAATTCGACTTACGCCGCCGCCGCCGCCGGCGTAAAGCAGGGCTGCGTGTTGGCACCAACCCTCTTCACCATCTTTTTTAGCATGATGTTGAAGCAGGCCACAGTGGACCTCGATGATGACGATGCAGTGTACATCAGGTATCGTCTCGATGGCAGCCTGTTCAACCTCAGACGACTGCAGGCCCACACGAAAACCCTAGACCAACTGATTCGTGAGCTGCTTTTTGCTGATGATGCTGCCCTCGTTGCACACACAGAGAGAGCCCTGCAGCGCATCACGTCTTGCTTCGCAGTTGCTGCCCAGCTCTTTGGACTCGAGGTCAGTCTGAAAAAGACAGAGGTCCTCCATCAGCCGGCACCCAAGACAGTGTATCGCCCTCCTCACATCACCATTGGCGAGTCTGAACTAAAGTCAGTGCACCAGTTTACTTACCTTGGCTGCATTATCACGTCGGACGCCAAGCTGGACAAGGAGCTTGACAGCAGGCTGGCAAAAGCGAACAGCGCTTTCGGGCGACTTTTCAAGCGGGTGTGGCACAATCAACAGCTGAAAACAGGCACCAAGATCAGCGTGTACAGAGCTGTGGTCCTCACCACCCTGCTGTATGGTTCCGAGTCCTGGGCCCTCTACCACAGCCAACTACGACTCCTCGAACGCTTCCACCAGCGCTGCCTGCTTACCATCCTGGACATTCACTGGAGTGACTATGTCACCAACGTCGAGGTCCTTGAACAGGCTGAAACTGTGAGCATCGAGGCTTTGCTGCTGCGGACACAGCTCCGCTGGGCGGGGCATGTCTCCAGGATGGAGGATCATCGCCTACCAAAGATCACCCTGTTCGGCGAGCTTGCTACTGGACACCGTGACAGAGGGGCACCAAAGAAGAGATGCAAAGACTGTCTCAAGAAGTCACTTAGTGCCTGCCAAATCGACCACCACCAGTGGTCTTCGCTTGCTGCGGACCGTGACACCTGGCGCTCCACCATTTACAAGGCAGCTGTCTCCTTTGAGGACTCTCACAGAGCTAGCCTTAAGGACAAGCGGCTCAGGAGAAAAAACAGAGATGCCGCAGCTCAGAACCCTGTCTATACCTTCCCCTGCAGCCACTGCGGTCGAACCTGCCTGTCTCGGATTGGCCTCCGCAGCCACGAACAAGCCTGCAGACATCGTGGGCAATTCCTATAAAATCTTCGTTCGCGAAGTCAAGCCAAGAGAGAATAATTCGACTATCTGCATTAACATGTCAGGTTCATACCTGTGTGTATATATATATATATATATATATATATATATATATATATATATATATATATATATATATATATATATATATATATATATATATATATATATATATATATATTTTTTTTTTTTTCAATAAATTCTGAGAATGCTGTGCTAATGCCATGGAAATCCAGGCTGGTAAGCTTGCATTGTGTCATCAGGACATCAGCTGTCCTTTTGTGACTGCATCGCTTATTAGATCTTTTGAGCCTTCTCATCAGGTAGGCATACGGCGTAACCTGAAATTGCAAACACAACGCATGTACCAGATGCCGCCTCCAGAATTTGACTGGTAGCAACCACTAGTCCAGCGTGGATTGCATCCCTAAAGCTTTATGTGGTGTTGCAGTGGAAGAAGACTGACTAATTTTGAAAAGGCAACACCTAGGCAATTTTGTGGTACAGTTATTCTTTACTTTTAACAAAGGCGTCGCCCAAAGCCAAAAAATGCACTCAATCAGAGTAGCTCCAAGGGACATAATTTTTCAATAAATTCTGAGAATGCTGTGCTAATGCCATGGAAATCCAGGCTGGTAAGCTTGCATTGTGTCATCAGGACATCAGCTGTCCTTTTGTGACTGCATCGCTTATTAGATCTTTTGAGCCTTCCACTGAACACCTACTACATAAAGTAATAGGGACTACCCCCAGGCGCCCCGCAACCCGCTGGAGAATATCCAGTCCTCCCCCCGAGAGGGGAGGCTAGTGCATGAATATTCCCAAACAGATCTTGGACCTGCTGGATAGATTTAAGGTTTTGCCGCCTACGACCGGTTTCGACCCAAGGTGGGTCTCATCAGGTAGGCAAAGGTCTAATAAGCGATGCAGTCACAAAAGGACAGCTGATGTCCTGATGACACAATGCAAGCTTACCAGCCTGGATTTCCATGGCATTAGCACAGCATTCTCAGAATTTATTGAAAAATTTTTTGGCTTTGGGCGACGCCTTTGTTAAAAGTAAAGAATATATATATATATATATATATATATATATATATATATATATATATATATATATATATATATATATATATATATATATATATATATATATTATGTTTTTAAATTTCTTTCTTTTCTTCTTTTTTATGATGGTGGGGGGCAGGGGGGGGGGGGGAGCGGGATGGGTCTTTTTACTTATATATGTTTTATCTTTTGCTGTATCATCTGATGTATTTTTATATGTGTAGAGTAGCAGGACAGTTTGGAAGATAGGCATTGCTATGCCTAAAACTTTTTATCCTGAATAAAAATGTTTCATCATCATCATCTGACAACTCGACGGCCGTGGCCTACATTCAGAATCAGGGGGGAATGCGCGCACCCTCCCTTTGCATCCTCTTGTACCAAGTCCTCCTGTGGTGCAGGGATCGGGGCATCACTCTGCGGACGCGGCACATCCCAGGCCATCTCAATGTACTCGCGGACTCCCTCTGGCGATGGGCCAATTGCTTCACACAGAGTGGTCACTAGTGCAGATATCTTCGGCTACTCTGCGCGCGTTGGGAGACACAGATGATCGACCTCTTTGCCATGAGGTGGAACAAGAAGCTGCCTCTTTTCGTCTCCCCCATACCGGATCCACAAGCCTGGGCTGTAGATGCGCTCTCCATTCCGTGGGACGGGCTCCTTATGTACGCGTTCCCTCCCACAGTGCTGGTACCAAAGGTGCTTCAGAAGCTCAGGGGCAGCAATACGATTCTGATCTCCGTAGCCTCTTTCAGCTGGACCAGGAGCTGGATCACAGACTTCCTGAGCCTCGCTACGGACCCCCCGCTGAAGCTTCCCAGACCGTGTACAAGGCTCAAGCAGCCCCGGCAGCAGCTGTTGCATCCGTGCCCGGAACGATTGCTCCTACACGCATGGAGATTGTCAGGCAGGCCCTCGCAGCAAGAGGCAGCAGTGGAAGCGATCGCAGCGGCTCAGAGGGTCTCTACTTGTAACGTCTATGAAGGAAAGTGGCGAGTACTCCAGGCCTGGTGCGCAGCGGAGCGACTCGCCCCCGCGGACCTGACTAACCCCCAATTGGCCGAGTTCTTTCTGTGGTTCTCCAAGCAGAACCTGGCCCCCATCACCATCCGAGGTTACCTGGCAATGGTGGCGGACACTTAGGGACACCTGGGAGGGCCAGACCCGGGTGCCTGCAAGGACCCCTCGGATCTGATGGCGCACTTCGATCGGCAACGGCCGGCTTCATGCTCGTTGATTCCTCGCTGGGACTTGTCCTGGGTGCTCACTTGGCTCAACTCGGGACAATTCAAGCCTCTACCACTCGCGCGGCTTGGAGACCTAACCAGGAAGACCTCTTCCTGATCACCCTCACCACAGCCTCTCTGGTTAGCGAGATACATGCCTTTTCGACCCTACATTCTGGCCAAGAATCGCCTCCCAGCGTCCGCGCCGCAAGTATTGACTGTCCGTCCGCACGGGACGAGTCCCGAGAGTGCTGTCTTCAGGACCCTGTCAGGGCGCTTAAAGTATACCTGCGCAGAACTAAGCCATTAAAACAAGGGCGCTCGCGCCTATTCCTGCCCTTGGCTCCAGGCAGACGAGACATCTCGGCACAGACGGTCTCTTTCCTGGCTATGCTGGGTCATCCGGTCGGCGTACAAAGAGCTCTCCCCAGAGCAGGCCAGGACGATGTGCATCCGGGCACACAAAGTCAGAGCAGTGGCTGCGAGCATCGCCTTGACAGCAACTGCGCAGTGAGGGACATTGTGGCGGCCGTGGGTTGGCGGGCCAAGTCTACCTTCGCCTGCTTCTACCTGGGAGACCTATCCGGCCAGCGCGACAACCTGGCCCTAGTGGGGGACATCTCGGCGGCGCAGCACTCCGTCCCGGCGCCACAGGCACCATAGGTTATGCCTAGCTAAAATTGTCAGGAGTGGGCGCTTAGGGTGGGGCCTCGATAGTTACGCGGGGAGGCGCTCGGGCATGGAAAAGGTGTACCAAGAATTGCGGCACCATCCTCCTATTCGCCATTTTTCCTAATAGTAATGCCATCGGTAAAGATTTTGAGAAAATAAATGGATTTTTCTCTAACAAGTATTTTTTCGAAAAATACTTACCGATGGCATTACTCAGAGGTCCCTCCCTCTTACCCCGCTTGCCGCAGTGGAGCTAAGGCTCAGAGACTGGCGGGAAAAGGTGAGCGCGCCACCGGATAGGGAGGTAGGGGAGCCTACTCAGGGTCTCTTGGTAACGACTGCCTAGAGTCGCCTCCCCGGTTGTGGTGTACACAATGAGTTTTGGGGGCTAAAATTGGTATGCTAAGCGAACCATTCCTAATAGTAACGCCATCGGTAAGTATTTTTCGAAAAAATACATTTTAGAGAAAAATCCATTTTTTGGTACGACATGAAGTACATGTTTCTTAGAATTTACTCCAGCATTTTCTGTCCACAGGAGTATGTCCCAGTCTCAACAACAGGCGGAAATGGAGAAACTGCGACGGACAGTAGAAGAGGTGCATTTTCAGAATGCCCAAATGTTCGAGCAGCTGGGTCAGCTGACCTCGCTGATGGAGTCACAGCTGGAGAAGCAGAGCACAGTTCGAGAACGGCTGAGTCACCAGCATAGCCGACAGCGTCGCAATGTTGACTCTCAGGGCATGGAGGAGAGGGAGGAGGAGGCGGCAGAGGATGGCAGGGGGCAGGCGTGGGCACAGTAGAGCTTCAACCTTTTTCATCCCAATACACTTTTGCTTGACCCAGATTTGACTACGATAGTTCAAGGGTGGTGCCAGAGTAGCTTGGCGCCTCAGGTGCCAAGCTATTCTGGCACCACCCTTGAACTAAAACTGTTGATCTATCTTCCTGTCTGCCTTTATGGGACAATAGGCATATTTTTCAAATTCAACATCAGGATGTTATGTCTAGCGCCTTCCCTGCACAGTGAGCATCATAACTGCGAGCAGCATAGACTCTCATCGGCCCCTGCAGTTGTGGGGACTAATGAGAATCTTTACCAACTGCTTGTTTCATTTCCGTCTGCTTTCTTCGCAATAATGGATTTTTTGGGTGATTGTCTTCCTTATTTTTAGAGTGTTCATTTAACATATTTCCGACCTCACATGAGAATTTCTCGTTTTCGCCCGAGTTTTTTCCCCTCACATGCAAACGAGAAAACTTTGTTCGTCACATATCTTTTTGTTTTCACTTCTTCCCCCAGTGTACGGGCAAAGTTAGCTATCCTATTGGATGTTTACGGAAGGAGATAACTCTAGTCTCCCTTCCTTTGTGTTCAGCATGCATTTGAACAAGTCAAGATGGCCCAAAATTGGCGATTTTTCATGGCAAATAAGTGGCTGGTGAAATCATGATGGACGCAGATAGTGAAGAAGAAGTGATGAGAGTGAAGGAGAGCGATGAAGCGGACAGTTATTCTGCAGACTTTTTTCCTCCAACTTGCGAGAGTGATAGCGAGATTGATTTCATCGCAGATAAATAGAACTGGTCATTTCCCCCAGTGGCGGACCAGTTCTAGTCATCAGCAACTACAATTAGTGGGACTCATGGCAGAAATTTCAGAGGAACAAGTGTGAGGGGGCATAGCAGTATTTATGTTTACAACAAAATTATTTCTGCATGTTTTCCTAATCCATTACATCCTGAGGCTGATTTTGTAAAATTTGCTTATAGTCCTATGAAGGCTACATTACAGAGTAGGAGATAGATCAACTGTTTTAGTTCAAGGGTGGTGCCAGAATAGCTTGGCACCTGAGGTGCCAAGCTTATTCTGGCACCACCCGTGAACTATCAGTCAAATTTATTTCAAGCAATGGGTGTATCAGAATGATAAGGGCTAAAATTACTGGCAGAAATTAGGAAGCATTTATATATACACAATACATGTCCTTCTAACAATCTTTGAAATCCACACACAGATAACACCACATAGGCCGTTTTTCTGACATGCCAAAGTAAAAATTGCTTGGTCTAGAAATTGTCACTATCCAGGGATAGAATTTCATGGTCAGAAATGTGTTAAAGCCATTGGCAGTGAAGGGGTGAATCCCTCATAATTATTGGCCCATTTATTCTGAGGGTGACTATTACAAATGTAACAGGGAGACCAGACAGAAGCGTATAGATTCTGGTGAATCTCCACAGCCTATATGGGCACAGTAATGTCCTCGGCCTTCATCTTGAAAAATTGAGTCGTAGCTATCTCAAATTCCTAGATTTGTTATTTGCTCTCTGAGGACTATATTACAGTTTAGGAGACAGATCAACCATGATAATTCCAGGGAGACAGATAGACCACGATAATTATTGGGTGGTTCTAGTGTAGTCTGGTGCTGGGTGATGCCAAGCTATTCTGGCACTACCCTTGAACCACCATGGCCAGGCTGTTTCCTGTACCATGGGCATGCTGTTTCCTGTGTAACCGGACTCAGTGACTGGGTGTAGGCGACTTAAATAGTTTATCAGATAGACAAAAACTGCCCATCTAATACAGTACTCAAGTGCCTACAGAGTTTAAGTCCGATTTCTTTTTGTGGTCTAGGGAAGGACTGAAGATTGCTGTGGAGAGTAGACTATAAGTCTACTCTGGTCTCGCATGCGCACAACTGAAATCCGTGTTTACTTGCCTCGCGTTGTGTTCAAAAAGCCAAAGTTACCTGCGCAATGGACTGACCACAGTATCCAGAAAAACCCTACTTTGACTGGATTTGGTGTTTGTTGCTGTTACGCGCTACTGAGCTACCAACGTGCGCTCGCACGATCAGTCATACCGTCATACCAAACGGACATACACACACACAAACTTCTCGCACGTACACACGCACAGTCTCAGTCTTGCTCTCACTCTAGCCGAGCATCATAAGATAGAAGTAAGGTTCCAAGATTTATTTATACCAGAAAAGCATTCAAGATGAAACAACATAATCAATATTAGTCAAACCAAGAAAAGTCATTGATAACCTTAAACACCTATAGGCATAATACCTATACCTTCGATTACGACACCTAGCAGACCTATCTCCTATGACTAACACCTATAACGTTGAATACGATTCCTAGCGAACCTAACTCCTAGGCCTAACACCTATACGCATTTACTTATAAAACCTACGCGCAATCCTAACACAGCCTAAGCCCTATTTAGGTGAATTAGAACTGAACTAAAACGCTACTGTCCTATGGGGTAGGGCCGGGGTGGTTGAGGAGATCATTGTTCACAATCGCCTCGTGGGGTAGGGTCGGGGTGGTTGAGGAGATCCGCATTGTTCACAATCGCCTCGTGGGGTAGGGTCGGGGTGTTGAGGAGATCATTGTAATGTTCACAATCGCCTCGTGGGTTAGGGCCGGGGTGTTGAGGAGATCATTGTTCACAATCGCCTCGTGGGTTAGGGTCGGGGTGTTGAGGAGATCATTGTTCACAATCGCCTCGTGGGTTAGGGCCGGGGAGTTGAGGAGATCATTGTTCACAATCGCCTCGTGGGTTAGGGCCGGGAAATGTAGGAGATCATTGTTCACAATCGCCTACGGGGGAAGAGGGAGGGGAGTGTGAGAAATCACTGTTCGCAATCGCTCACAGGGGGGGAGGGGTGGTGAGCATTGTTCACACTCGCCCCGAGACTGAGAATCGGCCGTTTTATATAGGCTCCCAGCCTCCGGGTCCGGAAACTACGTCACAGCTTCGCGCGTGTAGTCCGCTACACACCAACTAGCTAAGTCAGCAAAATTCTCGCTTACAGTGCGCCAAGCGTGCACTAAACCACTGAACTCTGACTCGCTGGTAGTAACTAGTGATAGCATTAGCAGAGGGCTCCTCTGCTACACTCCCTCCTCCTTAAGACCTAATGTGCACAACACATTAGTCAAACAAAGGAATAAAGTCATACAAACTAAATGAAATGCACCAAGTTCAAGAAAATTACTTCTGGCATGCACAGTAAAATCCAAATTCAAAAGAAGTTCAACAAATACAACAAAATAAAATCGTGATGCACGCACAAGAAAATTCAAACACAATCAAACCAAAGTCCAAATTAATAAAACATTCAAAACGAATCTCAAAACATGATCCCTGATCATGAACAGGTATGAGCAACCATTTCAGCAACCGTGATGCGCTCGTGACAATCAACAAGCTTCAGCACCACTCAAAATGCATAGCCACTGCATGAAATAATCCACACAAAAAACAACTAAAGAAACGAGGTTTCAAAACCAAAATTAAAGTACTGGTATCATCATGCGAGCTGATACACAACAATGCATCCATAACAAAGTCCAAAACTTACTTAGTCTGCCAAAAAAACATACAAAAGCAAAAATCAGTCTTTTAGCATTTGGTCCATTTCTCTTGGAATTCTCTAAACCCATGTGAGAAAACTGGTTCACGTAACACACACCCAACATTAGCACCAGTGAAATCCGACGATTTCAAAGTGCAAATTCCTGAGGTAAAATCGAGTACAAAACCTAACCAAAAATATTCAAAATCTTATGCCAAAAAGTTCAAAATACAGTAAAAAAAACAAGCAACCAGGCCCAGTTTGTTGCTGAGGTACAAAACCTTCAAAACAGCGTAGTCAGATGATTACATATTATAAGGTGAAAAATGATATATGATCCGCACGTCTAGGCATGCACAAAGCAATACGACGACAACAAAATGGAAAATCAAAAACATTTCTAATTCAACACAAAAAATGTATGCATGCAAAGGAGACATCTGAAAAGAAACAAACTTAACGGATACTCAGTCATGGTATTGTTCGTCCTTGAAGAATGTGTTTGGTCTTTCTTGATGTTTAGAGTTCTTTTCCTGTAGTCTCGCGTGACGTGAGAGGTTACCTGGTCAGAGCCAACCGGGCAACACTCTCGTCTTGGAGTTTCCAGTTAGAGCCACTGGCTTACTCCAAGACAGGTACGAGACAGACGCCTGTCTCAGATGCATATTAACGGACAATGTGAGCTGGGGGCCCAACTCACTTTCAAAGGGTCTCTAGGGAAGCCGACTAGAGCCAGTACGAACTTCCCCGTGAGATGCCGCCATCTCACGAAATTATTTCGGACACGTGAGACACGCGCATGTCTCACTGACCACAATACACTCCTGGTATTGGGTCAAGAGTCGCTGAAACCAAATTCAAAAGATTTCCAAACAAACAAACACAAAAATCAATGCCCACCACCACGGTGGCTCAACAGAACAAAGCTAGGACCCAATAGGTGTTGAATCCATGAACAAAGCTTAAGCACCATACGTACCAAAAGTCTTGCAACAAAATATGCACAAAAAATATTAATCACTGGACATTCAGAATATCAAAACGTGTTACATATGGACTAATTTGAACGCGCAATACATACAAATCATAATATTGAGCACGTAGCATTCGACAAAACGTAGTCTCAAATTCAGAATTATGACGAGGATGGGGAATACCTTATTAGGGCCTTGATTTCCCTTCTAGTTCGTCTCTTGTCACTTTCTCTCATCTGGGGCTACTAGCAATAGTACCCTTTTCTGAGTAAGGCATTTATCAGGCACAATGTATAGTAAACCGTCCACTACTCTCAGATTGTCCCACTCAGCTATTAGTGTTCTGACAGCTGCGCTATACTTGCAAATTTCTGTCCAAGGAGGCTTCTCTCCTTCCTCTATCAGAGCTATTAGAATGCTAGTCACTGGATCTCTCTTTTGGAACATCTCTAAGTCCTCACGAGACCAGCCAGCTAGCCAGTTGCTTCCCTGCATGCCAGGACCAAACGCAGAAGACTGAGCAGAATCCACGGTGTCCCCTCAGAGGCAGAATTACTCTGAACCGATTCATCCTCCCTGACTTCTACACTTGACCTGTCGGTGGTAGTGTCGCCCTGACTTTCACTGATAGTTGGGTCCGCACGCGGAACATCTTCACCCTTCGGTGAAGCAGCGTTCCTCTGAGAACCGCTAGCTTTCCCACCATCAGCCGAATCATGACCACGTGCTTGCCGACGTGTCACCACTCTCACATGCCTCCTAGCACACTGATTACACTCCTCTCTCTGACAACATCTCCCCCACCCGGGTCTGCCCTGGGGGACTTGGGTGGGGTTAGGTACTTTTTAGTTCCCAGGGTCACCCTGGTCAGCCCCACAGGGTGAGTTTTTCTCTCTATTCTGGGGCATGTGTTTCTGTCTACCCTTGGTCCATTCACCTGTATTTGCCTTTTTAAAACTCTCCCTACTGTCTGCACTGCCTGTAGCTCTTGATATTGGATGTGTGTTGCTAAATGGTCTTAGCTTTATTTAGGCCCCATGTGTTAGGTTTATTTAATGTATTTGACCGGCTGGCGACATACATTCAATGTTCTGTTTATTTTTTTTTTCACAAGCAGTGCAGGCACGTCCTGAGAAAGCCTTGTTGCTGTCGGGACGTTAAGCAATGTACAATCAATCAATCAATCTGACAACATCTCCTTGGGATCCTCAACAACCTGTCCGCATTTCCATAGTGTAGGGCGCCTCTCCGGTGCTCTATCTGAAAATCGTAGGTGTCCAACGTAGCTATCCATCTAGCTACCATGCCTTCAGCCTGATCAAAGGACTTTAACCACCTAAGGGAACTGTGATCGCTCCGAACCAGAAACGGACGTCCCCAAAGATAGTGAGAAAAGTACTTCACAAACCTCACCACTGCATACAGCTCTCTGTATGTGGTACAGTACCTCTGCCTACTCTTAGACAGAGCACAACTTGCATAAGCAATCACTTTTTCCTCTCCATCTTGAATCTGAGACAATACGCCACCAATGGAATTTGCTGACGCATCTGTATCAAGAATGAACCTGCCCTCTCTTGTTGGATAAGCAAGAACGGGAGAAGACACTAAAGCCACTTTCAGTTTCTCAAAAGCTTGCTGACACCGTTCGCACCAAACAAACTTCTGATTTTTCCTAGTCAAGTTTGTCAAAGGACTAGCTATCTCAGCGAAACCACAAATGTATTTTCTGTAATACGACGTGATTCCTAAGAAGCTTCTGACTTCTGAAACACAAGTAGGGACAGGCCAGTTAACAACTGCCTCTACTTTCTTTGGGTCGCACTTTGTCCCTTCTTTCGAAACAACATGCCCTAGGAAGGAGCATTCGCTCTGCAACAACGAACATTTCGAGGGCTTGAGCTACAAATTGGCATCTCTGAACTTCTTCAAAACAACTTTGAGATTTTCCAGTGCCTGTTCCTCTGTCCTGCCTAGACAAATGACATCATCAATGTAGACTAGACATCTCTCAAAAAGAACACCACTTAAAGTCATCTCCATGAGTCTCTCAATAGTAGCTGGACTGTTACATAGCCCAAATGGCATGACCTTAAACTGGAAAAGACCTTTATGCATAGCAAACGCTGTCTTTTGTTTATCATTTTCATCCATCTCAACTTGGAAGAATGTTGCACTATGGACACGTAAAACAACTGAAGTCCAGTGATGGTTTTCTCTCGTGTTTATTTCAGTCTAAAGAGCGTTGTCTGGGGTTGGGCAAGACCAACCACAGACTACAATTCGGTCGTTCTCTCACTATTTGCTCTCTCTTCGACTTTCGTCCATCTCTCTCACTCTCCTCTCAATCTCCTCTCGTTGTGTTCCCTCTCTCGTTGTGTGTCTCCTTGTGTGTCTGTCCCCCAGTATGTATATACCCTTGCCCTTATCAATCATCTTCCCACTTAGGACCCGCCCCTCGTTTAGGGCCGGTCCCGTTACGTGATTATGGCGTCCCCGCGTGCCAACGGTCCCGTTAATTAGATGCCACTCATTTCCCATATAGTAACCGTTTCCGGAGGGCCGGTCCGCTGTTATCATGATTAGGACTGCCCGGCGAGTCCGGTAGTTACATACAGACGCTGACCATGTTACGTGACCGGAAACTACATCCAGATGCCGGATGTAGAGGCACGCGTCAGTAGTGCAACAAGAAACCCTGAGCTAAGTCAAGAGTTGAAAACCAACATGAACCTGACAAAGCATCAAGCGAGTCACCAATGTGGGGTAAAGGATAAGCATCTTTGCGTGTCAACTGGTTCAACTTCCTATAGTCAACGCAGAACCTAGTTGTACCATCCTTTTTCTTGACAAGTACCACGTTAGCAGCCCAGGGGCTGTCACTGGGTTCTATGACATCTTGCTTCAACATTTTGTCTATTTCCTCCTCCACGATTTCTCTCTGAGCTACGGGAATACGACGAGGGGGCAACTTGACGGGTTTGCCACCTCCTGTGTCAATAGTGTGTTTCACTTTGTTTGTCCGTCCAAGTTGTCCACCTGGAGACTGGAAAACATCTTGAAACTCTAAGAGCGTCTCTTTCAATTTGCCTTTTGTCTCCTCGCTAACATCGGACGAAACATTAGCGACCAAATCCACTAAGTGACTAGGGAGTTTGTCATCCACATAGACCACTTTTTCCTTCTTTTCAGAACTAGTCGACAAAGAGTTCACTGGAAAACCAGTTTCTATGGACGCCACAACTGTATCTGGCTTCACTACAATCTCTTTATCAGTAAAGTTGGTAACAGGAACAAGGATTTCTTCTTGTGACACCTGAACCATGCACCTTGGAACCACTAACCCCGTTTCACTCCTGAAACTCTCAACACCTTCTAACAGACCATCAGCTTTCTGTAACTGACACGGCTGGACGAAAAATGCCTTCAAAAACATTTCAGACCTAGGGGGAACCCTAGTGAGTTTACACACTTTAACCTCTTCACTTGTACCTGAACTCTCTTTCTTCAACTGAACCACCTGCTTGCGTATCATCAAAGTACCTCGCGCTAAGTCTAGCACGCCACCGTATTTCTGCATGAAATCAGTGCCTAGAATACCTGACGAACTGCCTAAGTCTGCAACTACTACATCATGCCTAAACCTCTGTCCTCCTACTTTCAAGCAAAGCGTGGCTTTCACCTCTAAAGTGTCGCCGCTAGCTGTGCAAAGATTCAACTTACTTTTCTTCAGAGCCGATCTTTCCATGTTGACTAGCTTGAAATCTCTGGCACTAATGACTGTGTCAGCAGACCCGCTATCTACTAGAAAGTCTAAAGAAACCTTTCCTATCGCTACTGGTGCCATCCAGCATCCGGTGTTTGACAGTACACATAAACGCTGCCCCTTCGCTTTCTCTAAGCAGCCGTCATCACTTGCTAATTGGGCCGAGTCCCTGGCTGCTGAGAGCTCCGCCCGCCCTAGTTTCCCTGGCCTGGCGCGTTTTCGTTACGCACAGACTCATTCCTGTCTCTACTATGATCTTCAATTTTCTGGCATTGCCTGGCATAGTGCCCCTTCTCTTTGCACTTATAACAAACAACATCAGGATTTCTTCTAGTCTTGTCTCCTGCCGACTGACGAGTCAGCGCTTTCGTTACTTTCTGAATCTCAGAAGTAAGTCTGTCACTCAGATTCTGGAAAGCCTTTGCTAAGCCTGCCTCAGCTGAATCTTTCTCTTCGAGACTTCTAACACCCGTAGCAGTAACATCAACATGTCTCTCTGGGTCTTCTGGTTTCCTGCCATCAAATCTCTCATCAAACGACTCAAATTCACTAGCCAGTGCTACCGCCTCGTGTATTGTCGCAGGATGATTGAACTGCACATGCCTTCTCAAGTCTCTAGAGGGAAGACCACTAACAAA
This sequence comes from Semisulcospira habei, assembly GCA_036245525.1. Lineage (NCBI taxonomy): Eukaryota > Metazoa > Mollusca > Gastropoda > Semisulcospiridae > Semisulcospira > Semisulcospira habei. Next base: position 93,811,922 of record BTPG01000008.1, on the reverse strand, counting down.
CTGATCTATGACTATGGTTTCTCTTGCTTCAGTAGGCATCCTAGGGTATGCACTACTAGCAATACGGTTTAACGCGAACCCGTACTCCGTCACACTCTCGTACTTTCTTTTCATCCTTGACCTGAACTCCACTCTACGAAGATTCTCTTTCTCAGCGGGGTCAAAACGACGTTCAAGGGCCGACCTGATAGCGTCATAGTCCTCTATTCTCTCTAGTGCAAGCTCACCTAACACCTGTTGTGCTGGACCCTGGAGTGACATAGCTAGATTCACTCCCTTCTCGTTATAGTCCCAACCATTCCATCTTGCACAAGTCTCGAAATGGCAAAGCCAGTCTTTCAAGTCACCTTTTGTGCCAGTAAATATCTCGGGCACCCTCTCTCTCCTAGACGAGTTTCCACTGTCATTCAGAAAGGATCTATTTCTCGTAATGTTCCTGTTTGTCGTGCTCCTTTGTGAGCAACGACTACTGTGACTGCATGAGCTTTCCTCACTGCTGCTATCTGACTCACTGTAAACCGAGTGCCTGCTGCTCTTCGCCGACCTTCTAGGTTTACTCCTTCTTCTACCATCCTGACTTTTAGAACTACTTGACACCAACCAGCTTGGAACAAGAAGCCTAAGGAATCCTAAGACTGCACCCATCTTGTAGATTGAACCTCACTATCTGTGTAATGAAAACGTCGCTTGTTCAACTGCGTTTCCCACACAGACAGGCTACAACACGAATGCTAAACCAAACTAGAACCAACTTCAAACTCAGAATGTTTCCACTACAATCTCGCGACTGGTACTAATGAAAACGCTCCCTCCCAGTACCGGTACCACGCTAACGGAAAAGACGTGTCGACAGTGACACAGCTAGTCTGCCGCCGGCACAGCACATAGTCTTAAACTCACAGCGCTAACTACCTTCCTCCAACGAAGTATCTTGGTCAATCTATCTAGTCAAACAACTATCCTGGTCAAACAACAATCCTGGTCAAACCGTGAACAATCCTAGTCAAACAACAATCCTGGTCAAACAACAATCCTGGTCACGGCACCAATGTTTGTAACCGGACTCAGTGACTGGGTGTAGGCGACTTAAATAGTTTATCAGATAGACAAAAACTGCCCATCTAATACGGTACTCAAGTGCCTACAGAGTTTAAGTCCGAATTCCTTTTGTGGTCTAGGGAAGGACTGAAGATTGCTGTGGAGAGTAGACTATAAGTCTACTCTGGTCTCGCATGCGCACAACTGAAATCCGTGTTTACTTGCCTCGCGTTGTGTTCAAAAAGCCAAAGTTACCTGCGCAATGGACTGACCACAGTATCCAGAAAAACCCTACTTTGACTGGATTTGGTGTTTGTTGCTGTTACGCGCTACTGAGCTACCAACGTGCGCTCGCACGATCAGTCATACCGTCATACCAAACGGACATACACACACACAAACTTCTCGCACGTACACACGCACAGTCTCAGTCTTGCTCTCACTCTAGCCGAGCATCATAAGATAGAAGTAAGGTTCCAAGATTTATTTATACCAGAAAAGCATTCAAGATGAAACAAACAACATAATCAATATTAGTCAAACCAAGAAAAGTCATTGATAACCTTAAACACCTATAGGCATAATACCTGTACCTTCGATTACGACACTGACCTAGCAGACCTATCTCCTATGACTAACACCTATAACGTTGAATACGATTCCTAGCGAACCTAACACCTATACGCACTTACCTATAAAACTGACCTACGCGCAATCCTAACACAGCCTAAGCCCTATTTAGGTGAATTAGAACTGAACCAAAACGCTACTGTCCTATGGGGTAGGGCCGGGGTGGTTGAGGAGATCATTGTTCACAATCGCCTCGTGGGGTAGGGTCGGGGTGGTTGAGGAGATCCGCATTGTTCACAATCGCCTCGTGGGGTAGGGTCTGGGTGTTGAGGAGATCATTGTTCACAATCGCCTCGTGGGTTAGGGCCGGGGTGTTGAGGAGATCATTGTTCACAATCGCCTCGTGGGTTAGGGTCGGGGAGTTGAGGAGATCATTGTTCACAATCGCCTCGTGGGTTAGGGCCGGGAAATGTAGGAGATCATTGTTCACAATCGCCTACGGGGGAAGAGGGAGGGGAGTGTGAGAAATCACTGTTCGCAATCGCTCACAGTGGGGGAGGGGTGGTGAGCATTGTTCACACTCACCCAGAGACTGAGAATCGGCCGCTTTATATAGGCCTCCGGGTCCGGAAACTACGTCACAGCTTCGCGCGTGTAGTCTACGGACGGCCAAAGCAACAATAACTAAGTCATTAGTACATGTAGTAACTACTTAATACATGTATTATCCCAACCAATCAGAGTTCACAAATCGACCCCGTGACCGACATAGTACATGTAATAAGTCAATGTACCAGCCAATCCAAACCGCGTAGTATTAGAACGTGTAATAAGTAACTTTTTACATGTTCTATTATGAACAGCCAATCAGATAAGCGCTTACAGATAACCGCAGCGGTTACACCCTCATCAAGCATATTCCGCGGGGTACTGCTAAAACCCGGAATAACCTGTCCTAAGCTTTAAAAGAACATATCCATACTATTATTGCGTACCTAAACACAAAATAATAATGTGTTAGAAGTTTGGTTTACATTAAAGTTGATTTAGTTGTACTAGTAAGCCGTTTCAACTGCCGTTGACACGTCGATTACTTCCCTTGTTACACGATCGCGCTGTTCCAAAACAGTCGAAATAACTTCTCCTAAGCCCAAATAACCACATATTATTAAGTACTTAGTCGTAATATTCCTATATTTGAAGTTGAAGGTGCCGCAAAAATTGTTTATTTAGCGTTAGAAAGCTTCGAAGGGCTTGTTCTTTGAGCCTCTTGATCTATGCCTATCTTCACCCTAAGTGCATTCGCCCAGACCGTTCGTCCCAATCACATTTCGTCCCATGATGTTTCATCCCCTATGCTATTTATTGGAACACATTACGCTATGAACGGACCACGATAATCAGTTGACATTCAAAGAGAAGATAACTGGGCCGTTTCTGAGATCAAATATTTAAAGGAAACGTTTCTGAGTTCGTATTTTTGAAGCAACCCTTAATTTATGTTTAAATATTTTGTGGCAATGGATTAAATTATTATACTCTGTGTGAATTAAATGTATTATACTCTTTTTATTTTAAATTTCTTTGCTTTGTTGTTTTTTTAAGTCCCCTCTATTTATGGAAGGGACTTTTTAGGATTGGTCGCAGTTTGGCAAATTTAATAGCATATCCATGATGTCAAAGGTGGGCACTGAGGCCCAAACCTCTGACAAATGAATAAGATAAAAATTACGTCATGTCTAGTATGTCACAAAAGGCGGTATGTGTGTGTGCGTGTGTGTGTATGTATGTAGACATGAGAATCTCAGATATTGCTGTCGTGGTCGTACAAGCTCACTTGAAACTTGGTGAAATACTTTATTTAAGGGATGGTTAAGAGAGCCTCCGAGCATTTTGAACTGGATGTCTCATTGAAGACATAAAAACCGTTTAGAGAAAGTCGGTTCACCCAGATTAGAGTCCGTAATTTTTGTCATATTTACTTGAAATGTAGGACATAGCTAGTTTGAAGAAAGAAAGAGAGAGAGAGACAATGACAATGATTCTTTATTTTACAACGGTGAAAGTTTTGGTGAAACCATTTTCCGAACTTGCTGTTGCTAATCTACTTTACATATAATGCACAAATCACAAAATATTATCTTTAAATTGGGAAAAATAAAATATAAAAAGACCAAAAATTGAAATATAAACTTTTAAGAAATAAATCATTGAAGAAGTGGAAATAAACATAGAAAATCTCACACATACACACACTTGTGAAGGTGTACATATCCATACATACATTCATAGACACAAGCACAAACACACACGTGCGCACACACATACACACTCAATACGTACAGTATTAGCATCTTGTATTAACTGAAGCTATAACTGAATTGAAGAGTTAGAAAGGGGAAAATCGTACACTACAAGTGCGCCATCCCACACTGTAGAAGCATAATCTATATGTGACCTGATGTGGGCATTGAAGAACAGTTTTCGTGTTTCTGCATTAGCTGTATGTTTTAACTTGGATAAAATAAACAGTTTCTTTGATATTGTCTTACATAATAATATTACTAAGATGGCATTGCCATTGAAACTGGTTATCTACAGTAACACCGAGAAGACTATGTTCCGTTACCTGGCTGATAGATTTGCCTTGAAGGGACAAGCTGAGTGAGAGCCGAGCTGATACTTTTAGCGGGTACTTACAACCATACATTTAGTCTTTGCAAGGTTTAAGATCATGGAATTGTTACTGCACCAGCTGTTAATGTCCTGTAGTGTGTTTTGTAGGCGTGTGTCAATTACTTACAAATCCTTATCGGGAGTGTGTATCGCCCCAGCCAGCACACCAATATAGGTCCAATATTGGCTTAGATATTGGGCCGATATATGGGTGTCGATATTGGTCCAATATTGGAAGTGCAAATTTGCCCGATGTTGGCCCAATATCGGGTAAATGTTGGCTGCCAAGCTGGATCCATCCTAGGGCCAATATAGTAAATGTTGGCTGCCAATATAGTGCCAAGCTGGAACCATCCTAGAACCAGTATGGTGGCAAGCTGGATCCATCCTAGGACCAGTATGGTGAATATTGGCTGCCAATATAGTGCCAAGCTGGATCCATCCTAGGACCAGTATGGTGAATATTGGCTGCCAACATAGTGCCAAGCTTAATCCATTCTGGTGCCAACATGTAGCAAATATTCTGCCAACCTTTTTCCAAACTGTATAGTATTGTCCCAGATTTGGATATTGGTAATTTAATCCAGCTTTCAGTCATCTGAGGAAAAAGACCATCATCCAAACATATATAAATCTGATAGTTAGCTTCATTATGAGCCAACACTAGGCCTGGACAATTGCCATTTTCTTTTTGCATGGCAAGATCAAATCAAACGTTCATCAAAATATGTAACACCTACCTCAAAACACAACTTAAAAAGAAAGACCTGAACTCATAGATTCACAGTGATGCACAAGTTTAATCCGATTCTCAGTTTTAAAAATAGAAAACACTCTAACTATACCGATAGTAATTATAAGCATGCAATATGAATAATTAAGGACAATGATTATCTCAGCTAACCATTTTCATCTGATAATTTCTGCCTGAAATAATTTGACTATGATAGCTCAAGAAAAGTGCCAGAACAGCTTTGTGCACAGTTCTGGCACCACCCTTGAACTAAAATGATTGATGTATATCTCCTTACCCATAACATAGCTTTCACAGGGCAATCTGAAGTTAAAACAAATCATCCTCAGGCAGGATTCAACTGATTAATTAACCCCCACCCACCCACCCACCCACCCACACAAACCTGTCTGTAACAATACACAAAATGTACAACAAACCATGCCCACAATTAGCAAAAACAATTGATCTGATACATGACATACAAAAACCATCTCTGAATATACACACAGATGTTGAGGTACTGGCAATGGGATCTGTACACATAACAGATTTTGTATACAGCGCATTCTTAAACTGCGCCCATGACTAACTTTCTTACAGATTAACAGAATATACTGACAATTCGATTGGAGACAAAATTTCCTCCTAAACATACAGGATTTGGCACAAACAACATTGGTTATGAAAAGAAAAGAATTTCATATGACATGTCCTTATTAACCCTTTTCATCCTGATACACTAGGACAATAAGCAAATCTGACAAAATCAGCATCAGGATGTAATGGGTTAAAAAGAGTGTCAAATTCATGTACATAATACTGCTCAATTGGCATCGGTACAATAAAAACAATGTAACCATGAAACCATAATATTAATAATAAATGTAAATATGCAGGCAACCATGACCTGGCATATTGATTCTAGCAACACAGAATTTTAAAAAAGTATTTAAAAATTGCTTCCAGTGACATATAATACTGACTAGAGTGCTGGAAGGGCGCTTACCAAAAAATAACCCAAAACCCCCCCCAAAAAAACAACAACAGAAATTGGCACAATAGTTAAAACAAAATAGAAATGCCAATAATACCGGTTATTATATAGGCGCTTTTCCCTATTCTGGGAATCGGCTCAAAGCGCAGCAAACTGAACCCAACACGCACGCTCACGTGACACACACTGAAGACAAACACAGTACAAGACAAACACAGGATATTCACGTGGTGCGAGGGGTCAGCTCAACTACTGAGGTTTTGGAAATTTTGATCGCTTGTATTTGAAATTTTATAAAGTGACCTGAAACCGGTACCATAGGGGAGGGGGAGGAAGAGCCGGAGTACCCGGAGAAAGAACCCCCAACGATCCGCCCGAATTAACGGCGACACTTACTACAGGAGAAAAGTCCGACGACGGAACCCATAATCGAACCTCGCACCTTTAGCATTGGTGGCAGGCGCCTTAACCACTGCGCCATGGACCGCCCCCAATGGATGGGTGGAGTATGTGGGGGGGGGGGGGGGGGGGGGGGGGGTTGGTACAACGACAATTATCTTTATAATCATGCTTGCTGCCAATTAGCATTTGTATAACTTGCAACTAACAACAGGTTTGCTCTACAGTGCTTGAAAGCCCCAAACTATCTGCCATCACTTTTCAAACATAAACACTTGTGCAACAGATGGTTACATTAACATGTGCATGTCTTATTAAAATGTTATCTGCATCAACAAAAAACCCACGAGGCAAGCTTAATTGCTCACACAGACTATACTAGTAAAAATAAACAATAATATGTAAGCAGCATCATCAGCGAACATATCGCATGCAACACTATCATCACTAATTGCGTCACAATAGTGTCACAGGATTGGAGTTCTTGTTCATTTTATCTCCTTCTGACATGCAAGGGGAAGTGTTGCAAACCATATTATCAATCACTAATATTTGCATTTGCAACTGGGAATGGTTGATACCCATCTCTTGGTCGACTCAAAACAGTTCAGACTAAACCTTGTATTTGTGCGATCCATTCACCATGTCGAAACAAAATCTGTAACGTTATCAAATTACACAAAATTCAGAAAACTGTAAAGAAAGTACATGTTTATTTCACAAAAATACGCAGTTAATGTCTCAAAGCTATATTTCCTATTGCTGTTACTAAAGGTAACAGGTAAGCTTAAAAATAAAACAACAAAATACACAATCTACTGCAATGAATAACCTGGAGTCAAACACTAGGATGATTTCATCCCGAAGTCTTCTATATACGGTACCAGTATGAAATCAGGTCTGGGTCACAGTACCAGAAAACACTCAATTGAACCCAAATAAGCATGAGAAATAGGAAAGTAAATATTTTTCATCTTGCACTAGTATGACTATGGTGCACAGGTATAGTCTGTCTGGGGACTGATGTATGGACAGAGACTAGAGCCTAAGTCCGAAACTATCTTCATACGCCTAAGACTAACATGTTAGTAAGACATGCATGAACTGAGACTAGGCCAAGTCTGAAACTATCTCAGGGACTAAACAGCCCAAATTTAAGCCCACGATTTACTAGGTGTAAAGCGTCTATGACTAAAAGCGAACTAATCAAAATGGCAGCCGCTGTCTACATGATGTTCCGCCTATCTTGACGAAATCTACGCTGAAATCGAGTATTTAGAGACCGTCGACACACACTAGATGAGTTTGATGATATAAAGCTTTACAAAAAGTTTTGTTTCAAGCGCCGTGAAATTTATTTTTCTTGTACTTTTTGTTCTGTGATTTTTGATCTTGTAAAGCGCTTAGAGCACCATTCATTTGGAGGTCAAGTGCTATATAAATGTACAATATTATTATTATTAATATTATTAAAACCAAAATCGATGAGTACAGTTTACAGGCAGAGTGAAGATGGAAGATAGTGGCTGTCAAAACACGTTCAGGGCGAATGCTGTTCCCAGCGGCGCATGCTCAGTGGCATTTGGAACTGGATATTCCCAAGTTAAAATTAGCACCTGACGCAAGTCGCAGACTAACCATATCTAGTCTCGGACTTGATAGTCTGTCTCAAGTCTCAGTTCATGCATCAGAAATGTATGCCTCAGTTAGTCACTACGTAACTAGTTTCCGACTAGGGCTACGCCGGGGACTTGTCTAGTCTCTGTCCATACATCAGACCCCTGGGTACTAGCTGTCTACTTTTCTTTTACTGGCATGCTGTTTCCTTTTTCACATCCTGAGAAAGTCTTGGTGCTGTTTGGAAGTTAAGCAATGTAACAACCACCCAAATGTTTTCACCGTTTTCCTCATGTATCATGTTTTCAGTCACTGTGTACTCTTGTTGCATCAATTACATGCCACAGGAGCACTATCATACTGATAGTAACTTACTAGCACTAACCATGTGCAGATGCTGATTAGCTCTTCATAGAGACTACTTTAAACTGCATGCACACATCGGTAAGCATCACCCCTGAACAGACAGTTTGCGTGGGAAAATCTGTGCATCAAGTCAGAGCATAGATAAAATACATGGTCCACATCTTTGAAAAGTTTGTATTTAACCCACAAAGTAGCATACAGTTACACTGAATGATGCCTTGCTTTGGGAAGTACATACCCAGTTGTCAAGAATTCTTTACTGCGTATTTATGAAGTCCTTACTAAAACTTTAGTAGCAGGCATACATGATTAATTTTATCAAGTGGAAATGTGACTGGCCCATGGGCATGTAATTGTATTAATGTAAATGCCACTGAAAGCATTGTGCAACTGGAAACAAAGTGTGCCCAAACACATTATTACCAATGCAGATATTTAACTGTCGGCAATGAATCTCAGGACATCCTCATAAAGCCGCACTCCTGACACAAATTCCTCATGCTGTCCAGCCGTAGTTCTGGAGGACAATGGGTCGACAGTAGCCTTGAGAAGCTGAAGTTTGCCATTCATCAAAGGGCACGAGATTCATTCAACTTCTCTTGCCTGACCTGTGGGTGCTGGCTGCTGCCTTTCATCATCTGCAGCAATGGTAGCCTCAAGCCGACGTCCTTCAAATATGTCTCTCACAGCTTCATTAAGAAAGAAACAACAGATTTTGTAAAAGGACACAAAAATAAATAAAAGAAGAGAAATTAACAACTTGCACAGTTCACATGTATGACTAAACTGCATAAACTGCTGGCGTTGCCGAATCACTATCACTTTCGAATCACGAATCATGCGTGATTTTCAATGATGGAATGATGAAGAAAAAGCAAAAAAAGCTCAAATGCTATGGTTTCGACAAGCCGCTGTCATATATACTATCACCCTCTGACTTTTTTACACCGCCGAGTAGTGCCCAAGAAGATACTACACTGTGTGCAGCACTTCGACACTTTCAGAGGTTTTGGTTGCGTGTTCTAATAGCTTCAGCAAGAAGAAGGCACGTGGTCGACATGCATGCATGTGTGTGTATGTGTGTGTGTGCCCTGCACGCATGCATGTGCTCACTGTTGTGTGTAAAAGAGATTACCAATCACTCAGGGAGAGGGAGTTAGGCTTTGAATGATTAATTCACCAGTTATTTAATTTTAAACTAAACAACATGGAAATGATGAAATTTGTCTTAAATAAATTTTCTGACCCGTTATTATACTCAGATGGGGGTCTGTGTGCACACCTGGGGGCCTACAGACACTTGAAGCAGTTGTAAAAACAAGAGCCCCGACAACAATAATATTTTGTGACCTTTTGGCCACTGAAATGAGCCACAGTTTAAGTGCCTTAAGCCATTTTACCGCATGGCTGCATTTCCACATTTTGAATGTGTCATATGGACTATGTACCAGTTGCAGGAGCTGAATCGACCATGATATCTGACACCAAGCTAATCTGGCACTACCCCTGAATTGTCATTGTCAAACTCTAGTGCGTCAGGGCTAAATGGGTAAAGTAAAGGGATGGCTTTGTGTCAGTGAAAATGTATTCTGGAAATGAGTCAATAATGCGATACTTAATGTTTATCAGCTACTCACTTTGCAACATACCTTAGCTTTGAATTCAGAGTTGCGACTGAAACTCCAAGTATTTCAGCCATTTCTGTTGTCCTGAAATGCACGTCCTGCATCAACTGCAGCTGTTCCACAGGTATGTGGTATCGAGGAGCGTGGGCCTCACCCCTGGAAACACGCTGAGCTCTTTAAGTACTGTGGGCTGCCAACAAAAAATGAATTATTAATCCATTGCGATTCTACAAAGTGGCCCAGCAATGACTTCAGTGAAGACAGCACATTCCCTGAGGCACTGTCTATCACATATGTTGTGTACAATGATGTATGTAGTGTATTATTACTACATGTGTAAATGTACAATGAAAATGTTCCCACCTGTCCTCTACACTTTTCAGTTATGGAAAGTGTACTTTTTTTCTAAGAAATTTATTTGCAAAGTGTACTGAAAGTTTCACTAGTGAAACAGAAACAACCCGTCATAGACTAAGAGCTGTGTTATATCTTTTCTCAGTCTTGTACAAGACATGGGCTCCAGTCTAACTATGTGTTCTCACTTTTTGCAGGATTCAAAAAGAGGTACAATGGGACAAACAATGTCACTAAGTCAGTAAAATACAACTTACTTGGCGCATGGGATTCTGGCATTTTCAGGACTCCTCCAACATCTGCGTCACCTGATCTTTCAGTGACGCTGCCGTTTCCACTGGAAGAGTACGGCCAGACACTTGCGCAATGCTCCACTGTAGTGATTCCAGGCTGCAATTACAGAAAGACATCTCTGCATGTATATGATCTAAGTTCCTCAGCATCCCTATCAACAAATGCCAAATTACTCAATACTCTTATTAGAATGCTGACCAAGCCTGACTAATAGACACATAACAAAACCAAAGAGATGAAAACAGTACCGGTATAATGGGAATTCAATACAACCAGTGAATATATACTCTAAACAATTGGTCAGCTCAGTCTGCTAGCCTGCAACTAATTTAAATTATTAATAATTCTCCAAAAGCATGCTAAAGGTGCAGGACTAAGCTCACTCATGCAACTGCCCTTTGCCTGCTCTTTGTCTTCACTGTGAAAGATGTCACCGGAGCCAATAATTTTTTGGAGCTTACTTTTGGCATGCTGCATTTCAAAGCCACATTGCCTACATGGCCAATTGAGTGAAAATTGGCAGATCGTTGAGAGTATTTTTTCCTTTGTCGACTTATCGCTGGCACTAGTTCAAGTCCCAAATTCAAGAATCAACGTTTGATTCTCTGCTGAAGCAATCATATATCATGTTTAGAGGCCATACTATCAATATTATTAAATTCATTGTGACTTTAGGACACTGCAATGCAATAAGACTGTCTTTATGTATTAACATGAGCTAAGGATTCCTTTTTTTAATAGAAAAAAAATAAGAGTCTCAAAAACGTTTATATATTTTAAGATCAGAAACGGTCCTGTTATGTTCTCTTTGAATGTCAAATGATTATCTTGGTCCGTTAATAGCATAATGTGTTTAATTAAATAGCAACGGGGATGAAACGTCATGGGACGAAATGTGCTTGGGCCGAACGGTCTGGGCGAATGCGCGTAGGGTGAAGACAGGCATAGATCAAGAGACTCAGAACGAACCCTTCGAAGCATTATAACGCTAAATAAGCAACTTTTACGGCACCTACAACCTCAAATATAAGAATATTTCGACTTTAGGTACTTAATAGTATGTGTTTATTTTATTAGGAGAGGTTATTCCGACTGTTTTCAGACAGCGCGATCTTGTAGCAAGGGAAGTAATCGACGCGACAACGCAGTGGAAAACGGCTTACTAGTACAACTAAATCATGGTATTATTAATGTAAACCAAACATTTAAACATGATTATTTTGTGTTTAGGTACGCAATAATAGTTACAGATATGGTTATTTTAGCTTAGGACAGGTTATTCCGGGTTTTAGTAGGTCCCAGTTTCACAGAGTCGATCCTATTAGAAATTTGGAGTCCGTTGACGCTTTCTACGGTATTAACTGTATATTTGGAGGGATAAATGCATGAATATTTTACATACCTTAATATTACAGCAGGCGGATCCACACCAGATATCAGCGAGTTGCCACAATGTGTCAATCTTTGTAGCGCACGGCGAAGAAATGTCTGTCCTTCTGCCATGTTTATCGCACACAACACATTTTGCAAACTGTAAGCGCTGCTTCGATTGGCTGATTGAATAGTACATGTATTAAGTATTTATTGCATCTACTGCTGACTTAATACATGTTAAAAGTCTGTCACGTGTGTCGATATCTGGACTATTCATTGGCTGCCTTAATACATGTATTAAGTACTTAATACATGTACTAATGACTTACTTCACGGTGTTTTGGCCAACCGTAGTAGTCCGCTACACACCAACTAGCTAAGTCAGCAAAATTCTCGCTTACAGTGCGCCAAGCGTGCACTAAACCACTGAACTCTGACTCGCTGGTAGTAACTAGTGATAGCATTAGCAGAGGGCTCCTCTGCTACACCTGTTACATTGTATCAGGGTTGAATTTGTCAACTCATTCAGCCCGATGGCCATATTACCCCAATTTTGGAGGCATCGTCTAATGACTGTGCACCAGTTGCAGGAGATGGATCGACCATGATAATTCAAGGGCAGTGCCAGATTAGCTTGGCGCCGACAGGCGCCAAGCTAATCTGGCACTACCCTTGAATTATCTGTCGGCGCCAAGCTAATCTGGCACTACCCTTGAATTATCATGGTCGATCCATCTCCTGCTGTAGTGAGTCAGGGCTGATTGGGTTACATGTCAGCATTGGTATCAATGGGGACAGTATAGTACAGCACATACTTTCTGGAGTCCTGGCCTTGCAGCCTATATGGGCTCGTTAGGACCGATATCGGCACTGTTTGCCTTTGCAGGTGTAGCGTAAGCCCTCTGCTGTCTGTTTACTTTCTGGTCCTGAGAAATCCATACTTGTCTGCTAATCTGTGCTCACAAACCAGATAGGTGAGGCTAGCGCTGGCAGAATTGTATACAAACCAAGAGGAATCACTCAGCACCGGACAGACAAACAGTTAGATTCCCTGCCCCTGCCTATCAGGCACCCAATCGCCAGCCCACAGAGAAATACGCAGGTATAGAATAAGACGATCATTTGCATCTTCAAAAAAAGATGCATCAGGTCTCTTATATAACCCATGTCTTTCTCGGGAACTTAGGAAGTAGGCAGGGGAAACATACATACACAAACACGAAGGTGCACTACCATAGTGGTCAGGTAAATACCCTAATTTCCCACAGTAGATGCACATTACACAACAATGTAACGATATAGCGATACAAATTTGCCTCGAGTTATAAATACTCACAAACCAGATAGATAGATATAGATAGATACGATATGCTAATCTGTGATTGTGGACCTTGCGGCGCCAGGCCGTAAGGTCCGGAATACTAGACCCGCACACGTGCTGACACTTCCCAGCAAAGAAGCTTGGATCCTGAGAAGCACCCACAGTGAGTTTTTGAAGCTCTGTTTGTCTTGCTGATTGAATGTAGTGTTTGTGTAGCATGTGTGTCATTTTAACTCCTTCGCTGCCATTGGATGCAAATTAAGTTTCTAAAATATGGGTTAATTCAATGCCTAATAGTCCCAGCATGAACTTTGTTACAACATAGTGTCAGCAAGAGGCTCAGATCCTCATGAGCCCCCGCAACTGCGGGGGCTCATGAGGATCTGTGCCTCTTGCAGCTGAGTCATGTTCATTTTCTCATAGTAGCAAAGGGGTCAGAACAGACCAGCACATGTGTTGACACTTTCGAGGCCAGAGGCATGAAACCTCATGTACCCGTGGCAGTTTGTTGGGGCTGATCAGGATTTATATGCCTTCCCCCTTTTTACTGTGTATACTGTGTGTGTGAAGCATATAGATCATTTGAAATCCACATTGTCACTTCAGCACACAAACTATTGTCTATTTACTGTGCAAGCATGAGATCCTGAAATCCAGACCTTGAAATGCGTATTTATGACTCAATCTCTTACCATGCCTCAATCTGCAGGCGGCATTTGTTCTCATGAGCCCCTGGGACTGCTGGAGCTGACTGTAATTTATGCCTGTTGCCTTTATGAATGATTTACATCAAACTCGAATCCATGTTGTTTACACAGTCATATTTACTCTTATGACCCCAGGATCTTATAAAAGCCAGATTTCCCCAGTTGCTTGAAAATCTTACGCCTGGAGTCTAATTAGGCAACACATACGTAAAAGGGGCCAGCAAGAGACATTGTTCTACGCTAGTCCTTGCAGCCAGCAAGGGCCCAAGAGGATCTATAATATGTCTCTTGCAGGTGAATGCTGTTCACTATACAAATGTATAGTATGTAGAGCACTATGCACTATGCACATATGCCAGTAGCTCCATTTTCAAGCTGAGCCATGATTGTTAACTAAGTGATTTCAGTGTGATGTCTTCTTGATGAGCATTTGGTTTTAAGGCTGATGTCTGCCTTAACTGACCCAGGCACATTCATGTGCAGGCTAGATAAGGCTGATGTCAGCCCCAGTACATTTCGCTTATCGGGTTTCACATTTGTAAATGCAATAAGGTCAAAAACTGAATGGTAAAGATCGTACTCGTTTTCATTGCTAAGTCAAAATGAATTGTGTGTTTATATCCACTTAGTCAAAACGAATTGTGTGTATATATTCATAAAACAAATGCCTAAAACAATGCCAGAGTTGTGCACTTCCTAATACACACAATGAAATCCCACTGAAAACCAACATTGACATAACAATATTTATTCATTCCCAAAAATGTCTGTCGCTCGTTCAACTTTTTAATTCCTTTAAGTGTTGGGCGGTTGTTTCAGAACACTTTTGCTACACTATAAAAACAACCGTCAAATGTATGTATAAACTGACTTCTCTTGCATGTTCGCGGTGGCTTAGAGGTTTTGGCTCTAACACTGTTGCGTTTCATGATATATGGGGAATGGTTGTGTAAACTGTGATCCGAGTATGATTTATATTCAGGTTATTATGATCAGTCTTAGGAAGACTCCCCAAGAATACACTTTGTTGGTTTTTGTATGCTGCTAATACAAGTGTAATGCATGTGATACTTGTATGTCCTACATAGACTAATCTCAGATGGATGTGCCATGACAAAATAAAAGTCATAACCGTTGGCACAAATTGATATACATTGTATAGCACTGTTTTATATATTACACTATTTTATTGAAGTAATTGTGGTCATTCGTTGTTTTATGTATTTTCTTTTGGAGTCAAGAGTGGTGAAGTGTCATGCATTTGACATTTATGTCAAAATTATTTTGAAACTGGTTACTGTAATTGTTAAATTTTTATTATAGAGTTAGAGTGTGTATTGTTTGGTATATGTTGTTTCACAATGTATAGTTATCAGCAACATCTGTTTTTTAAAACATTGAACATGGTGTTCAAATTCAATAATTTGTGATTGTCCTCAAAAGACATTGCAGGAAACACGACCATCAAGCATGATAGTTCAAGTGTGGTGCTAGAAAATAAGCTTGGTGCCCAGCCATTCTGGCAACACCCTTGAACTACCATGTTCCCCCACTCTTTTGCTGTAGTATGCCATGGTTTAATGGGTTGTCGTTTTGGCAGTCAGTAGTAGTTTTTGTCGTGATGATTCCTGCAGGATTCATTGCGACAAAAATTGCTACTGAGAGCCAGAGGGTTAAATGTATGTTATAGGATTGTTTAACTCTTTCAAGACGTGCTGCAACCGGATTCGCGGCTTAAAGCCGTGAATCCGGATGCGACACGTCTCGAAAGTGTTAAATAGTTTGTAGATGATCATGATATTGCTCTGATATTTTTAAAAACATTCTGTGATAAGACAATCTGTTATTGTAGAGCTTAGAATGCTAAGACGGCCTGTTATGCTACAGTTTCAGTTGCTAGTTCTTCACTTGAGTTGCCGTAGTCTCTGAAGACGCTCAGCTTCTTCTGTGGCACACTGTATGTTCAACTTAACCCGTTCAGTGCCAAGAAAATTTCAACACTACCCAACTGCAAGAGGTATAGATCTTCATGCGCCCCCGCAGTTGCGGGGGCTCACGAGGATCTATGCCTCTTGCTGACACCACTTTGAATCCATGTTCCTGGGACAGCTGTGGTATCTTGGTGCTGAATTAATGAAGCCTGCAGAAACACAGTCTGCATTATCTGGCACTGACTGGGTTAAATGCTGCTCAGTTTTTCTGAGGATGTTGATGCTTCCATACTTGTTTTAGAGGGACCTCAGACATGTGACATTTTCTGTCGTACAGCAACAGTGAGAAAGTATAGAGGGAAATAGAACAATGTAACGGTTATGATCAAGATACACATATTATGACCTCCGTCCAGGAAAACTCATACATATATACTCATAGCTATATATTACATGTATTTTTATTGAAAAAATCAGTTAATATTTGTTATTTCAGTGTCTGTCTGTTGAGATAAAAGTGGGGAAACTTAAGTTTTAATTGAGGTAGTGATGTAATTTATTTGCATGCCAGCCACACTTCGCCTGATATAAGGGCCGAGAATTTTGATTGACAGAAATTGTTCACAGACTTCTTCATTGCGTCTTTGCTCACTTTGTTACCACTCATGTAATGAGCTTACTGGTAAATCATTCAAGACACCCCTCATCAATAGCTGCGGAAGTGTCGTAAAGCGTTGCCAATGGCAACACTGTACGACACTTCCACAGCTATTGATAGGGGTGCTTTGAATGAGTTAATTTGTACATGCATGCTCTGTACCGCCAGGTTGTAGACAGTGCTTGGGTCAACTGTATTGGTCAGTGAGTTTTGACCCTACGTTTGAAGCTGCATGGGTCCAAAATCACAGACCAGCACACATTCATGCACGATGCCTTTCAGAGCCGTCCATATTTCTACTCACATGCTCTTACACTTTTTGTAAGAGAAATGAGCAATTGCCCACCTTTGATCTGCAGCTGTTGTTGAAGAACATGTTCATTCTGAAAAAGCCCCACACTGTGCGTGTTGGTGCTTTACGTGTAAGTTTATTCAATGTATGTTGTTGGATGGTGCTGCCATTCATGATTTAATCACACTGATGCATGTTCATCAGTTTGTATATCTATCTTTAACTCATTGAGCCCTTAAGAGACAGATCGTTCATGTTTGTTCAAGCGACGTGCCCATTTAGCCCCAATGTTCTGCAGCAGGAGATTGATTAATCATGATAATTCACAGGTAGTGCCAGATGAGCTTGGCGTCTCAAGGCATCAAGCTCACCTGGCACTACCCTTGAATCGTCATAATTGATCCATCGCCTACAACTGGTACATAGTCGTTAGACAACACCTCCAAATTTTGGGAAATGTGGCTGTGGGGTTATATGGGTTAACTATCACGTTTTCCTGTTGTAGTAAGTCAGTGTTGAATGAATTTATGAGAATCAGTCTTACCTATGGCATTCATTAAAATGCTGTTTTCTCTAACCCTTTTGTGCATGCAGCCAACAGTACTGGATACAGTATGAGAGGCTGCATGTTGTTCTCTTTAATAGTCGTTCAGAAACCAAAATTAGATCATAAATCAGGAATAGGTCAAGACTGCACCGTTTTGATGAAAACAGTGAATTAAAAGCCTCATGGGCGACAGTCTTCAGTCCTGGAGGCCGATTCAGCTTTTTCAAAATCCAAGAAAGCTGATTTTCAGCTTCTTGTTTTAGACAGAACAGCCCTTCAGCCAGCCTGTTCCATCTGCATGAGGCATAGATTCTCATGAGCCCCTCAGCCTGCATCCACAGGGGCTCTTGAAAATGTATGTCTCTTGCTGGCCCTGCTGTGGATCGTTTTTCGTCTGTTCAATTTTTGGTCGTCCATGAAGCCTGGACAAACATGCGATATCACAGGATTTTCAATCCACTGTCTTTGTTGAAACACATGCTATTTTGACTTTCTTCTGATTTCTTGAAATAAGAAAGATACTCTGCAGTGAGATTTCATGATATTGACCATTTTAGAGGGTTTAGCTAAGGGTCTGTTGTTGTTTTTCTGGAGTATACATTTTGATCTCCACATGGAATTTTGTGATGAGTGTTAATGTTGGTTTATGCTATGAGATGGAACTTTCAGACTTTGCACTGAAATACAAGGATTGGTCACAAAATGCAAATTAGTGCAATATATATTCACTGCGCACACCTATCAACAAACATGTTTTGACAATTTTAGCAGTTTTGTTTTTCTCTTATCCCAATATATGTAGAACCATGTTTTAAGTTTGATTACACATATACATTGTACCTGCATTAGAAAGTTTACAAAGTAAAGTAGGTAAAAGCACTGTCAGGGGAGAGAATTGTGCTGTATCGACCAATGATCTTAGATCTAGTTTGATCGAAGTACAAAAAAAAAAAAAAAAAAAAATAGGAAAGAGGGGAAGTAAGTGACTGGAAGCAATGCATATGGAAGCCCCCTTAGCGCACCACCTCTTTCCTATCTTTTTTTTGTGCTTCGATCAAACTAAATCTACGATCATTGGTCAATGCAGCACAATTCTCTCCCCTGACCGTGCTTTTACCTACTTTACTTTGTAAACTTCCTTAAATATTAGCACTGGCAGTCTCCCCTTTTCTTATCATTTTGTACCTGCATTATTTTACCTACATGTACCTGCATAATATACCTGGCACCAATAAAAGGTAAAATAAATATTCAATAGTGTTCCAATTTCATATCACCGTCACTAAATCTAATGTCTCAGAGGGAGATGGATTGGCCATGACATTTCAGATTTGTTGAGCTTAACCCTCTTAACCCCACTGTCACTTTCCGTAAAATTTTCAGGCATCACCTAACGACCATGTATCACTTGCAGGAGATGGATTGACCGTGATAATTCAAGGGTAGTGCCAGATTAGCTTGGCGACTAAGTCGCCAAGCTAATCTGGCACTACCCTTGAATTATCATGGTCGATCCATCTCCTACTGAGGGCGTTGGTGTTAATGTGGTTAGTGCCATCATGCACTATCATTCATACAGTAGAACCACCACCCAAAGAGGTCTTTCAAGACTGGCGCTCTTGAAGGGCAAAACATGTCACCTGCTATTAAAGACTGTCACATAGGATCATGGATACAGCCACCTAAATGATGGTCTTGAACCCATTAAATCCTGAGGCCGATTTAAAAAAAAAATTGTTTATTGTCACATTTAAAACTACATTATGTGTTGGGAGATAGATTGACCGTGTTAGTTCAAGGGTGGTGCCAGAACAGCTTGGCGCCTCAGGCACCAAGCTATTCTTGCACGGCCCTTGAACTATCATAGTCAAATGTATTTCAAGCAATGGTAGTGTCAGAATGAAAATGGTTAATGACAGGTGATCACTCACATTCGTCATATGGATGGTCACTCAAAACAGGCGCTGCAGTAATCACTCCGTCCCATAACTTGTACTTGGAGCATACCAGGGTGATCTACATCATACATCAGTAAGCAATGAGCCCATAATCCTACCGAGGCTAAAAGCTTCAAATTTGTACACTACCATATGCAAGCTACATTATAGTACTTACAGATAAGGATATTGACCAGTGGCTTTAGTTCAAGGGTAGTGCCTGAATAGCTTGGCGCCTCTAGGCTATTTTGGACAAACTTATTTCACACACTGGTGTCTTCCGAATGATAAGGGTTAAACACACAAGTTTGTTGTCTTTTGCACTTTTATTGAAACAAAGACATTTAGGCCACACATTAACCCTTTGGCGGTTGGTAGCACTTACTGTCAACACCGATTCCAGCAGGAATCATCACGACAAAATGTGATAGCAACACTCAGTGAACAGCCAAAGTATTAACAAGCTCTTGGATATGTATCTTTTATAACAAAAATTATTGTAAAAATAGAATTTCAAAGCAAAATGTAAAGCAATGTTAAATGAGTTGAAAACTGTAGAATACTGGGGAACTGGATCACGCGGCCAGAAATAATGGACTATAAGCAAAAAACGGCTCAGGGCCGAAAACAATAACCATATGCCCAGGAATTATCGTGAGTACTAAATTATCTTTGAGCATAATCGGCCTTCAAGAAAGGCAGGCTTACAACATTGATCAATTAGGTCATCACAAAAGGGACTATTTCCTCCGCTGTCGATGTGATATGTCTTAAAAATACTGACATTCAGTGAAACATACTTGCTTTATTTGCTCACTATATTTGCATGTACACACACACAAATCTGGTAGCTAATTAATGTTGGCACTGATTAAACTGCCACTGGATTCTTTGTAAGCGAAATTCACACAGCTTTCATTTTAATATTACCAATTGGAAACAATACAATACAATAATACTTTATTAATCCCTCATGGGGAAATTCACATTTTTGCCACCACAGGTGCTGCTTACATTCACTCACTCGCTCATTCCACAAATTACAATAACAGAGCTACACAATGGACAATGACTCGGGACGGGTGAAGCACGTCGCCAAGGCATCTAATGGCCGGCGCCAGTGGCCTCATCCTGACCCGAACCTCCCTGACAAAAACAGAATGCTAAGACAGCCCTATGTCTCCTGAACACACTATTATAATGTTCTTTATTAAGTTTCTACTTGGCTAAAACTAGTACATAAAACAAGTTAACAACAGAAACAAAATACCCGCGTCAATACGGAGATGATCTCCGATCTAGGCATTGAGGCCTAAACAATTCATTTTTGTGTCAAGGGTCTTGCATTACCTCTGAGCTCTTACTCTTTTTTCCCCCAGCGCAGTCCTCAACCATGGCAAAATAATTAACTGTTTGATGGTGGCCACGTAACAGAATGAACGAATGATTAATCAGCATGTGTAAAAGCTGAAATTATCCTGATGGTGTCAGATGGTATGTAACTTTTCAGGCCAAGTCAACTTTAATGACATAACACCAGTTTTTGTATAGATGGGTTATTATGAGAAAGTCCTGAGGAAAAAAAAACAAATCCAGTTGTTACAGGTGCTTGTATATTGTATGTGGAAAGCAACACACACACACACATACAATCAAACAAAGGGAAATACATGTCATGTAAATTCATCTTTATTTCTGAACATCTGTTCGCAAACAGGGCCAGAAAGCAATAAAGCAAAGAATTTGCAAATAATCTATAAGTATAACAAGATGGGATGAACCATAACCCACAAAGTCTCTTCTTTATGAGAACCATAACCCACAAAGTCCCATCATTACGTCAGTGAGCTCTATAAGGGGCACAATGCGAACGCGTCATTGGTTTGAAAAGCGTCATTTGTCATGATGTAATTTTATATTTTAAGTGATATGAGTTTCACTTTGCCTTAGACTTGAGAAAATGGTGACAAAACTAAAATTTCATGGTACAATTTCAGTCTACATGATATTCTATTGTACATGTGCATGGTCTTCTGACGTGTCGATGTGTGTGTATGTGTGTGTGTGTGTTGTCTGTGTGTGTGTGTGTGTGTGTGTGTGTGTGTGTAGACGAAAGACCTAAAACGGGTGACTGTCTTTACCATCCTTATGGAAACTGGGTATGTGTATAATTCTGGGTTTCCAAGTCAGACACCCATTTTTTCTGAGGGTTGTTTCTGCATTGTCTTGCGGTAAAGATTCATAAAAAGTAAAAAAATCCGTTTTTCTCATTTTGGCGTTAACACATGCACTTTTGTGTTTAACAGACACGCCGGTAGTGTGTTTGAAAACTTGTCCCTCTCAGCAATGTGTGTGTGTGTGTTGTGACACAGAACCCTGAAAATGAGCGTGTATGTATTACATCACCCTTCTCAGCTAGCTATAAATAACTTCATAGCTGATATGGGTCAGGGGGGATATTTTGTTGTTTTAGGGAGTAAATTGTTTATGTTTCTACAGAATTAGGTTTGTTATTTGAGGGTGTGGTTGTTTTGTTAAAAAAAGTGTTGAGTTGTAATGTACTTCCGGGGTGATGTGGAGAAAGGTCATGTCTAGTGGCAGATTTGAGATTCATGTATACGTTCACCAGGGACTTAGCCTATACGTTTTCTACGTTTGTTTCCATGTCAGATGAAGAATATTTGATCTGAAACGTCGTTCTTTGTTTCTATTTTAAAGGGTTTTTCGCCACTATCTTCTGTTTTAGTTTGACTTGGCCTATAATTATATTCGTGCGCCGGTTGCTAAGAAGTGAAGTGATTGTATGAGTGCGCATTGTAAGAGAGGACGTTTAGACTTTGGGTGAGGCTGCTGTTGTCTTTTGTCCTGCCCGACCTTTTGGTTGAACCTGTTGCTTTATTTTGTAGGTTTGTCGATGTTATCAATGCCGCATCTCCTTTTGGATTGTATGCACAAATTGATTGAATGGAAATGACGTCACAGAGTCAGCGTCGTTTCATGCGTCGTCTGCACCAGTCAGTCGTTTAGTGCAGTTAAAAGAGTGCAGGCTTGGATGGGCCATTTTCTGATGTAATAGTAAAGTATTATTTGTGTGAATGCTGTCCGTTTGAAGGAAGGTTGATTGATTGTACATAGCTTAACGTCCCGACAGCAACAAGACTTTCTCAGGACGTGCCTGCACTGCTAGTGACAAAAACTCAACAGAATATTGAATGTATGTCGCCAGCCGGTCCAATACGTTAAATAAAACCTACGACATGGGGCCTAAATAAAGCTAAGACCATTTAGCAACACACATCGAATATCAAGAGCCACAGGCAGCGCAGACAGTAGGGAGAGTTTAAAAAAGGAAAATGCAGGTGAATGGACCAAGGGTAGACAGAAACACATGCCCCCGGAATATAGAGAAAAAACCCACCCTGTGGGGCTGACCAGGGTGCCCCTGGGAACTAAAAAGTCCCCCAGGGCAGACCCTGTTGGGAGTGTTTGAAGGAAGGACTGGAAAGTCGAGTGTTGAGGGCAGACCGGTTGGGGGTGTTTCAGTACTCAAACCAAGGGGAATCACAGCGCTGGACAGACAACAGTTAGATCTACTGTGGGAAATCAGGGTATTTACCCGACCACATATAGTAGCGCACCTTCATGTTTGTGTATGTATGTTTCTCCTGCCTACTTCCTAAGTTCCGGAGAAAGACATGGGTTATATAAGAGACCTGATCCATTCTTTTTAGGAATGGAAATGATTGTCTTATTCTATACCTGCGTATTTCTCTGTGGGCTGGCGATTGGGTGCCTGATAGGCGGGGGCAGGGGATCTAACTGTTGTCTGTCCAGCGCTGTGATTCCCCTTGGTTTGAGTACTGACAATTCTGCCAGCGCTAGCCTCACCTATCTGGTTTGTGAGTAGGGGGTGTTTCAGGGAAGGACTGGAAAGTCGAGTGTTGAGCGAAGCCCGAGAGAAGGCGAGGATGGGAAAAATATCCAGCACTATACGTTGGAATAGATGCATATCAGTTACGACATGCTTGTAAATTAAAACACTTTTAACCCCACCCGGGTCTGCCCTGGGGGACTTGGGTGGGGTTAACTACTTTTTATTTCCCAGGGGCACCCTGGTCAGCCCCACAGGGTGGGTTTTTCTCTCTATTCTGGGGCATGTGTCTCTGTCGGCCCTTTGTCCATTCACCTGTATTTGACTTTTTAAAACTCTCCCTACTGTCTGCACTGCCTGTAGCTCTTGATATTGGATGTGTGTTGCTAAATGGTCTTAGCTTTATGTAGGCCCCATGTGTTAGGTTTATTTAATGTATTTGACCGGCTGGCGATATACATTCAATGTTCTGTTTAGTTGTTGTTTTTTCACAAGCAGTGCAGGCACGTCCTGAGAAAGCCTTGTTGCTGTCGGGACGTTAAGTAATGTACAATAAAACACTTTTAACATTAAGAAAAGTTGAGTTAAAAGAGGTTTTAAAACAGTTTCATAAAAACTTTTGCCCGACACGCTTCTAAAAACAACATTTTCTTAGTTTTAAACCTTGTACCGCGCCATAAACGCCACGATTGCTTTTCAGTCTTAGCTGTCCTATAGTGTGGAATGTGGGACTTTGCCAACTGGATCCATCTGGTGCACTCCAAATGAGTATTTGTGAGTGGTTTGACGTGCAACTCAGTGTGCGCCTCTGAAATGACCTACTGATTCCACTGATAATGAAACTCTTTCATTCATAAGAGTGCATTGAGCAGCTCTATAAACCAAAAGTGATGACCCCCTCTCCCCCCCCCACCCTCCCCTCCCCCCCCCCCCGCCCCGCCCCCCCCACACACACACACTTCTCCCCCCCCCCCCCCCCCCCCAACCCCCTTACAACCCCACTCAAACAATCATAATAGTAAAATCAACCAAAGGTATCTTTAGTGAGGTATTTTCACTGTAATCCCAGTTTTGTGTGAGAGGCACCCACTTTTGGGGTAAACACCCATTTTTTTTCCATCCAGTGGCTCTGTTTCTAGAAAATGTCTATTTTATTTTAAGTTGTAGAGCTTAGTTATAAGGTGAGTTCTAAACATTGGCATCAACTCCAGAGCCCTAGAATAAATAGAAATATGGGAACCCATTTTCACATAAAATGGTAGGTCACCCAGTCTGAGGGTTTTGTGTTCATGTGTGTGTGTGTGTGTGTGTGTGTGTGTGTGTGTGTGTGTGTGTGAGAGAGAGAGAGAGAGAGAGAGAGAGAGAGAGAGAGAGAGAGAGAGAGAGAGAGAGAGAGAGTTATTTGGGTTTAATGCCGAGCAGACAACTAAGGCCATCTCATGGCGGGTGAGAGAGAGAGAGAGAGATGATGATGATGAAACTTTATTTTTGAACAGTAAAATGTTTTACAGAAAACAAATCGTCATTTTACAAACTTACCGTTGCTAACATCTACAGCATAAAAAAGAGGAAACTAATAAAGATATTTACATACAAAAGCCAATAGCATCATTATATACAGGAAAAACACTCATCACACACACATGCACACATGCGCCACATACACACACGCACACGTGCACAAACACATACCGACATTTTCGGACACTATTCAAGTTATAGTCTTCAAACTTGGCCCAAGGATACTTTGTGGCAAGACCTTTCTAAACATACCAATTTGAGTGACCTCTCATAAAGGTCAAGGTCACAGGGGATCAGGAAATATAGCAAAAATAGCCATATTTTGACATAATTTATTTGTTCTCAAATACTATTCATAACTTCAAACCCAAACTTGGAGAAAACATGAATTTTGTTGGTGCAGAAGCCATCCCTTTACTTATTGTCACGCGTGTGGATTGGTCATACACATGAGCCATAAGGGCTTTGACTTTCTTGTTCTTTAAAAATTCCTAGTGAGGTTATAGCCTTCATGTGTGCAGGGATAGAATTCTAAGCAAACAGACCAGAGAATGACATACTAGTTTTAAAAACGTCGATTCTTGGCAGCGGTAGGGGTAAGGTATTGTTTCTCGAGGTTCGTTCACATTCTTTATGGGTATTTGTTTTTGTCGCTTGGCGATTAAGATGCTCTTTGTTTTAGTTGGATGAACCATACGGTTCTGTCTACACTAGTCGGATACCTCAATGAGACTGCATAGTAAACTATGCCTAATGTCCATATTTTTTTTTACCAGAAACACGAAGACTCGTATCGTCTGCAAATAGATTGCAGTTAACGTCAGAGTTAGTGATATGCAGTGGTAGATCCTTGATAGAGAGAGAGAGAGAGAGAGAATTGAGTCAATGTCTGGGTGGTGACAAAGTTGTTGCTTTTACGCCACCTTTACTGTCTAATTTTCTCCAGAAGTCGAGGTTTTACTTTAAAAATATTTTCTGCAGAGAATTCAAAAAGTTAAAAAAATACAACGCTGGCCAACAAACTTATCCAATGTTTTTCTCAATCTAGTTACTGGTATATTCAAAATTTCAGGCCAATATGACAAAAATTACGGACTGTGATGCGGTACCTCGAACTTCCTATAAACGGTCTTTTAACCATTTAATAAGACACTCTATTTTGACATGCTCGAAGGCTCTCCTAGGCACCCCTTGAACAAAGCACTTCCCCAAATTTCAAGCTTGTATGTACACAAATATCGGAGATTTTCGTGTTTACATACATATTCACACACACATATGGTGCTTTATGCCAAAAGTATGTTCATCAGTGAGGCTAGCATAACTAGACATAATTTTTATCTTGTTTACCTTAGTTGTTAGATCTGCCTGCCTATTTCATCATGGACATGCATTTGAATTCGCTCCACCATGACTCATCCTAAAAAGCCTCTTCTAGAAATGGAAGAGCGTAAAAATGCACCCAGACTACACGTAAAAGAAACAAACAGAAAACCCCACCACATGTCCTAAAAATATCTATATCATCTAGGAAAAGTGACATGAGTAACACACACTTTGGATGAACTTTTGACTCATAAAACAAGTCATACTGATCTGTATTGATGATCATTAACACATTCTACCCCAGGACCGAAATCTGCAAAGTTTGAAATTGCCCTCTGAAGGACTGTATTACAATTCTAGAGACAGATCGAGCATAATACTTCAAGGATGGTACCAGAATATCTTGGCGCCTATGGGCGCCAAGCTATTCCAGCACCACTCTTGAACGATCATGTTCAATCTGTGTCTTGCTCTGGTGTGTCAGGGCTGAATGAGTTAAAATTATGAAATAAACAGGTCATTGAAAGGAGCATGTGTTTAAGTGTCTTAATATAAGTAAAGGGTTGGCTTTTGTACCAGCGAAATCTGTGTTTCCTCAAAATATGTGCATTTTTCACAGATTTGTTGACCCTTGACGATTTTCCACTTAATTTCTGGACCCTTTGTGACCTTGATTTTTAAGAGAGGTAACTGAAAAGGGTATGTTTATAAAGGTCTTGTCACAAAGTATCGTGGGCCAAGTTTGAAGACTGTGGCTTGCACAGTCTCCGAGAAAATGCCAATATCAAAGTTTACCGTGACAACATATGGACAACTGACACCAGAAGAAAGACAGATGATGGATGGCCCAGTAAACAGACCCACCTTTGCTATCGCATGTGAGCCAAATACTGTCACCAATTCATTCCTGATACATTACAGATGATGGATTGACCATGACAGTTCACGGGCAGTGTCAAATTAGCTTGGCACTTACCAGGTGCTGTCAATTTTACTTGGTCAATGCATCTGCCGCAGCTGGCAAAGCATCATGAAGGTCAGATCTTAAATTCAGTTGTAGCACTAAACCATTAACCTTTGGCTATCGTAGCATTTTTTTGTCAAGATAATTCCTGCTGGAATCATTGTGATAAAAAGAGCTACCAACAGGCAAAGGGGTACTCTGGCTGAATTTTATCACTGATTGCTTAGATTTTCCAGTTTCAGCACCCATCCCCACTTACAGGGCATGTCATTGACAGTAATTATTGGAATGTCTATAGCAACACCACTAGGCTGCTCAAATCTAAATGGTAGGACACCTCCTTTGAAGCCAAGAAGTGTGATTCTGGTCTGGGATGATGCCACTGGAGCGCCAAGATTCAGAACAACTTTTGGCCACCTCAGCAGGACTGCATACACCGTGATACCTGATGTGCTTTTCTTTGATGTGTACCTGCGGAAACAGAAAAGGGGAGGGTATGGCAACTCATGCATACCTGATGAAATTCATGATCAACTGTGATCAGCTGTGAGGGTGCCATGCTACGGGGTACATGTGATTTATTACATCCAACTGTCATGATCAATTCATCTAACCTACTGGGTGCCAAGTTGGCCTGGCACTTATGAAGGCACCATGCTTAACAGGCACTACATTTGAATAATTACAGCTGATCCATTTCCAATAGCTATTGCATAATCCAATGAGAAAACTCAATCAAAGGCTTGAACAAGGGTTACATTTGTGACGCATAGTACTGGCCTCACTTTCTGCTTGAACTTCAACAGAAATAACACAATTGTTATGTGAACCTACCTATATATTCAATCACTTAGTTGCCAAGGATCATGAATATGTGTCTGAAATGACCGACATTCATGTGAGGAACACAGATGTAAATGGGACAAAAATAGGCATAAAAAACACAGGAATAAGAAGGGACATAAATTCTTGAGCCCATACGACTGCGAGGACTCGTGAGGTTTTTGTCTCTTGTCTCCTTGGGGCAGTTATTGAAATATCTAAAGCAACTCACCAGACATCAGGTGTGATGGTGTCATTCTGGTGTGTCCATGGCTTGGTGGCATATATAGCCTCCCCATTAACACCCAGCCACTGTCCCATCTGACGTAAACGCTCCTCATAGATGGGACTAATCATGCCCCAGCTAGTTGGTCCTGCATTCACTAACAGGTTACCTCCAAGGCTGGAAAAAGAGAGAAGAGATGTGAGCTTTCTGTGGTTTTAGACTTTCTCATTCTACATCAGATAGGAAGACAGGCCAATCAGTTACTGCCGCGACCATGAAATATCTACACCATCTACAAATTAACCAACTATTCAACCAGATGACTAACAGTTTTGGTTGAAAATGCATGTAAGCTTATGTAGTAGGGCCTTAGTCAACATCTTGTTTTTTTTCCTGAGCCAACAAGTTGGGACCCTCAGCCTTTTACCCGACTGAAAAGCAACTCAGACCTCCCCTACACACTTACTCCACCAGTGTCATACCTGATTGTCTTAGCCAGAAGAGCTATAAGCTCCTCCATAGTTATGAAGTCCTCAATGTGAGCATCTCGTCTGTAGGTCCATGCCCTCTTGTCCAATGTCATGCAGTTCTCCCACTTGCGCTTTGGCACCTGATCTGCATGTGATATTCAGTGGTATTAACTCATTCTGCCTGCGACACACCACAGCAAGATACGGCTTGACCATGATAGCTCAAGGGTGGTGGCAAAATAGCTTAGCGCCTATAGGCGCCAAGTTATTTTGCCACCACCTTGGAACTATTATGGTCAATCTATCTCCTGAATTGTAATGCAGTCCTCAGAGGATAACTCCAAAATTTGGATATTTCATACCTCAGGCGCAAAGAGTTAATGATTTGTGAAAAACAAAGCTGCAAACAGATTTTGCTGACAAGTCCAACATGTCCATGTGCAACTTCAAGGATACCAAAATCCCAAACCTCAGTAGACCGGGTCAGCAAGAAACAGGCGGTAAAACAAATTATGGATAGAAGCCACATGACGTAATTTGTGCCTTTCATTATTATAAAAACATGCATCAGGAAAAAGAAAACGGATACAATTTGAGGTGAGCTGGACAATTTTTCCATTTTCTTGTATTTCTGATTGCAGACTAAAAAGATGATCAATAAATATGTGTTCAAAACAGGTTTCAGTTAATGAATACACTGCAACCCACCTGGCAGAAATCTGTCATCACAGTTGAGAAATCCACCATGTTTACAGCGTATGTTTTTGCCCCATCGATCATTGACAACAACTGTATCCTTGACTGGACTGAGCATAGAAAAAGACCCAAATAATATTATGATAAGCGTACAACAAATGCACCAAATACCTTGTAAAAAAAAAAGAAAGAATAAATGATCTGATAAAAGATGAGGCTTGAAACAGGCCTAACAAATGTCAGCTACACACTGCACTGCTAGCAGAGAGGACCAAATCCACTCAGCTGGCACCAAATAAGAGGGCGTTTCTTGTCGGGCAAGGCAAA
This sequence comes from Semisulcospira habei, assembly GCA_036245525.1. NCBI lineage: Eukaryota > Metazoa > Mollusca > Gastropoda > Semisulcospiridae > Semisulcospira > Semisulcospira habei. The sequence goes on along the minus strand of BTPG01000008.1, from coordinate 93,782,263 downwards.
ATTTTCTGGGAGCCCCAATTGCATGTACGGAAATTTTAGTGCACACACACGCACAAAACTGTTCAGACTACAAGAAGAAAAGTTTGGACTCCAGATTTAACCTATATCATTCGGAATACACCAGTGTGTGAAATAAGTTTGACTAAAATAGTTCAAGGCTAGTGCCAGAATAGCTTGGTGCCTCTAGGCGCCAAGCTATTCTGGCACCACCCTTGGACTAAAGCCATTGGTCTATATCCTTATCTCTAAGTGCTATAATGTAGCTTGCATATGGCAGTGTACAGATTTGAAGCTTTTAGCCTCAGTATATGGGTTAAGTTGCACAGTAGACCGAATAGCTATTAGGGTCCCAGAACATTTGGTCCTCCCTGTGCTAGTGAGCTACTAATAATATCACATGTGGTAGGCTGCGATTTTGGACCTTATGGTTTTCAGTCATAAAGTCCAAAGTCACAGAGCAGGACACAAATGAAAGCAAGAGCATTTAGTGTTGAACTTTATCCTTTGGCTGTTAGTAGTGCTTTTGTAATGATGATTCCTACAGGAGTCATTGTGACAAAAAGCACAACTGACAACCAAAGGGCTATTACATTACCTCTGCAATATATACATGTATAACTGTACCTGTCATTGTAAAGCCAGGCAAGAAAACTGGTGGCATTCCAGTAGGTGTCATCCACCATCCAGTCTCCATCTGACCACACAACATCTGGCTTGTAGTTGTTGACTAGCTCATACAACTCTGGCATTGTCTTTTCCTGGAAAGTAATTGACATACATAGAGTTACTGGATGAGTGTTTGTACCCAATTCCTATGGGCGCCAAGCTATCCTGGCACCACCCTTGAACTATCATGGTCAATCTATATCTTGTTGTGGTGTGTCGGGACTGAATGAGTTAATTTAAAACACCTGAATTTATAACATGATGAGCACTGCAGAATGCATACACTTGATAAAATTGGGTTCGTGGGGATATTCATCATTGTAATATATTCCACCCCACAAAAACAAGAATGGCAACACCATCATGGCTCACACGTATGACCGATCCACACAATAAGCGTGAACTTTGTGACAATCACCTTTCCAACAGGTCATTGTGTTCAACAACAAGTGTTGAAGTGTCTTAATATAAATAAAGTGTTTGCTTTTGTCCTAATGAAATGCACGCTTTGCCAAAATGTATGTATTTTTATGTACTTTGCAAGGGATCAAGTAAATTACCATGCATAGGCGGCTCTTATCATCAGCTACATTTGAGCTAAATCTGAAAGAAAAGTTGCAACAAAAAAAAAAACCCAACTAATATTCAACCAAAAATTGGCATTTTTCACACATTTGCTCATGACCTTGACCGACAACTGAAATTTCTTGAAGGGTAATTCAAATTAGTATGCATAGAATGGGCTTGCAGTCATGTATCTCTGTAACAAGTGTGGGTTTGAAGTTCAAAATCGTATTTGAGAAAAAAACTTTTTGTCAAAGTACGGCTATTTTCTCACATATTTCTGGACCCCTTGTGACCTTGACCTTTAGAAGAGGTCACTGAAATGATATGTTTAGAAAGGTTTTGTCACAATGTGTCCTTTAGAAAGGTTTCATCACTGTTATTGAATAGTCTGCGAAAATGCCAATGTTAAAGTCCACTAGAGCTGACAGATATATGATGGATGGCCCACTACACAAACTCACTTTTGGCGTTCTGCTATCCCATGTGAGCCAGAAAATCCACTAAACAGACATAGAAAATATACACATCCACAAGATTTACACCAACAACACAATATGAAAAGGTGAGGTGGGGTAACAACAATGATAAATTACCTTAACAAAGTGACTGGTTGTGTAATTGTTCTTTACATCTTCTAAATACAGAGGATTGAAAAACTCAAAAAGTGAATGATACACTCCAAAGTGGATGTCTGTATTTTTCCTGATAGCATCTGCTAGATCTCCTGAAAAAGATAAAGACAGCACTGAATAAAAACATGTTTTACCCTTCCCCCCCCCCCCTCCCCACCCAAAATTTTTTTTAAAAAATACAAAAACAACAAACAGCTAATTTACTTACCAATGAATTAATCCCCGAGATAAAAAAGACCCAAATTTGGGAGCTGCCCTCTAAATACATCATTACGGTTACCGAGTGAGATAAATCGACCATATGTCAACCATATGCCAGGAGAGTTTGGCAAATACTGAATAGATCAAGTTCTGGCAGAACCCGACTGTATAGAGTTCTGGCAGAACATTTAAACTATCATGGTCAATTGAATTGTTGTATGTCAAAGCTCCATGGGTTAATTTTCTCAACATGTAAGTAACAAAACTAACCCACAAGATCCCTGTTGGGCCCCATGTCCCCAGCATTCCAGTTCCAAGAGTATTTAGATGGCCAGTTGGTGAAACCCTCATGGTGTTTCGTTACAAGTACAACATAGCTGCAACACATGAAAAATATATGTACCAGAGTACATACCGGAACATATCATATGTATATGTGTGTGTTTAGATAAGTCTAATTCTGACTTCAGTATATATTGTACTTTCCATCTGTAAACCCTTGCTCCTGGTGCACAGTGAACGACCAAAATGCACGAAGTGAAGATCGTCTCCCACAAGACCCTGCAAATGTGAAAGTCTATGGTCTACTCCCTCTGCTATGTACATGCCTTTTATTGCCACCACTCTCTTAAGACTTTATCTATGTGTGTGCGATCATGTGTGACACCGTTAGCATAATCTACTGGCACAGATCTCTCTATATATAATCTGTCTCTCTCCATCTCAGTCTCTCTCTCTCCCCCCCCCCCCCCCACCACCCATCCACCTTCTGTGTGAGAATGCTCACATTCTAATCTACTGCCATTTCTCCATACATGTGTGCGTGTGTGCAAGTGTGCATAACACCATCAGCACAATGAATCTCTTGTGCAGACTGCGTTACTGTGCTGCATGCACACGGTAGAATGCTGCGAGTACCTTAGTGGAACCTAACGTGATGTGATACGTCATCAGTTGAAATTACATCTATATACCCTATCTGCGCCAACCTAATCTGTATTATCATGGTCGATCCATCTCCTGCAACAGGTGCATAGTCGTTAGATGACGCCTCCAAAATGTGGGAAATACGTGCGTCGGGCTAAATGAGTTAACTCATTCTACCCCAAGACCGAAATCCCCAAATTTTGAAGTCGTCCTCTGAAGATGGCGTTGCAGTGCAGGACACAGATCGACCATAATAGTTCAAGGGTGATGCCAGAATAGCTTGGCGCCCATAGGCGCCAAGCTATTCTGGCATCACCCTTGAACTATAATGGTCGATCTTTATCTTGCTGTGGTGTGTCTGGGGTAGAATGAGTTAATGAATACTCTGATAATGGTGTATAGGGCTCGGGAGGCTGACGTCATCACGCCAGTCGTGGCGGCCATCTTGTGAGGATACTGGACTAAGCGCTCATTGGGAAATCGCTGTTTTTGTAATGTCAGGAAAGTCCTAACGTACTATAAGCAATAAGAGCAAGTCATGCCATCACTGTAGGAAACCGCTAACCAGAATCTGTTTTTGTTCGTTTCCAAAGAGGAAGAAAAATGATGAAAAACGTGTTGGAAACACTATTTCACTACTATCTCATGACGTATGGTATCCTCTTAAGATGGCGGCTGACTCTCCGACGCTGCTAGGCAACGCGGGGAACTTCCCGAGCCCTATTTTACCCACTTCGCTCCTGATGCGTTGAAAATCTCCGCCCATTTGTTGGGGTTATAAAACTCAGCTGTAAACTGGGGCGCGAAGTCGGCGTAAGAGAAGTCAGGCCGGTAGTTTTCTGCCATAAATTCCGCAATCGTGAAATCCTGGTTCTTCCAATAGTACCAGAACCATGCATTTTCATAGCTCGGCACTGAGAACACTCCCCAATGCAGGAAAATTCCTATTTTACCTTCGTCGTACCAAGAAGGCAAGGGTCTTGAATCAAGTGAAATCCAGTTGGGTTCGTATCGCATAGCAGACGACACAAACACGAGGCAGCAAAAGTTTATTAATGCATGGGAAACAGACATTATTCTGTCGCACAAAACAGTAAATGTTGTCAGAAAAGAAACTGTAGAGACGGTATTGAAGCAACTTTTAGATTTTGAAACTAAGACACAACGGTTTTAAGCTACAAATATGTCATGTGATGTTTCCCCTCCATTGGCTTTTGTTGACTGTCAACTGAGTCTCCGTGAAGTGGAAAACTTGTTAAAGGGAGCTAATCGTAGTGTATTCTCTTGTAGTGTCGCCTCACCCTAACCTTCGACACCAGATTCTGTAGCGTCGCTGACCGTGTGCAATAATTGTGTGACCGGTGGATGTGTATGTAAATGTTTGCTTCGTGTCAGGATGCCAAGTTCACACACACAAACACAGTCACTCGCACTCAGGACTAACTACTACAATAACTGAAAGCACGTGAAACGAAGATCGCATTTCGTATAGACTATATTGCAGTACAGGCTAATAATGATAAAGCGACAACAAATGTCCCGGCATGAGGCCGTTTGAGAAAAATATATTCTCTGCTGGTCACAATGTCATCAGACGTTACTACAGTAGCGCAGCACAGTACTAATATCTAAGTCGTGTCTCTTAAAAAAAAAAAAAAAGTGACGAAGTCCGAACAAACATCCTTTGTAAAGGAGAATCTAGTAAAATAACTAAGTCGGAGAGGCCGGCATTAGATAAAAGGCCACGGTAGCCTCGGCAAAATTGACAAAGTCCAACTAAGTCGTGCTGGTTTGTAGAGACTCAACTGTGGAAACTGAAATCGGCAAAGTCAGTCGAAACAGCAACTGTTGAAGCAGTCGTGGAGTAACAACCGCTCAAATCCACCGATCTCCGCAGACCAGGAACACACTGCGCTCCAACCCGAAGGTGCCGAGCCTGAGCGCAGCGGAATTTTGCTAGCCAAAACTAACGAGTAGCAAAAAGTGGCTCGCCCGACCAAAATCATTACGTTTTACCAACTGGCGAAGCACTCTTCCATGCGATCGATAGAACATTACTTTCCTAGCTGAAACCATTACTGACCAACACTTAGAGCACTTCAAACACTACTGATTGTTGTAAAAAGCTCTTGCAGATAAAAAATCGTACTTTTACATAAACAAAATCCAACAAATCACTTGTCAGGGGAAAATACTCCGCAGTAACCAGCTGTCTGGCACCGTAGCAGAGTTCTGAAAAGACTGACTGGAGAAAACGACACTAGGCGAGGTGCGGTCTGCACTGAGTACAATATCTGGCCTTTGTCTTAAACGTTCTGCTGTGCTACCCAGCTCAGTGGCGGCAAATGTACACATTAAATTCCAAGCTTGCCGGCACTGCGGAGACCGACTGACAAAATTAGCTAAACTACGTGAGCCTCAGTGAGCACACTGACTACACACAAAAAGAGGAGAATAAAATAGAGATAAAAAAAATGTGTACAAGGCATTTTTACCACACTCTTATGCACCACATTCGGGTCTGCGAAACCCGAAACCACGTGACCAACAGGGACGTCAGTAGCGGCATGAGAAAAGTAGTCCCGGCGGCGGTTTCGGAAACTTGAGTCAGTCGCAACTACTTTTGAGGGACGATGGCGACCAGAAGCTTATTCAGTATTGATACTAAAATGTTAACTCTATTTTAAAGAAACAACATTCACATCCAAAGACAGACTTACCTATGCTATGCTATGCTGGCTTCGAATCAAGAATTGGGAAACATGATGCCACAATTGAGTCCTTCTCAAGTTGTGGTCATGGGGAAACCAATCAATAATTATTAGTAAACAAACTCGCCTTTCTGTAGTTAGAAGATTACAACATATCAGAGTGGAAGATCGTTTGTTGTAATGAGACTTGCGAAACAAAATTAAAAAAGAGATATAATCTATAAAGAAATGTTCATCACAAAAGCTTTGCATCTCCTGAATCAACTTTGACAGCAGACGTTTGTGACGGGATTTTTGAAGCACATTGGTTCTTAATAATAATAATAATGGCGACTTATATAGCGCTTAAACGGTTGTGGTTAACAGCCTGGAGAGGGATGGGCTCCGCCAGGTTCTTTTGCCCAAGACACACCACATGCAATGACAACCTTACCTCAATCCATACCGGATCGGTCGTCGCCCGGAACAAGGACCGCGCCTTCTGTCTTGCGCCAGGGCAGAGGTGTTAAGTGTGTTACTGGTGCATCATCACCATCAAAACTCCGTGCCAGAAACAACATCAGCATTGGCACTTGGAACGTCAGAACGTTAAGAACGCCTAGAAAGGTAGAGGAACTGATACATGAAATGAACAGATACCATTGGACCATCCTAGGACTTTTCGAAGTACGATGGAAGAACCTTGGGGAAACATCAACCCAGGAAAACCACAAACTGTACTACAGTGGCAGAGAAGACAAACACGAACAGGGTGTAGGATTTCTTGTCCACAAAGACATCGTGCCGAACACCGTCATGAGTTGTCGGCCAGTCTCCAGTAGGCTTATCACCATACGCTTGAGGGCAACCCCATTTAATATCATCATTGTACAAGTTTATGCCCCAACAACAGACTATGGCGATGAGGAAATAGAAGACTTCTATGACCAACTACAAGAAGTTCTGGACCAGACCCCCAAGAAAGACATTCTTGTGGTGCAGGGAGACTGGAATGCCAAAATAGGAGAGGATGCTGCTAGGAACTGGAAAGGCACATGCGGACGCTACTGCAATGCAGAGACCAACGACAGAGGCTTAAGGCTCCTGGAATTTGCCAGTTCAAATGATCTAAAGCTAATGAACACGTTTGGCCCGCACAAAGCATCCAGAAGGTGGACATGGCACAGCCCGAACGGAGAGCACCATAACCAAATTGAATACATCATGGTGAAGAGACGCTTCAAAACCAGTGTGAACATTGCCAAGACAAGACAAGAAGTTTTCCAGGAGCAGACATTGGAAGCGACCATGACTTAGTGATGATGACCTTCCGACTCCGCCTAAAGAAGGCCAACAAGCAGGGTCCCACCAGAATCAAGTTTGACCTCGAGAAGCTGAAAGACCCAGAGATAGCGGAAGCCTTTCAGGCAAAGATAGGAGGAAAATTCGCACCACTGCTACTTCTAAGTGCAGAAGACACCGACGTGGACACACTGATTGACACATTTAACACTGTTGTAACCCAAACAGCCAGTGAGATCCTTGGCAAACACCGACAAGCAAAGAAACCTTGGGTTACAGCTGACATCTTTGTTCTATGTGACAAGCGTCGAGAATTAAAGAAAAAGAAATCAGAGGTAGAAGGAGCTAAACAATACAGGGAAATTAACCAGGATATCAAGAAAAGCATGAAAAAGGCAAAGAATAAGTGGATTGAAGATCAGTGTAAACACGTAGAAGAAAATCTGAGCAAAAATAATAGCAAAAAAGCATACCAGCTGGTGAAAGACCTGACCAGTGTAAAACAAGGACGCTCCTCGATCATTTAAGATAGTGAAGGGAACTGTCTTACGGAAGACCAAGACATACTGAAGAGATGGACAGAGTACTGCTCAGATTTGTACAACCACCGAGCTGCAGGGGACCCAGGCATACTTGTCAACCCACCCGTGACCAACAATGGCAACTATCCCATCCTCCGAGAAGAAGAAGAGGCTGCAGGGAAGTCGCTGAAAAAAGGGAAGGCAGCAGGAGCAGACAACATCCCTGCAGAGCTAGTCCAAGAAGGGGGAGAAGACACGATAAGCGCCTTACTAACAATCTGCAATAAGATCTGGCAGTCAGGGGATTGGCCCACACCATGGACCCAATCACTTATAATAACTCTCCCCCAAAAAGGCAACTTACATCAATGCCAGAACTATCGCACGATCAGTCTTACATCCCACCCAAGCAAAGTCATGTTAAAGATCCTACTGAACAGGCTGAAACCACAGGCAGAGGAAATCATAGCTGAGGAACAGGCAGGCTTCAGACCAGGGCGCAGCACAACTGAGCAGATCTTCAACCTGAGAGTTCTATGTGAGAGATACCTCCAGCACCAGCAGGACCTCTATCATGTCTTTGTGGATTTTAAGAAAGCGTTTGACAGGGTGTGGCATGCAGCCCTTTGGTCCACCATTAAGGTATACAATATCAATGCCAACCTGATCAAAGTCATAGCAAACCTTTACAACAAGGCCACTAGCGCAGTCTGCTTCAACGGCAAATAGGAAACTGGTTTAGGACTACAGTTGGAGTCAGACAAGGCTGCTTGCTCTCACCTACTCTTTTCAACATCTTACTGGAAAGAATCATGACGGACGCTCTGAAAGATCATGAAGGAACTGTCAGTATTGGAGGCAGAACAATCACGAACTTGCGCTTTGCGGACGACATTGATGGCCTTGCAGGAACAGAGAAGGAGCTAGGTCAGCTGGTGGAAAAGCTGGATAGTACAGCCATTGCACATTGGATGGAAATCAGTGCAGAGAAGACCAAACTGATGACCAATAACGCCAGTCGCATTGGCACTGAAATCATGGTTGGAGGCCAAAAACTGGAAACAGTTAAGAAATTCAAATACTTAGTTGAGGAGCCATTGTGACAGATGAGGGATCAAAACCAGAAATAATGTCCAGGATTGCGCAGACAACAACAGCACTGACAAGATTGAAGACCATATGGAAGGACAGAAACATCACACTCTGCTCCAAGATCAGACTGATGCGCTCCTTAGTCATCTCAGTGTTTTTGTATGCCTGCGAGTCATGGACCCTCACAGCACACCTTGAAAGGAGGATACAAGCCACTGAAATGAGATGTTTTCGAAGGCTGCTTGGCATCTCATACAGAGATCACATCACAAACGAGGAAGTGGGAAGCAGAATCAGGCAAGCCACCGGGCCCTATGAAGACTTATTAGCCATTGTGAGAAAACGCAAACTGAAGTGGTATGGGCATGTCACGCGTTCAGCAGGGCTTGCCAAAACAATCCTGGGTGTTAAGGGCAGATTTAAAGGCAGTGAATGAGGGAGAATGTCTAATATCTATGGGTAGGGAGTTCCAGACAACACTGAGGTCCAACGTGCGCAAAACAACGGTCACCTCTGTTTGCAGAGCTGGACTCTGAGAAGGCGCGCCGTGTCACTACTTGAACGGAGGAAGTGGGAGAGAGTGTATAGTTGAAGAAGATCAGCGAGATAGGCAGGTAATAGTTTTGTAGCACAGACAGGCGATTTTGTACGAGACTCGTTGTTTGGCTGGCAGCAAATGAAGTTGTCTCAGGATAGGAGTGATGGGCTGATGCTGTCAGGCGTGGACGATAAGACGTGCTGCACAATTCTGAACTCGCTGCAATTTCTGAATGAGAGACCGAGGGAGGCCAGCTAAGTAATCAATTTCAGAAATCAATGCGGGACAAGACTAAAAAGACGACCAGTTTGGTGGCTGATTCAGTGGTGAGGTAATGACGGATAGAACTGATACGTCTTAATTCCAGAAAAGAATTTTGCAGACATGATTTACATGGTCCTTCATTTGAAGATCTTTATCAAGAAAAACGCCAAGATTGCGAACTGAATCAGAAAATAGAATAGGTGCGTCACAAATGCGCATAGAGTCAGGAGAATTGGGCAGCAGTCGAGAGGCACCGATAAGAAGAGCTTCTGTCTTGCCCTCGTTTAACTGGAGTTTATTTTCACACATCCAGGACTTAATATCTGAAATAGCCTGACTGGAGCTGTTTAGAGGTGCAGATTTCGGAAGTTGTGTATCATCCGCATACATGTGATGATCGGTTGAATGCGATGCGATAACCTGAGACAGAGGCTGAGTGTACAGCATAAATAGAATGGGGCCCAGGACAGAGCCCTGGGGGACCCCAAACTCTAGCGCAGCAGCTTCAGAAAGAGCGTTCTTGACAGAGATGTTAATCTGACGGGAAGACAGATAAGAGTAGAACTTACCAGAGTTACCAAAGTAGTTTTCTAGACGCTGGAGCAAGATGGAGTGGTCAATGGTGTCAAACGCAGCTGACAGGTCTAACAGGGCACAAACTGAGCTCAGGTTTTCATCATAGGCACTTAGGAGGCCATTAACGACACAGAGGAGAGCAGTTTCAGTACTGTGCCCAGCACTTTAAGCAGACTGAAGCGGATGGACGAGATTGTTTGACTGTAGATATTTAGTGAGCTATGTCAGAACGACTCTCTCAAGAACTTTGGACAGAAAGGGTAGGTTTGAAACGGGGCGATAATTATAATAATTATAATTACGGTATTTATAATGCGCTTATCTTATAATAATTATAACTCTAAGCGCGCACTCACAACTCGCGCACGCATGCGCACGCTTTAGACAATGACTCACGTAACACAAATAGTGAAGATACATTAGGACGGTCAGCTTGGGCTGGGGAGTGTGGTGATATAGTGCTAGAACTGTTGAAAGAGATGAGTTTTGAGGGCAGACTGGAAGGAGGAGAGCGAGTGTTTCTGACGGAGAGAGAGTGGGAGAGTGTTCCAGATGGTTGGACCGTATACTGAGAAAGAGCGGGGGCCGAAAGTGCTGAGTTTGGTGCGGGGGATGAGGAGGCGGAGAGGGTCAGAGGCGGAGCGGAGGGAGCGGGGAGGAGTGTAGGGGTGAAGTAAGTTGGAGAGATAGTTCTTTAGCTGGTTGGGGTCAATATTCGACTTTTTCAGGAGAGGTTTGACAACGGCTGATTTGAATTCTGACAGAAAGACGCCTCACTCGAGGGACTGATTTATGATTTTATGATTGGTTTCTTGACACATCCAGCTCAGAAAATGTCCTAAAAACTGTTTGCCTGCATGCTGCAGAAGCCACAATTAAAGTTGTTGGCAACACGAATCAAGTTGAGTGAGTCAGTTTTAGACTTGTGGACGTGGTTCAGTCGAGCTTCGTGCATACGTGACCTTCTTTTTGGTACATCGCACACCACTGTGTGATGGCTTGATGTGACAATTCACAAATCAGTCACGTTTTGAGTTAGCTGTCAGGTATATTTCGGGCATGTTTTAGCCTTTGTTGGCTAAGGGCTGCCTTCATCAGCGTGCTGACCCTTTTGTTTTTGTTGAGTGAGTAAACCTTTGTTGTTAGGTTTTATGGTAGTATGTTTTTTTTTTTTTTTTTTTTTTTTTTTTTTTTTTTTTTTTTTTTTTGTATTGTTCAAGAGGATGTACTCTCGTTTACACTATAACTTGGAAAGGCTAGTGGAGAGTGGTGGTGTGTTCTTTTCATGTCGTGTCCTTAGTTTTGATTGTTGGTGGGACAATTCCGTGGTTGTCTGTGGTGTTTCGGGGTTCCGTCTAAGTATTCGAGCGCCCGTTGATCAATGATGTCGTAGTCGTACAAAGCTTTGCTGTATCTGCCCTCTTTAAAGTATACGAAGCGGTATTCTAGTTGTTTCCTTGCTCCCTTGTCTCTGCAAAGGCCCATGAAGTCGACCCATTCCATGAATATCGTAGGGTTCAGTCCCGCCATTGGAGAAGATGAATCCGGCTAGTAGGATTGTTTGAAAATGTGGGAGGTTTTTCGTCCTCATGTATTTATCTTTTTTTCCCCGCCCATTTGTGTGCTGGTCCTATGATGATTTCATAGTTCAAAAGTCTGGCGGTTTTTCTGTTTCTGGTTCATTCCGTTTCTTTTCCCCGTTTTTTTTTTTTTTTTTTTTTTTTTTTTTTTTTTTTTTTTTGGGGGGGGGGGGGGGGGGGGGAACCTTGCATTGGTTGCGGTGTGGCGCGTAGGAATAAGATATTTCCAATGCCAGTTGGTTCAAGTTTTTATTGGGAGGTCGTTCTGCTTCGTTTAATGCGTCATGACTTGAGGCTGTTACCGTTTGGAGTCGGCGTGCAGCTTTTGCTAGTGGTGCCTCATGTCCTTCTTATTTCTGTTTTTTACCACTGCTAAATTGGTGGAGCTAGTGGTGCAGAAATCTGTTGTGTTGATGCACTTCGACCAGTAGCTTGCGTTCTTGGGCCGGCGATTTTGACACCGTTTTCTGTTTACCAGCCACTGCTAAGTGGTGCACTGAACTATTGGCGCAAACATGCCATTTTTGGTAAGTACATGAATACACTTGCGAAGTTTTGACACCACGACAGGTTTGCTCTCTCTCTCTCTCGCTTTTTTGTTTTTGTTTTTTTTGGTCCAAAAAGTACTCCGGCGGTCGCCGGAGCGCCGGAGTGGCCCGCTACGTCCCTGGACCAATTGCATCATGATACCTCGTACTCAAGGGATTAGCTAGAAAGCTATAATAATAATTATGGTTTCGTGCAACGTGGTTTCATGCTGTTGAAATCAAAATATAGGACGGAAACAAAATATACATCACAGGTCGCGCAGATAGGTAGGGCAGCAAAACTGACTCGAAAAATGGCACACCAGCCGAATCATGTTTTCGTCTCGGCCTTCACCGAGTCATAAAAAAAGACGGGAAGATTTCATCCAATAGTCTCCCTTAGAAGTTGTTTGGAGCTCACATGCGTTTTTCAGTCTTTTAGCGGAACACACAGAGTTGATCATATTTTTAAGCTTATCTCTCTGATCCATTTCCCTCCCCTCAGCACTGCATCCACACCAAAAAGGTGACTGCCAAGCGGCGTGTAAAACTTGCCAAAGAAGTACCGACTTAACGGAGAAAGAAACACTTAGAAAAGACGGTTACAACACAATTTATTAATCAGTATTTCGGGTAAATACCCATTGTCAAATAGACAAACGGCAGAGAGATCAGTCGCTACTTATCTGCATTCGCAAAAGGAATGTGGCAACTGAAGGAGGTGACGTAAAATAAAATAAAAGGAAGAACACTGAAAGTGCGTAAAAAGTAAAGAAAAATGACGTCAACGAAAAACTCATAAGAGAGAGACTCGGAGACTAGAAATTGAACACGAGAGACAAACTGGCCTGGTATGTGTAAGCGCGCGCAGGAGCGAGGCAAAAATGTCGAATGCGTGTCAGTGTGAGGCCAGAACTGGGGGGTGGGGGTGGGTGGGTGGGTGGGGGGGGGGGGGGAGAGAGAGAGAGAGAGAGGTGCAGTGTATTCGCGCGACTAAGTTTTTGTACCTTTTGGTACCTCCTCTCAAGGGCAACAGTGAAGCCCGCAACCGGCTCTGCTCGCCCGGATTAATGCGCGCCTGCTCAAACATGAAATAAAGACGGACACTGACACGGACACTAGCCATTCAGTAGTACGCTCGCTGGGCTCGTGTCAGTAGCGCCGACAAAAATTCGGCTGAAGAAAAACTGATAGCACGAGCAGCAAAATGACGTCACTAAAAGCTTGACGTCATTGAATCTCTAGTCGCACGACGCCGTGTACAGGCAGTGACAAAATTGTTTCACACCACTCATCCGCCGAAAGGCACGCAGCCGGCTCTTTAAGTCGGTTGCGGCCGGCTCAGTGACTGTCACTAGTTTTGTCCCGCACATCATCTTCCAGGGCTGACTGTTTGATGGGAATATATATGTCACAACCCCGCTACCGGGGTGCGAACTATGAGCGTTAACACTCGAGATACACCCAACCCACACTAACACAAACCTAACACAAACACCAGAGGAACAATGACGACGACGTTTATTACATGAAAACCTAACAATAATCAAACTCAATCTTAGCCACGCATTCACACCTCACATTCACACTAGCACACGTCCTAACTCCCCACCCTGAATATCAATAAACTATACAAAATAACAACAAAATATATAATAAACTAAATATCCTTAATAAATACAAACGAACAATATATAAATAAAACCACTATCCTTAATACAACGAAACTGAAAAGCTTAAACCCAAACGCCACCAGACCCCGACGGAAGCACAAGCGTCAGGCGCTAACACCAGTAGACTTTCGGCTTCCGCGAAGAGTCCCTCACAGCACGTGGCTCCTTAAGTAATATAGTATGGCAAATAGCACAATATCAAATATACGATCAAGCAAATATGTTTACTACCACACAAATGAAGATCGAGAAAAATGAATATTGTTCAAAAGCTACTACATCTCCTCAGCGGGAGCACGAACGACAAGTTCGAATTAAACTAATGCTCTAGCAAACTAGACATTCACAGCACAAGGCTCTTTTAACTAACAACGTTTTAGAACAAACAAGGCTCCTCTAACTAGCAACGTTTCAGAATAAGCGGCAATACTCCTTTAACTAGCAACGTTTCAGAATAAACAAAGCCCCTTTAACTAGCAACGTTTCAGAATAAACAAGGCTCCTTTAACTAGCACGTACACAAATGGAGCAAATATCATTAATTCAACCTGACTGAAAGTTGAATAAACAATATATTTCACGTCACGGGACCTTCTCGCCGGAAGCACAACCGTCAAGCGCAGATCAACTCGACGCTCTTGCTTACGCGATAAGGTCTTCCGTAACACAGGCTGCTTTTAAATAGTACAATAACTCAAAATGTCACTGTGACAAAGCTCCTCTCAAAATACAGTCACTTCGAGGAGATAATCTGAAATAAATAAATAAATCTTAACTTTTTTTTTTACAATATTATAAACATACAAAACTTTCCTTAAACAGGTTAGAAATAATTAAGTGGGACGACCCGACCTGATTAACACGCGGCGTGCCGCGACACTCGTAACAGCAGCCAGGTTCGGCGTCGTAGCCCCACAAAGCGGAGTGACACAGTCAGCCTCCTCTCAGTACCACCGTTGGGTTAGATTAGGAACCAGAATTTGGATGCACTAAAACACAGGTGCAAAAATACACATAAATAGTCTCTCTCTCTCTCTTGGCTTGACTTCGCGAACGAAGATTTTATATAACAAACCAAGGGGAATTACTCAGCGCTGGACATTGTTATACAATTCTGCCAGCGCTAGCCTCACCTATCTGGTTTGTGAAGATTTTATAGGAGTTGCTCACGACGTCTGCAGGCTTGTTCGTGGCTGCGGAGGCCAATCCGAGACAGGCAGGTTCGACCGCAGTGGCTGCAGGGGGAGGTATGGCCAGGGTTCAGAGTTGCGGCATCTCTGTTTTTTCTCCTGAGCCGCTTGTCCTTAAGGCTAGCTCTGCGGGAGTCCTCAAAGGAGACAGCTGCCTTGTAAATGGTGGAGCGCCAGGTGTCACGGTCCACAGCAAGTGAAGACCACTGGTGGTGGTCGATTTGGCAGGCACTAAGTGACTTCTTCAGACAGTCTTTGTATCTCTTCTTTGGTGCCCCTCTGTCACGGTGTCCAGTAGCAAGCTCGCCGAACAGGGTGATCTTTGGTAGGCGATGATCCTCCATCCTGGATACATGCCCCGCCCAGCGGAGCTGTGTCCGCAGCAGCAAAGCCTCGATGCTCACAGTTTCAGCCTGTTCAAGGACCTCGACGTTGGTGACATAGTCACTCCAGTGAATGCCCAGGATGGTGCGCAGGCAGCGCTGGTGGAAGCGTTCGAGGAGTCGTAGTTGGCTGCGGTAGAGGGCCCAGGACTCGGAACCATACAGCAGGGTGGTGAGGACCACAGCTCTGTACACGCTGATCTTGGTGCCTGTTTTCAGCTGTTGATTGTGCCACACCCGCTTGAAAAGTCGCCCGAAAGTACTGTTCGCTTTTGCCAACCTGCTGTCAAGCTCCTTGTCCAGCTTGGCGTCCGACGTGATAATGCAGCCAAGGTAAGTAAACTGGTGCACTGACTTTAGTTCAGACTCGCCAATGGTGATGTGAGGAGGGCGATACACTGTCTTGGGTGCCGGCTGATGGAGGACCTCTGTCTTTTTTAGACTGACCTCGAGTCCAAAGAGCTGGGCAGCGTCTGCGAAGCAGGACGTGATGCGCTGCAGGGCTCTCTCTGTGTGTGCAACGAGGGCAGTGTCATCAGCAAAAAGCAGCTCACGAATCAGTTGGTCTAGGGTTTTCGTGTGGGCCTGCAGTCGTCTGAGGTTGAACAGGCTGCCATCGAGACGATACCTGATGTATACTGCATCGTCATCATCGAGGTCCACTGTGGCCTGCTTCAACATCATGCTAAAAAAAGATGGTGAAGAGGGTCGGTGCCATCACGCAGCCCTGCTTTACGCCTTTGAGAATAGGGAATGGTTCTGAGAGGTCATTGTTGAGTCTGACTTGGCCTTGCTGGTCCTCGTGTAGCTGGACAATCATGCTGAGGAACTTTGGGGGACAGCCAAGTCGCTCCAGGATCTGCCACATGCCTTGCCTGCTCACAGTGTCGAACGCTTTTGTTAGGTCGACAAACGTTACGTACAGCCCTTTGTTCTGCTCGCGGCACTTCTCCTGAAGCTGTCTCAGCACAAAGACCATATCGGTGGTGCTCCTGTTTGCTCTGAAGCCACACTGGCCCTCTGGGAGGTGGTCTTCAGCGATGGCAGGTACCAGCCGATTCAGGAGCAGCCTTGCAAGAATTTTCCCAGCAATGGACAGCAGGGTGATTCCCCGATAGTTGGAACAGTCAGACTTCTCGCCTTTGTTCTTGTACAGGGTGATAACGACAGCATCACGGAGATCCTTTGGTAGTGTTCCTTCCTCCCAGCAGCAGAGAAAGAGGTCATGGAGCTTGTTGTGCAGTGCTGTGCCTCCATGTTTCCAGATCTCTGGCGGTATTCCATCAATGCCTGCTGCTTTGCCACTCTTGAGCTGGTGGATGGCTGTGAGGGTCTCTTCAGCGGTGGGCGGTTCGTCCAATTCAACCTTTACTGGGAGTTGTGGGATTTGTAGGACGACTGCTTCTTGAACAGTGCGCTCAGCGCTGAAGAGGCTCTGAAAGTACTCCGACCAGCGGTTCAAGATGGAGGTATTACTTTTCAGCAAAAGGACAGTCGAAAGACCACCTGGATGCATCCTCGCTCCAAACACTGGCACCTAATCAACTATGTCCTAGTGCGTCAGAGGGACCGCAGTGATGTCCTCCTCACCAGAGTCATGCCCAGCGCAGAGTGCCACACTGACCACCGCCTTGTCCGCTGCAAACTCAGGCTCCACGTCAAGCCAAAACCCAAGAAATGGCCCCCCCCCCCCCCCCCCAAGAAAAAGCTTGATGTTGCCAGCCTTCAGCGTGACGACGTGAAAGCTGCCTTTCAGACAGATTTACAGCGCAGGCTCAAAGACACAGCTGACCCAGCAGACTCCTCCCCTGAAACACTCTGGGAACAACTGAAAACAGCTATTGCAAAATCCTCTGCAGAAGTCTTGGGTTTCGCTAAAAAGAAGAACAAAGACTGGTTTGACGAAAACGATGTTGAGATCCAGGAACACCTAGCAAAAAAAAAAGAGCCGCCCACAGGCCCACCTAGCCCAGCCTTCCTGCCCTGTGAAGAAGTCTGCCTTCCGCCTCGTCTGCAGCAGTCTCCAGCGCAAGCTCAGAGATCTCCAGAATGAGTGGTGGACCAGACTTGCACGGAGGACCCAGCTTTGCGCTGACAATGGTGACTACAGGGGCTTCTACGAAGCACTGAAAGCAGTGTATGGCCCCAGGCACCTGGTACAAAGTTCCCTGCGAAGCGCGAATGGCCAGGCACTCCTCACACATAAATAACTAACAAAAGAAACCAGATAATCACACGACCCTTCCCGCAACTTCAACTGCCGTCTCTTATATTCCCTTTACCACTCTCCCGCAACAATAAATTCAACCTCAACATATTCCCTTCACCTCTCTCCCACAACAATAAATTTAACCTCAACATATTCCCTTCACCTCTCTCCCACAATAATAACTTCAAACTCAACAAAATACCTATTTACACGTCACCACGTGACTCACTTCCGAATACACCCTCCGACGCTAATTACTGAGACGACCTTAGTCGCCTACTCGGCAACCCTTGTCTGAGTGGCTTAGATCTGCGCAGGTAAAATTTCAACGCCCAGACAGGGTCCTGTTGACGAGACTCCCGGGACTGGTCCGTCCCCTTGAGCGGGCGGACGTCAACACCTGGGGTGCGGCCGTTGGAGCCCGGTTCTTGGCCAGAAACGTCCGGTTGGTGAAGAGCTGCACCGAACCATCGGCCCTGAACTGGAGACAGGAGGGTCACACAGCGAAGGCGTGGATCTCGCTCACCCTGGACGCTGTGGCGAGGGCGAGGAGGAAGCAGGTCTTCCTGGTTAGGTCTCCGAGCCGCGCTGGGGGTGGCGGCTCGAACCGCTCCGAGTTGAGCCAGGTTAGCACCCATGACAAGTCCCAGCGAGGGATCAGTGAGCGGGAAACTGGCCGCTGAAGACCCAGGTGCGCCATCAGATCCGAGAGGTCCTTGCAGGCACCCGGGTCTGACCGGCTCGGTCGATATGTGTCTGCAATCATCGCCAGGTAAACTCTGATGGTGATGGGGGCCAGGTTCTGCTGAGAGAAGAGCCACAGAAAGAACTCGGCCAGCTGGGGTGTAGTCAGGTCCGTGAGGGAGAGCTGCTCGGCTGCGCACCAAGACTGGAGGACCCGCCACTTTCCCTCGTAGACGTTACGGTTAGAGGCCCTGCGAGCCGCTGCAATTTGCTTCCACCGCTGCACCCGAGAAGCCTCTTGCAGCGAGGACCTGCCGGACAATCTTTAAGTGTAGTAGCAGCAGCTCCGGGCACGGGTGAAAAAGCTGCTGCCGGGACTGCTTGAGCATCATACGAGGCGTGGGGAGCCTCAGAGGAGGGTCCATGGCGAGGCTCAGAAGGTCGGTGGTCTAGCTCTTGGTCCAACTGAATGCCACGAGGAGCAGAACCGTGTTGCCGCCCCTGAGCTTATGGAGCAGCTTGGGTACCAGGACGGAGGGAGGGAATGTGTATGCTAGCAACCCGTCCAAAGGGCACGTCTACTGCCCAGGCCAGTGGATCTGGGATGGAGTAGATGAAGAGCGGGAGCTGCCTGTTCCACCTCGTGGTGAAGAGGTCGATCATGGGCGTCTCCCAGCGTGCAAAGAGTAGCCTGAAGATGTCAGGGCGCAGGGACCACTCTGTGTGGAGAAGTTGCCGCGATGCGAGAAGGGAGTCCGCGAGGACGTTCAGGTGGCCTGGGATGTGCTGCGCTCGAAGCGTGATGCCGCGATCCCTGCACCACAGGAGGACCTGGTACAAGAGGATGCAGAGGGAGGGAGAGCGCGTCCCGCCCTGGTTCTGCATGTAGGCCTGCTGAGGGGAAGGAGGTCCGCCGCTGCGCTCAGGAGACCCAGCAGTTGGAGCCAGACCCTGGCCGGTAGATTCCCCGCGAGACACTTGGAGAGCCAGCCCCTCTACCTTCTGAATTCGTCCTTCGGGGAGCTGCACCCGGTTGAGGTCGGTCAGGAACTCCATGCCTAGGTGAATTAACCTGCGCGATGGCGTGAGATCGGACTTGCCTCCGTTGACCAGGAATCCGAGCTGGCGGAGCAGGGTCAGCAGGGCCTCCCTGTCCTCCTCTAGGGCTGTCGCAATCTTGTTCCGGAGGAGCAGATCGTCCAGATAGTTGGAAGTCGGGCTCGAGGCCATCTGTCGGAACCTGGAGATGACCACGTCGATAATCCTGGTGAAAATCCACGGGCTGAGGTTGAGTCCGAAGGGCAGAGCCCGAAACTGGTATACTACTCCGCGGAAAGCGAAGCGAAGATATCGACGAGAAGCCAGGTGCATGGGTACGTGGAGATATGCATCCGCGAGGTCGATGCTCACGGCGAAGTCCCAAGCTTGCACCGCCGCCCACAAGCTCTGGCTGTCTGCATCCGGAAGCGAGGGGCCGAAATGTACTTGTTTAGCGCCAAGAGGTCTGTGACCGGGCGCCACTTGCTGCCGGTCTTGGGGACGAGGAAGAGGCGGCTGAAGAAAGGCCGGGGAGTCAAGACGCGAGACCACCTCCGTGGCCTCCTTCTGGAGCAGAGAAACTACCTCGTCGTGAAGCGCTGCCGCCTTGCACTGATCCCCCGGCACCCCAGTCCACAGGGGGGAGTGTCGCAATGGAAGGCGAGACTGGAAAGAGATCTGCAGGCCCTCCGAGATGGTCGAGAGAAACAAAGGATCGTCCTGAAGCAGCACGCGCCACTGTGGTGATCTAGCCTCCTGCCGACTGGAGACCCTACAGGAATTGGCGGGGGTACAGGAGATAAGTCATGAGGCCCGGCCGCGCCCGGGCGCCTCTGGACCAGGCAGGGTTGGGGGCGGGGAAAGCGCGTGAGCGCGCTGGAGAGGGGCGAGGTGCGCCGCGGCCTCTGGGAAGACGGGTGGAGGGGGGTCTGAAGGACCACAGGGCGCGACCCACGGCCCTGCGGGCAGACTGAAAGCGGGCGGCGGAGGAGACGGCAGTACTAAGCCAGAGATCCTTAGACGAACAGCATGGCGTTGGCCGATGTGTGATACGCCGCCCTATTCGCCGCCACTAGCACCGTGTGTATGCCGCATAGAGGAGCCAAGGACGAGAAAACCCAGGTGTCTTCCAGGCATCTTACCATAGACTGCGTCGCCATCTCGAGGAAGCCTGCACACACCAAGGAGTTCCGGACCAGTGTCGCCGTCTTCTCCAATCGGCGTGAGATCCGTGTCCGCTGCGTTGTCTAGAGCTGGCAAGGGACAGGAGAACGCCTGGGAGGGACCTGCATACCACTGTTGGCGGAAACTGATATCCATCCCAGCTGGCCATCTGGAGTCTGAAAAAAAGCCCTGGTCACCAAAGCTGTTCTGTAGGAGGTGCGCCGAAAACGCCTCCGCGAGGTCCCGAAAACTCATCGGCTGAGGGAGGGACGAAGCGCTTGGACTGCCGAGGCGCGTCTACCATCGCCGTGGCCTTCCTCTTCAGGGGAGGTGAAGGTGGGCAGGCGCCAGGGGGGAGGAAGGACACGATGAGCCGGGAGGCCTCATTCAGGGAGCGGCGAGTCTGAGAGGTCGGAGCTGCGCAGACCTACAAAGCCGACAAGGAAGACCGCCCGCTGGGGGACGCCGACCTCATGTCAACCAGACCCAGGGCAGACGTTGAGTCCTCTGGGTGGAGGCTGAGAGCCTCGTCGTCGTCCCACGCGGACCGCGGGGGGGGGGGGGGGGGGGGGGGGGGGGGGGCGAGGGTCCCCGCAAGACGAACGAAGTGTGGCGACCAAAGTGCGCCTGCTCCCGTGAAGGACCGGGGGGGGGGGGGGGGGGCGCGGAGGGGGGCTGGGAAGGGGACGTGGGGAAGCTTCCGCCGAATCTGAAGAAAGGATGGGAGGATGAGAGCCCGTCCTACGCCTCGGGGAGGCTGAGCAGGAACGGGAGATACCCCACCGAGCCCGGCGTCTGTGGCTGCTGTCCCCGCCACGTGACTCCTGGTCCCTTGGAATGCACGAGCTGGGTCGGCGATCCCTATCGGAACCGTCCTGTTCCTGATAGGGCCGCGCGTCCCGTCCGTGTCTGACCTGATCCTCTCTGTCGGAGTGGCGAATCCCATCCGGTAGAGGAGCTTTCCTCACCGTGTGGTGAGGCGACCGAGGTTGCTGTGTGGCTCTCTCATCGCTCTTAGAGCGCGAGGTAGGGGGAGGGGGGGGGGCAGGGGAAGTACGTCCCGTCGGCGACTGACAGGCTTCTTTCTCTCTTCGCGGAGGGCCAAGGTGCCGGATGCCTGGACACGACGGAGAACCTCATCCCGTCGGTGGCTGATCGTCTTCCCTCCTTCAGAGTGGCGGTCTCGAGATCCGGAAGCCTGGACTCGGCGCTCGTCTGGCCGGCGGCTGACAGGCTTTTCCCTCACTGAGAGGCGGTCCTGGGATCCTGCGGCCTGGTCTCGGCGCTCGTCCGGCCGGCGGATGACAGGCTCTACTCTCTCAGACGGGTGGTCCACAGCTCCTGAGGCCTGGGCTCGACGCTCGTCCGGTCGGTGCTGACAGGCTTTTCTCTCTCTGAGCGTGGGGACCGAGCTCCTGATGCCTGGTCTAGGGAACATGTCCCGTCATGGGCGGTCCGGCAATTCCCTCACCGACAGGTAGGGCAGGGCTCCTGGTGCCTGAACTTGACAGAGGGGGGGGGGGGAGGGGGGAGGGGGACACGGCTTGTTGGCTGCTCATTCTCTAAGGGCGGAGAGGTACGGTCCGAGGCACGGGGGGGGGGGAGGGGGGAGGAGGGCGAGGGGGCGGGAGAGGAGGGCGAGGGGGCGGGAGGGGGGGAGAGGAGGGCGAGGGGGCGGGAGGGGGGGGGGGCAGCAGGGCCCGACGCGACAAGCCCACGATATCTGATGTGGCACGCCTCTGCGGTCCTGGAACGGCGGAGATCGCGGAGGGGGTGGGTGGCTCCTTGAACCGGGCCAGCCTTTCCCTTGTGTAGAAGGCCCACAGCTGCGACCACCGTTCCTCAACCCATGTAGCGCAGGTACTACATGTCTGCCCGAAGGAGCAACCCGAACAGGGCAGGCACACATCATGGGCGTCACTGGGCCACTGGAATTGCCCGCATCTGGTGCAGGTCATCACCTGTGTACTTAAACAGAAAGCAGACAAAAAGCCGTAGTGAGAGCGCGGGGCCTGCTGTAAGAGGGCACGTGCTCACGACCGGTTGCGTGCCGCCGCCAGGTAAAGTCGCCGGCTGAAGCATTACCTTGTCATGATCCGAGCCAAGTAATCCCACCAGTCACCAACCACCAAGTAATCCCAAGGTATATCCCAAGGTATGGCACTGAGCACAACACCAAGCACCACACAAAGTTCACCACATAAATTCCAACGGTAATCCCACCATACACAGTCGAAGCGAAGCAGGCTGAACACAACCGGTCCTGGTGAGCTAAGCGTAAAGACTGGCGGGATACTGCCAGGCACGTGACCGGATAGGGATGCAGGGGAGGCAACTCAGGGTTTCTTGGTAACGACTCCCTATACTAGAGTCGCCTCCCTGGTTGTATAGTATACACAACGGATTCTTAGGCTGAAATCGGTAAGCTAAGCGTACCTTCCTATTAGGAATGCCATCGGTAAGAGTTTTGAGAAAACAAATATGTGTAGGCCTACATTGTATTTGAGACGCAGTATATCAGAATTGCGGATGCATTGTACAAGACACTGTACTGTAACCGGACTGACTGGGTGTAGACGACTTAAAATAGTTTATCAGATAGACAAAAACTGCCCATCTAATACAGTACTTAAGTGCCTACAGAGTTTAAGTCCGCATCCCTTTTGTGGTCTAGGGAAGGGCTGGGGATTTCTGAGAGTAAACTATAAGTATACTCTGGTCTCGCATGCGCACAAAATCCGTAGTTTATTTTAGTGCCTCGCGTTGTGTTCAAAAAGTCAAAGTTACCTGCGCAATGGACTGACCACAGTATCCAGAAAAACCCTATTTTGACTGGACTTGGTGTTTGTTGTTATCGTTCCTACTGAGCTGCTAAGGTGCGCTCGCACGATTAGTCACACCGTCGTACATGCACGGACGTACACACAAACAAACTTCTCGCACTTACACACGCACAGTCTCAGTCTTGCTCTCACTCTAGCTGAGCACCATAAGATAGAAGTAAGGTTCCAAGATTTATTTATACCAGAGAAGCATTCATGATGAAACAAACAACATGATCAAAATTAGTCAAACCAATACAAGTCCTTAATAACCTTAAGCACTTATAGGCATAATACATATACCTTCGATTACGACACCTAGCTCCTAGGCCTTACACTTATAACATTGAATACCGTCCTAGCGAACCTAGCTCCTAGGCCTAACACCTATTCGCATTTACCGATAAAACCTACGCGCTGTCCTAACGCATCCTAAACCCTATTTAGGTGAACTAGAACTAAACCGAAATGCTACTGTCCCTATAGTATAGGGCCGGGGTGGTTCGAGATGATCATTATTCACAACCGTCTCGTGGGGTAGGGCCGGGGTGGCTCGAGGTGATCATTATTCACAACCGCCTCGTGGGGTAGGGCCGGGGTGGCTCGAGGTGATCATTATTCACAACCGCCTCGTGGGGTAGGGCCGGGAAGTGTGAGAGATCATTATTCACAACCGCTCGCGGGGGGAGAGGGACTGGAGTGTGAGAGATCATTATTCACAACCACTCACAGGGGGAAAGGGAGGGTGATCATTATGCACAACCACCAACGAGACTGGTTGGTTGGTTAGTTCGGGTTTAACGTCCACAGCACCGAGGTGATCATGGACGGCCCTGACGGGCGAGTTATGGGGGACAGGGAAATCTATTGCCTATGGAGTACGACCTGAACACTGATCAACTCAGGCGCACTCCAACTGTGCCACTTTGATTTACCAGGACCTTTCAACGGACATGCTATTGAACAAATCCGTTTTTTCCCCCCTGGATTGTGAGTCCAGCTACTGGGGCCGGGAGGGGATTCGAACCCACGACCCGGCGATTCCCTTCGCTCTCCTGCTCCGACGTTTAACTGCCTGAGCTATTTCGGACTCTACCAACGAGAAGGGGGGGGGGGGGGGGCAGGGGAGAGGGGGGGGGGGTCGTCTCGCTGTCTGTCGCTCCGTCGCACAGCGGCTGGTGGTATCGCCGGGGCCGGGTGGTTGGTGGTGGTGGAGGCGGGTGGTGCGGCCGGTAGACCGTTGCTTCTTAGTGCCAGGCTGGGGGGGGGGGGGGGGGGGGTGCTGGAGGGCAAGCCACTCGAGGTGTTGTACGAGTGGTGGCGGCGGTGGTGGTGATGGCCGGAGAGACCGTTACTGGCTGTGGAAAGGCCTAGGGAGTTGGGGTGGCGGTGGTGGTGGCCAGTGGAGCCTGGGTCTGGGTGTCGGGCGTTGAGTTGAGCGGGGTGGGTGGCGGTGTTGCGGTGGCAGGCGGAGGTGTGGTGGCGGCGTGGGGAGCAGCACCCGGCGTTGCTCTCGGAAGCGCTTGGGTGGTCGGTGGCGTCGGTGTTTCCGTGGGATGGTAGTTGGTCCGTTGGCTGGCTGTTGGGGGGCCGGGTCTGTACCCGTGTTCTTGGTGGTCTTGACGGTCGGGGTTGGTGTTGGTGTGGCTTCTGTCTCCGTACTGTGTCGTGGACGGGGTGTTCCCGCACCCTGTGTGCTTGGTGGCGGTGGGCGTGGTGCCGATCTTCTATATGGGCTGTTTTGGGGGCGGTGGCTGTTGTCTGGCAGTCTTTGGTTGTAGAATCCGATGTGGCCTAGCTGGCGGTGCTTTCTACTTTTGGGGGCCGGAGATCTTGAATTGCTCCGGTGTGTACCAGCCACCGGGCGGCGACCAGTGCCCGGTGGTAGGCGTCTCCTTTTACTTCTGTGATTACTGGGACAGCGTCCTGGAGCAGGAGCACCAGGTCGTCGAAGTCCAACCCTCGGAGCCGAGTCCCCTCCTCCTCTGACGATGCCGGCCGTTCCCGAGTAAGTGATTCGGGAATGTCGACCGGCGGTGGGGTGGGTGGGAAGTCCGGCTCCGACGCCGGCTTCGGCGAGTCTTCTGGCTCTCCCTCCGATGACGCTGCTGTTATTTGGTTTTCTTCGTCCTGGCTGCTTTCTGCTCGGTTGATGGGGGGTAGAGCGTCCCGTAGGAGGAGGTCCATGTTTGGGAACAGCCCTGCTGGCGGCATCGGCATTTGGTAGCGATGTATCATTTGCGGAGGGCTTGCAGTAGTGGCACCGTTTGGGTTGGTGTTTTTCCTATGTAATTCGGCTGGTGTGCCGGTTGAGGCTCGTAGACTGTTTGTTGTGGGGGCGAGGGCACCCACGTTGGCTGTTCCTGACGCCGTGGCGGTGGGGACAGAGGGGGCCGGTAGCTCCTTGTCTCCCTTGCGGCCGATGGCTGGGGTCGTGGCGCTTGAGGGAGGTTGGAGGTGTAATCCTCCACCTGCTGTCTGTTTGTCTTTCGGCGGCTTTTTCGTGAGGCCATCTGTGCTTGTCGTGGCTTGTCTCAGTTGGCTGGTTTCTTTGTCTTGTCTTTGTTCTTTTCTCCTCGCCTTCTGCTTGCTTGAGCGAAGCGTGGCTTGAGGCTGAGCTCACTTGCCGCGTCTCGGTTGGTGGCTGCCAAGGAGCGGTGACCGTTCTCCCTGGGGGCTTGGCGTGATGCTTGTACTTTGCTGTCAGCTTGTGGGGAGCGAAAAGCGGAGGTCCGTACTCTTCGGCTGCTGAGCTCCGAATGTTGCCAACGAGACTATCTATCTATCTATCTTCTTCCTTTTTTACGTCCCGCTGGCACGAATGTGATCGGGGACCAACAACCAACGAGACTTAAAAAAAGACTGAGAATCGGCCGCTTTATATAGGCTCCCAGCCTCTGGATCCGGAAACTACGTCACTGAGCTTCGCGCGTGTAGTCCGCTACACACCAACTAGCTAAGTCAGCAAAATTCGCGCTCACAGTGCGCCAAGCGTGCACTAAACCACTGAACTCTGACTCGCTGGTAGTAACTAGCGATAGTACCAATGTGTGGATGCATTGTGCTGAGATTGCGGCATCACTGCAATAAAATATTGTTGGAATTGTTACTCCGGTGTGGTCTACAACCTTGTGCCACGTGCGACGAGTTGCAGCTGAGTGAAGTTTCTTTGCAAGAACCCTCCATGTGTGCGTCTGGTGTGATTTTATCATACTACGACTACAACTACCATGTAACAATCATTAGTTTTTGTGTGTGTCCCAAATAGTTAAATAACAAGGATTTAACCCTTTATGTATCAGTAGCGTTTTTTGTCATGATTCCTACAGGAATCTTTGCAACAAAAACTGCTGACACATAAAGGGTTAAATCACGTGTGTATGATTTTTGTGTGCCAAAAGGTTAAAACTGTTTAAATGTGTAAAAATTATTTCAAAATATTGTTAAAAGCTTTCCAAGTTTCAATTATCAGAAATAATTTCGGTTGCACCCAGTTCCAGGTCAGAAAACACACACACACAAGCAACTGATGCCCATAGAGACTGGACACAGCTTCGCTGGCTCTCTTGTAGCGATTGCTTTCGCTGCTCATAAATTGTATAAAACTACAACATTGTACAGATCTTCATAAACAGTTGCCTTAGAAGAATTTTGAAAATCCACTGGCCAGAGAAGATCAGCAACGTCAGACTCTGGGAGAGAACAGGGCAGATAACAGCAGAGAATGAAATTGGGCGAAGAAGATGGGGATGGATTGGTCACAGTCTGAGAAAGCCAGCTTCCAGTATCACTAGGCAGGCATTGTTATGGAAACCCCAGGGAAAGAGGAAAAGAGGCAGGCCGAGAAACACCTGGCGTCGAGACCTCCAAGCAGACATCAAGACTGGGAACCACCTGGAGTAAAATCGAAGGAGAAGCACAGGACAGGAGTCGCTGGAGGTCTCTCGTCGATGGCCTATACCCGGGGAGGGGTGACAGGCGTAAGTAAGTAAGTAAGTAAGTACAACATTCTATTCTTTTCTGATTTCAGAAACAACCTATTTGCAAAAAATAAACACCATCAATTTCTTTCTTATATAAAAAATAATTGTTGCCACTAATCAAGTACAATTTTTGCAAGTATATATATCTGGCACTGACTTAGAAAAAAAAATATGGTCATAATCTCATTGAAAGTGGTGTCTGAAAGTTTTCACCAAGATTAACCTGATCCCTTAACTCATTCTACCCCGGACACACCACAGCAAGATAAGGATCGACCATGATAGTTCAAGGGTGATGCCAGAATAGCTTGGCGCACATGGGTGCAGCCACAGAGGTACAGTGAACAGGACCAGTGGCTGCATAGACGCTTAAAGAGATCTAGCCAACATGCAAAATGGCTATAGCCTGTTTGAAATAGTTATAACAAAGAATCAACTATCTTAACCCTTTTAACCCCAAGGTCTCATTTCTCAAATTTTGGAGGTGTTGCCTAATGACTATGTACCAGTTGTAGCAGATGGATTGATCATGATAATTCAAGGGTAGTGCCAGATGAGCTTGAAGCCTTCAGGCGCCAAGCTCATATGGCACTACCCTTGAATTATCATGATCAATCCATCTCCTGCTGCAGGGTACTGGGACTAAAAGGGTTAAGCCAAACAGGGCACTATTGCTGCTTTGTGTCCAGTCTCTTCATACAACACAAAAGCACATGATCAAGAAAATGTAAATGCAAGTAAAATTATGACGTTTATTAATCCACAAACCTCTTTGCTGGCGGTAGAGCTGTATAACATCAAGTTTTACAGCACAATCAGATCAGTATATTCCCATGGTGTAATGCATTCTATATATTAAAAAGTATGCCTACACCCCACACTGAACGTATGAAACTAAACAAATTACCAGTAATGACCACAATGGAGTGATAGGCAGATTATGCAAGTATAGACATGTACTTGAAAATGTTTGAAAATTATTATTATGAAAACAAAACTAAGTTATTATGAAAATGGATTATCATAAACAATAAACTGTTACACAAAACAAAACACTAAAATGCTGATATAAATATACAGTAAAACTTACAAAGAAAAACACCTGAAAATAAGAACACATTTATGACACTTAATTCAGCAAGAACTGTCGGGGGAAAAAATCTACATGATTCAGGTTGAACGCAAATGATACCGACCTGTCATTAAAATTGAGACTTGTCTACATATCTTTTATTGCAGATTTGGAGAACATGAGCTCACTACATCAGCATGGTACTTATATACACGAAAAAGCGTGCATAAGAATGGCTGTTAAAAATTGAAATACACAAACAACATGAAATATTTTTACAAAATAAACCACATATTGCACACACACTCAGATAATAATGAACAAAATAAACCTTAATTATGAATTGATATAAAGTACAAAAAGAACCAATGAAAATAATGCCATAAAGGAACTATGAGGTCTAAATACTGACAAGAAATAAATTAGAAGAAAAGAACATTCTGCTCTATTAAGAAATAGAATAACAGCAAATTATGCAAAGCATAGAGAACTGAAAAAACCCCACAGTGTTTAGCTCATTCTGGCTGTCGGTAGCATTTTTTGTTGAGGTGTTTTCTGCACGAATCACCTTGACTAAAGCCACTTTTAACAGCAAAAGGGTTACCCCTATGTGTGTGCAGCCACCAATAACATAAACAGTACCAGTGTCTGTAACACAAGTGGGTTATGGCAGCACATGAACTGACAATTTAGTCATGTAATTGATGGTAAGCAGATTTTTTCTCCAAGAAAGCAAACATGAACATGCACAGTATCACAGTTAACATATATACACAACAAACAATTGATACTGGTAAACCCATATACTGCTAGCAGACACATATTATGTCTTTGAAACCATGGTAAATATAGTACAGATTAAATCTAAGAAACTTGGATAAAAACGGGGCTAGCAAGAAGCAAAGTACATACTGAGGCTGTGCATCTGAAGAGCTCGTTTGGCAAGCTCATTGCTTCTTACAGCTGACTGGTGTTCTACTTGGTGATAAGAATGTTAAACACATACATGTATTTATGAGAAAAAAGTACAAAAGGCAGGTTACCGACACTCAGTGGGAAAATAAACAGAGGAACATGACACACCACACACTACGCACAAGAGGAACTATATGGGAAATTAGAGTGGAAGGTGCTAATTAGCTTGAAGCACACTTGAACTAAAATAAATGGTTGCTGTCTTTTAACAAACACACAAAAAAAACATTATTTCAAAATTTGGTCTAGTGAAGAAAAATGGGGTCAAATTCATTGCATAAAATCCGCTATTCTTCACACATTTCTGGTATCCTTGCATCCACAATCAGTGTATCTCAATTTTAGCTGGTAATCATCTACTGGCTGCTACTTTCTCATCTGATTTTTGCATTAGAAAAACTCTAGTGAAATACCAAAAATAATTACTGTTACTGCTACTGAAAACTGATGCTGCTCGTGCATTACTTTACATATATGGGGAAAAGTACATTAAAGTGCAGAAAGTAGCATGGAAAACATCTCTGATGTGTGACTGTGACAACATTAACCCATGACATCCTGAGGCTGATTTTGTGAAATTTGCTAATTGTCCTATGCAGGCTACATTACTGATTAGGAGATAGATCAACTGTTTTAGTTCAAGGGTGGTGCCAGAATAGCTTGGCGCCTGAGGTGCCAAGCTATTCTAGCACCACCCTTGAACTATCAAATTTATTTCAAGCAATGGGTGTATCAGAATGATAAGGGTTAAAAGAGAGATTTTTTAACCCCTTGTGCATGTTGCTACCAGTACTGTTTACAGACCCGTAGCTATGTGCACAAGGTAGATAATCTCAGGCAAGCCAATGCACGCACCATAGGCAGCGATACAATTTCAATCTAAAGAAATTCACAGGTACTAGGTGAGTATAAAATATAATCTGAATGAGATTTACATTTCAAAATCTTCCAAGGGATGGGACAAAAGCAAACATAAAGCAATTTAACATGCACACCAGCAAATATCTGACTGCCCATTTATAAAGAACTATGCAGAACTTAAAAATTATGACACAACAATTATAAAACCTTGCAAACCTTATGGATAAAAAAAATCTTTTTATACTGTAAGTGTATTGCACATCATTAACCCTTTGCGTGTCCGTATTGGTTCTTGTCGCGATGATTCTTACAGGAATCATCGTGACAAAAACCGATACGGACACGCAAAGGGTTCAACACATTTTTCTCACTTAGTTTAATTTAACTACCTGGTATTCTGTAAAATTTTAGTTCCATCAAATACAACAAGCACAAGAACAATAAAATCACAACAACAAAAAACCCCCCCGCTATGCAAGGAACCATAATAAACAAACTCAAGCACAACTGTGTCACTATTTGGCAAAAGCCAGAATGTCCATTTTTTAGAAAAGCAAGATTTTCATTGCTTTTGAGAAATATCGTGAGAACTAAACAAATGCACAAATCACAATAATACAAACAAATCATCACCTCGTATGTTCAACTCCCACCTTTGACACACACAAGGAGGACAAACAGCTGAAAACTGATCGAGCCAAACAAGCCATTCATTGTTGAATACGTGGAGACAACACAAAAAATGTCAATAGTAAGAGGAAGAATCGTCACAAACAACAGACAATGCACTGTGCTTGCTTTGCGTACATCAGATCTGACAACACGTCAGAAAGAAACAAGAAAGGCAAACACCTTAGGGCTCACATGTATGACCAATCCACATAATAAGTGTGACCTTGACCTTTCCAACAGGTGACTGAAATGAGCAAGTGTTCAAGTGTCTAAACATAAGGGTTGGTTTCTGTACCAGCGAAATCTGAGTTTTCTCAAAATGTATGCATTTTCAATGACCTTTGCGAGGGGTTAAATAAATTAATATGCATGCTAAGGTGTTATCATCAGCTACCTTTACGCCCATTTGTTTTATTGAAAAGTTTGCAAAATCTTTGATAAAAACTACAATTCTATCAAAAACTGGCATTTTTCACACACTTGTCAACGCCTGTGACCCTTGACCTTTCTGAGGGGTCAGTCAAATTAGTATGCATAAAAAGGCCTTATCATTAGGTATCTCCATACCATGTTTGGTTTGAAGTTGAAAATAGCATTTGAGAAAAAACAGTTTTTGTAAAAATAGGGCTATTTTGGACCCCTTTCTGGACCCCCCATAACTTTGACCTTTGCGAGGGGACCAAAAAATGAGTATGCATAGAAAGGTCTCATCAGCTACCTTTGTGCCAAATATGACTGAAAAGTTGGCCAAAACTTAGATAAAAATGTACAATTCTATAAAAAAAAAACTGGCATTTTTCACAAATTTGTTAAAGGGGCAGTCCATGGTGCAGTGGTAAAGGCACCTGCCACCAATGCTAAAGGTGCGAGGTTCGATACCGGGTTCCAGCGTCGGACTTTTCTCCTCTGGTAAGTGTCACCATTAATTTGGGTGGACCGTCGGGGGTTCTTTCTCTGGGTACTCCGGCTCTTTCTCCCCCTCCTCTATGGTACTGGTTTCAGGCCACATTATAAATTTCAAATACATGCGATCACAATTTCCAAAATCTCAATAGCTGAATTGACCCTTCGTGCTACATGAATGTCCTGCGTTTGTCTTGTACTGTGTTTGTCTTTAGAGTGAATGCGTTTGTCACGGGAGCGTGTGTGTTGGGTTCAGTTCGTGGCGCTTTGAGCCAATTCGCAGAACAGGGTAAGGCGCCTATATAATAACCAGTATTATTATTATTATTTGCCGACCTCCTGTGACCCTTGAACTTTCTGAGGGGTCATCCACATTAGTATACATAGAAAGGTCTTACCATCTGCACCTCTCTACCAAGTTTGGGTTTGAAGTTGAAAATAGTATTTGAGGAGAAACAATTTGTGTCCAAATATGGCTATTTTTGTTTACCCTTTTCTGGACCCCCTGTTACCTTGACCTTTGAGAGAGGTTGCTGAAACTGGTATGTTTAGAAAGGTTTTAACCTCAAGGTACCCTTGGGCCAAGTTTGAAGTTTGAGGTTTGAATAGTCTCCGAGAAAATGCCAATGTTAAAGTTTACCATGGACGACAGATGTTGGACAGACGCGGGATGGCCCATTACATAGACTCACTTTTGCTATCGCACCTCAGCCAAAAAAGTGGAAGATTTTCAATAGCAAAAAGGTTATCGCATGTCAGCTTCTGCAGCAGTCAGCCTGCACATAGCTGTGCAGGGGCCAACTTTTGCCAGTGGTCTTTTGACCACTGTGTTTGCCATCCAATAATTGCACATCCATCACAACCTGACACTGAGCCAAGAACTCCCTGACACTGATAAAGATAACATGATGAGCAAAGGTCCTGACATCAACCTTAGTTGGTCAACACACAGCCAAAGTAACACCCTTGTGCATGCAGTGACCAGTATTGTAAACAGTACTGGTGACTATGTGCACAAGGGGGTTAAGTTGGCCATGTGTGGGCCAACCAGGCTGACAGCAGCGGACGAAAATATTTCTGTTCCATTCATTACATGTCCTCCTGGAAAGAGTCACATGATCACAGAAACCACTGGGTCCTTTCAAAGCCTTGTGCTGAAACATAAATTACATCACCATATCAATACATACTTGAAAATCACAAGAAAATGTTTTATTTAAATGCAAAAGAATGAAGACGCAAATTTGCTAATGCAGACACAAGTGCCATAAAAGTGATACAACTGTGATGAAACAGCAAAATCAAAATAGATCAGAATGACTGTACATTATCAACTTGTTTATGAAAGTGTACATTACCAGAAGTTCAAAAAAACAGGGCTGACTAATACTCACCAATGCTACATAAGATGATTTTTGCCTGCAAAAGAAAACATGTACAGTAATCATCCCCTTTTGCCAGAGAACTAGCAAAAGCAAAACTCGTACATGTATATGCAAACAAGAATGGCAAAACCCTCATTACTAAAATACATTATCATCCACTTCTTCAGTGGAAACAAATATGCCATACAGTGTATCACTAAAGTGGGAAGAATTCCACATCACAATCACCAGTCACAGGCTGCAATTATTTCATTTCTCCTGGCATACATACTGCATTCTGGGGAGGCCCTTTGCATTCTTGTAAAGTGTCTGAATACATGCACACATCTTTGAGACTACCTCTATTTGCATCTGGGGCCAGTCACTGGCAGGTCAGATGCACACCACTTAGTCACTATAGTGACTTGGCTGGGTGGTGGGTGGGGTGGCAGAGGAATGGGAGTAACCAGAGCTGCAAGAAATGCCATTCTTTTTTATGGTGGAATCACAAAACCATTTATCAAAGTAAACTGACCCAATCCGTGCACACATCAAAAACTGCAAACCCCATTGCGACCCCTGAAAAGTGCATAAACTGTAAATAAAAGTGCTTTTTAATTACCTCTTCAGCATTTGAACTTTCAAACACATGACATTGGAAGTTCTTGGCAAGGTTACAGGTGGTATCTCTGCACAGAAGCACAAGCAAAGCAAAAATTAATTTTTCTCTAAAATGTATTTTTTTCTCAAAATCATTACCGATGACATTACTAATTGGAACCTTTGCTTAACTCGTCAATTTTAGCCCCAAAACTTACCGTGTCCCTCTTCACAGGGAGGCAATCACTGGGGTGCCATTACAAGGACACCCTGAGTGGCCTCCCCTACTACCGTATCCAGTGGCACACTCACCCTTTCCCGCCAGTGAATGAGCCGTAGCACCACTGCGGCAAGCGGGTAGGAGGGAGGGACCTCTGAGTAATGTTATCGTTAAGTATTTTTCGAAAACATACATTTTAGAGAAAAATTAATTTATTTTCTCAAAATCATTACCGATGACATTACTAATTGGAAGAATTGCGAATAGGAGGCGGGTGCCGCAAGTTTGGAACCCTTCGGCCACCTCCCTATGCGCCCACTCCCGACAATTTTAGCTAGGTGAACCTACGGGAGGGAGTGCTGCGCCGCCGAGATGTCCCCCACAAGCCAAGATAGGTGCGCTGGCCGGATAGGTCTCTTAGGTAGAAGCGGGCGAAGGTAGACTCGGCCCGCCAAACCACAGCTGCCACCATGTCCCTCACTGCACAGTTACAGTCAAAAGCGGTACTCGCTGCCACTTCTCGGACTCCTTGTTCTGGGGCGAGCTCTTTATACGCTGAACGGATCACCCAAAGTATACAGATCGAGATAGTTGTGCCAAAATGTCTCATCTGCCCGGAGCCAAGGGCAGGAAAAGGTGTGATATCCCTCACTGCACAGTTCAGCCATCTTTTCTTTACCGACGCTCGCTACCCCTCCTCGGACTTCATGAGCCTGGGTCCTGTATGGCTTGCCTGGGGCGAGCTCTTGTACGCCGGCCGAATCACCCAGCATAGCCCGTACAAGATTGTTTGTGCCGAAATGTGTCGTCTGCTGGAGCCAAGGGCAGGAAAAGGCGTGAACGCCCTTGTCTTTGTGGCTTAGTTCTGCGCAGATACACTTTAAAAGCCCTGACAGGGTCCTGTAGGTGAGAGTCCTGTGGCTGATCCGTCGCCCCGAGATTTCGGACTGTTACGACTTGTGAGGCTGATGTAGGAACTCGGTTCTTAGCCAAGAAGGCAGGGTCCTTCAGCAGCTGTACCGATCCATCGGTCCTGCGTAGGAGACAGTGGGATGTACCCAAAAGGCATGGATCTCGCTAACCGCGAGGCTGTGGCAAGTGCAAGTAGAGAACAGGTCTTCTGGTAAGATCTCCTCACCGTGCTAAAGGTAGAGGCTCGAACTCTTGGAGTTGAGCCAGGTGAGCACCCAACACAGGTCCCCGCGTGGAACCAACGTGCTTGAGGTCGGGCGTTGTAGATCAAAATGGATCATCAGATCTGCCAAGTCTTTGCACGCTCCCGGATCTGGCCGTCCCAGGTGTCTGTGCGTGTCTGCCCCCATAGCCAGATCACCCCGGATGGTGATGGGAGCAAATTCTGTCTGAAGAAAAGCCACAGGAAAAACTCAGCCAACTGCTTTCCCTGGTTATGGTTAGGTCCGTGGGGGAAGTCGCTCCGCGGCACACCAAGACTGGAGAACGTGCCACTTCCTTCGTAGACATTACGAGTTGAGACCCTTCCGGCTGCAGAGGTTGCTTCCACTGCAGCACCTGACAAGCCTCTAGCGGAGACAATCTCTAACCATGTAACAGTCGCTCCAGGCACATGTGGAACAGCTGCTGCTTTGGCTGCTTGAGCATCAGACTCGGCGAGGAAGGAACCAGAGGTAGCAGTCCCTGCGTTTCTAAGTGCTCTTAGGTACTAGCACTGCGTGTATGCCAGGAGTCCCGCCCACGGGATGGAGAGCACTTCTACGGCCCAGGCTAGCGGATCCAAAACAGGGGAGATGAAAAGAGGAAGCTTGTTTTCTCTCGAGGCGAAAAGATCGGTCATCGGCTTCTCCCAATGCACGCAGAGTAGCTGGAAGATATCTGGCCTTAGCGAACACTCCTTGTGTAACATCTAGACTCGACAAGAGATGGAGTCCGCGAGAACAAGAGGTGTCCCGGAAGGTGTCGCGCCCCTTGGTTCTGAAAGTAGGCTACGACTGTCGAGTAGACAGCGAGTAACCGCACCTCCCTTTGTGCGAGTCGATCTTCCCAACGATGAGAGCTAGCCACACCTCCTTCATCTACAGCCAGTAGATGAGTCTGCCTGTCTGTTCTCCTGTCCAGCTGCCCGAGATCACAGCAAAATGCGGTAGCAGGTGGGCCCCCCAGTCTGAGTGGCTCGCGTCCGTGCGGATAGCTACTTGAAGAGGAGGGGAGAAGAGGGGAATCCCTGATGCCAGCCAGGTAATGTCCAACCAAGTCGCCGAAGAGACTGTACTAACTCCGTCACAGGTACCAAGGCCACTACATCGCCCGAGGAGGAGCGCCAGTGTAGGAGCAGATGAAGCTGAATCGTCCTCGCATAGTGTGTGCCTAGGGACGAAGATCTGTTGCCGCGCTAAGCATGCCTAACAGATAAAGCCAGGCCATGGCTGGGAGAGCTTCCGCGTGAAAGGCTCCAAGTGACGCTTCCATAAAAGTCTGAATCCGTCCGCCTGGCAGTCCTCCTCAAAGGAGGTCGGTCAAGCATCTCATACCCAAGTGGACAATTTGGCGCGACAGAACCAAGTCGGACTTGCCTCCGTTGACTAGAAAGCCTAGGTGACGGAGTAAAGCCAGCAGGGCATCTCTATCAGTTTCAAAAACACTCATCATGTGGTTCCGTAACCACCGGTCGTCCAGCTAGTTGGACGTCGGACTGGAAGCTGCTTGTCGGAATCCTGCCAACACACCGTAAACAACCTGGTGAAGACCCACGGACAGAGGTCCCGTCCGAAAGGTAGAGCCCGAAAACTGGTAACTATCCCACGCCGGTAACGCCGCGAAGCTGGCATGCAGAAACGCGTCCGCTAGGTCACGGCTCCTTTTCCTACTACACCGTCCTGAGGACGCACCGCCGCCCTCAGCGCTCTGGCTGTCTCCATCCTGCAAAGCGGTCCGAAGAACTTGTTTAGTGCTGACACGTCGAAGATCCGCCGCCAAAACCCTCTGGCTCGGGGACGAGAAGAGTCAACCGTAGCATGCTGTGAAGTCGGGACGCAAAACCACCTCTATGGCCATCTTCTGTAAAAGGCCGTCACCTCACCCTGCCACACTGTCGCCATGTCCCGTCCTACCGATGCTCGCGTCCACACCAACGCTTGACTAACGGCTGTGTCGCCATCTCCAGTAATCTTCTCTGTCACTCTTTTCCTCTTCTTTTATCTTCTTCCTCTTTATTCTTATCTTCTCTTTCTTCTTCCCGTTCACCCAGAGAGGCGCGGGCCAAGGAAGTCGTCTTGTCTAATCCTCGTGTCAGAGCACGCTGGCTGAACCCTGCCCGTAGCAAAGCATCCTAGTCCACCGCCTAGAGGTTACAGGAACAACTAGGAGAGAGTTGCATACCACCGCTGGTGCGTTCTTTCCTTCTTTATAGCTGCCGCCCTCAGCGGAATGCAAACCATCGCCGGCACAAGTGAAGTCGGACGCTCAACCTCCTCTGCCAGCGCTGACAGGTAGACTGCGCGCCTCCTCGTCATCTGCGGCGCACTGAGATGTGGCTGTCGCTCCCGGTCCTAGTACTGAGCGAAGAAGAAGAAGAAGAAGAACATGGTCCACGATCCCCCGGCGCGGGCTGCGTTGGTGTCAATGGGATGCCGCCTCCGTTCATCGGCTATCATCCTAGTGGTCCCGGCGCTGACATCGAAGCTGCGTCTCCACGTAAGAGTGGTCCCTGCCAGTCTGTCCGACGATCTGCTGCAGTTACCTGTGCGGCTGGGTCAGTGTCCCCGTCAGCCTGCGTGCCTCCTCGTCATCCGCCGTTCACTGAGAAAAAGGTTGTCTCGGTGTCAACGGGATGCCACCTCCGTACATTGGTCGTCTTTAGAGTGGTCCTGCTGCTGACGTCAAAGCTGCGTCTCCATGTAAGCGCCATTCCTGCAAAACCGGCTCAACGATCTGGTGTGGTTCGCTGTCGGCTGCGTCGGTGTCCCTGTAAAGGCGCCTTCGTCCAAGGATGTCCGAGAACCCGGTGCTGACGTCGCACTGCGCCGGTGCTGCTGCGCGGTCCCTGCCAGACTGGTCCCAAGGTCTGATGCTCCTAGCTGGAGTCTCTGAAGCCCGGTGTCTAGACGAGGTCCGTGCCGTGCCACGCTTGAACTTGTCCGCCGGTCCGGCGAAGAGGAGAGGGAAGATGAGACATCATCAAGAGAAAGGTAACTGCCGTGCGCTGTCCCGCTGTCATCGAATCTGCGTCTCCTGAGTAGAGCAACGGCTGCCCATCCGATCCGAGGATCTGCTGCACCTAGCTGGAAACTCTGAAGCCCGTTGCCGCAGCGAAGTCTGTTGGCGCGAGATACTTGAACTAGTCCTCCGAGCCGACGATGAAGAGCGCGAAGCCGAGACTTCAACACGATTATGATCTCTGCCACGTGTAGACTCCACACGCTGTGACTGTTCCTTCGATCGCAAAGATCGAACCCTTTGGTATGTCTGTGCTTCGGGGGTCTGCTGTCTATTAGAACTCTCCATATGACGGCTCATCGAACTGACCACACTGATCCTCTCCCGAAGGAGGCTATTATCGCCAGTGGATGGCCTGTGGCGCCACTCTCTATCTCTGGACCGCGAAATATTCATTTGTTTCATCAAAAAACATTACCGATGGCATTACTGTATGGAAGTAGCACCTAGCCTCACAATTTCAGCCCGGGATCGTTGTGTACAGCAACGCCACCGGGGAACCCTCAAGTGAGCTGTACCAACGTCCCTGAATAGCTTCCCTTTACTGAGTAGTCTCCCTTACCTTATACGGCACATGCGCAGCCGTTACCAGTTTCTCGCGCTTAGCTTCTGGTTATCGGTTGTCAGCCCAAACGGCTCCCTTCTTTGGCTTTCTTTTTCGGCCTTTTCTTAGTGTATAGTAGTTCGATCTTGGATGCTATTATCATCCGGAGTCCCCGCGTTCCGGCCAGGCTACGGCATTGATCTGTGGATCTTTCTTTACTTCGTATCGAACGAAAATTCTCGGCGCGTTTCGTGTTCCGACATCGTGACCGTTGCCGGTGTTCATTTTACGCCGTACTTTTCTTCTGATCCAGGATGCAAGTTCAGACGTGTCGGCGTTGTAAGGATTTTCAGTGGCCCACTGATAATCATTCCATCTGCCTTCCGTGTTCTGGATGCTCCTCTTCTCATACGTGCAACGTGTGTGCCTCATGGAGGGAACTTCAATGGTTGCAGTTGTGGGGCTTTTACCGCAGGGAACGACCCGCTAACCCCCAGGACCCACGCTTGCAGCCAGGTAGTCTGTCCATCAGGAACACCGTTACTGCTGCTACGCCTTCTGCCATCACCGGCCCACGGCGTGCGTTGTCGGATGTTGTGGTTTCCTTGAGCCGCTCGGAACAGCCGATTGCTCTGCGCCCTATCTTATCGCCGTTGACGAGACATCTTGACCGCGGTGAGAGGCGCCCTTATGCTCCGCGGCCACGCGACCGCTTACCCTTAGCGGGCACACACGTGAGTACAAAACCTTTCTTGTCTATTATTCGACCTTCCACAACGGTTACGCGTTCCGAGCCTCGGCGTCTTCGGTCGCCATCTCCCCCAGACAATCGCCATTTTCGTTCTTCCGCCTTGGCCCGTGGGGACGCAACAGCTTTACGGTCTCCTTCCTTGGACCGTCCTGTGGCTTCTTCGGTTCGGCGCTCTTCCTCTCGGGACCGTTTCTCCCGCCCGCGCCACCGTCTTTCCATGTCTCATCGTTCTCGGAAGACTTCTTCTCCCCGCTTTGTCTCGTCTTCCCGTATATCTTCGGGGGCCCCTCGTCATTCTCGCTCGCGTCTTGCACGTTCTGCGGGGGACTCTTCTCCCCCTCCTATTGTTCATTTGCCTAGAGGGGGCTCGCGTCCTTCTGGACCCGATTCCTCTCTCCGTCGCCGACCTCCGTCGGTTTTCTCTCCTTCCCGAGCCTCCTCTTTGCTTCCCTACCGCTCTCCTTCCCCGCGCTCGAGCGTTCATCCGAATGTGCCCTCCCCTGAGGACGTTCTTAGCTTGCACTCGGAAGACTCCGCTTCGGCCGTGTGGTCTCTTGACGATCACTCTTCCGCTTCTGACCATGACCTAGCGACCCTTTCACCTTCCGCCCGTGTCGCTTTGGTGTCCGATGTGTGTGCAGCCTTAAACTCGGCTTCTAGACTGATTTCCGGATTCCTTCCTCGGGACATATGCCCTTCGTCCCCTCCCATCAAGCGGAAGTCTTCGGCTCTTGTGGATGCCCACCTTCAGCCCAAACGTTTTAAGTCGCTGCCTCAGCCACCCGGTTTTTGCGACCTTACGGAGGCCTTTAATACGCATCTCGGACAGGGACGTCTTGGTGACAAGCATTTTTTCTCGGATTTTCACTGGTTGGAAAACTTTGATCTTACATTTCGGCAGCGCTGGTATCATGGACACTTGCCCTACTTCCTCTGTCCCCTTCCGTCCGTGGATTCGGATGCGGAAGCCTTTGTGGGTGGCAGGGCGGCGGTTCGGCGTATTTTGCCTCCCGGCCTGGATACTACGGCGGTTCGAATTCTAAATACGCTTGCATGTACCGGTTTTCTGGAACTGGCGACACAGGCTATTGTTTCTTGCGCTGCGGCATCTGGGCGCTCCAGCGTTTCCCAATTGGAGGATATTCGCACCATTGCTACAGTAGCGAACCGGGCAGCTTACCACGCCTCTTCCAACGCGTTAACGGGCGCAGTTAATTGCGATTTAATGCGTCGCGACAACCTCCTTCATTCTTGCCCCGGCTTGCCCCCATCTATTAAAACGCAGCTCCGCCAGGCCCCCATTGGTGGATCGACCCTCTTCGGCCCGACTTGGCAGAGGGTGCGAGAATCCTCCAAGGACCTGTGGCCCAGCGCTCCTAGAAGTGACCGCCGTCGCTTTCCTCCAACCCGCAGGTCAGGGGGTCACGCCCTGCGGTTTCCCAGACCCACCTTCCGTCCACCCTCAGGATCCTCGACTCGTTTTAGTCGACAGCCACAGTTCGGTCGACCCCTTGCGGCCCCGTCCTCTTCTGCCTCCACCTGGCCCCGACGTTCTCGACGGCCCGGGCGTGGTCGGATCCAACGACGCTCCCCCGTCTCCACCCCCGCTGACACCTTTTGGGTCGCCAGTCGGCGGGAGGTTAGCTCTGCACAGCACCGAGTGGCGGTCGCTGCTGCCCGACGACCCTTGGATACAGTCTGTCGTTTCAGGCGGTCTGCGCCTGACCTTTCAACACCCTCCCCCGCTCCGACGCTCGCCCGTGTGGACTCAGTCACCGGCAGACCCGCTCAAGGTGGCCGCTCTTCGGCTGGAGATTGCGGAACTCCTCCGGAAAGCTGCGACGGAACTGGTGACGCGTCACGACTCACCTGCTTTCTACAGTCGCCTCTTCGTTGTGCCCAAACCAGGCAGCCGTTGGCGTCCAATCATCGACTTGTCGGCGCTCAACAAGTTTATTTCGGCTCCCCCCTTTCGCATGGAGACAGCACGGGCGCTTCGGGCTGCCGCCCAACCTCTCGACTTTGCGATCAGTCTCGATCTCACGGACGCTTACTTCCATGTCCCGATCCACTCGTCGTCTCGGCGTTTTCTCCGCTTCGCCTTCGAAGGACAGATTTTTCAGTTCCGCGCACTACCCTTCGGACTCAACCTCAGCCCATGGGTGTTCACGAGGATTATGGATGCCGTATTGGCCAGGGCCCGTCGATCGGCCTCCAGCTCCTCGTCCAACTACCTGAACGATCTCCTGCTTCGGAATCAGGACTCCATCGCCCTCGCGACGGACAGAGACTCGCTGCGGGATCTACTTCACCGCCTAGGCTTCCAGGTCAACGAGGGAAAGTCAGACCTCTTGCCGTTTCGTCGGTTTATACACCTGGGCATGGAATTTCTGACCGACCTCAACACCGTGTGTTTGCCCGAACCTCGTGTCCAGAGGTTGATCGATCTTTCTCGGACAGTGTACAGTGCCGACGCAGTGTCAGCCCGGACCTGGCTCCAGCTGCTCGGTCTCCTAAGTGCGGCGGCGGATCTCTTGCCCCTCGGCAGACTGTTTACACGTCCTCTCCAGCTTCATCTGCTATTACACTGGCGCGACCTCAAAGCCTTGGTGCCCGTCCCCCCCTTGATCAGGTCCCACTTCCTCCGTTGGATGGATCCAGTGTGGCTTCGGACGGGTGTTCCTCTGTCCTCCCCCCTTCCTCGGCTTTCCCTTTGCACCAACGCCAGCCGATCGGGTTGGGGCGCGCATCTCCTGCCGAGCTTTGCTTCGATTTCGGGACAGTGGCTGCCGAGCCTTTCGGACAAACACATCAATTGGCTGGAACTACAGGCTGTCTGGTTGGCACTCCGTCATTGGGAACTTCTTCTCCAGGGCCAGGATGTGTTCGTGCTGTCCGACAACTCGACAGTAGTCTCTTACATCCAGAAGTTGGGAGGGACACGATCTCCTCCTCTCTGCATGCTCCTGTACCAGATGATGCTTTGGTGTCGGGATCGCGGGATTTCTATCCGGGCTCGCCACATTCCTGGACATCTAAATGTGTTGGCGGACTCCTTGTCCCGTCGGGGCCAACCTCTCCACACCGAATGGTCCCTCAGTCCGGAGATTTTCAAGATGATATGTGCCCGCTGGCAGACTCCCTCCATCGATCTCTTCGCGACGAGGTGGAACAGACAACTGCCAGTCTTTGTGTCTCCCATTCCGGATCCCCTAGCATGGGGAGTGGATGCCGTCTCTTCCTTGGGACGGCCTCGTGGCCTACGCTTTTCCCCCCACGGTTCTGATTCCCAAGATCCTTCAGAAGCTCCGGGGGTGCAACACGATCCTCCTCTTGGTCGCCCCGTTCCACTGGACCAAGAGCTGGACGACCGACCTGTTGCGCCTCGCCACGGAGCCCCCCGTGAGGCTCCCGACGCCTCGCA
Organism: Semisulcospira habei; assembly: GCA_036245525.1. Lineage (NCBI taxonomy): Eukaryota > Metazoa > Mollusca > Gastropoda > Semisulcospiridae > Semisulcospira > Semisulcospira habei. The sequence continues at coordinate 93,739,457 of BTPG01000008.1, read as the reverse complement.
CGATGTTGAAACAGCCCCGACAAGCCCTTTTCCACCCGTGCCCGGAGAGGCTAGCCTTACACGCCTGGCGGTTGTGCGGACGGCCCTCGCAGCACGAGGTTACTCGCATGCAGCGGTGGAAGCTATCGCTGCAGCCCGCCGACCATCTACCCGCAGGGTGTATGAAGGGAAGTGGCGCGTCTACCAATCCTGGTGCGCGGCTCGACGCCTTTACCCCACGTCACTGACTATGCCCCTCCTCGCCGATTTTTGCTTATGGCTTTTTGACGACCAACACTTGGCGCCCATTACCATACGGGGTTACTTGGCTATGATTGCCGACACTTACAGACATTTGGGGCGTGAGGACCCAGGCGCGTGTAAAGATATTTCGGACCTGATGGCTAATTTTGACCTCCGTCGTCCAGTTCCGCGCTCCCTGGTACCCCGCTGGGACCTTCCCTGGGTACTTACGTGGCTCAATTCTGCACGCTTTGAGCCCCTACATCTGGCCTCTTTGGCCAACCTTACGAGAAAAACTTGTTTTCTCCTTGCTCTCGCCACTGCTGCGCGGGTTAGCGAGCTCCATGCCCTTTCCACAGAGCCCGCTTGCCTTCAGTTCCGAGCGGATGGCACAGTGCAGCTCCTCACTAATCCGGCCTTTCTCGCCAAAAACAGGCTCCCCTCTGCCCGGCCACAAATAATCACCATCCGGCCGCTGCAGGTTGCTTCCCAGTCCCTGGACTCCTGCCAACAGGACCCTGTTCGGGCCTTGAAGATATACCTTCGACGAACAAAACCTTTCAGAAAAAAATCACTCCCGCCTTTTTCTGCCCTTATATCGTGGCAAGTCGGACATTACTGCTCAGACTATCTCTTCATGGTTGCGGTGGATTATACGCTCCGCTTACGAGGACCTCTCCCCCTCAGGGGCCAAGCGGATGCGAATTCGGGCGCACAAAATTAGAGCTGTATCGACCAGCCTTGCCTTTGACCGCAACTACGCAGTCCGGGACATTGTTGCCGCAGTCGGCTGGAGAGCTGAATCAACCTTTGCACGTTTCTATCTATGCGACCTCTCTGGCCAGCGGAATAACCTGGCCCTGGTGGGTGACGTCTCCACACTCCCTGCCGGCGCGCCATGCGCATTAGGTACGCTTAGCTGAAATTGTGAGGTGTTGATCCCAGTCTTTTTCACTAATGCGGCGCCCTCCTCCTATTCGCCATTCTTCCATACAGTAATGCCATCGGTAATGTTTTTTGATGAAACAAATTTATTCTTCTCTAAAATATATTTTTTCGAGAAAATACTTACCGATGGCATTACTCGGAGGGCCCTCCCACCTGCCCCGCTCGCCGCCAGTAAGCTAAGTGCGGAAACTGGTAACGGCTGCGCATGTGCCGTATAAGGTAAGGGAGACTACTCAGTAAAGGGAAACTATTCAGGGACGTTGGTACAGCTCACTTGAGGGTTCCCCGGTGGCGTTGCTGTACACAACGATCCCGGGCTGAAATTGTGAGGCTAGGTGCTACTTCCATACAGTAATGCCATCGGTAAGTATTTTCTCGAAAAAATATATTTTTTCGAAAAATAAATTTTTCTCTAAAAGGTATTTTTTCGAAAAATACCGATGACATGACTTTATGGAAGTGTCTACTCCTTGCTAAATTCTAGCCTAAGAACCTGTTGTGTTAAACACAACCCGGGAGGCACTCGGGGAACCCCCAGAGGGGCCGAGAGTTGTCTCCCGTTCCTGCCCATCCGGTTCCTAGTCACGTGTGACCAACCAGTCATGATACTTAGCTCACCAGCGGCAAGCGGGGCAGGTGGGAGGGTCCTTCGAGTCATGTCATCGGTAAGTATTTTTCGAAAAAATACCTTTTAGAGAAAAATGAATTTGTTTCTTCAAAAACATTACCGATGACATGACTTTATGGAAGAATGCCGAACAGGAAGAGGGTGCCGCGCCCAACCTCCCCATAGGCCAAATAGGCCCCTCCTCTCTGCCGACACTCCCCCACTCCCTAGTTAGATGCGTACCTACGGCGCCTGTGGCGCCGGGAGGGAGTGTTGCGCCGCAGTGATGTCCCCCACCAGTGCGAGTTTGTTTTGCTGACCTGCCAGATCCCGTAGGTAGAAGCGGGCGAAGGTAGATTCTGCTCGCCAGCCCACAGCAGCCACGATGTCTTTGACAGCGCAGTTCCTGTCGAAGGCGACGCTCGTGGCCATGGCGCGTACCTCGTGTGCCTGAATCTTTAGCCTCTTCGCTCCCTGAGGAGAGAGGTCCACATAGGCTGAGCGAATGACCCAGCATAGCCAGGAAGAGATTGTCTGGGCTGTAATGTCAGTTTTGCCAGGTTTTAACGGCAAGAAGAGTCGTGAGCGTCCTCTCCGGACGGCTTTGGTTCGGTGTAGGTACACGCGAAGGGCTCGCACAGGATCTTGTTGTCTGGTCTCCTGGGGGAAGTTAGTCCCTCGTAGCGGCCGTAAGGTGATCACCTGAGGCGCAGTCAAGGGAGACCTAGTCTTGGCTATGAAGGCAGGGTCCGTCACCAGCTGGACGGAACGATCCGCTCTAAACTGTAGGCAGGATGGTCGTGCTGAGAGCGCGTGTTGCTCGCTAACTCGTGCCGCGGTAGCGAGCGCCAGAAGAAAACATGTCTTACGAGTCACATCTGCAAGTCGGGCCATTGGCAGTGGTTCGAAGCGGGCTGAGTTAAGCCACGTCAGTACCCAGGGTAGGTCCCAGCGGGGAAGGAGCGAACGAGGTACTGGTCGCTGCAGGCCGAAGTGAGTCATAAGATCCGCTAGGTCTTTACAGGCGCCGGGGTCCGCGCAGCTGAGGTGCCGGTAGGTGTCGGCAATCATGGACAAGTAGCCCCTGATGGTAATTGGGGCAAGCCCTTGGTCTCCGAAGAGCCAGAGGAAGAAGTCCGCGAGCTGGGGGTTGGTCAGATCGAAGGGGGAGAGATGACGGTCGCCGCACCAGGTGCACGGTACTCGCCATTTTCCCTCGTAGACTCGTCTAGTCGAGGGCTTGCGGGCTGTAGCGATCGCTTCCACTGCAGCACTCGAGAAGCCTCGAGCGGCAAGGGCTTGCCGCACAACCTCCAGGCGTGTAGGAGTAGGCTTTCCGGGCAAGGGTGGAACAGCGACTGCCGCGGTTGCTTGAGCATTGTGCGGGGCATGGGGAGCAGCAGTGGGGGGTGTGTGGCGAGGCTGAGAAGGTCGGTGGACCAGGACCATGTCCAAGAAAACGGGGCGACCAGGAGAATGACCGCGTTGGCTCCCCGCAGCTTGAGGAGGACTTTGGGAACGAGGACTGTCGGGGGAAACGCGTAAGCGATGAGTCCGTCCCAAGGAATGGACAGGGCGTCGACTGCCCAGGCCAGAGGATCCGGGACCGGGGAGACGAAGAGGGGGAGCTGGTGATTCCACCTCGTGGCGAAGAGATCGACCATCGGGGTCTCCCAGTGGGTGCAGATCATTCGGACGATGTCCTGGCGTAAAGTCCATTCCGTATGGAGCAACTGGCCGCGACGGGACAGGGAGTCCGCCAAAACATTCAGTCGGCCGGCGATATGACGTGCACTGAGGGTAATGTTGCGGTCCTCGCACCAGCGCATCAAGCGGTAGAGCAGCATGCACAGATCGGTTGAGTTAGTTCCTCCCTGTTTCTGGATTAAGCCACCACCGTCGAGTTGTCTGAGAGGACGAGAAGGTGCTGGTGCCTGAGTTGTTCCTCTCATACGACGAGGGCTTGCCAAACCACCTGTAGCTCCAACCAGTTGATGTGCTTGTCCGCGAACTCCGGGGGCCAGAGGCTGGACGTCGTGGAGAACTGCGGAAGCAGGTGAGCTCCCCAACCAGCACGACTCGCGTCGACACACAGGGAGAGGTGAGGGGGTGGAGAGAACAGGGGGACTCCCACAGCCAACCACGTCTTGTCGGTCCAACGCAGGAGATGGGGGCGTATCAGCGGTGACACGGGAACCATGTCGGCTAGGTCGCCTGAGGAGGGACTCCAGAGGAGCAGGAGATGCAGCTGTAGCGGACGGGCGTAAAGACGACCGAGTGGAATCAGTTCCGCTGCCGCGTTGATCAAGCCAAGGAGTTGAAGCCAGACTCTGGCGGGTGCGGCATCCTGCTGGGCTACCAGCACGCCTAGGGCGGACAACTTCAGGATCCGTGGCTCCGGTAAACGCACCCTGTTGATGTCGGTGGTGAACTCCATGCCGAGATGGACGAAGTGACGCGCGGGAGTGAGATCCGATTTGCCCGTGTTGACTAAGAACCCCAACCGGAAGAGCAGCCGCATCAGTGCGTCCCTGTCCGTCGCTAGAGCGGCCTCCACTTGATTCCTCAGAAGGAGGTCGTCGAGATAATTGGACGTCGGGCTGGATGAAGACTGTCGCGCCTTGGCCACCACAGCATCCATGATGCGGGTGAAGGCCCATGGGCTGAGGCTGAGACCGAAGGGCAGAGCGCGAAACTGGTAAATTACCCCGTCGAATGCGAAGCGCAGGTACTTCCTGGAAGACAGGTGCATGGGAACATGGAGGTAAGCGTCGGACAAATCCAGACTGACCGCGCAGTCCATGGGCTGTACGGCGGCACGAAGGGCCCGGGTCGTCTCCATCCGGAAGGACGGGGGCCGCGATGAATGCGTTCAACGGCGAGAGATTGATGACTGGCCGCCACTTGCCGCCTGGCTTGAGGACCACGAACAGTCGGCTGTAAAAGGCGGGGGAGTCCGAGCGATGTACTACCTCCGTGGCGTCCTTCATCAAGAGAGCGGCGACTTCTCCACGCAGAGCGGCGGCCTTGAGGTCGTCGGAAGGGATCTCCGTCCACATCGGAGTGAAACGCAGGGGTGGAGGGGAGCTGAGGGAGATCCGAAGTCCCTCGGTAACAACGTCCAAAACCCAGGGCTCGTCCTGAAACAGCAAGCGCCACTCCTTGCTGTACTGTGCAAGCCTCCCGCCGACTGGAGCCCCGGAGACGGTCGGCGGAGGCGGAACAGGGGAGAAGTCAAGCGGCCCGCCCGCGCGCAGGGCGACGGGAGGGACGGGGCCAGGAGGGGGTAGGGACGTTAGCTGGGCCGGGGCGACCGAAGGCTGGGCGACGACGGTGTGAAGCCCGCGGCGGGGCGGAAGGGTCCGAGGTGACGGGTCTGGTGGCCCGCAGGGAGCGACCCAAGGCCGTGCGGGCGGAAGGAAAGCGCTGCTTAACTGTCTTGCGTGGCCAACGGTCTGAGTTAGAATCCTTCACGGACTGCCAGGTATAGCCGAAGAGCAGAGAGCCTCCCAAGGGGGCACGATGCAGTTGAGTCCTCAAATCATGTGGCATCCCACGGCAAGCCTGCAACACCGCGTCCCGTCGCATAAGGTCGCAGTTCGAGGCGGCCGCCATCGCGTTGACCGACGAGTGGTAAGCCGCGCGGTTGCCAGCTTCCGCCATGACCAGCAGATCTCCGAGCAGGGGCGTCAGGGAAGGGTGCCATGCGTCCTCGATGCGACGTAAGAAAGCCTGTGTCAGCAACTCCATGAAACCCGCGCAGGCTAGCGTGTTATGAACAAGCGAAGCCGTCCTATCCAAGCCCCGAGGAAAAGACCGTTTCAGCAGGGCAGCTCCACCAGCTTGCATCAGAGTGGGAGGATCCACGGGCGGCAGCGGGCAGAGGAAAGCCTGGGAGTGGCCGGAGTACCAGTCCTGGTGAAAGGCAATGTTGAGTCCGGGCGGCCACCTAGAATCCGAGATGAAGTCCGAGCTCCGAGCGTCTGACTGTATGTGAGTAGAGAAAGCATCACGGAGATCCAGAAAGCCGGAGGGTTTGCGGCAGGGACTTGAATCTCTTGACGTGTTTCCCAGCATCCACAAAGGCGGAAATCTTCCTCTTGACCAGGGGAGAAGAAGGGCAGACTTCCGCGGGCAGGGAGGCTGCGATGAGCTTAGCTACCTCGTCGAGTGCCAGCCAGGTGTCCGTCCGAGAGGAGATGATCAGCTTAACGGAGGCCGAGGAATCAGAAGCTGAAGAAGGCGGTGACGGAGAGCAGCTGAGATGTCCGAGCAGCGAGGAAGTGGAGTCGTCGGCAAGTAAACTCAGAGCGTCGTCGTCTTGCGGCCTGGGACCAGGGGAGCAGTGAGGGCGCCGAGGGCTCCGGGGTGGGCAGTCCAAACAGCGGCGCACAGCGGAAGAAGAAGCAACGTGACGGGAGGGCGAGCGCGGTGCGAGCCGTCGAGGCGAAGTCCTACGTCCAAGGGAAGCAAGTCCCGGGCGTGGAGAACGGTTGCGGCGAGGCGACCGGGGCCAACGAACTCGAGGAAGGGGGGGGAGGGGCCGGGTGAGGGGGAGAGGTACGGGACCAACGGGAGTCCGGACGAGAGAAGGAACGAGAAGACTGCGAAGACCGCCACGAGCGAGGCGGATCCGGATCCGTGGAGCGATGCGAAGAGTGGTTCCTCCTATGGTCTCGCGAGGGACAGCGAGAGCGCCGAGTAGATCCCGATTGGCGGTGACGTTCTGTGTCGGTAGGAGTCACCGGACGCACACGTGAATGTCTCTCCGAGCCGGGCTCTGTGAGGCGGGCTCTCTGCCGGCAAGGGGACCCCCAGGGGGATCCCGCGTGCGTACTTGGAGACAAGCGGGGACCGATAGTGAACATGGGACGTCGCAAGTCGCGTCTCTCTGAACTGGGCTCCGCGAGGCAAGTTCTCTGCTTCTCAGAAGGCTTTGTCCGGGCGCGCTCCCTCCTGGAAGCGGCCTCATCGATCAAATACCCACTCCGTGCAATAGTCCGCTGAATCCGTCATGGCGTCTTCTCCACAGGGTCATCCTGGTCTCGAGCGTTCGGTGCCAAGGGCACGTTGGATGGTGTATCGACTGGTTTTGAAGCACCTGCTGGCGTCGGTCGCTCGCGTCTGTAAAAGCCCCAAAGCTGCGACCAGCGCAGCTCGGGCCAGGTGGAACAGACGTCACAAGCGTTGTCGGAGGCACATCCTGCGCATAGGATACAGACCTTGTGGTTGTCCGACGGCCACTGGAAACCTCCGCATTGCGTGCAGGTCATCAACAAGCCACTGCAACACACAAAAACATGACCGCACTCGGCGAGTGTCTATGGGACACCCGTCCTGATCCAGGCGGGCCTTTGCAAACAAGGCACAAAGCAACAAGACAAGTGTCTAACATCATAACATTATGCGCGCCACAGCGCCTGGAAATCCCCCTGCCAGGTCAATGCAAGCATACGAGCTAACGCTGCAACACTGACCAGCATAACCGTAAGTCCCAGGCAAAGCTAGCGTGTGGTCCATACAATCACTCACGCAAAGGCAAGAGGCGAGAGCGCGAAATTCCTCCAACAAGAGAGCGCCAGAACAAAACATTCCCCAGCCAATTCAGGCACAAAAGGCCATACAATGCTCCCAAAAGTGATGAAGGAGCTAAGGTTGTACGAAGCTGCTCACGCCGGTGCCCAGCCTGGGAACCGGCCGAGGGCCAACCTAACTACCTTACCTCTCTGTCGGAGCGGTAACGGGGGGAGAAACGTCCATGACACCCACGGCACGACCGGGCAGAAGAGCCAGCGAGTCAGCGCCCGTAGAAAGCCAGAGAAGCGTAGCCGCCCAGACGAAGGAACCAGTAGCGAAGAAGCCGAAGCCCTGAAGAAGTTAAGTGAAGACGAAGTACGGCAGACCGGGAACCGGTCGGAAAAACGCTAAGTCCAGAGGCTAGAGCAACACGTCTTAATGCGTGAGCCTAAGAAGCATGACTGGTTGGTCACACGTGACTAGGAACCGGATGGGCAGGAACGGGAGACAACTCTCGGCCCCTCTGGGGGTTCTCCGAGTGCCTCCCGGGTTGTGTTTAACACAACAGGTTCTTAGGCTAGAATTGAGCAAGGAGTAGACACTTCCATGAAGTCATGTCATCGGTAATGTTTTTGAAGAAACAACTTACTATGTGGCTTATCAAGTTGGCATCTTGAAATCCTTTCCCCATCTGAGAGAGGTCCCGAAGGTGTGACCCTGTCTAGGTGCTGGTCTGGCCTACGGCAGTAGGGCGCTCTCAACTCCGAGGGGGGTTCCCCCGCTTCTGCTGCCTGGGTCCTCTTATTGCCAGGAGGGCTTCCGTGCGACCCAACGTAATCCCTGCGGGGGGACCGAGCTCTCAAAGGCCTTACTAATCATAGGGTGGCGAACCCCTGCCTGGCCTATTTCCCTTTCTGTCGATCAAAGGGTATAATTGAGCTCTTGGTGCTGTGCGGGATGGCGAATCCCGTCGGCTGCTTTAGGCTCAATCGTCCGCGCAGGACGAGGCAGCTCTGCACGAAGCACCGGTGGGGGCAGCAGGACCCTTTTATGCGCCGACAACACACGATGTCTGAAATTGCATTTCTCTGTTTCACATTCAAGGCTACGGACGCTCTCTTGCGTCTCGGCCTTTCTCTCCTGTAAAAGGCCCATAGTAGTGACCAACGGTCTTCCTTCCATGTAGCGCATAGCACGCATGGTCGACTGGAGGAACAGCCTGAGCTGGTTAGACAGACATCATGTACAACACTAAGCCACTGGAATTCGCCAAACAGGGTGCAGGTCCTAACTTGAGCACTGTAACATAAGACAGACAAAAGGCACTCGGAGCACTCGGAGCCTCAAGGAGGGTCTGAGTTCCCGAACGGTTGCGTACATACAATTTGGAAAACGCCAGCTGAGGCAGTAACCGAAGCTTTACCTGTCCATGTCTGAACACAGAAACCGCACAACCCACACAAGCACAGAATAATATCCTTTTTCTTTCTTTTCTTTCTTTTTCTTATTCCTTCCTTGCATAGGACCAAGAATCACAAAAGTAGAGTACACACAATCCAAGGTCGGAGCACGAGGTGCACACAACCAGCCTAACTGAGCTAAGCGAAGTCACTGGTGGGAAAGGGTGAGTGCGCCACTGGATACGGTAGTAGGGGAGGCCACTAGGTATGTCCTGGTAACGGCACCCCAGTGATTGCCTCCCCTGTGAGGAGGGACACAGTAAGTTTTTGGGCTAAAATTGATGAGTTAAGCGAAGGTTCCAATTATTAATGTCATCGGTAATGATTTTGAGAAAATAAATATGTAGACATATATGCGACCGAGATTTCTCAGAAGCAGAGAATATTTGTAATTTAATCAAATCAAGAAAATTCAGATTGAAATTCTAAACTTTCACCCCTCCAACCTTCACACACTACACCAAAATGTGAATCAACCATGATAGTTCAAGTGTGGTGCCAGAATATCTTAGTACACACACCAAGAAATTCTGGCACCACTCTTGAACTGTCATGGTTAACCCATTTAACCCCAAGGCCGCATTTGCCAAAATTTGGAGGTGTTATCTAACGAATGTGTCAGTTGCAGGGGATAGATCGACCATGATAATTCAAGGGTAGTGCCAGATTAGCTTGGCGCCTTCAGACGCCAAGCTAATCTGGCACTACCCTTGAATTATCTTGGTCAATACATCTGCTGTAAATGGGTTAATCTGTCTCCTGAACTGTACTGCATAGCTGCCAACCCTGAGGCAACAAAAATCGGGAGTTGCCTCCACGATGCTAGCCGTTGCTTCCAGAAATCAAACAACAGGGGGGGGGGGGGAGGGGGGGGGGGTAGGCGCTAGTCATTGGTAATCAAACAAGGGGGGGTGGGGGGGGGGTAGGCACTAATCCTTAGCCGTAAAATCAAACAACAGGGGGGGGGGGGGGGGGGGGGGTTACGCACCTTGCTCCGGCCGAATAACTAAACACAGTGCACGTCACCCCGCTTAGGTTTACTGTACAGCGATGTTTATGTCTGCCCGGCACATTTTACAAAAGGCAAAGTGTTCGCCCTCTCTCGATTCGTCGATGTAAGGAAAGGAACGCTTGTAGTCTGGATGGAACTTCACTAACCACTTCTGCTTTTTCGGAGGCATGATTTTCTTGAAAATCAAAAATACCAGTTGTGATAATCGCTAAGCATGTGCAGGGCAATTTCGAAGCAACCGGAACAAACACAGAATGGATGGGAATTTGCTGCGCATGCGTAATCAAGACTGGCCGTGGGTCCCCGAAAGCTTAGCGGTACAGTATAGCTGTAGGCTCTCAACTACAGGCGCTTGACCCCACGCGGCCCGGTACGCCAAAATGCCTTGAATTTTAAAACAAAGCTTGAAAATCTGAAAATCGGGAGAAATGTACAAAAAAACGGAAAATCGGGACTTGAAAAAAAGTCGGGAAATTCCCAATAAAATCGGGAGGGTTGGCAGCTATGGTACTGTAGTCATCATGTGACAACTCCCAAATTTGTCAAATCTGAGAATTTTGAATGCAGGGCATAATGTATTGATATGAGAAAGCTTGACTTACCCAGCAATGTAAGCAAAGTAAGTCATGTAGTCTGTGCGTCGCCCACATGCAGAGACCTCTGTGTAGGAATGTTCCATCAACTTCTGCAAGAACAGATGACAATCACCTTTTCATGATGCATCGCCAAAAATAAGAGTACATATACTCAGGTACATGTAATGTGAGCATAAACATTGCAATGATATGATGACAGATTTGTGTGAAGGATGTTTTTTTTCCCTTTATTTGTAACAAAAGCAGCAAAGCCCTCATGGCTCATGCATGACTACCAGCAATCTGAATCATTTATCTGACCTTCTGTGACCTTGAAATTTCTGACACATCACTCATGAGCATGTGTTTAAACGTTAAACAACAATAGTATATACAAAATCCTGTCTTGTCAAACATGTTTTGTGCATTTTTACATTTATTGGCCTCTCTTGACCCTTGACCTTTACAAGTGGTCAGCCAAATTAGCATGCAACTACAGTGGAGTCCAGTTAACACGAACACGCTTTACACGAATTTCTGGTTAACACGAAACGTTTTTGAGTTCCCGGCCGAGAGCCCTCTTGTTCTCTGTTAAAATTTCATGGTTAACACAAAATGCTTAACACAAAATTCCGGCTTAACACGAAGGTGATTTTGTTTCCCCAGCAGAACATTTTATAGTATTTTCACCTGTTTAACACGAACAACCATCCCAAAGACTGAGATGATGCCATTCTCCGTGTAACACTGCACGAGGAAGCTTTGTTTACATAAGTTCCCGCGAACTCTGTTACGCAATAGCTCATACGCCTGAATGACCGCATGTTAGCTTTCACACCTTGGTCCGATCTGCATTGCCGATGGCCGAGGCTATCCGCTGTTTTCAACCGCTAGTGCTCAACACGTGCGCTCACGTGCATCGGTACACACGCGATGGAGGATGTTGATGGACACACACTGCCTAGCAAGAGGGAGGGGCGTAGTGGTGGATGAGGGAGGGGAGGGCTGCACATTTTTTTTACATAGAGCCCTGATTCTGAAAATGATCGGTCGGTGGTAAGCATAGTGATGTGATTCTTTCTTTCCCATTCTTTACTCAAGACAAACCATGTGATGTGCGGCGGGAGTGAGCGAGATGGGGGGAACTGCCATCTCAACTGACAGTGTTTCTGTATTCTGCCGATCTTGTACATGTATTCATTCATTCATTCAGTTATTTTGGGCGCTTGATTTTTCATTTCCGAGCGTGATAAAACACATACAGAGCTGATTTGTAAGCAATAGACGCAAAGTGCTACAGAGGGTGAAAACAGCAGTTCCAAGGATCGTGACACTGTCAATGCCAAGCGTTCATAGTATTGCCCATACACATTGGTACACGGCTTAAAATAGCACACTAGGTCCTACACTGCATGTGGTTACAAAGAAGTTCTATCAGATGGATTGTTGTTTTCCTGATGGATTGTACATTAAATTCACGAGCTGTACGCATGTGGTTTTTTTGTTGTCCAATTGAGATGAGAGTAAGCAGGTAAAGTATGATGCTGTGCACTTTTAACCTCTCGTGCAGGACACACTCACATGCACACCTCCCACACACTCTGTTGTTTCAGACTATGGACAAGTTTTAGTCTAAATCGGTTTAAAACACAAAATACGTTTCACACGAACTAATTTTCCCTGTCCCCAGAAATTCGTGTTAAGTGGACTCCACTGTAGCCTTCTGCCAGTTTGATTTAAATGTTTGCTACAGTGCCAACAAAAACTTACACACATGCACTATCCAACAAGAAAGGCAAAGCCCTTATGGCTCTCGTGTATGACCGATCCACACACGTGTGACAAAAAGTAAAGGGATGGCTTCTGCACCAACAAAATCCATGTTTTCTCAAAATCTAAACAGTTTCACACATCTGTGAAACCCCCGTGACCCTTGACCTTTGCAATCAGTCAAGTACATTACTATACATTGGAATTAGTATACGTAGGAAGGTCTTTTAATTGAAAAGTTTGCAAAAATGTTGATAATAACTACAATTCTATCAAAAATTGGCTTTTTATACACATTTGTCGACCTCTTGTGACCCATGACCTTTTCCAAAAGGTCATCCAAATTAGTATGCATAGATAGGTCTTACCATCAGGTATCTCTGTACCAAGTTTGGGTGTGAAGTTGTAAATAGTAATGACAATTTTGTCCAATGTGACCCTGACCTTTTAGCAAGGTCACTTAAATTGATATGTTCAGAAAAGTTTTGCCACAAAGTACACAATGTCCTTAGGCCAAGTTTGAAGTCAATGTCTTGAATGTTCTCTGAGAAAATGCCAATGTTAAAGATTGTCATGGACGCCAGATGACAGATGACTGAAAGATGATCCAATACACAGACTCACTTTTGCTATCATGTGAACCAAAAAAAATCACTCAGACAACACTTACAGTTGCATCAGATCTCTTGGTGGTGATGATGCAAGTTTCTGTTGTGGAAATGGTGACAACCTGGAAAATGAACACACACATGAAAGAAAAAAAATCAACAAAAAGTCACAATCAACCTTTTGTCCTATACTGCCCTGACATTCAACACTGACCATGGTCTGGCATCAACCTAAATACTATCATGAGTTATATATATACAGCATCTCCTGCACTAGTACACATTTACCTACAGATTCGCAAAGTTCTATACATTGTACTTTGGAAAGATATCACTCCAGATACTTGGACAAATTTACAGGGGAATCCAGACCAAAAAGGTGACTGCCAAGCATGTAAAATGCAGAGATAAACCCAAGGGAGAAAGAAACACACTTAGAAAAGACAATTACAACACAATTTATTAATATTTTGGGCAAATACCTGTCTTCAAAATAGACAAAACAAACAAGTATAGAGATCAGTCGCTACTCAGATCAGTCGCTTATCTTATTGCAGAAGGAATGTGGCAACCTACAGTTGCCACATTCAACAAAATCAACAAAAAGTCACAATCAACCTTCTTATACTGCCACATTTTTTTTTGCAATAATATAAGTAGCAACTGATCTCTACACTTGTTTGTTTGTCTATTTTGAAGAAGGGTATTTACATGTACTGGGGGAAACTGAAAGTGTGGATGACCATGATCATGTAAGGGTTGTCCCTAATTAGCTTAATGTCCCAGGAACTAAGCTGACCAGGCACTACACATAATCTAGAATTTCCATGATTGATCCATCTCCAGCAGCTGGTATACAGTCATTAGAGGACACTTCCCAAATGTCTGCAATTAAGGGCGGAATGAGTTAAACCTACAGCATATTGATTGACCTATGAATGTTTACCTCTTCCCTCTGATCGGGACTGTTGACAAGCGCACCAACAGCATCATGGATTCTGTCCACACGCCCATCCTACAAAAACAAAATGTGAAAATGACTTCCACTGCACATATTTTGGATACAGGAGAACAAATAAATAAACAAACAAACAAAATGGATACTGGCGTGCTGTTGCCCCCTTGAGAATCCTTTTTCCACAAAAGACAGATAAAAAAGGCTAGATCTATTATCCAAGATGATTCCCACCCAGCCCATGAGTTCGAGATGTTGTCTTTAGTATGCCGCTACAGAGAAATCAGAACACGCACGAGTCACTTTCGAATAGTTTTTACCCAACTGCTGTCAAGACTCTTAATGATGCAAACAAACGCCAAACATGATCCATTTCTCCCTCTGTTTACTCTAATGTGTATACAGTATTGTTCAAGTAATCAGCATAATTTTTTCACCTGAGTGTGATGCAATTGATGTGTTTCATATTGTGATATGTTTTCTGTGATTTGTGCTACTTGGATTATTGCCTTTTAAGTCATAATAGGATTTAGGTCATATTATTATTCATTAAAATAGTTATTAATGTGTGTGTGTGTATATGCTCACGACCAGTTGAATTATATCTTGTATGTGTCTTAAGTCCTTCTTTTATAACGTGCAGCACTGAGATTTCCTAATGTATTTTTACATATCTTACTATCAATTGTATGTATCTTACTTTTACTTTGTTTGTATGATTGTTCACATTATATTACTTCATTCAAACAGACTGAATCACTGCAAGAACGAAACACTAGTGTTACAAACTTTTTACCATCAAAAACTACAGTGGAAGATCGACATACTAGATTTGGACCCCCCCCCCCCCCCTCCAAAAAAATAAAACAACAACAAAAAACAAAAACGTCAAAAGACCAGTTGCTGCACAGAAAATGACTCCACAGTCACAAGTGGATCATGACAACCCATATCATACTGAGGCTAAAAGCTTAAAATTTGTACAATGCCATATGCAAGCTACATTATAGAACTTACCGATAAGGATATAAAACAATGATACTCACAAACCAGATAGGTGAGGCTAGCGCTGGCAGAATTGTACAACAAACCAAGGGGAATTACTCAGCACTGGACAACAGTTAGATCCCCTGCCCCCGCCTATCAGGCACCCAATCGCCAGCCCACAGAGAAATACGCAGGTATAGAATAAGACGATCATTTGCATCTTCAATAAGATGCATCAGGTCTCTTATATAACCCATGTCTTTCTCCGGAACTTTGGAAGTAGGCAGGGGAAACATACATACACAAACACGAAGGTGCATTACTATATGTGGTCGGGTAAATACCCTGTATTCCCACAGTAGATGCACAGAACATTACACAACAATGTAACGATACAAATTTGCCTCAAGTTATACTGAGATACTCACAAACCAGATAGGTGAGGCTAGCGCTGGCAGAATTGTACAACAAACCAAGGTCAATTACTCAGCGCTGAACAACAGTTAGATCCCCTGTCCCCGCCTATCAGGCACCCAATCGCCAGCCCACAGAGAAATACGCAGGTATAGAATAAGACGATCATTCGCATCTTCAATAAGATGCATCAGGTCTCTTATATAACCCATGTCTTTCTCCGGAACAAGCTATTCTGGCACTACCCTTAAACTATTTTAGTAAAATTTATTTCACACACTGGTGTATTCCGAATGATAAGGGTTAATGTAAGAAGAATGAAAACCAATGACATCACCTAATTTTCTACTTACCCCTTTCAGAGGATACGTCCCTCTGTAAATCACCTCATAGGCAGCTCTAAACAGCCAACAACAACAAACAAAAAAAAGAAGAAGAGAAAAAAGCTGTGCAGTGATTGAAACAAAACCAAATGAGACCATACATGGGATCAAACTGTCACTATCAGAAGTGATCGAATGAACAAAAACCCTACAATGCTTAGTGTAGCATCAAAATCCCAGGTAAAACACACATGTAGAGCAAACAGCATACAGTGTGTTTATAATGATCCTGAAGAATGTTTTCTGCAAATATTTTAAAAACTAAACATTTTGGAATGGTCATCAGATACACCAAGTTATTCTGACAACACCCTTATCAGATATGGTTGATCTACCTACCTCACTGTAATGTAGTCCTAAAAAAAAAAAAAAGTCCCAATTTCGGAAATTCTGACATTAGCGTTGCATGTGTCAATATATCTGACTCACTTGCCATCGGGCCCATGCACAGGAATTTCATCCAGCTCCTCCTCAGGCAGCAGAGCGTGTATGGGTTTGCGATTATTGCCCCCTTGGCCCTGCCGCTTGCCCTCTCGCTGTTTGTGCTGGGGGGTTGAGGGAAGGGTAATGTCTGCCTTCCTCAACAGTTTGGATACATGTCGGTGGACATGGCCATAGGAGTCTTTGGCCTGAGGGAAGGAAAATCAAATGTGAATATGTCCTGGGCTGCCATTTTGGACCTTAATGGCTTCTAGCTGTAATGTCCCAAATCAGAGACCAGTACAACTGGTCCCAAATGCATATTTCTAAAACTATTATACTTTGTGCACATACATACAATAAAATAATAAAAAAAAAAAAATAGCCTGGCTGGCTGCTAAAATTGTTAGACTTTCATCACCCCAGCAAATGAAACAGAATCTCATAGTACTGTATCATGAACTAGATCTATACATTCTGTGACCTTTCTAGCCATTAAAATAACAAACACACACACTCATACACATACAATACGAGCACAAAAACACGTACCAGTATTATCTTATGGTGGACAACTCACCTTTATGAAACTGGCATAAACAGGAATTCCTCTGTACAACTGGAACAATTCTTTTACCTACAAAGCACAGAGTAGTGGATATTAAGTTTACAGCAATGAATGAAAAATATACTAATGTTGGCAAGTCTTGCGAAATCGGTTGTCAAAAATGTAAACTGTAATGGATGCAAATTTAACCATACCCCCTTCCCCCAAAAAAACCAACCAAACAAACAAAAAAGACCCCAAACAAACAAAAAACAACAACAACAAAAAAAAAAAAACAAAAAAAAAAAAGAAAAGAAAAAAAAAAGAAGAAGTACCGAACGATAAAGAAACACGCTTAGAAAAGACAGGGACAACACAATTGATTAATATTTTGGGTAAATACCCTTTGTCAAAATAGACAAACAAACAGATAAATCAGCCGCTACTTATCTTCTTTCGTAGAAGGGATGTGGCAACTGAAGGAGGTGACGTACAAGAAAGGAAAAGGAAGAACAAAAGTGCGGAAAAAGTAAAAATGACGTCAACGAAAAAACTCATAAGAGAGAGACTTCGAGAGAAACAGAACATGAGAGACAAGAGTGTGTGTAAGCGCGTGCAGGAGCAAAAAACAAAAGACAAACAAACACACAAAAGAACACAACAACACACAAAAAAATCCCACACCAAAAACACAACGAAAAACAAAAATGCACACACAGCAAATACATATAGAAACAAACAACTTAGAAATAACCACATTCTACCTTGCTTTTCCTTGCACCTTTGAGACTGTGGCCAAACATTTCATCCAGAATATCTCCCACTTGAACTTTATTCTGTTGAAAAATCCAAAACTAATTACATACAGCAGCACATGCTACCCACCTAGATCTGCATACGACATGCAAGTGCAGGGGCTTATGAGGATTAATCTGTGCTTAATGATAATCTCTTTATTTCTGTGTTAATCATGCACACAGAAGTATCAGTATCAGTGCTGGCATTAATCAGTAATCAACAAAACAAGAATAGCAAAGCCCTTAAGGCTCATGTGCATGACCGAGCCACATAATAATCTGACTTGTGACCTTGACCTTTCCAACAGGTCACTGTAATAAGCAAGTGTTGTGTTCTAACATAACATAAGGGTTGGCTTTTATATCTGCAAAGACTATGTTTGTTTGAAAATGTATGTATTTTTAACTTTTATCAACCTCCCATGACCCTTGACCTTTGCAAGTAGTGAACCAAATCAGTATGAATAGAAAGATCTTATCAGCTACCTTTCTCATTTATTTGGTTGAAATGTTTTGCAAAAACCCTGACCAAAACTTTTTTTTTTTCACATCTTTTGCTGATCTCTTGTGACCTTTGGCCTTTCTGAGGGGTCATCCAAATTAGGAAGGTCTTACCAACAGATATCTGTGTGCCAAGTTTTGATTTGAAGTTGTGAATAGTATTTGAGAAAAAACATTTCTTGGCAAAATATAGGTATTCTTGACTTATTTCCTGAGCTCTTGTGACCCTTGACCTTTCTGAGGGGTCATCCAAATTAGTATGCATAGATAGGTCTTACCATCAGATATCTCTGTACTAAGTTTGGGTTTGAAGTTTTGTCAAAATATGGCCCTTGACCTTAAAAAAGGGGCAACCAAATTAGTATGCATAGAAAGGTCTTTCCATCAGGTATCTTTGTACCAAGTTTGGGTTTGAAGTGTTTAATAGTATTTGAGAAAAAATTAATTTTGTCAAACTATGACTATGTCTTACTATTTCCTGATCCCCTGTTACCTTGACCTTTGCGAGAAATCACTCAAATTGGTTATGTTTAGAAAGGTCTTACCACAAAGTATCACTGGGCCACGACTGAAGACTGTGGCTTGAATAGTCTCTGTTAAAATGCCAATGTTAAAGTTTACCATGGACAACAGTGGATCAACAACCACTGGCCCAGAACATAGAACCACTTTTGCTTTGCACATGAGCCAAAAAAAGAAGCACTGTTTAAAAAATATTAGCTCTGACCAGCACACTGAACAGAACAAATGCCACCATAAGTACTATATATCTGCATATTAACTCCTTTACTGTGAACACCACGCAGCTACAAGAGGTACTGTTTTCATCCCTACATCACATGACCAATCCCGTTAGCGCAAACTGTACCACATGACCGAGCAACAAAACCCTTGTAGTGACTAATGGCGGACTTTTTGTAGCCCTCTTTTGTTCTGAAAAATGCATTTTTCTTTAAAAGGTATTTTTTCGAAAAATACTTACCGATGACATGACCTTATGGGAGGTGTCTACTACTTACACAATTCTAGCCTAAGAGCTCGTTGTGTTACCACACAACCCGGGAGGCACTCGGGGAACCCCGAGGGGGCCGAGAGTTATCTCCCGATACTCCCCATCCGGGACAGAGTACCCATAGTCCGTCAGTCAGGATACTTAGCTTACCGGCGGCAAGCGGGGCAGGTGGGAGGGTCGTCCGAGTCATGTCATCGGTAAGTATTTTTCGAAAAAATACCTTTTAAAGAAAAATGCATTTATTTCTTCAAAAACATTACCGATGACATGACCTTATGGGAGAATGGCGAAAAGGAGGAGGGTGCCGCGCTCTAGCACACCTAAGGCCCCAAGGGCCGTCCTCCCAACCGCAGACTCCCGACGACTATGTAGGTGTAAGCGAGGGTGCTGAAGCGCCAGGAGGGAGGAGTGCCCCCCCCGGGAGGTCCCCCACCAGAGTGAGTCACCTCGCTCAGCGGACAGAACTCTGCGATCGAGAGCACCTGCACGCCAGCCCTCCAGTAGCCACGATGAGGGCAGCCCAGTTCCTGACGGCTGTGGCGTTTGTGGCCCTGCACGTAGCTGATTGGACGTAATTAGCCTCTAAGCTCCCTGAGGGAGGGATCCTGGACTTCGGATCGTATGACCGAGCGTATAGAGGAAGATCGACTGCCTTGTAGCGTCAGAGCTGCCGGGCACGGCCAAGAAGCGTGCGCGTCCGCCCGGACGGCTATGTCGTCATAGGTATAAGTGAGGCGAGCTCAGGCTATCCTGCCTAGTCTCCTGGGAATAAGTCTACCAGCTCGGGTCAGCAGGGTCGGTAGGGGGTAGGGGAGAGGTGACGACACCGTCCAAGAGCACAATGCCTCGCCAACTTCATCGTGGAGGCGTCAAGTTGGGGAAGCGGGCCACAGCGATGCTTTGACTGCTGCCCATGCGGAGACTCCAGCGTTGAGGGTCTGTCGCAACCGCCAAGGCGCCGGGGAAGGCGCTCCAGCGAGGCGGAACAGAGACCATCGCGGCAGCATGAGGACCTAGTAGAAAGCGGGAAGCAGTAGCGAGGGGTCCGTGGCGAGCTGAGGGGAAGAGGTTCAGTACTGGTACCAGGGAAAGGGGCGACCAACAGGGCGAGAGGAGGATCCTTCCCAGGCTAGGTCAGAGCGTTGGCCTCTCGTCCAGGGGGACTACACCCCACGAAGGCGCGGGGAAGCCAGAGGTCCTACCTTGCGGCGAACAGGTCCACTAAGCCATCTCGCCAGCGCGCCGATCCTCCGAAGGTATCCTGGAGCATTTCGAGTGAGGCACTGGTTCCATCGGGAAAAGGCTGGCTCAGACCTCCCACGAGCAGACCTCCTAGTCCTCCCACGAGCAGACCTCCTAGTCCGTGTCAGATCCAAGCCGTTCACGCTCTTGTCCGCGAGGTCCGGAGGCTAGGCTGGACCTCGAGAAGAACCACGGAAGTTGAGGGCGTAGCTACAGTAGCCGGGCTGTGAGACGACCGACGGAGAGTAGAGCCGACTTCCGAGCAGTGGCTAGGCCCTTCCACCGCGAGCACCGCCGCAGCAGTACCACCTGTCCAAACTCCGGCGTACCCCTGTGCGCCCCCTGGGGATGTCGAGTAGGTTAGGCACCAGGGAGACGGCGCTGCGCTTTGGTTCCACAGTGTCCATGGGTAGGTTGAGGGCCCCCGGTGAATCCAACGGAACCGAAACAGGAGCGGAGACTCCATCAGCGGTGACTCCTCCTTCGCAGGTGAACCGAGGAACGTTGTGGAGGCCGAGTGCACGGGTAACTGGAGTCCAGGGTCGGCAGCTCCGGAAGAAGGCGCAGCCCAAGATCTGGAGGCGGAGCCGAGGACCAACTGCGCGAACCGCATCCCATCGCCATCTGGCCCCAGCGTAAGCGAACCAAGGTCCTAGCAGCCTCCTCCGGTCTGCTCCCCGAAGTGAAGTCCAGGAACTCCGAAGAACCTGGGTCAGCCAAGTCGTCCGCACAGGGGGTCCTTCCGCGGCCAGACGACCTGCCAGGGGCCAGGAGCCGTCCACTGGAGGCCGAAGTGCAGGGTAAGGAGCTCCCCGATCCCACGCCGTGTAGGGTGTTACGGACGAGAGAGGTCATCTAGTCCAAGAAGAGTCAGGAGCGGATCCACAGCCGGAAGGGGCAGGCAAACTCCTGAGACCTCCCGAGAACCGGTCCTGCCGAGGGAAGCCAACAGCTGACCACTCCAAGGAGGGCGAAGCAAGAAGCTCCGGGAACCGAGAGAAGAAGCGCATGGTAGTCGAAGCGCCTGTCACGAAGTGCGGCAGCCGCGGCCGACTCCAAGCTGTATCCGAGAGGGCACCAGTGGAGACTGAAGCCGAAGAGCTCGCAGACCTGTTTACCACCCGTGTGGAGGCAGAAGCCTTCCAACTGACTTAAGTGTAATTTGGATCTCACGCGTAAAGGTCACAAGCTAGTGAGTAGTCAGATCTCCAAGGTGTATATAGTGTATAACTGTGTAGAAACGTGTACACGTAAGGGTAACCCAAGCAGATATGTGTACTTTAATCCCCAAGTGTAGGTAAAACAGGTCTGTGCTAGGCGAAGTAACGACAGCGTCCTCCCCGAGGATCCACCGGAGGGGGTCGAGCGTTCAGAAGTGGAGCGACTGCAGCCAGGAGCCCTGGGACGGAGCACGAAGAAGGGGAAAGGGCTGAGTGAGGGGGAGAGGAAAGGGTCGAACGGCAGCCGGACGCGAAGGGGACCGATGAGCGAGACGGGACAGGATCCCTGGAGCAACGTGAAGAACGGCAACTCGTAAGCACGCCCGCAGTGGAGAGAGAGAGGGGAGTAGACGTAGAGTGTTGGAAGAGTGACTCCAACGATGGCGAACCGTAGCGGACGAGCATCCCATGGAGCGGAGCGGTCCCTCCGTGCGAGTAGGAGTTTGAGAGAGGAGATCCGATGTTAAGTGCCGAGAGGATTCCAAATCGTGGCGTGAAGTGTACGCGTGCGTGAATGTCTCCGCGAACCGAGCTCTATGGCGAGGTGGGCTCGCTGCCAGCGAGGAGACTCCGCGTAGGAGCCAGCGGGCTTACCAGGAGACGAGCGGGGATCGGCATTGGATCAAGGACGGAGTGGCGCACGTCCCTCGGCACCGAACTCCGTGCCGGTGGTGGTTTTCTGTCTGTCATAAGGATTGTTCTTGCTGCGTTCCCTCCTGGGAACGACCGCATCGATCAACCCACTCCGCGTACTGGAACGTTGCGACTGGCGTGGTGATCTCTCCACAAGAACGACAAGGACTCGAGCGGTAAGAAACGGAGACTGGAACCTCTGTCTAGCCGGCTGGTCACCAACAGGACTCTGTAATCACTAGCAGCCGGCTCAGTGTGTCTCCCGACGAGCAGCGCTGTCCTGATGGAGCCCCCCCCAGGGAGCGAGGGCGGTGCCAGCATACCCGCTCCGAGCGCGATAACCTGCGCTACGTCGTCGGCCGCCTGGACGGCTTCCCAGCTGACCTTGAGCGGTGTGTGGGTTCCGTACTGTGCGCCCAGCGGATTCCATTTGTGCCGAGACGATGCATGCGTGCGAGAATGTCTCCGCGAACCGAGCTCTATGGCGAGGTGGGCTCGCTGCCAGCGAGGAGACTCCGCGTAGGAGCCAGTGGGCTTTCTAGGAGACGAGCGGGGATCGGCAATGGGTCAAGGACGGATTGGCGCACGTCCCTCAGCACCGAGCTCCGTGCCGGTGCTGGTTTTCTGTCTGCCACAATGTTTGGTCCTGGTGCGTTCCCTCCTGGGAACCACCGCATCGATCAACCCACTCTGCACACTATACTGACGCGTCCGGCCTGGTGATCTCTCCGTCATCTCGTCGGAACTCGAGTGATCGTAGTACCGGGAACAGCAGCCGGTATTTCAGCAGGTCTGGAACCAGTCACAGGTGCCGGGCGAACTCGGCAAAGGAAGCCCCAAAGTAGCGCACAGCGCCGTTCCGGTCATGTGGAGCAGACGTCACACCAAGGTTCGGAGGTACATCCGGCACATGGTAGACAGACCTTGTGCGAGTCCGACGGTCACTGGAATCCTCCATGTAGTGTGCAGGTCGTCCAACGGCCACTGCAACATATAAAAACCGAAGGCACGCGGGCGTGGGCCCGAGGGACCCTGCCCTGGTAAGGTTAACCTTCGCAACACATCATGCACAACAAACTCAAGCATGTCATGACCAGTATAGGCCTGAAGCAAGCGGCCGGCACAGTAACCTTTGTCGGAGCGGTGCCCTCCGCTGAACACCGGCGCTGTACTATAGCGACGGGCCTCCAGGTGCAGCTTTGATCGTAGTTTTATGTTGCGTATATAGGCCATTAATCTCCTGTCGACCATAATTTGTATTCACATGCACAAGCCTTAGTCAAGGAGGAATTTAACCAAGAGCATATACTAAAGTGTTCAGGGGACATAGGGCTGTCTTAGCACTCTGTTCCCGTCAGGTAGGTTCGGGTTGGGCTGAGGTCACCGGCGCCGGCCCTTAGCTGCCTTGGCGACGGGCTACACCCGTCCGAAATCAATGTCCATTTTGTAGCTCTGTTCCTGTAACTTGCGGAACGAGCGCATGCATGAATGTGACCAGTACCTGTGGTGGGAAGACTTTGTTTTTTTTTTTTTTTTTTTTTTTTTTTTTTCTCTATGATTTTCGGCTATTACAGCCACAAAAAGGTCATCTTGAACCTTAACAAACGGCAGCAAGGCGTGGCGACCAGTGGCCCTGCGCTCAAGTGGGCATAACACACGACACTCAAGAACTGAAACATGTGATGCCAAGTATAAAAGTGCCCCAGGATGTTCACCCACCAGCCAAATTGTGTACCTAACAAGCCCCCGTGTAAGGTAAACAGGTCCGCATTACGCATAACAACAGTCATTACGTGACCGACACAGTACCGAAGTAAGCGTCGGCTCTCGCCACACTCACCAACGTAATGCGTCAAGGAATGGCGGGAGCATAACACATTCCCCGAACCCCACAAGGTACAAAAGAGTAGGTAAGGAACAAGTGAGTAGGTAAGCGCCAGAAATATGGTTAGACTTAACTTTCACCGATCTTTCACACCACTCCCAGTCCATTAAAGGTTTAAACCGCGAGGAAAAGGTGCTCTGCATCGCTAGACGCCATCTTGGAAAACGAAGCTGACCATCTGTGGATCCGAGCCGTTTAAGAAGGACCGTTCCAGATTAAAAACGTCTCATTTATTTCCTCACGCGTAAATGCCCTCTTTTTGAGAAAGGGAGATTTTGACCCTGTTAATCATAATGCCACACCATCACGGAAGGAGAGACCGAGGGAGCGGGCGCGAGGCCCGCCAAGTAAAAGTCAAGAGTCTTGGCGCCAACAACAGAAGAAGAACGCCTACGTGCCCGCTCAACCAGTGCCCAGCGCGGGGACCGGCCGAGGGCCAACCCAACTACCTTACCTTTTCCCGGAGCGGGACCGGGGAAGGGGGGAGAAATCTCAACCAAGGCACGCGCGGCGAAGTCACAGCGAAGCACCCAGCACAGCCCAGGCAGACAAGCAGCCAAGGGGCAGCTGCCAACGAAGAGGGGACACCAGAGCCCCGCAAGGCACAGGGAGGACGGACGAAGAAGAAGCCAAGCGCAGAACCAAGGCCGTCGACGACCGGCGAACCGGTCGAAAATCCCAAGTCCGTAGGCTAGAGCAAACACGTCTGGACAGCGTAAGCCTAAGTAGACTGACTGACGGACTATGGGTACTCTGTCCCGGATGGGGAGTATCGGGAGATAACTCTCGGCCCCCTCGGGGTTCCCCGAGTGCCTCCCGGGTTGTGTGGTAACACAACGAGCTCTTAGGCTAGAATTGCGTAAGTAGTAGACACCTCCCATAAGGTCATGTCATCGGTAATGTTTTTGAAGAAATAAAAACCCCACCTAAACGTTCTGAAGTACAAAGTTACTTAGTGTTGTTCTAAACAGCAGGCACACTACTGTAGTTGTTTGTAGCACACATCTGCAGCAATAGTGTGTAACAGACCACTAAAGAATCTTTGTGGAATCGAAAGCACATGAGCATCCGATGTATTATTTTATTGAAGAATTTGACATTTTTTAGGCAAAGAGTCACACGCCTCTCCATCGACAATTTGTAGACAATGTTGCTGGTCACGCAGACGGCAACGTCATGAAAGATCTTAAATTATGCACAAGTCTATTATGTATACATGCATATTGTTTTGACGTCAGTCATGTCTGGCGTGATCCAGGTCAGGCCTTCGGGATACAATAGTTCCTTTGACCTCCCTCAGGCCTACAAGGGTCCATGTAGCGAAACCCCTGCTACCAATATCTTATACTGATCCTCATCTATGCCTCTTGTTGAATCACTGCGTATTCATGTTCCTGTGACTTCTGAGGATATTTTGAACTGAATTTACAACTTCAAACACACATTCTGCATCTACTGGCAGTAAAGGGGTTAACAATTGCAGAATAATTTCTGTTAACCCTCTTAGCCCAAACACCCTACAGCAGGAGATAGACTGACCATGATAATTCAAGGGTAGTGCCAGATTAGCTTGGTGCCTGAAGGTGCCAAGCTAATCTGGCACTACCCTTGAATTATCATGGTCAATCCATCTCCTGCAACTGGTATATAGTTATTAAGTAACACTTCCAAAAATTTGGGAAATGCACCCGTGGGGCTGAAAGGGTTAATGCTTACATCTTCAGCAGCAACACTGCCTCTCTCCACGTCAGTAACTATCAAGTGTCCGTCCACTGACCTGTCAATATAAAAACAATATTACAAAAGTCATGTTTATAATTATGTATATTCAAATTATTTCACAAGATATTACTGGCTGATAAACAAAGATACTGGTAACTATTGTGTACCGACACAAATTAGAAGTACCACTATAATGGCCTGGTACAGCTACACCACTCATACTTTGGACACAGTTACTCCCACCATCCCAAAATCAAATTTCCCTCAGAAATTAATAAATATTCAATTCAAAAATCTTTATTGTCCATTAAATAAATTAGTATAAAATGGAAATTTGTCTTTGGCTCACAAACGTGAACAAGCAATTAAACACATATTTAAACAAGAAAAGCAAAGCCTTTATGGCTAACGTGTATGACCGATCCACACGTGTGACATGTAATGGGATTGCTTCTGCACCAACAAAATTCATGTTTTCTCAAAATTTAATCAGTTTTCACACATCTGTCAAATCTGGTGACCCTTAACCTTTGTGATGAGTTTACTAAACTAGTACATATAGGAAGGTCTTATCATCAGCTGCCTTTGTGCCAAATTTGAAAAGTTTGCAAAAAAGTTGATAATAACTACAATTCTATCAAAAGTTGATATTTTACACACTTTTGCCGACCTCTTGTGACCCTTGACATTTTCGAGGGGCCATCTAAATTAGTATGCATAGATAGGTCTTACCATCAGGTATCTCTGTACCACGTTTGGGTTTGAAGTTGTAAATAGTTGTTGAGAAAAAAACATTTTTTTTTGCAAAATATAGGTACTTTTTACCTATTTCCTGAGCTCCTGTGACCCTTGACCTTTCTGTGGGGTCATCCAAATTATTATGCATATATAGGTCTTACCTCAGATATCTCTGTACCAAGTTTGGGTTTGAAGTTGTGATAGTATTTGAGAAAAAATATATTATGTCAAAATATAGCTATTTTTGATATATTTCCTTCACATTATCACCATTCCTTTCTATCACAGTACCATCCCTTGCTATCACAGCTTATGATTGTGTTAGGGAAAAGGACCATCACCAGCTGCCCTAATAGGGCAGCTCATGAGGGTCCCAGCCCCTGGTTACACACACACACACACACACACACACACACACACACACACACACACACACACACACACACACACACACACACACACACACACACACACACTATAATGCGATGGATTTAAAATAAGAAAAGAAAAAGTCATTTATAAAACCACTTTAATAGGTGTCAGTGCACAGATCATAAATCCTCAAAAGCCACCACATCGCAGTGGCTGATGAAGTTCCGCGATCATTGCTGAATCGCATATCGATCACTATAAGTCGTATTAAAAACATTCTCCTCGTCATTACAATTTTCCACCACCTGCTATCACATAATATGTAACATTCTATGACTTTCATATCTTATGAGTGTGTCAGGGGATAAGGATCCTCATCAGCCTCCCTTACGACGTCATTCATCACCGGTGCTGGTCTGACCGTATAGCCCACTGCGAACGACAAGAAGAAGAAGATCAGCCTCCCTTAGGGTGAGCCCTGAGAATCCAGCGCCCCTGATGTGTCAGATCACTGTTTAAAGTGGAATCAGAGAGCAAAGATTCCCACCAACTTCCCATATTAGGGCAGCCGACGAGGATCCCAGGTCATTGATGTGTCAGTTCAGGGGTCCAGGATCCTAATTAGCCACCCGAGTGGGGTGACTCCTGAGGACCCAAGACCTCCGACTTGAAGGCTTTATCTCTGAATGGTAGCAGAGCTTAACACACCGACAGCCGATGGCACGAAGAATCGTTTGTAAACATTCCTTCGCACCAGCGGCACTTTGTACTGGCATCCTGCGGGCAGCAGTTGGAACTGGCCATGGAGAGGATGGGTTTGATCTGTGGTGATCTCTACAGCCTGGTGGTACAGGTCCGACAGATGTGGCAGCTTTACACCAATAATTTTGCTGTCTTGGTTGACAACTTTAGACAGCCTTGCCATTATACTTAATAGTCAGGTGGCCATACCATGAGACAATCATATCCTTAACAGTCAGGTAGCTTTACCATGAGACAATGTTAAAGAGGATACTCTCTACTAGAGACCTGTACACAGTCACCAGGATGTCCGGAGAAACACTGAAACTCCTCGGTTTACGGAGAAGGTACAGTCTTTGCTCAGCTTTCTTGTAAACGTGATCAGCATTTGCTGTGAATGTTATGTTGCTGTCAATGACGGTGCCAAGGTACTTAAAGGCAGGAACCATCCCCACCTGCTGGTCTTTGATTTTCTGAGGCTTACTTAACACGTTCTTACCCTCCCTCACCCCCCCCCCCCCTCCCCAGCCCTATTTCGTAAGTCTTCCTGACATTCAGCTGTAGAAAGCTGTCATCGAACCACTGGGTATCGACGGATACAAAATACTATCTAATGCACACCCACCCCCTCCCCCACCCCCACAACTCCCACCCCCTCCAAGCACATCACTAAAAATACAACAAGAAAGGCAAAGTCCTTAAAGCTCACGTGTATGACCGATCCACACGTCTGAAAATAAGTAATGGGATGGCTTCTGCACTAACAAAATCCTCGTTTTCTCAAAATTTAATCAGTTTTCACACATCTGTGAAACCCCTGTGACCCTTGACTTTTGAAATGAGTCAACTAAATTAGGATACATAAGAAGGTCTTATCATCAGCTACCTTTGTGCCAAATTTGATTGAAAAGTTTGAAAAATGTTGGTAATAACTACAATTATTGGCATTTTATACACATTTGTCAACCTCTTGTGACCCTTGACCTTTTCCGAGGGGTCATCCAAATTAGTATGCATAGATAGGTCTTACCATGAAGTATCTCTGTAGCAAGTTTTGGTTGAAGTTGTGAATAGTAACTGAGAAAGTTACTGAGCTCGTGACCCATGACCTTTCCAAGGGGTCATCCAAATTAGTATGCATAGATAGGTCTTACCATCAGGTACCTTTTTAGCAAGTTTGGGTTTGGAGTTGTGAATAGTATTTGAGAAAAAAAACTTTTCTTGTCAAAATATGGCTATTTTTTAAAACATATTTCCTGAGCTCTTGTGACCCTTGACCTGTCAGAGGGGTCATCCAAATTAGTATGCATAGATAGGTCTTACCATCAGGTATCTCTGTAGCAAGATTGAGTTTGATGTTGTTAATAGTGTTTGAGAAAAAAAACATCTTTTGTCAAAATATGGCTATTTTGGACCCATTTCTTGAGCTCTTGTGACCTTTCCAAGGGATCAACCAAACTAGTATGCATAGAAAGGTCTTACCATCAGGTATCTTTGCACCAAGTTTGGGTTTGAAGTTGTGAATAGTATTTGAGAAAAAACATCTTTTGTAAATATAACGCTATTTTGGACCTATTTCCTGAGCTCTTGTGACCCTTGACCTTTCTGAGGGATCAACCAAGTTAGTGTGCATATAAAGGTCTTACCATCAGGTATCTTTGTACCAAGTTTGGGTTTGAAGTTGTGAATAGTATTTGAGAAAAAAATAATTATGTAAAATAATAGCTATTTTTGATACATTTCCTGATCCCCTGTGACCTTGACCTTTGAGAGAGGTCACTGATATATGGATTTTTGTCTAAAATGTATATTTTCGAAAAATACTTACTGATGGCATGACTAATAGGAAGGTACGCTTAGCGTACCAATTTCACCCCAAAAATTCGTAGCGTATACCTGACAACCAGGGGGGGGCGACTCTAGGGGGTCGTTACGAGGACGCCCCGAGTAGCCCCCATTGCATCCCTATCCGGTCATGTGCCTGGCTGTTTCCCGCCGGTCTTTGCCTTAGCTCAACAGCAGCAAGCGGGCAG
This sequence comes from Semisulcospira habei, assembly GCA_036245525.1. Classification (NCBI taxonomy): domain Eukaryota; kingdom Metazoa; phylum Mollusca; class Gastropoda; family Semisulcospiridae; genus Semisulcospira; species Semisulcospira habei. The sequence continues at coordinate 93,710,136 of BTPG01000008.1, read as the reverse complement.
GAGGGAGGGACCTCTGAGTCATGCCATCGGTAAGTAGTTTTCGAAAAAATACATTTTAGAGAAAAATCCATTTGTTTTCTCAAAACTCTTACCAATGGCATGACTCATAGGAAGAATGGCGAATAGGAGGAGGGTGCCGCCCCCTATGTATTCCACCCGTGAACCTTGGCAGAACGCCCCCTCAAAGGCAACCAGCAATTGAAGCCCCCCCCCCCCCCCCCTCTCCTGCGTGCCACACCTAACAATTTCAGCTAGGCGATACCTACGGCACCCATGATGCCTGGAGGGTGTGCTGCGCCGCCGAGATGTCCCTCACCAAGGCCAGGACTTCGCGCTGGCCGGAGAGATCTTGCAGGTAGAATCAGGCGAAGGTAGACTTGGCCCACCAACCCCCGGCCAGCTCAATGTCTCTCACAGCGCCATTGCGGTCACAGCCACTGTTTTGACCTCATGTTGCGTATGCGCATCGTCTTCGCCCGTACCGGGGAGAGCTCTTAGTATGCAGACTGGGTGACCCCGTGAAGCCAGGTTGAGCTCATCTGCATGGCCATGTCTCATCTGCCTGGAGCCAAGGGCAGGAATAGGCGTGAGCGCCATTGTCTCAGCGGCTTAGTTCGGCGCAGGTAAATCGTCCGTGCTCGGACGGGGTCCTGCTGGCGGGACTCCCGGGACTGGTCGATCGCCCTGAGCGGGCGGATGGTTAACATCTGCCGCGCGGTCGCTGGGAGCCAGCTCTTGGCCAGGAATGCTGGGTCAGTGAGGAGATGTATCAAACCATCAGCCCGAACTAGAGACAGGCGTGGATCTCACTCACTCTGGACACCGTGGCGAGGGCAAGCAGAAAGCAGGTCTGCCTGGTCAGATCTCCCAGCCGCGCTAGGGGTAGAGGCTCGAACCGCTCCGAGTTGAGCCAGGTTAGGACCCAGGACAAATCCCAGCGAGGGATCAGCGAGCGGGAACCAGGGTCTCTGAAGATCCAAGCGAGCCCTTAACTCCGAGAGGTCTTTGCAGGCACCAGGGTCTGGCCGTCCCAGGCGGCTATACGTGTCCGCAATCCTAGCCATGTAACCTCTGAAGGTTATGGGGGCCAGGTTTAGCTGGGAGAAGAGCCACAGAAAGAACTCGGCCAGCTGTGGAGTAGTCAAGTCCGTGGGGGAGAGCTGCTCGGCTGCGCACCAGGACTGGAGGACCTGCCACTTTCCCTCGTAGACATTACGGGTAGAAGCCCTGGGAGCTGCTGCGATTGCCTCCACCGCTGCACCTGAAAAGCCTCTACCATCGAGGGCTTGCTGGACAACCTCCAAGCGTGTAATAGCAGCCGTTCCGGGCAAGAGAGGAAAAGCTGCTGCCGGGGCTGCTTGAACATCGTCCAAGGCATAGGGAGCCACAGCGCAGTCTGTGGTGAGGCTCAGAAGGTCGCTGGTCCAGCTGAATGACGCCACTAGGAGCAGTATCGCATAGCTGCCTCTGAGCTCCTGGAGCACCTTCGGTACGAGGACGGAAGGGGAGAACCCGTAAGCCACCAGTCCGTCCCACGGAATGGAGAGCGCGTCCAAGGCCCAGGCGAGTGGATCTGGAATGGGGGAGTCGAAGCGGAAGCGCTCCGAGGTGAGCCCTGTCTGCTCCACCTTGTGGCGAAGAGGTCGATCATGGGTGTCTCCCAGCGCGCACAGAGAAGGCAGAAGATGTCCGGGCATAGGGACCCCTCTGTGTGGAACAGCTGCCCGCGACGCGAGAGGGAGTCCGCGAGTATGTTCAGGTGGCCCGGGATGTGCCGTGTCTGAAGCGAGATGCCGTGATCTCTGTACCACAGGAGGATCTGGTACAGGAGGATACAGAGAGAGAGAGAGCGTCCCGCCCTGGTTCTGTACGTATGCCACAACCGCCGAGTTGTTGGACAGCACCAGGACCTCTTGTAGAGCGAGGCGATCTTCCCAGGCAGGGAGCGCTAACCACACGGCCTTCAGCTCCAGCCAGTTGCTGTGTCTGCGACCAGCTGCCCGAGGCTGTGACGAACTCCGGGAGTAAGAGTGCTCCCCAGCCGGAGCGGCTCGCGTCTGTGCCGACAGAGAGCCAGGGTGCCGGGGAGGAGCGGAACCCCCGATGCCAACCAGGTCTTGTCCGTCCACTGCAGAAGATGAGATCTGGCCAAAGGTGAAACAGGGACCAGGGCCGTCAGATCACCAGATGATGGGCGCCAGCGGAGGAGTAGATGCAGCTGGATCAGGCGAGAGTAGAGTCTGCTGAGAGGCAGGAGGTCTGCTGCCGCGCTTAGGAGACCAAGCAGTTGGAGCCATACCCTGGCCGGGAGAGCTTCCACGCGCGAGACTTGGAGAGCCAGATCCGCTACCTTCTGGATTCGTCCTTCTGGGAGCCAAACACGGTTGATATCGGTCTGAAACTCCATGCCTAGGTGAATGAACCAGCGCGAGGGAGTGAGATCAGACTTGCCTCCGTTGACCAGAAATCCGAGCTGGCGGCACAGGGTCAGTAAGGTGTCCCGGTCCTCCTCTAAGGCTGTCGCCATCTGGTTCCGGAGGGGCAGATCGTCCAGCTTGTGGGAAATTGGGCTCGAGGCCATCACGGCTGTTTGGCCCAGCGCTAGAAGTGGCCACTTAGTTTTTTCCAGGCGAGCAGAGAAACTGGGTCACAAGTCGTGCGCGCGCTGCCTCAGCGAGTCTCTAAGCTGTCAGACTAGCTGATAAGCGGGCTTCCTGCTAGGCGCAGTACAGCAGGGAAAATGACTACCTTTTGTTTTTCTTGACTTTCTTATTTACTGTTCAAGTGTGTGATGCAAAACTTTGTTTGTTTTATAGTTTTGACAAACCAGTAGCCAACAGGATAAGGTGGAAATAAAGAGAAAAAAACAGATTTCACTCTCTGTGTAGTGTTTTTTCACAAAATAGATGAAGTTCCAACATCAATAACACAAATACGATACAAACTACATCAAAACGGACTTGCATGTGCTAGAAGTAACGTGCCTAGAGTAAGTATGACTTACCAGATCAGAGATACCGTGAAAGGGGCCGGAGAGCGGAGGGTGATAATGAGGTCACTGTTAGTGCCAGTAGTACTCTCAGACACAGGCACGAAGCAGTAGCACGGATCAATGTTATCATTTCTTTCATGCACTTCATTAAGTCTTTTTATAATGTTCTTCTTAGTTCTATAGCAAAGCACTTAGTCAGACATTACATTTTTGTACATAGTTAAGTTAACAAGACTGCAGACATACGGTCCACTGACACTAAATGGTCTGGTTTGTAAGAGGCCGAGAGGCCCGTGGGAGAAGAGAATGAATTAATGAGAACACTGACAGACGATAGCCAGAAGTCAAGGGGTATCCAAGATTCCGCATTCCTTGCTATTAGCATTGGTTTCATCTACAACTAGAGATTCTTGTTGTAAGGTTTTTAGTGGGATAAAAACATTCAGGCAGTCAGTCACGGGAATATGTGTCATACTCTCTTGTGCGTTTTCTGCTTTTCAGTGTGACATTGGAGTGCTTGCTAAATGAACGTGACTTTTTGTTTAGTCCCTTTCTAGCGATAGGACTTATTATCAGTCGTAACGTATGTTTATGTGAGAGTTTGCATCAAATTAAATGGTGTAGATTGTGAAAATTGAGGACACCTCACATACTGTCAGTGTCCATGAATAGAGACTCAATTCTCTGTGTCGAATATGTGGAAGGAGGTCAAGAAAAAGGTATGGCAAAAAACAGGCCATATCATGCAGTAAATTATGAACAAATGATACAGACGTGTTATGGGATAAATGTCCATGAGGACAGGGCGTTAAAGATAATCCCAAAACAACACATACTTGAGTGCCACTGTGCAGACATTATCGCACAATGGGGCTTTGGACTGGCACTACATGGTGAGCAGGGAGGCGAAGAGACGCATGTAACAGTAAACATTCTAAAGAGCAGGACATACGGCTTGCAAACGGAAGCAGAGAAGCTCAAATTACTCATAACAGAACACATGACACTAGTGTCACCTGTGCTGTACTCAGTCATGCCACCTGTGAAGAAAAGAAAAGAGTAAATGGATTGGAAGCAGGTGATTGTTATGCTGTCGTCAGTTACACACACTACACGCGGCGGTGTGTTGTTTTTTAAAAATATCACACCATCGAATTTCTACCACTTTCTGTCAGACAATTAAGCTAATCTTTTATTTCTAATCACAAAGTTGGTCGCAGTTGCTGTCGGAGGAGGTTTTGGTGTGCCAAGCAGACTGATGTGCATAGGTGTATTGAATTTCTTTATTCTGTTGTGGTCCGTTCATGTTCAAAGCAGACTTTTCCAGATTAAACATTTTCGTCCTGAGAAACTATCCAAGAGTGAGATCATCTTGTTTACCACACAACAGTTTTCTTTAACCCGTTTAATACCACGGCTGCATTTCCCAAATTTGGGAGGCGTCATCTACTGAACGACTGAGTAACAGTTGTAGTAGACGGATTGACCATGATAATTCAAGGGTAGTACCAGATTAGCTTTGTGCTTGATGTCACAAGCTAATCTGGCACTACCCTTGAAATGAATTTTTCAATTAAAATGCATTTTTTTGAAAAATACTTACCGATGGTATTACACTTAGGAATGGCTCTTAGCTGGCCTAATTTTAGCCAAATTTTGGTTGTGTCCGTATAAGGGGGTGTTGGCAGGAGTGGGGCGCCATAGACTATGCCAAACCCGAATAGCCTCCCCTTACTCACATCCGGTACAAGATTACCCAGCATACCCCAGTTTAGTTCTTAGCGAACTGCGGCAAGCGGGGCCGGAGGGAGGGACCTTCGAGTAATACCATCGGTAAGTATTTTTCAAAAAAATGCATTTTAATTGAAAAATTCATTTGTTTTCTCAAAACACATTACCGATGGTATTACACTTAGGAAGAATCACAAAGAGGAGGTGGGTGCCGCTATAGCGCCCTACTGCCAACCACATTGCCCACAAACTCGCCCTCCTGCAGCACACTCCCGATAATTTTAGCTAAGATACCTGCGGCGCCTAGGGCGCCGGGAGGGAGTGTTGCGCTGCTGCGGTGTCTCCCACCAGCGAGAGGATTTGTCGCTGGGAGGAGAGGTCCCTCAGGTAGCAGCGGGCGAAAGTGGACTCCGCTCGCCATCTCATAGCCGCCACAAGACTTTGACTGCACCGGTGCTGTCGCAGCGGAACTTGCGGCCATGGCTCTGACCTCGTGCGCCGTGATGTGCAACATGTGGCATCAACAGGTCAACGTCCTGGAAGGCCGGGCGGATAACTCCCCGGAACCAGGAGGAGCAGGTCTGGGCTGAGATACCACGTCTACCTGTGGACAGAGGGAGAAAACAGGTGTGTGCGTCCCCCTGCGCCAGCTTGGTCCGGCGCAGGTACACACGGAAGACTCTCACCGGTTCCTATTGTCTGGGCTACTGAGTGGAATCTGACACTCGTACGGGCAGACAGACATAGACTGTAGGGCAGCCAAGGCGACCACGACTTGGCCCTGAAGGCTGGTACCGTAGTAGTTGCACGGCGCCTTCCGTCCGTAACAGCCCGCCATCTGTGTGTGTGTGACGACAGCGCGTACGGATACTGACCCTGGAAGAGGTAAGGCTGTCACCGGGTTTGAAGTCTGTTCTCCCGGGTGGCACCCAACACGCGCAGGGCGAAACAACTGTCGCCGTCATGTAGGCCGCGTCTCGTCCAGGCAGATGTGTCAGGTAGCTGTAGCATGAACCGGTCGACTGGCACTGCCAGCCACCCGGGTGTGTGGACAGCGTGCATAGTACTGAGCCTGGAGGTTGAGTCAAGGACTGCCCTGAAGCTCTCCTCCTTGAAACATCCGTCAGGCGCGTCATGTGCCGGGTTCCAACAGACGAGGTTGAGATCCCGTAAGCCCCCAAGGTAGAACTTGGTCCCTGCGCAGCACAGCGGGGCATTCCAAGCGAAGGGAGCCTCTGAAAGTGAGGTTTTGCAGCTACCCGGGTCTGATGAGCGCAATCGCCTGTAGGAGTCGGCGATCATGGTGAGATAGTCCTGAACGGTGAAAGGGGGGCCGTCCTTAGGAGATGAAAAACCCCGAGGAAGCACCCTGCCAGCTGGGGCTTCGTCCAGTTCGGAAGGAAGAAGGTTGTCATTCCCGTCACACAGCGCTCGTCATCTACCCTCGCAACTCGACTGGTTGAGGGTCTGCGGGTTGTCTCGGTAGCACCCATGGCCGCCGTAGGAAGCCTCTGTGGAAGAGGGCTTGCTGCCCAATCTCCGGGTGCGCACCTACATCCACCAACCTGCAACACAAGTAATGGCGGACAACCAAGCGTATAATTCGGCATTCAATCTCGATGGCGAGCAGTGGAGCTGGAAGATCTGGCCACAGGCCTCCAGCGCACTAGCCTCTCCCAATTACGCCCTCCTTCTCCAAGCAGAGGAGGTGTCAGGTTGAACGGTGATCCCCTAGTAAGTCATCCGTCCTAAGAGAGCTGAAGAAGGGACTGAGAGTCCCTCCTACACTGCCCTGCTCCCGTCTACTGGGAGTCCCACTCGAACAGGACGACCACGCACTCCATCCTCGACGGAATCCCGGCGAAGAAAACACGTAGTACCTGTCCCGTAGCGTCGGCCCTCTAGTCGACGGCGAAGTGGGCATGATCCCAGCCTACCGCCCGGCTTGCCAACTGGTTACGACTTCGAAACTCGAGTTGTCCCAGGTCCTGGAGACGCACCGCTGCTCTCAGGTCTTTGTCTGGTATCTGCCGAGATGACGAGGCACTTGTGTCGAGTCGAAGGACGAAGATCGTGCTCCAATCTACCGTCTAGTGTAAGAGCTGCGTCGACCCTACTGCCACAGGCCCGAGCGCAACGACCTCTCAGGAACTAATTCCTGCCAAGTTGTCCCGTCTAACTCCCTGTACTTGCGCCCCCGGCCGCAGGATCCACAGCGCCGAAAGGGTAACTTCCTGAAGGCGCTACCGAGGGTAAGTCCATCCGCTCCAGTCCGGCGCTGCAGCCTGCCGGAACTCCAAGTCGCCGCCACCCAGGGAAGCGAACGCTTCCGCTAGGTCCCGAAGCTGTCGTCTAAGGAGGCGACAAGCGTGCCTGGTCACCGCTGACTACGGCCAGGCCCAAGCGAAGAGTAGCACCCCGTCGGGGAAATGAAGCGACTAGCCGCAAGTCATCTCAGGCGGAGCTAATCTGAACTGTGTGCATACCCCCGATGAAGACGGCGTCCGCAGTGAAGTCTGTCGGACCAGTCCTCCACCCGCGCTGACCTCTATCCCTCGCGCGCCTGGAGTATGCTGTCCCTGACGTTCACAGGAGTGTGCCGTTGGCGTCCCGTCGCCGCCTCCGTCTCTCGGATGTAAGTCGCCCAATCCGGTGCCTCGGACGAACCGCGCCTCCGCGGAAGAGTGGTCCCTGCCAATCCTGTCTGACGGTCCACAGTGTTTTAAAAAGGCTGCTACATCCGGCGGCGCCCGCAGCGTGAATCAGCTGCGTGACAGGCCTTGAAAGCCTCCTTGTCGGTCTGCCCAGGGGGCCAAGAAGTTCTCCACTGCGCGGTGCCCTGCGTGGCCGACTCTCCACTCAGCCGCGCGTAATCGATCAGGACGGACGCAGCAACCGTTGGCAGCGGAAGAAAGTAGGATCCAGCTGAAGCCACCAGCGCCTCCCCCGGCGCCCTGAAGCGGAGACAGAAGCCGACCAGAAGGGGCAGGGACTTGAATGCTTGGACGCGATGAGGGGACCTGCGTAGTCCCCGGCCCGAGTAGACTCTCCTGTAAATCTTCGCAGTAGCCGGCGAACGCAAGACCTCTCGGAACTGCGAGCGTAGCGACGTAGAGAAGCTAACCTCGTCCAGCCACGGCGAATGACGTCCTCTGGCGTCCAGCGGGAACCGTATGTTCCGCCCGCAGGCGAAGGGATGTCCAACCCCTCCGAAGTCCGGGAAACTCCGGCCGGCGGCGATCCAACGAAGGCGGACCCCGCACTTGGAAGGAACAACGTAGTCTCAGGGGGCCGCTCCCCCGAACGGTGGCGAAAACTCGGAGAGCCCGTCTTTCCCTTGCGTAGCAAGCCATGGAACTGGGACGGCGTCTCCTGTTCCTCTCGTACCCCTGGCTTCTGTGAGGCGAGTCCCTGCTTCCGAAGGGGAACTGAAGATCATGAGCGAACGCCGGAACCCGGATCCCATCGTGAGATCGTCTCTTCTGCACTGCATCTAGAGCGGCTCTCGTCTGCATGGTCGGCGCGAGGCGTGGCCCAACATCACCGAGCCGGGATCCTGCAGTGCGAAGTGCAGTGGTCCTGTAGCCCTTGCGGTCGCCACAAGCCATAAAAAACTGGTGAGCAGCCCGGGCGAGGGCGCCCAACCTAATAATAAGAAAAATTAAATTAATCAATGCTTAATGCATGAGCACAATTTGATTGTAATAGCCCTTAAGGGATAATCAAGTTATTGAATTAGATTAAAATATGGGAGACAGAATACCCCTCTGTTTTCTCATCTCTATTGCCCAAAGCAAAGAAATCGGATTAGAGGTTCCAGGAACCTAACCTTGGAAGGATAAGAGGTGTCGCGCCCCAGCGGCCTGGCGAACCGCTGAGCCGCTGGGAAAGCAACCTTTTAACCCCTGTGTCGCGCACCACGATAAACGTACATACTCATACGTGTTTGCTACCGCGCCCACATGCTCTCACAGACACTAGACACTGTCCAGCGCCTGAGAAGCCAAGCAGTCGCTTCTGCATGTCCGTTTATGACTTGTCTGGCCCGGGACTAGAAGCATCGTAGGTACGGTAGCCGACGCCAGCCCTCCGCAGTCAGTGACTACAAGCTTACTGGGCCGGGGCGCCTAGGTCACTGCCGTTGACATGGGCCCCACCTTGATGCTCTGTCCACCTGCTGTTTGTCCACTCTGGCCTGCGGAAGGACAGTGGAGCGGGTCACTCTTGAGGCCGGGTCCTGGGCCGGTGGAAGAATCATTGGTTTAGCCATGCAAGTAGAGGTTGTCAGCTACCTCTCCTGCTGACCAGAGCCCAGAACAAGGTATCTTGTGCTTTACAGGTCCGGGACCACCTTGGGTCCCACCTTAAAACACTTGGGCGTCTCTGTCCGGCGATCTCTGACAGACGACATACTCTCTCTGTGGGACAGCAAGGCACTGCTTCTGATTGGGGTCCCCTTTGTTACTCTTGGGCGTCTCTGACAGGCGAGCTCTGAAAGACGCCGACCGCTCTCTGAGTGACAACTTGCCGACCTGGTTACCCCCTGGGTGCAGTCAGTGTACTTTCAACTGACTAAAAGTGTACTTTGGACTCACATGTGTATTATTCACAAGCCAGTGAGTTGTCAGTTTCTCCAAAATGTGTATTTGTGTATAACGTGCACATGTATGTGTACCCCAAGCAAATAGTGTACTTCAATACGCCGAATGTGTATGGTAAACAGGTCTGGGCAACCAAGCCACTAAGGTAGCAACGCAATTTAGTAATATTTAGGTAAATACCCCTTGTCAATAGACAAACAGAGAATCAGCCACGACTTATTACTTTCGTATGAGGGAAGTGGCAACCAAGCCACTGCTTCCGTGGCCACGATCTCCGATAGGCGTCGCACGCTCTCTGTGGGACAGCAAGGCCACTGCTTGTGCCCTGGGTCCGACCTTGTGGCTGTCAGGCGTCTCTGCCCGGCGATCTGATAGGCGTGGTACGCTCTCTGTGGGGAAACAAAGCCACTACTCTGACTTGGGTCCCAGCTTGTCCCTGCCAGGTGTCACTGCCCGGCGATCTGATAGGCGTGGTACGCTCTCTGTGGGACCACAAAGTCCCTGCTTCGGACTTGGGTTTCGCCTTGTTACACTCTGATATCAGTGTCCGGCGATCTCTGATAGGCAACGTACGCTCTCTGCGGGACAACGAAGTCCCTGCCTCTGACTTGGGACCCACCTTGTTCATCTCGGACATCAATGCCCGGCGGTCTCTGATAGGCGTCGTACGCTCTCTGCGGGACAACGAAGTCCCTGCTGCTGACTTGGGTCGCACCTTGTAAACTCGGACATCAATGCCCGGCGATCTCGGATAGGCGTCGTACGCTCTCTGCGGGACAACGAAGTCCCTATCTCTGTGCGGGACAACGAAGCCCCTGTTCCTGACTTGAGGCGTCGTACGCTCTTTGCGGGACAACGAAGTCCCTATCTCTGTGCGTGACCACGAAGTCCCTGTTCCTGCCTTGAGGCGTCGTACGCTCTCTGCGGGACAACGAAGTCCCTATCTCTGTGCGGGTCAACGAAGTCCCTGTTTCTGACTTGAGGCGTCGTACGTTCTCTGCGGGACAACGAAGTCCCTATCTCTGTGCGGGACAGCGAAGTCCCTGTTTCTGACTTGAGACGTCGAACGTTCTCTGCGGGACAACGAAGTCCCTATCTCTGTGCGGGACAACGAAGTCCCTGTTCCTGACGTGGGTCCCTCCTTGTTAGCTTGGACATCACTGTCGGCCGACCTCTGAGTAGGACGCAAACGGAGGTAAGCCCCCCCAGCGTTAACCATCTCTCTTCCAGTCATGAGGCGGACACCTCACCAGTGCGGGTCGACTCGCCTCCTGCTCAGGGAAGGCCCTCCGCATGCTCGTCCGAGGGGCCCTGAAAGTCGCCACACATCGTGCAGATCCGAACCTAGTTACTGCAACAAGAGGGTACAAGATGAAAGAGCGAGCGTGGCCTCTAAGGTCACGCAATAACAACGCGCGCGCGCGCTGGCGAATCGGACATAATTGAATATGTAGTCGAATCAAACGAGTGTACAGCGCGTGCCGACGCTCGGCGCTCCTTCCCACCCAAGGGCGCCGGTCGAGGGCATTCACCGAGATCTTACCTGGCCATGGCGGAAAAAAGGAGCAAACCCACGTATCACCATATCGTAACAGCACGCCACACAGCCCGACCGGTTCGGAGCGCAGGCCGAAGCAGCGTCCGGAAGCCGCCAGTCACAGTCTCCATGGTACAAGCCGTAGGCCCGTAGAACACACAGGTCGACGAGGCGGCACAGCGTGAGCACTACTACCCCCAGTCACGCCACCATCTCCACAGTTCAAGTCCCAACGAACTAACAGTCAAGGTCGAAACGACCGGCCAAGAACCAAAGCGGAGCTCGAACAGACACAACCTACTTCTGCCAGCTAAGAACTAAAACTGGGGTATGCTGGGTAATCTTGTACCGGATGTGAGTAAGGGGAGGCTATTCGGGTTTGGCATAGTCTATGGCGCCCCACTCCTGCCAACACCCCCTTATACGGACACAACCAAAATTTGGCTAAAATTAGGCCAGCTAAGAGCCATTCCTAAGTGTAATACCATCGGTAATGTGTTTTGAGAAAACAAATACCATGGTCGATCCATCTCCTGCTGTAGGGTGTTGGAGTAAAACTGAAAGTAGTGCCAAAGAACTGTGTGCCCAGTGTTGACAGATCGGTGCTACTGCTATGTGCCTGTGAGAGTACTGGCACCAACAGTGACCTCATTATCACCCTCCGCTCTCCGGCACCTTTCACCATACCCCTTTCACGGTATCTCTGATCTGGTAAGTCATACTTACTCTAGGCATGTTACTTCTGGCACATGCAAGTCCGTTTTAATGTAGTTTGTATCGTATTTGTGTTATTGATGTTGGAACTTCATCTATTTTGTGAAAAAACACTACATAGAGAGTGAAATCTGTTTTTTTCTCTTTCTTTCCACCTTATCCTGTTGGCTACTGGTTTGTCACAACTATAGTGTGTTTGGTGTCAGTGTGTTGGGCAGAATGTCCGCTTTTAAACAAACAAAGTCTTGCATCACACACTTGAACGGTAAATAAGAAAGTCATGAAAAACAAAAGGTAGTCATTTTCCCTGCTGTACTGCGCCTAGCAGGAAGCCTGCTTATCAGCTAGCCCGACAGCTGAGAGACTCGCTGAGGCAGCGCGCGCGCACGATTTGTGACCCAGTTTCTCGGCTCGCCTGGAACAAACTAAGTGGCCAAACTGAAACAGCCATGCCATCTGTTGGAACCTGGAGACGCCGCCGTCGATGATCCTGGTAAACCCCCAAGGGCTGAGGTCGGGTCCGAAGGGCAGGGCCCGAAACTGATAAACAACGCTGCCAAAGGTGAAGCAAAGATAACAACGGGACGCCGGGTGCACAGGAACGTGAAGATAGGAGACCGCCAAATCGAGGCTCATGGCGAAGTCCTGGGGCTGCACCGCGGCCCTCAAAGCTCTGGCCGACACCATCCGGAAGCGAGGGGCCCAAAAGTATTCGTTTAGCGCCGAGAGGTCAATGACCAGACGCCACTTGCTGCCGGACTTGGGGATGAGGAAGAGACGGCTGTAGAAAGGCCGGGGAGTCGAGACATGAGACTACTTCCGTGGCCTCCTTCCGCAGCAGAGAGACTACCTCGTCGCGCAGAGCTTCTTGTTCCCCCGGCACCTGAGTCCACAGGGGGGAGTGACGCGATGGAGGGGGAGACTGGAAAGAGATCCTCAGGCCCTCCGAGATGGTCGAGAGTCATCCTGAAACAGCCGGCGCCATGCGCCACTGTGATGGGCTAGCCTCCCGCCGACCGGAGATTCTACAGGAATCGGCGGGGGGATGGGAGACAAGTCAGCGGGTCCGGCTCCCGGCGCCTCTGGACCAGGTAGGGGTGGTGGCGGGGAAAGCGCGTAAGCGCGCTGGGGGAGGGGGGGTTTGCCAGGTTGGTCCAAAGAGAAGAGATCTCCTGAAGGGAGCCTGGCGAAGCTGTGTCTAACTGAAGCCGGGAGAGACGAGCAGAGTCCCAGCAGGGTGTCCCAGCGTATCAGGTCGCAGTTAGTAGCTGCCGCCATGGCGTTAACCGAGGCGTGAAATGCCGCCACGAGCACGGAGTGTATGCCACGGAGAGGAGCCGAGGTGGAGAGGTCCCAGGTATCCTCGAGGTGTCTTACCATGGCCTGCGTCTCGAGGAAACCGGCACACACTAATGAGTTCTGCGCCAGCTTCGCCGTCTTCTCCCGGCCGTGAGGGATCCATAGCCGCCTGCCGCTGGGGGCCCCTGTCTACAGCAGCGCCGCCTTGTCTATCGCCGGCAGGGGACATGAAAACGCTTGAGAATGCCTGGCGTACCACTGTTGGTAGAAGCTGACATCCATTCCCGATGGCCATCTGGCGTCAGAGAAGCAGCCCTGGTCACCGAACCTATCCGCTAGAAGCTGCGCAGAAAACGCCTCCGTGAAGTCCCTAAATGCCGCCACTGAGGGCGGGACTTGAAGTGCTTGGACTGCCATGGCATGTCAACCATCGGTGTGGCCTTCCTCTTAGGGAGGGGAGATGGAGGGCAGGAGCTCCGGGGGAAGAAAGGAGGTGATGAGTCAGGAGGCCTCGTTCAGGGAGTGAAGTGTCTGCGACGTCGGAGCTGCACCAGCCAAAGACGATGAACCGGACGAACGAGTGCTAGGCGACGCCGAGCGGAAGTCTGCCAGCCCTAGGGCAGACACAGAGTCCTCTGGGAGGAGGCTAAGGGCCTCGCTGTCGTTCCCCGTGGACCGCGGAAAAGAGCTGAGGTCCCTGCACGCAGGTGGAGGCGTGGGGGGAGAAGAGCGCCTGCTCCTGCGAAGAGACGAAGCCTGGCGGGGCTGGCTAGGGCGGGAACGCGGGGGTGAATCCGCTGAAGGTAGGTAGGTAGTAGTGCCGGTCACGACGACAGGCCCACGATGTCTGAAGTGGCACACCTCAGTGGCAGTGGCACAGCGGAAGTCGCGGTGGGGTCAAATGGCTCCCTTGCCCGGGCTGGTCATTTCTCTCATGTAAAAGGCCCACAGCTGTGAACAGTCTTTCTTCGACCCAAGCTGCGTCGGTAATACAGAGGAGCAGCCCGCGCGGGGCAGGCACACATCATGGGAGTCCATCGGCATTAGAACTGCCCGCACCTGGTGCAGGTCATTACTTGTGCCCTGTAACAAGCAAAACAGATAAAACCCCAACGTAAGGGCGCGGGGCCCCAAAGAGGCCCCGAGCTCACGACCAGTCACGCAACAGAATCCCTGGTCAACGCCGCCACTCGGTCTTCTATATCCGATAACCGCCGGCGGAGACCTTTTACCGAAGCTTTACCTTGTCATGCCGTGGGCAGGGCTCCTTCCCAAGGAGCCACCAAGTAATCCCCCAAAACCCGAGGTAACCTCCGAGCTTCACACAGTCACCACCTTTTATCCTTCTTTCCTTTTTTTCCCCCCAAAATCCAAGGAAGCACACCAAATCCCACGAAGGGGTAAGCACACACAAAGCGGTAATTCCACACAAAGTCTCCAGGTAATCACACCGTACACAGCCGAAGCGAAGCAGGCTGAACACAACCGGTCTTGGTGAGCTAAGTGAAAAGACTGGCGGGAAACGGCCAGGCACATGACCGGAGAGGGATGCAAGGGGGGCTACTCGGGGCATCCTCGTAACGACCCCCTAGAGTTGCCTGGTTGTGAGGTATACACAATGAATTTTTAGGCTGAAATTGGTAAGTTAAGCGTACCTTCCTATTAGTCATACCATCGGTAAGAGTTTTGAGAAAAGGTCTTGCCACAAAGTATCCTTGGGCCAAGTTTGAAGACTGTAGCTTGAATAGTCTCCGAGAAAAATGCCAACGCCATTTACCACGGATGACACGGACGGACGACAAACGATGGACGGACGACCACTGGCCCAGAACATAGACTCACTTTTGCTTCGCAAGTGAGACAAAAATCATTAAAACGTAAGAGGAGTTAATAGTTATACTTACTGAAACTGAATTCCCAGCACATCACACGGTACAAACTCATGATCCCTCAGCTCCTGAACAATGAAAATAATAAATCCCTTGTGAACACCACATACTTCTGTGTATCAATCAACTGTGCATGCCAGAATAGCTATTGTGGCACCACATCTGAAATATCATGGTTGACCCGTCTCTTGATCCAGTATGTACAGATTCTTCATAGCCATCTGACTGCTACTGATGATACTGTTCAGTGGAAAAGACACATAGTTATGCTTTTTACTCTGCCGACATGTAATGGTGCACAGCTCAGATCATGGGTGCCAGCTGTGTTACACAACCATGCCAAAATCAAAATTGACTGACAGACATTTTGAAGATAGAAATATATAATTTAGTGTCTGTATTTTTGAAAATTTGCATTATGGAGCAAGAACGTTAAAAAATGACTTTAAATGAGGTGAATGAGAACTGGTGTTGGATATCTTCTGCGCATAACTTGGTGTCCTTGGGTGGTATATCAAGATCACAGAATTTGATGTACAGGCCCAAACCACCAAGGATTCATCAGAAATACTGTTTCTACCTGTTATTAAGCAATTCCAGACATATGAGCGGGAAAGGTGGGTTTAAAACATTAAACAAAAATGTAGGGACACCGTTATGCGCAGAAGATAGTAGTTTTGAAGTTTGCAAAGTAATCACATCAGGGGCAATAAAATGTAATTCATACATGATACTTCAAGGCCTATAATAATACTTTTACAGTTATTATTTTATAGTCATCTGATGGGTGAAAGCACACAAAAAGTGTTAAACGGTGTACCATCTTCTGCGCATAACCAAGACACGAAAAACAGAAGAATGAGACACCTCAGATCAAAGTTCACAACTGTCATTTTATTGTGGAAAGAAATGTCTGCCACAGGTACCGAAAAGCTCAGAACTGTCATAAGTATGTTAGTCTTATGTGCAGATCAGCTTTTATTGAACGTCGGCGCATTAGCAGTGTTAGACAGTATCTGACGCCCGAAGCAACTGCCACCCTTGTCTCCTCCTTTGTTTTATCGCGGTTAGACTACTGTAACTCCCTCTTTTCTGGCCTGCCTAAAACCCAGCTAGATAAACCGCAGAGAGTGCAAAACAGTGCTGCCCATTTAATTCTGCGCGTGCGTAAGCGTGACAATATCCGCCCCGCCCTTACGAAACTCCGCTGGCTGCCCATACAAGAACGCATTTTGTATATATTGTCCTGCATGTGATTTACTCTCTCAGCCTGACATCTCCTGCCTATATCTCTGACTTACTCCATCTGTATACTCCATCTCACACCCTTCGCTCTTCCTCTGACACACGTAAATTTCGCCTTCCCAATTTCAAATGTAAAATGAATTTTTCTTCTCTATGTATTTTTTTCGAAAAATACTTACCGATGACATTACTGTTAGGAATGGTGTCCTAGCTAGCATAATTTTAGCCAAAATTGTTGTGTACCTAGATATATGGTAGGGGAGGCAACAAGGGGCACTATAGCGTAGCCCGTAACCCGAGTAGCCTCCCTTCCATCCCCATCCGGTCACGCGCCCACCGGATTCCCGCCAGTTTGCTGTTTGCTTAGCTGACCAGCGGCAAGCGGTGCAGGTGGGAGGGTCATCTGAGTAATGTCACGGGTAAGTATTTTTCGAAAAAATACATTTTAGAGAAAAATTCATTTATTTCCTCAAAATACATTACCGATGACATTACTGTTAGGAAGAATAGCGAAGAGGAGGTGGGTGACGCTAATAACGCCCCCAGGCCCTAAATACGCCTACGAGACCCGCCCTCCCTGGAGCAACCTCCCGATAATTTTAGCTAAGATACCTACGGCACCTGTGGTGCCAGAAGGGAGTGTTGCGCCTCTGTGATGTCTCCCACCACGGCGGGGGGAACACAATTGCCTGGAGCGGGAGTGACGCCGAGGCTGGTGTCTAGCCGGGGAAGCCGAACGTCTAGGACGTCGTGACGAGGAGCGCTGTGCCGAGCGAGGAGTCAGTCCCGTCTTTGAAGGATGTGCCGTGGCCGGACGATCAACGGTGGCCGGGTCATGCCTGGAGGTAGGTCGAGAGTGTCGGCTTGCATCCGAGATGCGGGAAGCAGTCCGCCGGCAAGTTGACCTGACCCATGAGCGCGAACGTCGTCGAGATATGGGAGTTCGCTCGATTCGTCTATCAGTCAATGGCCTGTCCGCACCAGAGGGTAGACGGGGCGTGTCATCTCGTTGCGAGCCCGTCTCGTCCCTTTTACTTCTATCCGACAGGGGGGTGGGGGGAGGGGGAGCGTCAATCCAGCAGACTTGTCCGGTTGTGGTCCCCTGTCACTGACCTTGGAGCTGGACGCCGAACATCTGCGCTGGACTCATGTCGAGGTATTGGAGGGCCATACTCCTGAAGCCACCGCCGGGCTCCTAGCTGGGGTGCAGGACGTGCATGCACGTTGAGGGCCAGACTCATACTAAACGAGTGGGCGCGCAAAACGGCCGTAGCTCTAGGGTCGGTAGAGACTGGTCTACTCCATACTAAACGAGTGGGCGCGCAAAACGGCCGTAGCTCTAGGGTTGGTAGAGACTGGTCTACTCCATACTAAACGAGTGGGCGCGCAAAACGGCCGTAGCTCTAGGGTCGGTAGAGACTGGTCTACTCCATACTAAACGAGTGGGCGCGCAAAACGGCCGTAGCTCTAGGGTCGGTAGAGACTGGTCTACTCCATACTAAACGAGTGGGCGCGCAAAACGGCCGTAGCTCTAGGGTCGGTAGAGACTGGTCTACTCCTTGCCGTTCGCGGCTCCACAACCGGGGAAACACATCTTGGCCTGTCTGTGGAAGCTGCCGGGGTGGGTGCTCGCTCTTGGGCTGTGCAGGCACGGTGGGTGGCCTGTCCTGTGAGCGTGAACGGCATCGAGGTATGGAAGTCCGCTCAGTCCTTCTATTACCTAGTGGCCTGTCCGTACTGGTGGGTAGACGGGGTGTGCGATCCTGTCGTGCACTCGGCTCGTCCCTCTTATTTTTATCCGACGAGCGGGCGCCCTTTAATCAGCTGTCTTGTCCGGTTAAGGGCACCTGTCACTGACCTGAGAGCGGGGCGCCGAACGTCTGTGTTGGACTTGAGCCGAGGATTTCGAGGGCCATACTCCAGAAGCCGCATCCGGGCCTGAACAGGCCATGAGGCGGGTCGTGCAAGCACATGGCCGACCAAACTCATACTGGATACTGTCAGTACTAAAAGAGCTAGCGTGCCCAATGGCCGAAGTCCTAGGACTGGTAGGGGCAGGTCCGTCCCGTGTAGCCTGAGATTCCACAACCAGGGAATGTAACTTGACCCATCTGTGGAGGTAGTAGGGGCGGGCGCAGGTGCTCACTCTCGGGCTGCCGTCGGTCGTTCACGGCGGTAGAAACCCCACAGCTGGGACCACTGCTCTTCCAGCCAGGGGCCGCAGACCACGCATGGGTGAGTGGAGGCACAGCCGGAACAGAGTAGGCACACAGCATGCTCGTGACTCTGCCACTGAAAGTCGCCACAGCGCATGCAGGTGCGGACTTGAAAACTGCAACACATAGTCAACATCGATAGGCCAGTGAGCATGGCCCCTGAGGCCCTGCAAACTAGTATACGCGTGCTCGACGACGAGATACAAAACTCAGCCAAGTGCACGGCGTGTGCTGACGCCCGGCGCTCCTTTTCCTTTCCCCTGAGCGCCGGTCGTGGGCAGTAACCAAGGTTTTACCTTGTCATAACGGAGAGTGTAGCGAACCCACGAAGGTCGAAGAGACCAACCAAGACGCAGAGGCGCCTCCCAGTCACCACCACCGGTCAAAACCCCACCAAGTCCGCCGTAGGCTCGACAATGTCTAAGGTAATCCCACACGAAAGCACAGCAGTCTGAGAGATAAGCTTCCAAACTAGCACAGAGTAACACAGTAGCTAGCACAGTTCCTAGAAGACGAGAAGTAAGTCTAAGTCACACGACGACTGGTCACACCATACACAGCCGAAGAGAGACGTAAAGGTACACAACCATCCACATGCTAGCTAAGAAACAGACTGGCGGGAATCCGGTGGGTGCGTGACCGGATGGGGATGGAAGGAGGCTACTCGGGTTACGGGCTAAGCTATAGCGCCCCTTGTTGCCTCCCCTACCATGTATGTAGATACACAACAATTTTGGCTAAAATTATGCTAGTTAGAACACCATTCCTAACAGTAATGTCATCGGTAATGTATTTTGAGGAAATAAACATGTGGCAGTCGCGCCTTCTCCCATCTTGGCCCCACCACTTGGAACAGCCTCCCCGCCCCTGTCTGTAACAGCCAGACGCTCCCATCATTCAAATCACTTCTCAAAACCCACCTCTACAACGCTGCCTTTTACTAGTTCATTTCCCCAGCCATGCACAATTCATCACCACTGTCATGTGTGTGTGTGTGTGTGTGTGTATGTGTGCGTATGTTGTGTGTATGTGTGAATGTTAGCTGTTAAGAGTTTTCATTGTATCAGTGCTTAGAGCTACTTTTAGAATAAGCTTACCAAATCGCCTTTATTATTATTATTATTTATTTTATTGTGGACAGAAATATCCGCCATGGCTATCGAAAAGCTCAGAACTGTAATTTAATTGTGGAAAGAAATGTCTGTCACGGCTATCGAAAAGTTTAGAACTGTCATTTTATTGTGAAAAGAAATGTCTGTCACAGCTATCGATCATCAGAAGAGATGAAATTTGAAGAATTCTTGGTCGCTCTGCAATTTCTTCTGCTACACCCCGGGCTGTGCCGTGCCCCAGCCTGTGCACAAAACCTTTCCGGTCTCGAATAGTCTTGTAATGGTGGTTTGCCCTTTGGTGATTGGTGGATCAGCCATATTTTCGGAAAAGCAAAACGTACAGGAAGTTGCTGCTATTTTTTTTAACAGCTGTTATGTTTAAATTGAATCTGCACTGGCTACTAAATAATGATTTAAGTGTGTGTGTTTTGTGTTATTCACGGTAATTAGATATAAGCAATGGAAAAAAGTGTGATACAGTGAAAGTGTGCAAACAAACAACATACATAAAATGTCAGACGACTTCACCTTGCATAAAGAAATAGTCACTTCACATACATAAAAACTTCAACATCTAGCGGCTATAGTGGGGATCCAACATCTCTGTACACAAGTTAAGTTTACCAAACGAGAATCATAAGTTGATAGAAGAAGTTGTTAAAAAAACAGAAGAGACTCGGAAGAACACAAGTAATCGGAATGAATTTTAAAAAATACCTTTCAGTGTTTCGGTGAATTAATAACAGAACACAACTAGATTTCATTATTTTTGGTATTAACAGTTTCATCAGACTTTTAGGCTCGTGTCACCGTCAGCCATCGTACGTCTGCACATCGGACACCCCAAGGTGTTCCATTGGTCATGTGATTAATTCGAGACGAGAAGACCATTTGTGCACAAGATGGGGCGCGGCACAGCCTGGCGCGTAAAATCTTTCGCTCATCACACACGCCTCAAAGTGGGGACGCAACAAACCTTGTGGTCGATTTTTGCATATAACGTGACTTTTTGTACATTAACTGCCGACGTGAAAGTTGTGTGTGTTTGTTGGATCCTCTGTGGCACATTCTGACCGTCACGCATGAACAAATGCAGTCGGAAAAGATCGGTCTTCCGCTCATCACGCACGCTATGCGAAACTCGGTTGGCGGAAAAATGTCTCTAGGTCAACCCTAACCAAACATGTGTATTTACAAAAACACAATTATTATTGTATGAAATATCCTCTTCTGTCAGTACAAAGCACGTTGTGTGGATTAGTGCTTTGTTAATGAGACTGCAACCTGTCGTCTAATAATGGATGTAAGTGACACGACGCGTTATGAGCAGAAGGGAAATTTAAATACGTCACTATTGTATTGCAAGTACATGGATGGCCTAAATGGAGGTACAGATATACAAAAGAGGCTATGGTCCATAGATTCAAAACACCAAGCAACACATATGGTGAATCAGGAAAGACATATTCACAGAAAGCAGAGACATGTAACAAAATGGTTGTACGTTTTCGGAATTTAGGCGCTCACAAAACCATGATACAACTCAGTGATTGTTCTATATTCGCTTCAGTTTGCTTCCTACATCTTTTGTGTACATTTTTGCACTGGCAAATCTTTGATAGGTTGATTTGTTATGCAGAAATATACTTTCCTTTACTCAAAGATCCCAAGGTACCCATGATCTGAGCTGTGCACATTGTCAACAACAGTCCAGAGGTTACGGAACAATTTTCCAACTTGTGACACTGGACCATACAGTTCGATGTGCTAAGTTACTGGCAAGTTGGAGAATTTAACCTTGTAAACCGGATGCCTCACGCAGTTATCAGTTTAACCCTCTTAACCCCATGGCCACATTTTCAAACTTTTGGAGGTGTTGTCTAGCAACTATGTACCAGTTGTAGGAGATGGGTTGATCATGGTAATTCAAAGGTAGTGCCAGATAAGCTTGGCGCCTGAAGGCACCAAGCTCATCTAGCACTACCCTTGAATTATCACAATCAATCTATCTCCTGCTGCAGGGTCCCGTGGCCAACATGCAAAATGGCTAAAACAAAGAATCAACTGTCTTAATCCTTTCAGCCCCAATGTCCCATTTCTCAAATTTTGTAGTAAATGGATTGATCATGTCATGATAATTCAAGGGTAGTGCCAGATGAGATTGGCGCCTGAAGGCGCCAATCTCATCCGGCACTGTCCTTGAATTTTCATGATCAATCCATCTGCTGCTGCTGGGTCCTGGGGCTAAATGGGTTAAGTAACTCCACTTATGCCCTCAACATTTTCCTGTAAGGTAATAGTTATGCATGCATGGTCTGAATTTAAACCTAAAGGCTGAGAGCCACAAGTCCAAAAAGGCTAAACCAGCACACAGACTAAATCCCAGGATTACAGAAAACAATATTTTTAAAAATGTGTAGTGTAAGTTTTATTGTAAATATAATGACTGTTAAGAAACTTACAGCTAACTCCCATGTCTCATCCAAGAAACTGGCATTCTGGTAAAAAGAGATAAAATATGTGTATGCATCATCAAAATTTAATCTGTACACGAAAAACAGTTCAAAAATGGTTATTACATTATGTTACAAATAAAAATATGCAGCAACAAGTATTTTTTATTACAAGTTTTTTTGTTTTTTTTTAATACTGAGGAAGAAAACAGATAAAAAAGAAAAACTATGCATGTGCTGCAGCAGAGTGATAATTACCTTCAAATTCAGACGGAAAGTAATTCGGTGCACTTCCTCTAACAGAGACAGGAAAATCTCTGAAAGAAGAGAAATGTCCTTGTAAATCCTCAAGTAGAAATGGTCCCAAAATAAATAACAGTGGTAAACTTATTCACTTATAACATGGCCTATCATAAATGACCACATAAATGAAGTGTGAAAAGGAACCTAATAAACCCTTTGGCTGTTGGTAGCCCTTTTTATTGCGATGATTCCTGCATTGTGTTTTTGAAACTATGCAAAATGTATTTTTCTCTAAAATAAATTTTTTTGAAAAATACTTACCGATGACATTACTGTTAGGAATACTGTCTCGCTAGCCTAATTTTAGCCCAAAATTGAGGTTGTGTGCCTTTAAGGAGGGAAGGTATCAGGGGGCGCTATCTGCTAGGCAGAGCCACGGTAGCCTCCCTTCCCTCCATATCCGGAACGCGGTCACCTGATTCGCCATTCTGTATCGTAGCGAGCCAGCGGCAGCGGGGTAGGTGGGAGGGTCCTCCGAGTAATGTCATCGGTAAGTATTTTTCAAAAAAATTTATTTTAGAGAAAAATACATTTGTTTTCTCAAAACAACATTACCGATGACATTACTGTTAGGAAGAATGTCGATGAGGCGGCGGGTGCCGCTAATTACGTCCCTAAGCAAACTATTAGGTCCCCGAGACCCGCCCTCCCAGGCACAACCTCCCGATAATTTTAGCGAAGAATACCTACGGCACCCGGGGTGCCGGGAGGGAGTGTTGTGCTGCCGTGACATCCCCCACCAGCGACAGGTTCTCGCGCTGGCCGGAGAGGTCCCTCAGGTAGAATCTGGCGAAGGTTGACTCTGAACGCCAGCCTACGGCCGCCACAATGTCTTTGACTGCACAGTTGCGGTCGAATGCAAGGCTCGCCGCCATGGCTCGTACCTCATGCGCCCTGATGTTCAGATGCGTGGCGGTGTCAGGGGCGAGGTCGTGGTATGCGGAGCGTATCACCCAACGGAGCCAGGCGGAGATCGTTTGGGCCGTAATGTCATTTCTACCTGGAGACAAAGGAAGGAAAAGGCGGGTGCGGCCCCTGCGCAGAGGCTTGGTCCTGCGCAAGTAGATACGCACTGCTCTCACCGGATCTTGTTGTCTGGAGTCCCGGGAGAAGCTAGGTCCCCTCAGGGCTTGTATGGAGACCACTTGTGGGGCGGCTAGTGGAAGCCGTGTCTTGGCCAGGAAGTTCGGGTCCGGCAGCAGTTGTAGCGAACCGTCCGCCCGGAACTGTAGGCACGATGGATGGGTCGAGAAGGCGTGAAGCTCGCTGACCCTGGCCGCAGTGGCGAGGGCTAGTAGGAAGCATGTCTTCCGCGTCACGTCCGCCAGTTGCGCCAGCTGCAAAGGCTCGAAGCGGCTAGTGTTGAGCCACGTCAGTATCCAGGGTAGGTCCCATCTCGGCACCAGGGAGCGGGAGGTTGGTCGATGAAGGCCGAAGTGTGCCATCAGATCAGCCAGGTCTTTGCAGGCGCCAGGGTCGGGGTGTCCCAGGTGCCGGTACGTGTCGGCTATCATAGCCAGATAGCCGCGAATGGTAATGGGGGCCAACCGCTGATCATTGAAGAGCCAGAGGAAGAATTCCGCTAGCTGGGGAACCGTCAGATCCGTGGGGGAGAGTCGTTCGGCGGCGCACCAGTCGCAGAGAACGCGCCATTTCCCCTCGTAAACTCGCCTAGTGGATCGCCTGCGGGCTGTAGCGATCGCATCCACCGCCGTACTTGAGAAACCTCTATTGGCGAGGGCTTGCCGCACAATCTCCAGGCGTGTAGGAGGAGACGCTCGGGGCACAGGTGGAACAGGTCCTGCCGGGGCTGCTTGAGCATCGATGGCGGAGTGGGCAGCTGTAGTGGGGGGGCCGACGCCAAGTTCAGGAGGTCGGTTGTCCAGGACCGGGACCAGGAGAAGGGGGCCACTAGGTACAGAACCGTGTTGCAACCTCTGAGCTTGAGCAGGACCTTGGGAACGAGGACCGCCGGTGGGTAGGCGTACGCGATGAGGCCGTCCCAGGGAATGGAGAGAGCATCGACCGCCCAGGCTTGAGGATCTGGGATGGGGGAGACGAAGAGTGGAAGTTGGTGGTTCCATCTCGTGGCAAAGGGGTCGATTATGGGCGTCTCCCAGCGGTCGCAAATCATCCGAAAGATGTCTGGTCGGAGTGTCCACTCGGTGTGGAGAAGTTGCCCGCGTCGAGAGAGGGAGTCTGCCAGGACATTGAGATGGCCCGGGATGTGTCTGGCTCTGAGGGAAATGCCGCGGTCCTCGCACCACCGAAGTATCTGGTAAAGAAGGATGCAAAGAGACGGGGAGCGAGTCCCGCCCTGCTTCTGAAGGTAGGCGACGACTGTGGAGTTGTCGGACAGGACGAGAAGCTCCTGACGACGCAGGCGAGGTTCCCAGGCGAGGAGTGCTTGCCAAACCGCCTGGAGCTCCAACCAGTTGATGTGTCGCGTCGCTAGGTCCGAGGTCCAAATGCCGGAGGCCGTGGTGAACATTGGAAGTAGGTGAGCTCCCCAGCCGGAGCTGCTCGCGTCGACGCAAAGTGACAGTCGGGGGGAAGGTGTGTAGAGGGGGACTCCCGACGCCAGCCAGGCAGGATCCGCCCATCGACGAAGATGCGGCAGCAGCATCAAGGGAACTGGTACCATCGTCTCCAGGGCGCCCGAAGACGGCCGCCAGTGTAAGAGGAGATGGAGCTGAAGGGGACGGTAGTAAAGGCGACCCAGGTGGAGTAAGTCCGCCGCCGCACTCATCAGGCCAAGGAGCTGTAGCCACACTCTGGCGGTAGCCGAGCGAGTCTGCGCGAGGTGCAGGGCGAGGGTCGCCAGCTTCTGTATGCGTGGTCCCGGCAGGCGAACAAGGTTGCAGTCTGTGCGAAACTCCATACCCAGATGGACGAAGTGGCGGGATGGCACCAGGTCGGACTTGCCCCAGTTCAGCAGGAAGCCGAGATTGTCGAGGAGGTGCAGCAGCGCATCTCGATCCCTGGTCAAGGCCGTGACCGACTGGTTCCGTAGGAGGAGGTCGTCGAGGTAGTTCGACGTCGGGCTGGACGACTTCATTCTGGCCCGGGCGACGACTGCATCCAAGATGCGCGTGAACACCCAGGGGCTGAGGTTGAGACCGAAGGGCAACACTCGGAACTGGTAAATCACTCCTGCAAAAGCAAAGCGTAGATACCGTCGGGACGAAGGGTGAACAGGCACGTGAAGGTAAGCATCCGAGAGATCCAGGCTGACGGCAAAGTCCATCGGCTGCACCGCGGCCCGAAGAGCTCGGGCCGTCTCCATGTGGAAGGGGGGGGCAACGATGAACTTGTTCAAGGCGGAGAGATCGATGACCGGTCTCCACTTGCCGCCTGGCTTGGGCACAACGAAAAGGCGGCTGTAAAAGGCAGGGGAGTTGGGCTGCGAAACCACTTCCGTCGCCGTCTTTAGAAGTAGGGAGTGCACCTCGTCGCGAAGAGCAGCGGCCCTGTCTAGGTCGGAGGGCACAGGGGTCCAAACGGGGGAGCGACGGAGTGGGGGCGGCGACCGAAAGGCGATCCGAAGGCCTTCGGAGATGGTAGAAAGCACCCATGCGTTGTCCGGGAACAGCGCGTGCCACGCCTGGCTGTGGCGCGCCAGCCTCCCGCCGACCGGAGAAAGGGAAGCGGTCGGCGGCGGCGGAGGAGGATAAGCGTCAGTGGGCCCTGCCCCTCCCTGGGCGGCGGGCGGGCCGGGGCCAGGTGGGGGAGGGGGCGGGGGCGGGAGTCGCGTCGGGGCGAAGGCGAGTGCGCCCAAAGGCTGGGGCGCGAGGAGGGAGACGTCCGCGCACTGTAGGGGGGCGGGGAGCGGGTCTGGCGGACCGCAGGGCACGACCCGCGGCCTTGCGGGGAACTCGAAAGCGGTGGGGCGCCGGTCGGCTGGGCCACAAGTCCTTGTTGGCTTCCTTCACCGCCTGCCAGGTGGGCCCGAACAGCAGTTCCCCTCCAAGCGGCGCCTGTCGAAGCTGCTTCTTCAAGTCCGGGGGAAGATCACAGGAACGGAGAAGAGCATCACGTCGCATCAGGTCGCAGTTGGCCGCGGCCGTCATGGAGTTTACAGCGGAGTGAAACGCCGCCCGGTTGCCTGCCACTGCTAAGGATAGGATGTCCGCCAGAAAAGGAGAGGTCACAGGGTTCCAGGCTTCTTCCACACGGCGAACGATAGTCTGGGTCACCAAGTCGAGGAATCCCGCTGTAGCGAGGGCATTCCGTACCAGGGTAGCTGTCTTGTCGAGGCCTGGGATGACGGGACCCGGACGAGGGGAGCCAGCGAAGGAGAGGGCCTGGGCGTCCAGCTCCGGTAGCTGACAGGAGAAGGACTGCGAATGACCCGCGTACCAGCGCTGCTGAAAGGCGATCTGTAGATCAGCGGGCCACCTGTTGTCCGAAAAGAAACCTGCGTCCCCAAAGGAATTCGTACGAAGGTGTGACGACAGGGCGTCACGTAGGTCTCGGAACCCTGGAGGCTGAGGGAGAGACTTGAACCGCTTGGTCAGGCTGGCCGCATCCACAAAGGCAGAAGCTTTCCTCTTGACCGGCGGTGAAGGTGGGCAGTCTTCCGGAGGAAGGGAGGCCGCGATAAGGCGAGCCGCTTCATCCAAGGCTCGGAGGGTCTCCATCTTATGACTGAGGGAAGGCTGTCGAACACCAGCGTCGTCCGAGAGGGGGGAGTGTCCGGACGCGTCGGACGCATCGTTACGCAGTAATGCTGACATCGAACCCTCAGGAACGAGGCTGAGAGCGTCGTCCTCCATAACTGGATCCGACCCCTGAGGAGGGGAAGGTCGGACACCAACACTGGAAACGTCGCTGCCGAACTCGCGTTGTGTCACTGTAGCGCTGGGAGGAGAACGGACCCGTCGCGCAGAACCAAGGGGTGAGCGGGACGTCGGGGAAAACCTCGTCGCTGGACGTCTCGAAGCGGAGCGGTGAAGAGGGGAGCGCGGCCGCGGGGAAGAACGGCGACGGGGGGAGTAAGTCCGGTGGAAGCGGGAACGCTGGCTCCGGGATGGAGAGGGCGAACGGGACCGGGGTCGATAGGTCGAGCGGTGCGGTGAACGATGACGGAGACCTCTATCCCAGTGAGAATACGAAGTACGCCGGTCGGTAAGAGGGCTGAGCCTCCTAGGCGCTCGGCGCCCTCTGGAAGTCGAGCGCGAGCGGGAAGACCCGCCAACGGAGTGAGAAGAATGGCGTTCGGAGCGAGCGAATTGCGAGTCACGGGAGCCATTAGAAGCGCGGGAGCTTCGCCCGCGTGGTCTCTGAAAAACAGTCACCTCCCCCTGCGCCAGAGGCCGGGCCGAGGGGGCCAAAACAGGAGGCACCTTAACTACACTCGCTAATGTGTATTTGGTTGGTTTTTTACTCTTAGTGTTAACTAAGGCACTGACCTCCGCACCAGAAGACTTGTGCTTGTCAACGGAGCTTCTCACGGACGTAGACGCGTTGCGGTCCCGCGGGCGTTGTCGGTCAGACTCGGTGGGACCCAGCGAGCCGACAAACCCTGTAGGCGCCCGGTGTTGGCCAAGCTCGGGGTCAGGAACTGCCGGCGAGCTGACAAACACAGATGTCGGAGTACTTCGTTGGCCATGCTCGGTGTTAAGTAACCCCAGCGAGCTGACGAACCCTCCGTCAGGAGCGTGAGGCTCCGGATCCGCATGTGCGTCCCGCATCGTGAGAGCTCTCGGTGTTTCCTCCACCAAAGTAGACGGAGCGGCCTTCTTCGGACGCTTCCGCCGGTAGAAACGCCGCAGTTGCGACCACTGCTCCTCCTCCCAGGTGGTGCAGACGTCGCTAGGGTGGGTGGGGGAACAGCCAGAGCACGGAAGACAGACGTCGTGGGCATCACTCGGCCACTGGAAGTCTGCGCATCTCGTGCAGGTACGAACTTGCCAACTGGAATACATAGAGCAAGAAAACACGCTTTCAAGCAAGGAAGAAGGACCTGTACATGTGGCTACAACGGAATCTCTCAGTCTAGTTCCGCCCGGTAAGGTTGAGTTAGCAGCGCCCTTGTTGCTAATTCACCCCCGACCGGTCGCTAGAACCGGTCCTGCCGCCTGTACACTTTTCTCTTCCACGTCATAAAAACGAACCGCACTAACGGTCACACTACGAGCGCCTCTGCTCAGTGCTACTGCATCCGTAGCGTCGGCCGAGGGCACTAACCACAAGCTACAATGCTTACCTGGTCATGGTAGAAAGAAGGAGGTTACCACCGTGAAGGACGGAGGACGAGGGCCCCCGAAAAAAGGCCGCAAAGTCCCGCCAAGGACGAGAAGGCACAGCCCGGTCGACACTGCAGCCGGAACAGAAGCCCACTCTGCAGCAGGAAGCTCACAAGCCAGTAGTAACCCGTCAACCTCCAACCACGAACTCGAAGAAGACAAAGTCGCGAGAGAACGAAGCCTGAACGGAGCTAGGTAGGGCATACAACCTTCCACGGCTCAGCGAAGAGACAGAATGGCGAATCAGGTGACCGCGTTCCGGATATGGAGGGAAGGGAGGCTACCGTGGCTCTGCCTAGCAGATAGCGCCCCCTGATACCTTCCCTCCTTAAAGGCACACAACCTCAATTTTGGGCTAAAATTAGGCTAGCGAGACAGTATTCCTAACAGTAATGTCATCGGTAATGTTGTTTTGAGAAAACAAATTTACTGCCAAACAACCCTGTCCCTCTAATCTAAAGAGGTACAAAACATCATACCCATGCATCTGTGAGCGCTCATGAGATTCTTTGCCTCTTGCTGTTGCGTTTAGTGTTCTTATTTTCCAAGCAGCAAAGGAGTTAACTCTTTCGAGACGTGCCGCATCCGGATTCGCGGCGTAAAGCCGCGAATCCGGATGCAGCACGTCTTGAAAGAGTTAAAGGTTTTTGACTCTTTGGCTGTCTGTAGTGCTTTTGTCGACCTTATTTTTGCAGGAATTATCTCAACAAAAAGAAAGGCAAAGCCATTATGGCTCACGTTTCTGACCGATTTGCATGTGTGACCTTTGTGACAAGGGCTGGATTCTGCAGCAGCAAAATCCTTGTTTTCTGAAAATGTAAGCATTTTTCACACATCTGTCAACCCACCGTGACCCTTGACCTTTGTGATGAGCCGACTAAATTAGTATGCATAGGAGTTGAAAAATTTGCAAAAATTTTGGAATACCTATAATTTTATAAAAAACCAGCAATTTACACACACTTGCCAGCCTCTTGTGACCCTTGACCTTCCAAGGGGTCATCCAAATTAGTATGCATAGATAGGTCTAACCATCAGATATCTCTTCACCAAATTTGGGTTTTAAGTTGTGAATAGTATTTGAGAAAAAACATCTTTTGTCAAAATATGGCTATTTTAGACCTATTTCCTGAGCTCTCATGACACTTGACCTTTCCGAGGGATCAACCAAATTAGTTTGCATAGAAAGGTCTTCTTATCGCATATCTCTGTAGCAAGTTTGGGTTTAAAGTAGTGAATAGTATTTAAGAAAAAACATCTTTTGTCAAAATATGGCTATTTCGAACCTATTTCCTGAGCCCTTGACCTTTCTGAGGGGTCATCCAAATTAGTATGCATAGATAGGTCTTACCACCAGGTATCTCTGTACCAAGTTTGGGTTTGAAGTTGGGAATAGTATTTGAGTAAAAACATCTTTTGTCAAAATATGGCTATTTTTCACCCATTTCCTGAGTTCGTGACCCTTGACCTTTCTGAGGGATCAACCAAATTAGTATGTCTAGAAAGGTCTTACCATCAGGTATCTTTGTAGCAAGTTTGGGTTTGATGTTGTCAAAAGAATTTGAGAAAAAATAAATTATGTCAAAATATAGCTATTTTTGACCTATTTCCTGATCCCCAGTGACCTTAACCTTTGTGAGAGGTCAGTCAAATCGGTATGATTAGAAAGGTCTTACCACAAAGTATCCTTGGACCAAGTTTGAATAATGTGGCTTGAATAGTCTCCAAGAAAATGCCAATGGTAAATTTTACCACAGACGATGGCGGACGGATGACAGACAACAGACGGACGACCACTGGCTCAAAACATACTCACTTTTGCTTTGCACGTGAGCCAAAAATTACTACGGACAGCCAAAGGATTAAATATGTAAGGCATTCCTCAGTCCAGATGTGCTGCATAAACATGCACTAGGCATGTGCAGCGGATGAAGCCAGCAATTAAGAAATGCTGCATAATTATAACATGTGACATTGACTTCAATAACTTGTGATGAAATTACAGAACAGCACATGTTGTAATAGCTGTGTTGTGCATTACACAGGTATTATTGCACAGGTAATATTAGGTGACACACCTGTGAGAATGTCATTGCGTAGAATTGATGAGTTTGGGTCATAGTGCGTCTGCAAAACAAAAAAGCAAAAGAACAAATAAAACTGCATAATTTAGCACACACAGCAACAAATATATTTAATTGTAATGCGAACTACAAAAGCATATTACATAGCTCAATACCTAAACGCACTGAAAACCCCCATAAATTTACACCATCATGTATGTTTATCACCAGGATGCATGCATTTCTAATTATCAAGAGCATTAAGTTTAACAGTCCAACTTGTAACTCAATGCACAGGCTTACCACTGGGATTTAAAATTGTCCGTCATGACAGCATGATAAAAATCCGCTCTACAGTCTGTCGCGTACTTGAAACACAGAAGGGATAAGTTAATTTTTCTCACTTTTGAGATTAGTCTGTCCCGGGGATTGATGGCCTTTATTTTTTTTCCCATCCCTGTCAAACTTTGTTGGTCAAATACTGAGAATTTTCCATAACAGAAAGCCTGAGTATGCAATAAGAAGTGATGGAAGAGGCATATATTCTTAGATTCTTGCAGATGACAGTGAATGAATGAGGTACATTTCAATAATTAAAATTTAAAAAAAAAGATGATACTGACAGCAAGAACAACAGAATCACTCCTCAGCAGTCTAACAGCAACAGCTAATTGGCTCTTCACCAGACAGGCACGGATAAACAACCTCCCTCTGCCCTGGTCTGTCATCGTCTGAAACAACAACATAAACAAAATAAACATTAAGCCAAGTAGATGGTTCAGCCTCAGTACTGTGTATGCCTCAGTATCATGTGTTTCAGAATATCGTGGGACTGGATATAGCACGGTCAGGTCTGTGGCTCCGAGGTAGGTATTCAAGAAGTAAAAAGTCCGCCTGGCTCTGGACTCCAGCCTTAGCTGGCCTGCACATGGCCATGCGCGAGCCACCTAAGGCTCTATTTTGCCAGAGAACATTTTACCAACTGTGGCCTTTTCTTCATAAGCTTGTGCAAGTTTAGTACTACATTAACACCAATGATACAGCCTGACTCTATGGCTCCCAAGTATCGTGATATAAAGCTGACCTGTAGTAAAACTGTTGCTGCTAGGGTTTCATGTGAAAGAAAAACAGAAGATGGTGGTGGAAAACCCTTTAAAATAGAAACAAGGAACAACGTTTCGGATCAAAGATCCTTCTTCAGGTGACATGGAAACAAACGTAGAACAGAAAAGAACACGAGAGAAAGAAAAGACGTCATCTTGTATTTTGAGAATTTAGAATGACGTTAAAAAAAAAAGAAAAAAAAAAAAAAAAAGAAAAGAAGAATGACGCAAATACACAAGCACAATCTATCCTGACCACTGCAGCTACTCGCCTTATGAACACGCCCATCCATCACTACACGCAGAAACTGAAAGTCATCGACAGCAGTCTGGGCCACTTCACCGTCAGATGCTTACTTTATGTGACCAGACAACTTGCTCTACAATCATACAGATCACACGCGTGGCCAAAGGAGAATTCTATGACTCCCTAGTTGACACTAAGAAGAAAAAGCTCAGTAATCTGTTGCCTTCTCACAACCAAATCCCCACACAGTGGACTAACAACATAACCACCTCTGTGGTAACCATACCACCCAATCTTTAGCTTTCTGATGCTGAGAGACAGGTACTTTCTCGGGGACTCAAATTTGTTCCTTTAAAGCCTAGAGCTGATCACGTTTCTACTTTGCTTGATGTTCAACAATATTTCCGCCGACTCCGCCTAGCAGCCCACTTTGGCGGTGTTCAAGCCCCTCACCAGAACACCAGTGGTGATGACGATGACGACAAGCTGTCCTTTCCATATCAACCTAGCATGTGGACGCCAAAAGTCGGTGAATTCAAAGCATTGGAAAGATACATCAACAGATGTGAAGATGACGTGGCCATAATCAGATCTAAGCCAGTGAAGCACTTAAACATGACCACAGCCGATATGAAGACTCTTCAGGAAATGAAGAAACGTGATGACATCGTCATTAAACCAGCAGATAAAGATGGAGCGGTAGTAGTTTGGCGTAGGGATCTGTACGTCAAAGAGGTTGAACGCCAGTTACAGAATGGCGAGTTTTACCTACCTATCCCTGCTAAGACAACCGCGTCTGACAACAAAGTGGTGAGGCAAACCATTGCCATTACTGCGGGAAAATTACCATTGCAGGCCAATTCACTCGTGGTGAGGGAACCTAAGGAGCCAAGATTCTACGTCCTCCCTAAAATCCACAAACCAGACACACCGGGTCGTCCCATTGTTTTGGCTTGCTCTTGTCCCACAGAGCTTATATCCCAGTTCATCGACTCCATCCTCCAGCCCTTGGTCCATGCTCTTCCCACATATGTAAAAGATACTAACCACGCCCTTCACCTTTTGGATCGCTTCACCTTCCCTGACGCAGCAACACACAAGATTTTATTCACTATGGACATAGAGGCTCTTTACACCAACATCCCCAATGAAGACGGCCTACTAGCATTGAAACATTTCATCTGCAAACATCATCTGAAGGTTGACACCACAACCATCCTCCGCTTAGCCGAACTGGTGCTGTCCATGAACTCCTTTCAATTTATGGGTCAGCACTACAAACAGAAAAGAAAGTCGCCATGCGCACTAAGATGGGGCCATACTATACTTTGTGGGCTACGTGGAGGAGAAGATTTTCACTCAATACACTGGACCTCTGCCAGACCTCTTCAAGCGCTACATCGACGACTGCTTGGGCGTCACCTCAAGAAGCATGACTGAAACACTACAGTTCATCAACTTCATCTCATCTTTTCATCCATCTCTCCGATTCACGCATGAGATTTCCGAGGAGTCTGTGCCATTCCTCGACATCCAAATATCCACCAAAGCCGACTCTGACAAAACTCCATACTACCGTCCATTACAAGCCTACCGACGCCCACACTTACCTTAAGTTTTCATCAAGCCATCCTGCCGCAACCAAAAATGGTATCCCATTCTCCCAATTTCTGCGACTCCATCAGATCTGCAGCAGCGACGACGACTTCACCAAACAGACCCAAACCATGGCCACTTTCTTCTCACACCAGGGATACCCCCAAGACATCGTCAACACCGCTCGTTCTAAAGCTGAGGCCACAAGCAGAAGTGAAGCTTTGCAGGAGAAAACTTACAGAGCTGCAGAGGACCGGCTGGTCCTGTGTATCACGTATCATCCTCACAACATCCCAATCAAAATCATTCTCCTCAGAAACTTCCACATCATTCAGAATGACACAGTATTGAAAGACATCTTTCCTGAGCCTCCGCTGGTCGCTTACAAACGTGACACTAACCTACGCGATCATCTTGTTCACAGTTCACTTCGCGCATCTAACACCTTAACACCTGGCACACACCCTTGTCAGCAACCACACTGCAAAGCATGTCCGTACATTAACACATCCCCCGTCATCACCGGACCCTTGTCATCTTTCAATGTCCACCGATCATTCACATGCCAGTCATCGGATATTGTCTATGTCACCTCATGTTCTCACTGCCCAAAGATGTTGTATGTGGGGGAGACATACCGTACACTCCCTGAACGCTGCGAGGAGCATGTTCGTTCGATCCGCCTCGGATACAACAACCAGGTTGGACGTCATTTCAACGAACCTCCTCATAGCCTCACACATTTCAGCATACGCATCTTTTGGCAAAATATATCCCACTTCATCCGCCGCAAAATGACAGAATCCTTTTTCGTGGATAGGCTTGGCACTTACCATCCGCGCGGCTTGAACATTCGCCCCTAGGGATGTATGCTCGGCCTGATGGGTAGTTGGTGCCAGACTTGACCTCACCGTTGAGTGTGTGTGTGAGTGTACGTGTGTGTGTGTGTGTGTGTGCATGTACGTGAGCGGCAGCAGGCACGAGTGAATGCGAATATATGCAGTGACGTGTATGTATGTCGACGTAAGTTTTGTGCTACGTGTTTTGTGCTTGTGTATTTGCGTCATTCTTCTTTTCTTTTTTTTTCTTTTTTTTTTGTCATTCTAAATTCTCACTATACAGGATGACGTCTTTTTTTTTTCTCATATTCTTTTCTGTTCTACGTTTGTTTCCATGTCACCTGAAGAAGGATCTTTGATCCGAAACGTCGTTCCTTGTTTCTATTTTAAAGGGTTTTCCACCACCATCTTCTGTTTTTCTTTCAAAGCTGACCTGTATTTGA
Source organism: Semisulcospira habei (assembly GCA_036245525.1). Lineage (NCBI taxonomy): Eukaryota > Metazoa > Mollusca > Gastropoda > Semisulcospiridae > Semisulcospira > Semisulcospira habei. Next base: position 93,675,505 of record BTPG01000008.1, on the reverse strand, counting down.
AGGTCGATGACAGATACACAGATCATATACCAAAAGGCATATATAATGATGTATTTGAAGGTCGATGACAAATACACAGATCATATACCAAAAGGCATATATAATGATATATTGGAAAGGCAGGCAAAGGGTTAATCATGATAACTGAGAAGGAATCAAACAGAGAGAAATGATACATTCTGATGATGTAGAAAGAGTGCAGGTAAGTGTGTGCATGTGTTTGTGTGTGTATGTATAAGTGTGGTGTCTCTGAAAAGCAGAACTTTCATTTCACAAACCTTTTTGCAGTCCTTTGCAAAGTCCAACAAATGGTAAACCCCAGGTCCAGCCCTTTAAACAAACAGTATTAGGAAAACATAAATTAACTCAAAATACCAGTATATGGTATGTGGCATAGTAAACATTATGCACTGAACAATTAAGTCGATATATTAGTCGTAGCTAGCACACTATTACACTTTTTAAAGAGACTGCTAAGGTGTAAACAAACATACAAAGTTAACCAACAGTTAAAGAACCAACCGCTGCATGAGTTTGAGGAACACTGCCCAGTAGTCTGTTTTGTTGAACCATGATCCACTTCCTACAACAAACAGAATCACAACAGTTTTCAGTTAAGAAGAATGGCAAAGCCATTATGGCACAAGTGCATGACCGATCCCCATAAGTAATCTCACCTTGGTGACTTTGACCTTCGGAACTGGTTAAAGAAGTGAACAAGTGTTGTTGAAGTGTCTTAACATAAGGCTTTTGCACCAGTGAAATCTATGTTTTCTAAAAAAAAAAATATGCATTTTTCTTACATGTGTCAACATCATGTGACCCATGACCTTTGCAAGCAGAGGTCAACTAAATCAGTAAGCATAGAAAGGTCTTATCATCAGCTACCTTTCTACCAAATATGATTCTAAAGTTTGCTAAAATTTGACATTTTCCTGATTGTAAAGTTTGCAAAAATTGGCATTTTTCATACATCTAACGATTTAGTAACCTCTTGATAACCACGACCTTTCCAAAAGGTCATAAAAACTAGTATGCATAGAAAGGTCTTACCATCAGCCAATCAGGTACCTCTGTACCAAGTTTGAATTTGAAAATTGTATATTTGAGAAAAAACAATTTCTGCCAAAATATGGCTATGTTTGACCTACTTCTGGACCCCTGTAACCTTGACCCTTGACAGAGGTCACTGAAATTGCTGTGTTTATAAAGGTCCTGCTACAACACACTATTGGGCCAAGTTTGAAACCTATGGCCTGAACAGTCTCAGAAAATGCCAATGCTGAAGTTTAACAAGGACGATGGCAGACGGACGCACCAACGGATGATGGCAGACAGATGATCACTCACTCAATACATATACTCACTTTTGCAATTGCATATGATTAATACCCCCCTCCCCCTTCCCCCCCTCTCCTTGCCTCCAAGAAAGATAGATCAGATGTAATTATCATTTTCAAAAGTGTACCATTTCTATTAACTTCAAACTGAGATACAAATGACTGACCAATATCATAGTGTCACTGTAATATACCAGCTAGTAAAAAAACCCCAAAACCAACAACAAAGCCTAAAGCTATGGTTTATGTATCAGTAATAAATTGGTCTAATATGGAAGTAAGTGACAGTCTTCCAATCTGATTTTTCTTTGCATAAAAAGAATCTATCAGGTACATGTATTTCACATGTATTGCTATAGTAGTACATGTGTAATTATTATTGTTGTACAGGCATATGTTCCATGAAAGATGAGCACTAGTGGTAAATTTGTAATGTAAAAATATGGTGCACACAAGCTGTAAGCTGAATTGTTTGCAGCATCAAAGTTGAAGAGCTCTGCATGCTAGACTTTTAATTGTTTTAAAGTTTTTACCTTCAATCTTGGAACCTGGAGCCATAAGGTCTTAAATGAAAAACTAGAACATTTATAGTAAAATACTCACTCAGCAGTCCCACACGAAAGATGTCCTCCAGAATCTGACACAGAGGATGAAGCTTCAGATTTGAGTCCCGAATGCATCCTACCTCTCGATGCAGCTCTAGAACCGACACTGAAAACAAGCAGAATTTGATAAGAGTTATAACATGCAGCATATGTGTGTGTGTGTTACGTGTGTGTGTGTGTGTGTGTGTGTGTGTGTGTGTGTGTGTGTGTGGAAAACACCACCTTTTCTGTTAATGGCAAAATGCCAAAGCCAGTTATATTCTTTTTAGAAGGACAACACCAATGTCCATTTTCCTGAACTGAGATTAGAAATCTGTTACATAAGGCCAGCTGACAAAAGATGTGAAAACTGAAGGACAAGAATGGTGCAGTTGTCTTGTGCACTTACGGCTATGCGCTGGCCATCTATGACAGACGTCAGCCCAATGACCTTTTGTATACTGGGCATATGAAAGCAGTAAGTGAGGTCTTTCAGCCTGGCCCTACAATATAGCCTATTATTGATTAACAGATCTCCAGAAAATTGCATGAGATGAGTCATGATTACCAAATGGGCTTGACATTTTCTGGCAGCACAATTATCATGCTTGCCATGGCTTCTGATGTACACAAGACTCCACCTGTCTCCCATCCTCTATGACCCAGTATCCACCGCTATGAATTTGTAACACAACTGCATTTTTCAGTTTCATTGCTCGTGTCATCGTGTGTGCATTTGTGCGTGCGTGTGTGTGTGTGTGAGTGTGTGTGTGTGCACGCGTGCGCACGGGAGTGGGACGTTTGTGTTATGTTTGTTTTTGCGCGCGTGTCTGCTTACTTTCTGTATCTGAGTGTCTCAAACATTGCACATCGAATGTTCTGCAATCATACTTTCCACAGAGCCCACGCACGCAGACTTCATTCCCGTTCCTGCACGGCGAATTCGAAATCCACCCAACACCTACCTTCATTCCTACAATCTCTCATTCCACACATGTGAACGTACCAAACAAATGTTTGTCTCACCTAACCATGTTTCACTTTACTCGAAAGCATAGCGTAGATCTGCTTAATATGGGGGGGGGGGGGGGGGGGGGGGGGGGAATCTGCATGTTCTTCCCTGACTGACCTTTCAGCAGTTTGAGCAGAGGATGCGACACCGACATTGTAGTGATCAAGCTTGGACAACAGCTGAGGTGTCGTCTGCGGCACAATGATCACAGCTGTGCCGATCACTTGTGGAGGAATATCTATCCATGCAATGTCGATTCCATAGAAAGATTACAATGAAAGTGAAACACGCCACATGCAGATCAAACTTCCGCCCCTAAAGTCAGTAAAACGTGTCTGGTCGCTTGATGTTTTGGTCGTGACGTCGCCCGTTCTTCTCATTATGATGGAAGGGGGAGCACTCTCTAAGAAACGAGCTTAGTGTGACTGCGATTGTTTCCCTGTATCCACCTATCTCAACAACTCAAACACGATGGGATGAACCATAGCCCACAAAGTCCCTTCTATATGAGAGCTGTCCTCGCTGTCAATGGTCTCTACCTTTTGTCTTTGAACTGATTCTGATGTTGAATTATCTCCTATTGAAAAAGACTCGCAGATCTCCTAATGCGTTAGTGAGTTCTATGAAGGGGCGCAGATCAGTCATAGGCGTCATTGATTTGTCAAACGTCATTTGTCATGACGTAAGCCGGTTTTAGTTTGTACGTAATTTTATATTTTACGTGATATGAATTTCACTCGCTTCATAGGCTTCAGCAAATGGTGACAAAACTAGAACTTCACGTTACAATTTCAGTCTTGCTATAATTTGTGAGCAGGTTGACTACTTTACCTAGCTACATGACTGATATACTAAGCAATCCAGACCAAAAAAGTGACTGCCAAGCGTGTTAAATGCAAAGAAGCAGTTGCCACATTCCTTCTGCGAATGAAGATAAGTAGCGACTGATCTCTCTGTTTTTTTTTTTGGTCTATTTTGACAATATTAATATTAATAAATTGTAGCAGCAGGCTGCGGAAAGGCTAACTGGGAGGAAAACTGGCCCTGACATCAAAGCCCCCGTGTCTCCGGGGAAGGTTTTTGAGCCAGAGACTAGGACAAGGACAGTCTGATATAAAACCTACGACCCGAGGACCTCGATGCCACCGTCCAAGCTTGCTAGGCCATGGCAGACGAACCAAGCGTTTCATCAGTAAAGGGTGGGGCACACTGCACTCCACCAAAAAGCTCCACCGCGCGGCAGGCTTTAGGAAACGTCCACGGACCATGACACCGACCATTCCAAGTCCTGTAGCGATGGGCGAGGGGCGAAACGGCAGGTGAAAGATGTCACTGGAAGTCACAGTCTCAAACCTGCATGCAGGCGGTTCAGGATATTGGTTGCCTGGGGATGACAACGTCACTCGGCACACCCTGAACGACCAAGCAGCCTTCTCTAGGGACAGCACTGCTTGCTCCGCATGGAGAGGGGTCTAGAAAAGGTGGCCTAACCAAAGCTCGTCCCCTCGCAACCCCAGTTGGCTAGCCGCGGTCAACGGGCATCTTCTCCTGCGGTCAGAAAACAAGAAAAAACAACGGATCCACTCTCATGACGACCACGACCGGACTCAACGTAGCATGCTGGAACATCCGAACCATGCTCGACACAGCAGACAGCGGACGCCTTGAACGTCGCTCCGCCCTCATTGCTCATGAATTGCGGAGGTTAAACATCGACATCGCCGCGCTCAGCGAAGTACGCTTCCCGGACGGAGGCAGCCTCCAAGAACTTGGCGCTGGCTTCACCCTATACTGGTAAGGTAGGCCTGCATCAGAAAGCCGGCTCTCAGGCGTGGGCTTCATGGTCAAGACCTCCATTGCGACTAAGCTGGAAAACCTACCAACGGGTCACTCCGACCGCATCATGTCCATGCGCCTTCCACTGAGACACCAGCAATACGTCACCCTTCTCAGTGTGTACTCCCCAACCCTCCTGGCAGAGCCTGCAGAAAAAGACAAGTTCTACACTGACCTGCGCAGCCTCCTACACAGCACCCCTGCAGACGACAAAGTCATCATCCTTGGCGACTTCAACGCCAGAGTGGGCCAGGACTCTAAAGCCTGGGAAGGTGTCCTCGGCAAGCATGGCGTTGGGGACTGCAATGACAATGGCCGCCTACTGTTGGAGTTCTGTGCAGAGCAGCAACTTGTCATCACCAACACTACTTTCCAGCAAAAGGACAGTCGAAACACCACCTGGATGCTCGTCGCTCCAAGCACTGGCACCTTATCGACTATGTCCTAGTGCGTCAGAGGGACCTCAGTGATGTCCTCCTCACCAGAGTCATGCCCAGCGCAGAATGTCACACTGATCACCGCGGCCTTGTCCGCTGAAAACTAAGGCTCCGCCTCAAGCTGAAACCCAAGAAAGGGGGCTCCTCCAAGAAAAAGCTTGATGTTGCCAGCCTTCAGCGTGACGATGTGAAAGCTGCCTTTCAGACAGATTTGCAGCGCATGCTCAAAGACACAGCTGATCCAGCAGACTCCTCCCCTGAAACACTCTGGGAACAACTGAAAACTGCTATTGCAAAATCCTCTGCAGAAGTCTTGGGCTTTGCTAGAAAGAGGAACAAAGACTGGTTTGACGAAAACAACGTAAATATCCAGGAACTTCTAGCAAAAAAAAAAAAAAAGGGGCCGCCCACCAGGCCCACCTAGCCCAGCCTTCCTGCCCTGTGAAGAAGTCTGCCTTCCGCCTCATCTGCAGCAGTCTCCAGCGCAAGCTTAGAGAGCTCCGGAACGAGTGGTGGTCCAGACTCGCACAGAGGACCCAGCTTTGCGCTGACAACGGTGACTACAGAGGCTTATACGAAGCACTGAAAGCAGTGTATGGGCCCAGGCACCTGGTTCAAAGTCCCCTGCGAAGCGCAGATGGACAGGCACTCCTCACAGATAGTACGTCCATCTTGAACCGCTGGTCGGAATACTTTCAGGACCTCCTCAGCGCTGAGCGCACTGTTCAAGAAGCAGTCATTTTCCAAATCCCACACCTCCCAGTAAAGGTTGAATTGGACGAACCGCCCACCACTGGAGAGACCCTCAAGGCCATTCACCAGCTCAAGAGTGGCAAAGCAGCAGGCATTGACGGAATCCCGCCAGAGATTTTTTAAACATGTATGCCCAGCACTGCACAACAAGATCCACGACCTCTTTCTCTGCTGCTGGGAGAAAGGAACACTGCCAAATGATCTCCGTGATGCAGTCATCACCACTCTGTACAAGAACAAAGGAGAGAAGTCTGCCTGCTCTAATTATCGTGGAATTACCCTGCTTTCCATTGCCGGGAAAATTCTCGCAAGGCTGCTCCTGAATCGGCTGGTACCTGCCATCGCTGAAGACCACCTCTCAGAGGACCAGTGTGGCTTCAGAGCCAACAGGAGTACCACCGACATGGTCTTTGTGCTGAGACAGCATCAGGAGAAGTGCCGCGAGCAGAACAAAGGGCTGTACGTAACGTTTATCGACCTAACAAAAGCGTTCGACACTGTGAGCAGGCAAGGCATGTGGCAGATCCTGGAGCGACTTAGCTGTCTCCCAAAGTTCCTCAGCATGATCGTCCAGCTCCACGAGGACCAGCAAGGCCAGGTCAGACTCAACAGTGACCTCTCAGAACCATTCCCCATTCTCAACGGCGTGAAGCAGGGCTGCGTGCTGGCACCGACCCTCTTTACAATCTTCTTTAGCATGATGTTGAAGCAGGCCACAGTGGACCTCGACGATGACGACGCAGTGTACATCAGGTATCTCGATGGCAGCCTGTTCAACCTCAGACGACTGCAGGCCCACACCAAAACCCTAGACCGACTGATTCGTGAGCTGCTCTTTGCTGATGACGCTGCCCTGGTTGCACACACAGAGAGAGCCTTGCAGCATCACGTCCTGTTTCGCAGATGCTGCCCAGCTCTTTGGACTTGAGGTCAGTCTGAAAAAGACAGAGGTCATCAGCCGGCACCCAAGGAAGAGCATTGCCCTCCCCACATAACCATCGACGAGTCCGAACTGAAGACTGTACACCAATTTACCTACCTTGGCTGCATCATCACGTCAGACGTCAAGCTGGACAAGGAGCTGGACAACAGGCTGGCAAAAGCGAACAGTGCTTTCGGGCGACTATTCAAGCGGGTGTGGCACAATCAACAGCTGAAAAAAGGCACCAAGATTAGCGTGTCCAGAGCTGTCGTCCTCACCACCCTGCTGTATGGTTCCGAGTCCTGGTCCCTCTACAGCAGCCAACTACGCCTCCTCGAACGCTTCCACCAGCGCTGCCTGCATACCATCCTCGACATTCACTGGAGTGACTATGTCACCAACGACGTGGTCCTCGAACAGGCAGAAACTGTGAGCATCGAGGCTTTGCTGCTGCGGACACAGCTTCGCTGGGCGGGGCACGTCTCCAGGATGGAGGATCATCGCCTACCCAAGATCAACCTGTTCGGCGAGCTCGCCACTGGACACCGAGACAGACGAGCACCAAAGAAGAGATACAAAGACTGTCTCAAGAAGTCACTTAGTGCCTGCCAAATCGACCACCGCCAGTGGTCTTCGCTTGCTGCGGAGCGCGACACCTGGCGCTTCACCATTTACAAGGCAGACGTCTCCTTTGAGGAATCTCGCAGAGCTAGCCTTAAGGACAAGCGGCTCAGCTGAAAAAAACAGAGATGTCGAAACTCAAAATCCTGGCCAGACCTTCCCCTGCAGCCACTGCGGTCGAACCTGCCTGTCCCGAATTGGCCTCCGCAGCCACGAACATGACTGCAGACGTCGTGGGCAACCCTTATAGAATTTTCGTTTGCGAAGTCAAGCCAAGAGGGGGTAATAAATTGTGTTGTAACCGTTTTTTGTAAGCGTGTTTCTTTCTCCGTTGAGTACTTCTCTTGATATACTAAGTACACCGGTCACCTGCGTGCTCTTCTGAAAGCGCGTCGATGTGTGTATGCGTGTTTGTGCGTGAGTGCGCGCGCGATCCAAACATCTCTAAGACGGATGCATAGGTCCTTAGGCGCCTGGAGGGCGCATGAGGATCTATTCCTCCTGGAGATGCGCGCATGTGTGTGTGTGTGAGAGAGCGAGAGAGAGAGAGAGAGAGAAAGAGAGAGAGAGAGAGAGAGAGAGAGAGAGAGAGAGAGAGAGAGAGAGAGAGAGAGAGAGAGAGAGAGAGAGAGAGAGAGAATGACATCATATTTAGAGTATTATGTCAGTGTCTGCGTGGTGACGGAGTTACCTCTTTTACGTCACCGCCACTGTCTGACTTTCCGAGTCTAGAAGTCTAGAAGTATATATATATATATATATATATATATATATATATATATATATATATATATATATTGATATGCAGTCCGGTGTGTTACATGCTGCAGACGAACGAGACTTCAAGACAGCCTACTCCTACTTCTACGAGGCCTTTGAGGGCTACGACTCAATAGACAGTCCCAAAGATGTCACAGCCCTCAAGTACATGCTTATGTGCAAAATCATGCTTAACCTGTAAGTTCATGTAGATTCTTAGCACTATTGAAGGTTTGGATAGCTGTTTAGTAGAAGTAGCAGTAACAGTTTCAGAATAAAATAACTTGAAAAAAGTAAATCATTTCTGAAATCTGTAACATATCTATAACATGAAAGTGAAACTTGTTTTCTTGGATGCATGCGCTCAAACATATGTGCTTTTGAGAGCACAAAGAATACCAGAATGAGCCTCCTTTGCCTGGTTTGCACTGTTGTCTACGTACGACTTTCTCTGCACTCATTGCGCAAGACATGGGCAGTCTGTTAGATTGGGTGAAAACCACTTCCGGTCATACAGTTCTTCATTGCTTTAGCTATGTACATTCCAATACATGACACTTGAGATTAGTACCCATTAGCAATCAAAAGCATAAAAGAGGGAGTGTAGCAGTGGGGTGGTTTGTAACAGCTGAGCAGAAAGCATCGCAGCTTGGCTGAATTGTTGCTGTGTAACATTTTGCAGAGCAACATTTCATTAATAGAAAGAAACATTCAGTCCAAGGCCTCTTTTATAGTTATTGCTGTCACTGTCTCAGTTTGTACTGTTCACGGCACCTTATTTCAT